>JAJTUV010000510.1:3482500-4082500 GCA_021653895.1 Mastomys natalensis | reverse complement strand
CGATTGTCTCAATGCTGAGATACATTTGGTATAGGTATACCTCACAAGGAAGGAAGGAAACAGGCTCTCAGAAGGCCAATAGGTAGAGGAAGCTGAGCATGACCTCAGATCATCACTGGCCCCAGGGAAGGACTAAACCATATCAGAAGCATTAAGGACTGGGCAGTGGTTCATGACTCTTTAAGAGTTTCTATATCTGTTTTCCATTACTAGAACCAAATACCTGACACAGTCACCTTAAAAAGAAAGAGGGTTTGTTTTGCCTTACAGTGTAGGAGGTTCTAGTCCACAGTCAAATGGCTCCATGCTCTGGACTGTGCTGGAGCAATGGTTCACTTCTCTCCAGGAATCAGAAAGGACTAGAAGAGGGAGACAGGGTCACACTGTCCCCTTTAAAGGCTGCCCCAGTGACCTCAGAGTCTCTCATAGGGTCCTAGCTCCTAAGGTTCCACTGTCTCCCAGTAGCAGCACCCTGGCAACCAAGCCCTAAATGATGGACACTTGGAAGATGCTCCTACAAGCCATAGCTGGAGCCTGACAGACCTCAGCTATCATGATGCACTTTTAACTCATTTCCAGCCCCATCTCAGTGTTTGTGGAGCCCCTGCATCACTCTAAGTACAAAATGTCCAGTTACCAGAAGCCAAGCCGGCATCCAAACAGGGCCCGCCACATCCATAGCCACCTCTTTTTAGTCACATCCCCTCTCCCAAATGGAGATGGCTGTTAGGCTCACAAAGGTTTTGAGTTCCATGGAAACCAATGGAAACACATGAGCAAACCTCCTCCATCAGACTCTTGCACAGTTGTCAGGTATTAGGGCAAGACTGTCACTCCTTCCCCCACAGAGGAGTAGAGCTAGCTCGGAGCCCTCTGACTGGCACAGTCCACACAGGTCTGCCGAGTTGGCCTCTCATTCTTCTCTGGTACCCCTCTGGATTGTCTTCTGTAAGAGGAATCTTTACTGGATCCTGACGTGGAGGATGCCCTAGAGGGAACTGCCCACAGAGATATCAGTGAGTGTGTGGAGGAGGTGCCGGGAGGAAGGCAGGCCCAAAAACCGCAGTCTAAAATCTGTGTGCTTGTGCATGGCTTCTCAGAAGGCTTTAGCAGATTCCATAGGGTTACACCGTAATGTCCCAGGGTCTGTCACCTGCCACTGAGTAACTGAATCAGAATCCTGGGCAGAGGAGCTCACTGAGTGCCTTCTAACCTGTGAACATCTAAAGGCCCAAATCTTGTTCCAAACACCATCTTCTGACTGGTTCCAAATGGACCTAAAGCCATAGTGTCTCCCCTTCCTTCCCCACCCCCATGCATGCACACACATGCTCGCACACCACACACACACACACACACACACACACACACACACACACTGAGCTGGAGAGAGAATTAATAAAAAGCAATTTTGAATACTTGCCCTGAAAAGAATTAAACATTTGTCCCCCTGGTAGCTTTTAAATGGATACATTATTACCTAGGTTACCATTTGTAGAGTGTGATTCCAGACCGCTGGTGGGAGCAGCTGTGTGCTTGGCATTGCTACACGGAGGGTCCCAGAAGCCTGCCCTCCCTGTTTGCTTCTCGGCCTGCCCAGGCTGTGCTGTCAGCCTCCAGGCTTTACTTCTGAAGGTCAAACGGCTCTGCCTCATGCTGCTGCCCACCTCCCTCTGTTCTAAAGACTTCTGAAGTAAGGCTGGGGCAAATAATGGGGAACACCCGTGAGGCCTTTGTTGAAACATCTGAGCCTGGGATGTTTATTGGCGGTGGTCCGTTTCCCTGGGAAGAGGAGAGGGAGAGGATCCTGGCAGAGCCAACGAACAGTAATCTTCAGGAAAGAAAGGAAAAGGCCAGCAACGGCAACAGAAACTTCCTGCAGATGTGGAGCTCGAAGGAATCCAGAGAGAGCAAGGCTATTTTTAGCAGGAGTAAGAGTGCAAGCCATGATAGACGCCACAGGCTGCTGTCACTAACATTTGGCTATAAGCAACATTTTCATATTTAAACATGACAGCCCAGCAAGTTGTGGAGGAAGGGAAAAAAAAACAAAAAACAAAAAACACAGTGCTGTCTGCTTGCTGAATAAAAATGATTACCTTCCCTCGGCCCAGGGGAAGGAGCAGCTAGCTCAATGTGAATGGCCAGAACTGTGTTCACCTGTATCATCGTGAATATTTATACGTCAGCCACCGATGTCAGGATGCTGAGAGGTGGTGGCGAGGATTCTGTTCTTCCAGTGGAAAGCTGTGCCGTGATATCTCTGTAGGGAGCTCAGCTTGCCCAGTACACTCTGCTCAATTAAGCGTGCACGCCTGGAAATACAACACTCAAGTAAGCATGAATAAAAATATATTAAATTTGAAGAAGTTAAGTAATACCATTGGAAAGCCGATGAACTTGAGGTGAACTCAAGAACGTCAAAAAAGAGGATCCCCGAAACAGGAGATCTGAGCAGTTTGCCAGACCCCGGATGAGACATCTGCCTTATGTCCTCCGGGCCGTGCACAGGTGTGTCACAAGCCACTGTCTAGAGACTTGGCACACACATTCTCTTCAAACTTTATGTAGCGAGCATGTCTTCAAGTCCTGTTAAAAATTAATACTGGTAATATGGGTTTGGAGTTAGTTGGGGACACAATGTCTGAGGACAAGGCCTGAGTGACAAACTTCCCCACTCCCCCACTGATGGTTCTGACTGGAGTCTGCTTCTTTCCTGCTCTGATAGTTTCTAGTGTTCCTGCTATCTAGCGGAGAGGCTCAGAACTGAGCGAGCCACAAAAGGGAGACCCACAGGGTCCAGCCAACAGCCAGTGGTCGGCACAGATGCAAAATGACAGATTGGGCTGGGTTTTGATTATTTTAATTTCCAGCCTGTGTTGACATTGATCCACAGGCACAAAAGCTTGGACTTTTCCAGACAGCCAGCAGAGCAGAGAGAGAAGAGGGCTTAGCAAAACAGAGAGAGAGAAGAGGACTGAGAGGGTTTGCTTACCCTCTCTCGTCTGAGTAAAGAGCAAGAAATTAAAATGTCAGCTCCGGAGTCACCAGCGTCATGGACCCATCCATTTTTAGGAGACAGGACTAGGGGATTTGGGGTTAAGTATGCTAAATGTATGCAGCGTAGTATTTGCCATTTTAAGCATACAGTCTGATGGCATCTCAGTGTAGTGAGACCGTCGTCAGTCTCTGTTGCCAAAATTCTGTCATCACCCTAAACAATCAGTAAGCAAAAACACATTTCTCCCCAAATCTTCAGCCCCTGATAACTTCTGCTTACTCTGGGAATTTGCCTGAGTCTTCTAGATGATTCCAAACAGGGGTTAATCACATACTGCAGGCAGACAGCAGCAGTCTGCAGTTTAACAAGCTCTCTAGGTGACTGGAGCACACGCAGAGCCCTGGAGCTATATTGTATGTTGCTGTGGCTCCTCTGTCCCAGCTAGGATCAGGGTTAGGGCCACTTACATACATTTACTGTCACTGGAAGCAACAGTTGCAATTTCTCGATGGTTCTCAAAGAATCTGCAAGGGGAAAAAAACCTCTCGGAATAGAAGAGACCTAACTTTGAGGTCTTATTTAGACTTTATTTCAAGAGTGGTGCCTCAAAATATCTCATGGTGATAGCATAAAAACACTGATTAGAGAATACATAATCCCAGTCAGGAGAGAGAGGTGGATCTCTGTGAGTTTGAGGCCAGCCTGGTCTACCTTACATAGTGAGTTCGAGGCTAGCTAGGGCTACATAGTGGGTCCTTGTCTCAAAACAAAAACAAAAAAGTCCTTATCAGATTATTTTAACCAGCCTAAACTCTGAGCCTAAACTCTGACTCCAGCAGGACTCTTATCTAGAGAAGACAGGACTACTTCTCAGAACTGTAGAGGTCCTGGGGATTAAAAAAAACGTATTTTCTAGAAGTTTTGAACATTTGGCTAAAATAGATGATTGTTGCCTTTAAGCGTCTGAGCTGATATACCTTCATTTAAGTCAGTAGTTCTCAGTAAGTGTGACCCATTACTACAGTTCCTCATGTTATGGTGAGCCCAGACTATAACATTATTTTTAACACTTCACAAGTGTGATTTAGCTACTGTTATGAGCCATAATGTAAGCATCTATGTTTTCCAATGGACTTAGACAGCCCCGTGAGAAAGTCATTCAAACCCCCAAAGGGCTCCTAACCCACAGGTTGAGAATCACTGTGTTAAGTAACTCGCTCCATTTGGGCAGATGAAATAACTTTTCTGGGGAAATGACAAAGTTAAGATTAGAATCTAAATTCAAATATAAGTTGCCGAACAAATCAGTTCATAGGGGATGCAAGGGGCTTAAAATATTATTCCTTCAGGGTAACTGAAGGTATAATCTGGGACTCCTGAAAATGTAATAATGTAGCCTAAACAAGTAACTTTACTATCTATCTATCTATCTATCTATCTATCTATCTATCTATCTATAGATGGCTGGCATCTTTTGTTACCCAGTCTGGCTGCAAATTCACCATATAGTCTAGGATGGCCTGGAACGTCTGTTCTTCTGCTTGCCAAGTGCAGAGGATCAAACCCAGAGCTTTGTGGATGCTACGGAAACTACATCCCAAGCTAAAGAACTATTTAAAGGCACCTCTTATATTGAGGAAGAGGAAAGGGAAGGTTCTCAGTGATCGCACTCAGCCCGAAGACTGTCCTGCAAGCTCGGCTTTTGGGATCCCTGAGACGCAGGGTCAGAGGTCATTGTGTTTCGATGTCTCCCGGGATGTTAAGTGTGGAAGAGAGGCACGAGACAGAGTGTCCCAGACCATGCTTGGTCTTAAGAATGTAGAGGCCTCTGAGGATGTTCCTATCCCAGGATAAAGATCACAAGGAAACACACACCAATTTAAGGTGTGTGGAGGAGCAGATGCTCCTGGGGGCGGGGGAGAGCAGGCTGTGGGCGGGGCGGAGAGCAGGCTGTGGCGGGCGGAGAGCAGGCTGTGGCGGGGGGGGGGGTTGCAGGAAGGCAGTACTCACGTCAGCTGTTTGCAAACAAGATCACACCACGCATGCTAGTGTGCAGTGAGCTTCCCATGGTTAGAAGCATCTCAGCTGGGTGACCAGCCAAGCATTTGATAGCAGCTCCCGCACCGACTGGAAGTTGGGTGACTCCCTAGTGCCAGATAAGCTTCAAGGCATTAGGACGCTGGGACTTCCAAAAATTGCTCTGGTGGTATTTGCTGAGTGAAAAGCCAGTGTCAAAAGGGATTTGATAGTGGTCTGTCTAGCTGTTTAAAGGATGTACCTCTTTAAAAACAAAACACTAAGCATCAACGGTGGGATCAGAAATATTTAGTTAATGGTTCTTTGGAGATATATCTCCTGGTGTGTTTCTCAGGGGGAGCAACATTTCAGGTGACTCCTGATAAGAAGCACGGTTGTCTCCGACCTGTTAACACTTCCTTTTCTATGCCAAGAATTAAAAAACCCCTCACATCCAGTCAGGTATGGTGACACACTCTTTTAATCCCAGCACTTGGGAGGCCGAGGCAGGCAGATCTCTGAGTTTGAGGCCAGCCTTGGTCTACAGAGTTCTAGTACCACACAGAGAAAAAAATCCTGTCTTGAAAAAACAAAAAAACAAAAACAAAAAAACCCTCACCGCCTACTTTGGGCCAGGAATGTGACCCAGACAGTAAATTTCTTGCTTTGCAAGCACAAAGCCCTGGATTTGACCCCTAGTACCACATAATCCTGGCATGGTAGCATATGCCTGTAAGCCCAGTACTCAGTAGGGGAAGATGGAATGAATCATTGTAGACTACATAGTAAATTTGAGGCCAGCCTGGGATCTGTGAGATCCTGTCTGAGGTATGGAAGGAAGGAAGGAAAGAAGGAAGGAAGGAGGGAGGGAGGGAGGGAGGGAGGAGGGAAGAAGGAAGGAAGAAGGGAAGGAAGGAGGGAGGGGAGAGAAGGAAGGAAGAAAAAGAAAGAAAGAAAGGAAGGAAGGAAGGAAGGAAGGAAGAAGAAAGAAAGAAAGAAAGAAAGAAAGAAAGAAAGAAAGAAAGAAAGAAAGAAAGATAGTTAGTTCAATCAAAAAGGAATCCTCTACACACAAAGGTCTTAGGAAACAACAAAAGGGGAAAGTCCCAGCTTGGATATGAATGTCTGAGGCAACATGGCCACCCTGTGTTGTCTTTATGTACTATACATTCTACACCAGTGAGGCCAGAGGAATTAGCTGGCCGGCTGGTGGTCCTCAGACATCTGAAAATGTAAATACTAAGGAAGGAAGGAATTTACTTAACTCAAAACCAAAGGATACAATTAGGGTGGGAGTAATGGACTACAGCTAGAGAAGAGGCAGTGGGCACTTCCGGTAGACTGCTTAAACTTCTGGGTGTTCTCTGGGGATTGTTAACCTACATTTTCCAAGTCACTAGCAAATCAGAAGGACAAAGCCTGAGGTAACCCCTTTAAGGAAACCGGGACCTTTTGGAGAACAGGAAGGGGGACGTCTTAGCTCTTCCCACTTAGAAGCTGGGGGCTCTGTGGCCAACCGTCCTCTGAGTGACCCCCTCCCACCTGGAGTTATATTCTTGTTCTGTTCTCCAAACTGGGAATCATCAAAAAGTAGTGTGTTCTCCAAGGGAAAAACCCTCAGTGGGAGGGGAGTTTCCGCCTGTGCTGGGATGGGAAAAGCCTGATCTCTTGTTAGTCTGTGCCTCAGAGGACCAGCAGAGAGGCAAATCACCCCAGTGCCGGCCTCTGAGGGCAGAACTGAGTCTGAGAACAAAGGCACCTGAATCAAGGTGAGGGGAGCCCTGCAGGCTCCAGGCTGCCTACTTGTGGGCCAGAGAGGAGAGGCTCGGGTAGTGCTCAGCCCTTTGTGAACCTTCCATAAAGCCAGTGGCTTTTTCTTTCCACTCCAAGAACTGCCTTGTCTTTTCTGAAGTCAAGTCTGTACGGCCAACTCTTCCATGAAGTAGGAGATACCCAGGTCCTGAGACTGTCTGCCACAACTTCAGGACCTATGGCTCCCTGGGCTAGCATGGGGTACTATGCATCACCTGGATAAGGTGCAGAGACCCAGGCTTCCTTTAAAGACAATAGCATTGACTGTGTGAAGTATTAGCACACACCATGCCAACACTGGGAGACAGAACAATAGGAAGCCTTGCAGACATTTGGAGATTTCAGTATACCAACTTTCCTCTGTGGTCACAGGGGTGGGCAGCTGAGGAGGCTATACCTCCCATATAATGTCCTCATTGAATCCTTTCCCATTAATAAAAATGGTGTTTTGCTCTTTAAAAAGGCCGGGTATCATGGCTGGTCTGTGCCGCTACTAGCTTTGTCTCAAAAAAAAAAAAAAAAAAAAAACCAGAATACAGTTCTTATATTGAAATAAGTCAGATTGATTTCTGAAGCTCTCCACCAGGGGCTGAGCTCAGATGCAGATCTTATAACCTTGCAGGAAGAAACAGTGGGGTCTGGCATCTTCTGAGTTGTGACTCTCCCTGTCCTTTGGTTGAGCCAGCCCTTGATTATTAGACCTTGCCTAGATCCCTAGGGCCATTTTCTGGACCCAGTTTGCATCCAGCTTTGAGCTGGGAGAGAGTGGACCGGGCAGGAGAAGCTCTGAGCCACAGAGAAAGGGTTACTCGGGGAGCAGGGAGCAGTGAGGTCATTGCTAGTGCTAGAGTCTTGACAGAGGTGATAAAACAGAGGAAGGAAGGCCAAGGGGAAAACCATTGTTCACCCAGAAGGAAGCAGCAAGGAGAAGTCCTGGAGTCTGGGGCACTGTGAGGAAGCAGGGTTATCCCTTAATGAGCTTTTCTTGTGTGCCCCGGGTTCTAAATTTTTATACTTCGGTCTTCTCACAGTGTGGGGTAACATCCAAGGGAACTCTTACACACCGTGCACATTCATTGCCTAGCCCTGCTTCTGAAGAGGGCGGGTGACCTTGTGACCTTAAAGGACATTGTAGAACTCTCATAATAAGATTAATTTGGATTCTTGCCAATTTAAAATTCCAGTGCAGTGCTGGGGGACTCAGGAGAGTGTTAGGGAAATGGAGCAAGCCTCCCCCTCAAAGGTGGAGTAATTATCGCATGGAATCGGGTTGAGCGGAGGGTTAGTGTTACATTTACTGTGAGCAAGCCCCAAAGATGTCTTAAGCTAAGAACACAGTTGTCTATCTCAGTGTGACTCCCATTTACTGCGTGTCAAGCTGCGGGAAGTCCAGCTGATGTAAATAGATTAATATTTTAAAAAGTAATACAGAAGAATGAGGTTCCAAACATGTAATGTTTAATTATTAAAACCCTGTAATGGAATTCCAATCCAAACTCATCTCTCACTGGAGCTCAGCACAGAGCTCAATTAGCTGCTCTGCCGGCTTACTCCACAGTTCACTGTGACAAACCCAAAGGCCAAGGCCAGGGTCTCTGAAAGTGTCCAGTGACACAGACATGGCCAGCTTAAGAAGTTTTATGCTTTCTCATTAGAGAATCATTGTAACACTTTTAAACTGGTCAGCAAATAACTGTACAATGTTAAGAGGGCACAGAAGAGAATTGGAGTTACTCCAACTGGTAAGGCTTGGGAGTCCGACTACTATCTAGAAATCACAGGATCAGGGGAATCCTGCACCTTTTGGGTGCATCAGGCCATGAGATATGTGTTACGTGATGTTAGCATTAGGTTGACTTCTCATACCTGTCTGGGCATGGAACTCGGTGGTGGAGCACCTGCGTAGCATATGCGGGGCTCAGAGTTCGAGTCCAGCACCTTATGCAAAATTTTACTTTGTTCTGGAGTACCTGGTCACCATGTCCTCTCTTTAGTTCATCGTTCTTCTGGCTTCCTGATGGATGAATCTGCCCAGAGGCCGAGGCCAGAGGAAGGCCAAAGCAACAGATAAAATGTTCAATGAGTCAGATAGAATAAGGCAAGTATTTGGTCGAGTTTATTTCAAAGTCACTGTGCCACCGAGTCTACTTGAGCTGGGTAGTTCTTTAATTTTATGGTTTTATTCACCAAGACAGGCATGGCAGGCTCTTTGTGTAGAAATAGGAAAATATTGATATGTCTTTGAGGTTGCCAGCGAGCCGGAGCAGCGTGTGCAGGACTCCCGTCTTGTGAAATGCTTGCGACTGCATCCGCCGCGTGGAAAGCTCACTGGTGCCACCTAAAACGCTCTGGGGTGGCATCTCGGGACTCAGAAGGTCATACGGTAGGTAACAGTATTCGTGACATCCTGTGGAGGGTGTGGGCTGTGCAGGAGACAGAAACCGAGTTTGTCGTGACTGCAGAAGCTGAGACCACAGGGTGAAATGCAATAGGGCCTTGGTCTCTGTGGGCACAGGAAGCCGATCACAGAAGAGGGCGGGCCCTGGGGGCGGGGCCCTTAGGCTGAGAGAAAAGAGCCAGGAGGACGTGAGTAACCTTGACTCCTGGCAGGGCAGAGCTTGCTGACTTACTTGTAGAGGATCCAAGCGTGGAAATCGCCTTCACTTTCCCCTGCAGTTCAGTCACAGCTGACAGGTGTGTGCTGAGCCCTCTCCGTGCACACAGCCTGATCTGCGGGCGCAGAAAGGCCCAGAACTGCAAAATGAAGCTTTATTCAAAGGAAAATAGGCCACATCTTACAGGCACTCAGATCATGAAAGTGGAGTTTTCCCCAAGTTTATTTATTTATTTTTTTCCCCATGCCTGGTTCTACTAGGAAAAACAAAATAACATCCTTCTAAATTTGAAGTCGAGCTACTCAGGCGGAGTGAAGTTCAACATGTTTTCCTTCTTCAGAACATCTCAGAGGCTTAAGCATGGCACTGTGCACTAAGAGTCTCCAAAGAGGGCTGTGGGCTATGCAACATTTCCCAGCCTGCGTGACCACACAGTCCTTTGTTGAGCAGAACAGGAGCAGGTGGTGACTCTCATGAAGCTCTTCAGGAAATGGAGTTGAGGCACGAGTGGTCAAAAAGATGGAAGGAGCTCAGGATTAAGTCAGGAAGTCAAGTTGTATTGGATCTTGATCATGCAAGAGCATCGAGGTTGGCTAGTAAGAAGCTGCACACACTGCTAAGATGTAATAGCTATGCCACTCACCCTCCTGGAGTCTGGGCTGTAATTCTGGCTTCAAAGATGACAGGCCCCACTGTGCTTGTCATCTGGCGACTAGGAGCTCTTGTCTCTAGGGAGTAAGCATCATTGCTTCCAGATTTAAGGGAGGCTCGGCTCCAGCCACTTCAGCAACCCTCGGTCCACTGTGACTCACGACCCCTTCTGTCCTGTACTTCCTGCCTTGCTCTTGGTGCCTCCTGACCCAGTAACAGTGGTCCCACTCTTCTCAGTCTCAAGGTGTTATCTTCACTTCAAATTTCAAAATTAGAAGATTTTCAAAAGAAAATCTAATTGGTTCATTAAATCACTCTCTGTCTTAAGCAAAAACCCATGCTAACTTCTTATACATCCAGTTCACTGTGGCCAGGGACAAGAGCCATATTTGTAGTCAACTGCAATGGTCCTGTGCTGACTTACAGTAGTTAGCATGCATGTGTTCCTCCTCCTCCTCTCCTCTTCCTCCTTTTCCTCTCTTCTTCCTCCTCCTCTTCTTCTTCTTCTTCCTATGTCTCTCCTCTTTTGTACACACTGACCTGTTCCAAAGGCTTGCTTACAAAGGCTCTATCAGATTCTTTCTCTTCACTAGATGATAAGCTCTGAAGGGGAGACCCAGCCACACTTTTTCAGATTATCCTCTGATGCTTTTTGTGTATCTCTCCGTTTGCATAGACTGTTTAAATTAGGCATCTCTGTCACGCTCATTTCTCCTTTGGAGAGTCCAGTCTGCATTAGAGCTTTCTCCTTTCAGATGAGACCAACAGATGATGCGGTTAATCTGACAGGAGTTGTAAAAGGGCTCTCACCCAACTGCTGACAACACATCACTGTTGCCAGCTTTCCTTTGCTTATCTCTAAAACAAGAGATGCTATCTGGCTATTTGTCTCGTTGCAGACTTCTGAGGAGTAGATTGTGATAGTGTCTCTGAGCTATTTGAAGTTATTAGAAGGGGCTGTACAAATAGCAGTTGTGTTTAAATGTATACAAATCATATACGTCTGTGCCCTAGGTTGGCTTGCGTCACCCCTGCCACCAAGGACTTTGCCTGGATGAGCAGATGAGGTTGAGGATTTGCTAATGAGAGTGTGCAAGATGCCAGTGCAGGAGCTAGAGCTTGTGGGTGTTTTCAACCTGGCAGCTGCACTGCAGGATGGGTAAATCCACAGAACAAAAGTGGAAGCAAACCAAGGTCCCCAAGCAGAGCAGACAAAGGGACAACATGTGGAGCTGAGAAAATCCATGGCAGTCCCGTCTGCCCACCTGCCCCCACTCACTACTCAGTTGCTATTGCACGGGTGTTAATTAGCAGAAAGATAAGACAATAGGTAACTCAGATTATTCCTTCTCCCCAGGTGTGTAAGCACAGCATCCTGGGTGTTCTGAATTTTCAGCAGAGTGTACCAGACAACATAAATGTCACGTTTGTGTGTGACTGAGCATAGGGACTCTTTCTTTCTGTGGATCCGGCCTGGGTAACTGGTGCTGGCCTGCAGCTGAGCCTCAGGCTAAAACATCCATAGTGAGCTCAAGACCACAGCCTGGCCTGAAAACCTCCTCATTACGCCAATTACATCTCTGTCAAACTCTGCGCAGCCAGTGGGAACGGCAGAGAGTGAGGGTCGGGGGTTCTGCCGATTTGGGTTTTTCGGTTGTGTTTTGTGGCATGTTTTTTGCTTTGAAGTACACATTACAGGAAAATCTATACTACTGGAGTTTTTCTCTTTGTTTTTATGGGATGGATTCAATAGAGGAATAGTGAGGAGATAGGAATAGAATGTAAGGGCACTTACATTTATAATAAAATAAAATTCTCTATATGGCACTTTAGTTAGTTAGTATAGTTAGTTAGTTAGTTAGTTAGTTTTTAGAGTACTTTCATGTTCACCATTTGTTTTGGTCCTCACAGCAGACCTTGAGCATAGGAACTAGGCACCTGGGTACAGAAGAAGCCCTCAAAGTTGGGTAGGACTGGAATGGTCCAACCATGCATGCTGCTTCCCAAGTGCAGCATGAGATGCCCAAAGTGATGGTAAAACCTGGGAAGATCACACTGAGAGATCCAAAGTTTCTCATCAAGAAAACATCAGACAAGGGCTGAAAAGACCATCAGCTGTCTGGAGTACTTGCTGCTCTTGTAGAAGACACAGGTTCAGTGCCCTGCACCCACATGGCAACCGGAAACTCTGTTTCCAGGGGATCTGACACCCTCTTCTGATCTCCGTGGACATGGCATGTAGTATGCATACATGCAGGCAAACATTCATACACATAACATAAAAACAAGATAAGATGTTAAAGAGAGGCACAAAAACTGTCTGAATAAGTCTAAAGAATTGTGTGTGGTAAAGGCAGTGAACTAGGAAGAATGGAGAGTTGGGAAAAGTCCAATAAAGGCCAGTTCTTCAGTAAGAGCTACAAACAGGAACAAACAAATGGCTTCCAGTGTCTGTATCAACACAAGGTAAGGAAGGATCAAGTTACTTGGCTTAGAAGCCTGAAAGAGGAACCCAGAGAGACCCCACTGAGACCAAGAGGAGGCCTGTGCTTAGATTAACACTAAGATACTTGTGATGGCATTCTCAGCTCACAAGTGGGTAAAAATCTGGAAGCACATGGCCTGGCAGGCTCCACCCCTAAGTAGAAGCAAAGACAGGGTTAGGGAAATGAAAGGAGGTATTCAAAGGGTAGCTTGAAGAGGAAGTAGTTATAGGATGTTTGGTGCAAAATCTGTGGCAGGCATTAGAAGTAAACTGCAAACAAAGGAGAGAGAGGGCATGTTCCACCCTGAGAAGAATATGGTTCTCTCTGAAACACACTTGAGAATTCTTCCTATGCCTTGTGCATGCATGGCCCTGAGAAGGCAGAGCAGCGGTGAGGGAGCCCCCTCCTGGACCACCATTCTTCTACATGGAGGGCGGGACTTCCGGTATGCAGGTGAAAAAGGAAGAGTCAGCCATCTTGGGGAAACAGTGGCGGAGGGATAAACTGGATGTGGGACAAATCGGGCACTTTCTCTAGAGCTTGGAAAAGCTTTTTTTTTTCCCCCTCCAAAGAAAGGTGAAGTTTGACCCTACAGCCAGAAGTTTAATGGAAGTTTTTATTTTTGGTTTGTTTATATTTTTGTCTTTATAGCTGTGGTGGAATGGTTAAAAAAAAAAAAAGGAGGTTGTTTTTTTAAATGAGTATTAGAAAGCCTAAAATACATAAAGTGCCTAAGTTAAATGCTTAAGTTAGTAACGGGCGTTGGTAAGACCGTGCCCACGAAAGGGAGAAAAAGATGAGGTCTCTAGATCCAAGTTTAGAGTAAATTGTTCAATACTTAAACCAAAGAGTGTGAGGAGGCAGGCAAGGCAACGTTTACTTGGTTTCCATTGTTTCCATTAAGAGAATGTTCTGTCTGCTGAAAGGGTAGGATTAACACCACAATGGCCGCCACAAACCCGTTTGCTGGGGAGAGAAGGAGCAGAGAGCATCTGCGAGATCTGTATATAATTACCTTTGCATAGTCTTTGTTCCCCCTGATGAATGGGGGAGGTTTCCCAAAGCCCAAAAAAAAAAAAAAAAAAAAAAAAAAAAAAAAAAAAAACCGGTGCATCCCATTTTTCAACGCAGGGAAAGGATTTCTGATTCTGGAGCAGAGGGCCCAGAGCTGAGGTTCACAATCTCTCCATGTCACATGTATCACTGAATGAACCACAGTGTGCATTTGAAAGAAAAAGAAATTAGTTGACCAGAGGTTCTGGAGAATCCAGCAGGCTGGTAGAAGGATGAGGGAGTTCCAGATGTGAGTCCTGGACCCACTCTTCAAAACAGAGAGCTTCGGGGAAAACATCTCTCTGAGCCTTTGATTTCTCAAGTGAAAATGGGGGAAGGGAAAGCTTCTCTTCAAGTTTGTCGTTAGAACTAAGGACAATAACTTATCTGAAAGCCTCAGGGTCAGTAGACTAGAAATATTCCATAAATTCTCATCATTAAAATCAAACATCAGAACCAACAGTGAGAAACGACGGCCATAAAGCACATAAATTCTTGGGTTGCACTGTCAGATGTAATTCAGGATTAAAAGAGCATGCCCTCGCCCCGGCCCCCTGCATATCTGTGGCCTGTTTCCATGCATTTAGGAAATACTTTCATTGTAAGGCAGAAGCCAGGTGGCAAATTCACGAATTCTCTAGAAGGGGAAAATTCTTCAGATATTCTGGTAACAACAGCTGGAACAGTGTGCTACTGATATGTCATCAGCTCTGTTGTGGAGCTAAAACCCACTTATTGTGAGATATCATGTCTGCCATTTTCTAACGGAGTCTGCATGCAGGAAGAAATGAAGTGAGTTATGGCCTGTCTTAGGGTTTCTATTGCTTTGACAAA
Organism: Mastomys natalensis; assembly: GCA_021653895.1. Taxonomy (NCBI): domain Eukaryota; kingdom Metazoa; phylum Chordata; class Mammalia; order Rodentia; family Muridae; genus Mastomys; species Mastomys natalensis. The sequence continues at coordinate 4,068,032 of JAJTUV010000510.1, read as the reverse complement.
ACACTATGACCAAAAAACAAGTTGGGGTTAGTCAGCTTACACATTGCTGTAGGAAGGTAGGACAGGAATTCAAGCAGGCCAGGAACCTGGAGGCAGGAGTTGATGCAGAGGCCATGGAGGACTGCTGCTTACTGGCTTGCTCTCCATAGCTTGCTCATTCTGCTTTTTATAGACTCAGGACCACCAGCCTAAGGATGGCTCCACCCAAATGGACTGAGCCCTCCCTTATTGGTCACTAATTGAGAAAATGCCTTATAGCTGGATCTCATGGAGGGAATTTTCTCTACTGAAGCTACCAGCCCACAGAGGCTAGTTTTTTCTTTCCCTCCCTCCCTTCCTCCCTCCCTCCTCCCTCCCTCCCCTCCCTCCCTCCCTCCCTCCCTGTCTCCCTACTTCTCTCCCCTCCCTCCTGCCTGTCCTTCTATTCTCTCTCTCTCTCTCTCTCTCTCTCTCTCTCTCTCTCTCTCTCTCTCTCTCTTTCTCCCTGTGCTGAGGAATAAACTCTAGGGCCTTGTGTATGCCAGGCATGCACAGTCTAGGAACTTGGATCTTCCAGGATACTAGATACAAGCTCTAGCCCTGAGCTACAACTCCAGGCTTCCTATGCCTCACCTTTATTACATCATACTAATGGGCCTCCCCGGTATACAAGGATGGCCCAGGCAGGGAAAGAACACTCCTACAATCATAAATCATGAACTTTCAACTATCCAAGCAGACATGTAGAAGACAGGGAACAAAAAAGAATCAGGCCTGGGGGTAACATTTGAAGAGAAATTCAAGTATCTATTTGGAATCCGAGAAGCATTCACCTAAACAGACCTCTAACAATAGCTAGATCGGAAGACATGGGTTCGAAACCAGATGCAAGGATCCTGCCCCGTTTGAATTCCTGTCCTGACTTCCTTTAGTGATAAACAGCAGTGTGGAAGTGGAGGCTGAGTAAGTCCAGCTTTTTGGTGACGGCGTTTGTCGAAGCAGGTGCAAGACTGGTGCTGAGGGAATAAAGCCCCAAGGATAGTTTTCAGTTGAAAGCCATTAGTTCAGCATTGACCTTGTGACTTTGTGCCGAGGCAAACCAGTGGCTCGGTGGGGAAAAACTGCGGGGGAGAAGCTGAGTTTTCCCACTCGTGGCGAAGAGTTAGCAACTGAAGTTCTGGAAGCTGTTGCTAACTCTAGATTCTTGCACAGTTGCATAGCCCAGGGCCTTCTTGAACATACCTTGGTTCTTCTGTTTGAATAAACACAAGCATTCTCTTAAGGTTCAGTCTGCAGCAATGATGACCCAGTAAAACTAATATCCTGCCCTTCCCATTCCCACAGGAGACCAGTTGATGAGGCCCTTCCTTCTCCCTCCCGCAGTGCCCAAGGCACCGTGGCTGTCAGTCAAGGTTCACTAGTGAATGTGTCAAGTGGACTATGTGATGCACCAGATATCTCAGGGCAGGCAATAGCTGCTCTACCTGGAGCTAACAGCAGAGAAGGTGGCAGAGCCACAGTGTGACAGGGCAGATGAGTGAGATACTGCCCTCTGAGATTGTGCAGAGTGTTTTCTGTGTTTGTAGTCACTTGCTAGTCTCTGTTTTCCTTGAGCACCCGTCCCAACAGTACTGCCCATACTAATGGCCTCGTTTTACAGATGTGTACTGTAAGCTGCACCCCATTTCCAGAAATAGTGACTCTGTGACTCAAATATATTTACAAATACATAGGCCATACAGCTAGGCTCATCCCACAATCTGCTCATAGCTTTATCACTCGTTCATTTTATTCTGTGTTCTGCATGTTCCTGCTTACCTGGTACCTGGTATTCCCTGCTCCCAATTCATACAGCTGTCTTTGTTTTCTGTCTTGGTGCGAATCCTCCAGTGCCTGGCTCTCTCCCAGAATCCTTTCTTTCTCCCTGGGGATGTCTCACATCCTATTCTACCATTCTCTATAGGACACAGGGGTTTGTTTGTTGGGTTGTTTTTTTTATTGACAAGTGATGCATCCATACAATACACAAGATATTCTGTCTACACAGATGAGCATCCAAAGTCCCTGGTGCACTGGGGCTGGAGGCTAGAGATAGTCCCTTACGTTCAAGTTGGCTGTCACAGATCTCAGGTCCCTTCTGTGTCCTCTCATGGCTGCGTTCCTAGGGCACAGAGAGGCAGAGATCTGACACCAGGAAGACCACATTTCTTCGGGTTTTTCCATGTTCGCCTAAATTTGTTACCACCGGCATGATTCCTTCTGTGAAGACAAGCAGAGTACTTGTGACCCATCAGTGTCTTAGACCCATGGGAAGCTGCCTTCTTCTGAATCATAGGTGTGGCTGTCAGGATGATCCTTTGATCCCTGAGCACAGGTCAGGACTCCATCTTCTGCACTGGCTATAGAATCAGAGGCTTGGATCAGGCATGGGCCACTGGCCAGAGCTCACCAAGATGCTGAAAACTAGGGACAGATCTGATCTGCTTTATGGAGCTTCTGGCTCCATCGAACCTCAAGAGGGGGGTCAAAGAGTATCCTTGTTCAATAGAAAAATCTCAGTGGAAAACTTACCATGTATGTTTGTGGTGGCTTCTGAAGGCCTGGCCCAATCCCCGGGGCAGATCCCTGAGGGATGTGGGGAAAAGGCAGACAGGACTATCATCCTGGTGGAAAGTCAACCTGCAGAACCTTTCTTGGTTTCCTGAATTGCTCTTCCATAAAGGCCCCTCCCCTTCTTCCTAAATCCCTCTCCAGGTTCCACCAAAGCCTGTCAGTCCTCAGAGCATCTTTTTCCTTCCTCATTCTCAATTCCAGTTTGGAGAGGAAGCTTGGACTGGTAGCTTGGCCGCCTCCTCCACCTGGGTGGCCTCTCCCTCCTCCAGACACAGCAGGGTAGGGGTCCGTTTGGCTTAGAGGCAGATATCTGTACTGTGGCTCTGGCCCTTCTTCTGGAAGACAGTTGTGCCACGTAATGAGTCTAGGAGATAGTCCATCCGCTCAGCTTTTTAATAAAACATGAGGAGCTCCGTTTATGGCTTTCACTATTCAAACAGCGGTTGGGCCTGGGAGGAATTACTCATTCCAATGGCTCTACCACTCATTCCCAGGCAACGGTGCTGCTTCGTCAAGCTTTTCCTGAATTAGATCCTGGCTATAGAGTGGAGGGTTCAGGTGGCGCTGAATAGAGCCTCCTCGGATGGTGAGCAGCTGGCACACAATACCATCAGCTGCCTTCCTTGTCACTGCAAAGGGCCCCTCTGTCACCCCTAGGACAGAAACTGCTGGGCAGTAGGGTGAGGGCAGGTGTCTGTGAGAAACACTGACTTGTCAAGCCAGAAACATGTTTTGCCTCCTTTGAAAGACATATAGGTTGTAGGAAAACAACCATTCCCATTTCACACTGGCAGACTGGAGATTAAAAAGATAGACCAGAACAAGCCTACTTGGCACACAGTTTTACTATTATAAGTTCCATTTCGAAGATGGAGAAACTGAGGCTGAGAAGTCAGTGCCAACTCCTTCCCACACTCTCTGTGATTTTTGTAGCATCCTTGGCATCCCAAGAATCAGGGCCCTCCTGGAGGCAGTATCAAGACCACAAAGAAGTTATGGGCACTCCACCAGAGGAGTAACCAGGTGATCAATCTAAAGCCCTCCACTCGTGCTATGAGGTGATGGCCTTCAGGTGGGACGAGACTTCGAAGCCTTTAAAATCTTTCGAACCTAAGCTGCATCTCTCTGTCCTTCTGCGCTTCACCCTTGAATGAGCTCATGGTTCTGTGAGCTGGCCTGGACTTCAAGATCAATGTCACATTTAACCTGCCAAGGCCTGGAGACTCACCTTCCTGTGACAAAATGCAGTCTTACTCGCCGAGCTAAAGTACAGAGCTGGTGTCATGTCCGTGGAAAGTCAGAAGCATAGGGAGGTTTGGGAGTTACTTTTCAAGTAGTTGATGGTGTTCAAGAGAAGCTAATATGTTTTTGCTGTCCTATTGCTTCAAACCATCGTTACCCAGAGAAGACAGATTTCAGCCAAAGAATTTTATTAAATATTGCCTGATGCCAGATTTCCACTCGGAAAGCAGTAGTGGCTTCCATTAAAGGATGAACTCAACTCCCTCAGCTGACAGCTGATTGATGTGTTAATTAGAAGCCCTGCCCCTCCCCCCAGGCGCCCAAACCTCCTAACCCAGAAGAACGTATGTATTGTACCATGTGCATAACCTAGTGGCTTATATTCTGTGGTTCTGACCTTGGGCACTAAAGTGAAAAAGAAGTCTCGGTTGCCAACATGAATAGCTTGCTTTCTTCCCAGAGCTCTCAAGAAGTCATAGGATCCCCAAGCCATGCCTTGATACCAGGGATAGCTTTGCTAAGGCACTGTCTTTTGAGCCGTAGAGCAGTGTAGGTTGCCACACGTGTATTTCACAGGAAAGGAGTGAAGACCACGGGAACTTATAAGTATTTCCCTGGCAGTCGGCCACCAAAGTGGACCAAAGGAAATGTTCCTTCTTTTGTGTAGAATTGGACCCGTCTCAGGAAAATAAACAGTCTTCTGGAGGGCTGTGAGTGCTGGGGTTGTAGGGAACACATGTTTGTCTCCTTTGCAATCTTACTGTCTTGCTGGTGACCCACAATGTATTTGTGATCTACAATCCTGCTCAGTGGCTTCTGCTGACTGTCTGGTCCCCAGATTGGCACTGTAAAACTGTAAAACCTAGGACCAGTCTGGGACCTGTTGGGGAGAGAAGGGCAACCAGACAAACCAGACTCTAGCAGAAGCCAAGCAGTGATGGAATCGTGCAAATCACTGCGGAGCTCTGGGACTTGGTTGGACTCATCTTAAAATGTCTGAAATGTCTGAAGGAATTTTGGTATTTCTTAATATAGTGTTGGAGGGGATCTCAAAAATTAAAATAATAATATAATAGAATTTAAATCTGTCTCTGAAGAAGGGAGAGCACAATACAAAACCTTTAGCTTGTGAGTTGCTCCCTCTGTGCTTTTGCATATGCAAATGTTACTTTATTAAAGAGAGGTGTGGTATATATTTTCATGTAACTACCGTGACTTAAATAATCAATTTTGGCTTCTATGACGAAGCCTTCAATTACAGAAGTGTAGTTAGCTGGACGTGGAGTGAGTAATGGCGCTGGGTTTTACTGCCACACATGATGTAGCCATTTGCTCCATGAATCCATTGACCTCATCATGAGTGATGTGGCCTGTGAGACAGACGTGATTTATTATTTCTTAAGTGACAGGTTTTTTTTTTTTTTCCTTTCCTTCTAATAATCTTTTGCTTCGTTGGAAAAATTGCTTTTCCATATTTTTAGTTCTGAACTGTAAATAAAGCCTTATTACAGTCGGGCCCACAACACCCCAAAACGAGACAGTCAGTCCACGCTGAAATGGAGGTACTTTCAAAGGCTTTAGGAAAACCAGCGATAGGATTAGGCCTTGGCTTTTATGGAAGAGTTCGAGAAGATTGGATTTTGCTTTTGATGTCTGTAATTATTTTTGTGTGGGAAAGGATGAAATATGGTGGCGAATTCTTATTTGATCATTAGGATGGTCCATGAGCTTTGTTTACTAACGATTATGAAACGTGAAGGGAGAATTGTTAAGTTAAATTTAGATTTTTTTTTTTTTTTACCCTGCTTGGAAAATATTTATCTTGTTTGGGAGACAGGAATCCTTTGGAGGCTTAAAAAGAAAAAGAAAAAAAGAATAGAAAAAAGAGATCTGGCAGTTTAAAAACCAATTAATGATTTCACGAAACTTTTCCCTCCTATTGTTAAAGAGTAAGATCCAAAGGACACACGCTGGAAAAGTTGTGTGTTATTTTAATTAGTTTAAGTCACTGATGATGGATTTTTTTTTTTTTTTTTTTTTTTTTTTTTTTTTTTTTTTTTATTTAGTTCAGAAGAAAGAAGCTAGGTTTGGTCTCTCAGTTCAAACTTACATGTTTTATAGTTTAGGTTTGCTATTATGCATGCTATTAAAACAGAAGCAAGTAGTTTATTTCATAGTGGACTTTAAATGCTATATGATGATATATTAACTTTTTTTTTTTTTTTTTTTTTGAGACAGGGGCTCACTTTGTAGCCCTAGCAGTCCTTGAACTCACTATGTAGACCAGTCTGGACTTAAACTCACAGAACTTCTCCTGCCTCATTGGCACCCAAGTGCTGAGATTAGTCGTCACGTTAATGTTATCTAAATATCATGTTTTCACTAACAGTTTACTTAATCTTAATCTAGATAAGAAATGTGAAAGTCACTGGGCTTAGTGGTGCACGCCTTTAATCTCAGTATTAGGCAGGCAGAAGCAGGCAGACTCTCTGAGTTCAAGCCCAGCCTGGTCTACAAATCTCAGGATTGCTGGGACTATCACACAGAGAAATCCTGTTTTGACAAATGAAGACATGTGATGGTCTGATGTGTTTTGTGGGGCAGTATTCATGGATTTATAACCAAATGTCCTGCCAGGAGGGCTCTAAAACACTGGTGGTGGGAGGAAGCAGGCCTGAACACTGGAATAATTACGTTTTAAACCACTTTAATGGCTCCTGGTGGCAACAGTTCTGATAGCCGCATTGCAGGAATTTCTCTCTCATCAAAATCCACTCAAGAGTGTTCTTATGTCAGATTTTTAGAAGTATTTGAAAAGGACAAACAAAAACCAGTTTGTGCCTAAGCAGGTATCTTATTCAATCTCACACTGTCAAGATTATCAACCAAAAATATCAATGAAAATAAAAACCACTGAGAAGCAAAGAGTGGATTTGCACATGCAGACCCACATCTGCTTCCTGCACACCCACGACCACACTCAAGCGTGCCACCGCTGTTTACAGCAGGGAAAGCTAACAGTTAGATGAGAGGCATAATCAAATGCCCAACATATGTTGTTTGTGCATTGCTTATGTGACCAGTCATTATTAAAATATATCTTGTAATTATATCAGTTTATGATCATTAAGCATACACACACACACACACACTCCCACATATGCATGCACACAGTAGTAGAACAAACACACTCTTCGAAATCAAGGTTTCTCTTAGAACAGCACTGGAGCCATTGCTAAGCTGCAGGGAGAAGGGTTCAATACACTCACAATGGTGCTGAGTTGTTCAGTCCCTTCTCTGATGCTACAGGAGTGATAAAGAAGGAAGAGGAAAGAAAAAAAAAAATGTGTGTGTAAAATTCTGTCAGGAAAAGCAAGGGACTAGAAGAACTATTGAAAATTTTGACATCTGTTTATCTGTTTATAGCGATGGCAAGATCACTCATATTAATTCTTGTTTAAAATGCCATATGAAGGGAAGACACTTGTGCAAACAAGAGTCATATTTGAATTGTAGATCATGTCTTTGCCATCTGTGAGAGCTGATGGTGTTGCAAAATTAATGTGTTAATGAAATCACAATAATTTCTCCAAAGTAATGGGTTCTGAAGCCGAGAAGAACTATTGTTTGAACTTTGGTGTCTAGTGATTTCCAATTGGGAAAGCATCTGAGCCTTTAATTAGCTCTGCAGCCCAGCTTTAAAATAAATTTGGTGATATCTTTCTTTGCCAGGAGTAGATCCGAAGGGGGTGGGTGGTGGAAGCCATAACAACTTTTGGAAAGTGTTCTCTGGTGTTTGAAAAGTTGTTAAATAAGACTGTCTGCCAAGAAATGTCACCAAAATTCTGACTGCAGAGAAAGAGTGGGCAAACAGCTCAAAAAATAATTCTAGCTTGCTGCAACATCACGGGTGGGGAGAACTGAACCTCACACAGACTTCATGACTGAGTCCAAGTTTCTCCTTGGAAGCCAGACATCACAGCAATCAGCGCGTTATGTGATTGGTTAGTACAGCACACCCTTTCCAACCACCTTATTGGATACAGAGAGGGGCACAGTGGCTTTGCATAAGGAGAATTTTAAGGATATGTTGCGTGATCATTGAACTCCTGGAGATTCCTTCCCTCCAACGTTATTTAGATATGTATTTCCATGAGCCTGTTAGGCTGAAAATATGAAGACAAGTGTACTGAGTAGGTGTCCTAGTAAATGTACTAGGCAGGTGTTCAGGGCAGTTGTACGGGGCAGGTGTACTTCATAGGAGTACTGGGTAAGAGTCCTGGACAAGTGTACACCATTTTGTCAGAGCCATCTTAGAAGTTGTTTCTAAACTGTTAATACAGTTTTTTGAAAGGGGGAAAAAAAAAGAGAGAATGTGGTTGTTGCTATTTTGAGGATCCTATTTATAAAGCAAATTCTTTATTTCATAAACTTTTCAGAAATGTACCCTGTAAAGGGTACCCTTCAACTTATTTGGGAAATTATGGTAAAGTTTAATAGAGCCTTTATGTGAAACATGAAATGCCATGTACCCAAGAAAGTTGCTTATCTTACCTGTTGTGGTTTCTATTGCTGTGTTGTAGGTGTGTGACTGGTGTAAACACATAAGGCATACAAAAGAATACCTGGATTTTGGGGACGGGGAAAGAAGGCTTCAGTTCTGCAGTGCAAAATGTCTCAATCAATACAAAATGGACATTTTCTACAAAGAGACACAGGCCAATCTTCCAGCTGGGCTGTGCGGCACATTACACCCTCACATGGAGAGTAAAGCAGAAGGCACCGGGGTGCAGCTGCTCACTCCAGACTCTTGGAATATCCCGCTAACAGATGCTCGGAGGAAAGCCCCCTCCCCCGTGGCTGCAGCTGGCCAAAGCCAGGGCGCTGGCCATCCTCATCCACCACCGTTTCTCCATCTGATACTGCCAACTGCTCTGTCACTAAAATCCCCACACCAGTGCCCAAGTCCCTCCCCATCAGCGAGACTCCAAGCATCCCTCCCGTCTCGGTCCAGCCACCTGCTAGCATCGGACCTCCGCTCGGTGTCCCGCCTCGCAGCCCTCCCATGGTGATGACCAACCGCGGCCCAGTGCCCCTGCCCATCTTCATGGAGCAGCAGATCATCCAGCAGATCCGCCCGCCCTTCATCCGCGGGCCACCGCACCACGCCTCCAACCCCAATAGCCCCTTGTCCAACCCCATGCTCCCGGGCATTGGGCCCCCGCCCGGTGGCCCCAGGAACCTAGGCCCCACTTCCAGCCCCATGCACCGGCCTATGCTATCGCCCCACATCCACCCCCCAAGTACGCCTACCATGCCTGGGAACCCCCCAGGGCTGCTGCCCCCGCCGCCCCCGGGCGCGCCCTTGCCCAGCCTTCCCTTCCCTCCGGTAAGCATGATGCCAAACGGCCCGATGCCGGTTCCCCAGATGATGAACTTCGGGCTGCCGTCGCTGGCCCCGCTGGTGCCGCCCCCCACGCTGCTCGTGCCGTACCCAGTGATCGTGCCCCTGCCGGTGCCCATCCCTATCCCAATCCCCATTCCCCACGTGAACGATTCCAAGCCCCCGAACGGATTTTCTAGCAATGGAGAGAGCTTCGTTCCGAACGCCCCGGCGACTCCTCGGCGTCGGGAGGCAAGACTGGTGGACGCTCCCTGTCCCCGCGGGACTCCAAGCAGGGCTCTTCCAAGTCGACCGACTCGCCGCCTGGAAGCTCCCGCCAGACTCTGAGCCTGGCGCCCGCGGAGCGCGGTCGTGGGGAGGTGGTGGACCTGACCCGGCGCGCGGGCAGCCCCGCGGGCGCGGGAGGCCAGCCGGGCTTCGCGGGTGTGCTGCACGGCCCTCAGGACGGCGTCATCGACCTGACCGTGGGCCACCGAGCCCGGCTGCACAACGTGATCACCGCGCGCTGCACGCTCACGTCAAGGCGGAGCGCGAGCCGGGAGCCGCGGAGCGCAGGACCTGCGGCGGCTGCAGGGACGGCCACTGCAGCCCGCCCGCCGCCGGCGACCCCGGCCCGGGCGCCCCCGCGGGCCCCGAGGCTGCCGCCGCCTGCAACGTCATCGTGAACGGCACCCCGCAGCGCCCCGGCCGAGGCCAAGGGCGCGGAGCCCCCCGCCCGAGCAGCCGCCGCCCGCCCCTCCCAAAAAGCTACTGTCGCCCGAGGAGCCCGCGGTGAACGAGCTGGAGTCGGTCAAGGAGAACAACTGCGCTTCCAACTGCCACCTGGACGGGGAGGCGACCAAAAAACTGATGGGGGAGGAAGCCCTGGCAGGGGCGACAAGTTGGACCCGAACCTCAATAACCCCGCGGACGAGGACCACGCCTATGCTCTGCGGATGCTGCCCAAGACCGGCTGCGTGATCCAGCCTGTGCCAAAACCCGCGAGAAGGTTGCCATGACGCCGTGCGTCATCTCCTCGCCCATGCTCAGCGCTGGCCCCGAGGACCTGGAGCCGCCGCTCAAAAGGAGGTGCCTCCGAATTAGAAACCAGAATAAGTAAAAAAGAAAAGGTTTGTATTTCCACCTGGTGCTCCTCCAAGAGACAGTGCCCCTCGCCTTGCTTCTTAGAAGGCGGAGGTGAGATGCAGCCGTCACCATGCTGTCCCTTATCGCTTTCTCCGCGCATTTTGGTGGTCAGGTACCATCGACGGTTTGATCCAACACCTATGACAGCTGGCAGTATGGTTTAGTACACCATTACCAGTTTACAGCCGAGAGACAGTTAAGAGCCGAGATCACTCAAGCCCTTGAACCTGAGTTGAAAGCACACGTTCTTTTGTTACACGCTATTTTCTTCTTTTCGGGTTCATACCTAATTTATCCAACTGGGATAAGGGGCGGGGGGCGGGGGGAAACTACTTGAGGAATTTTAATGTTCAGTTAGGTTGCAGGGCAGTATTGAAAAGTCTGGGTAACCCATCAGGGGGCAAACATCTAGAGCTGGTAGTCCCTTCGGCAGACTCTTACTCTAGCTTCTCAAGATGACCATATCTGTGGGCTAAAATGAAAAACTTCCGGGCAACCTACCACGCCCTCTTTCGGTACTCAGTGGCTGAGCTGATGAGTCCACTTCTACACATAGACCTTGATGAAGCGGGAGGCACTTCTGTGCTGTACCCTGCTTACTACCCAGTGAGATGACGAGACCGCACGTGAGCCACTGTAGCGACTCTTGCCAATCCTAGGGAGTAGGCATCGGTAGCATACTACCAAGAAGGAAGCGGTGGCTTAGAGATATTTGCTCAGTCAGAGCTTGTTGGTGAAGGACCCAGTGTTGACTTCAGGCCTGTCCATTCAGTCTCAGAGTGTGACTTCTCCCATCTACTCAAGCAGGCAACAAGTCAAAACTTAGGTTGTTTACTAACCGGTTATAGAAAGGAAAAGAGAAATAGGTATTCCTCCAGCATTTAACCTAGACATTGCTCCTTCCGGAGGCTGGAGACACAGAAGAATGTGCTACTGGGCTGCATCAAAGTAGGTACACTACATCCTATCACCAAGGGGATGTAAATCCAGGCAGGAAGGAGGCCTGGGGGAGGGGAGACTGGAAGAGTATTCTTCACAGGGTATGCAGGCTTTTCTGAGAGTTTTCCCTAGTATTTCTTTGGTCAGTAGAACACTATTCTTCTCCTGGTGGAGAAATAGGATTGAGAACTGTCAAATTTCCAACGAGCAATTGCATTCAAACCAAGTTGTGAAGTTCAAAGCTTAATTTCCTGTCAAGCACTGTAGGAGAATCAGCTGACCAGTCCATCCATCACCACATTTACAATAATTCTCTTATTGCCTTGAGGGAAAGAAAGTTCCCTCAACACAGCAGCAAGCCTCATAGTGGGAACATGGGTACTTCACTTACAGCCGGAGTGGAAACCCTGAACTAGAGCAGAAGGCTTATTGGCTAGTGCGAGAATCTTTTCTTGGCCACCATGCTTTGAAGTCTTCTTTTCTACTGGTGGCTTTGCCTGTGGGAGTGGAACACTAGAGTTGAGGTCACCACTTCTTCCCCATTAGCTTACAATGTCTTCAGTCTGAAGGCAGGTGGCCTTGGCCTTCTCACAGGCTCACAGGCATGCCAACTGAAAACGTCCCCAAATAACTTAATCTGCTTGACAATGCTTTGATGAAGGATTGACAAGTGACTCCTCCCCCGAAAAAGTGAGTACCTTCAGAAAGCACTGGAAATTGTCACTTACACACACACACACCACACACACACACACACACACACACACACTCCAGGAAGAATGAGAAGGTGAAAGATCTCACTACCATTACTGTGCTAAGAGACCAGGACAGGAACAGTGACCATACCCTATAAGTATCCGAAGACCAAAAGGTCATTAACAGTATCCGTTGTATGAATGGCTGTTTGGGTGATCTATGCTTCTGAAGGAGTCATCGGCCAAGGGTAGTTTTTATGGATCAGCATAAAAATGTTAACTTGGCAACAGCCAAGCCTAGAAGATGCTGTGACCAAATTGCCTCTTGTAATCAGAGAGTCCCTTTTATTGTGGGTCTCCCAAGAAATTACAGCTTTTTTTGAAAGTTGGTCATAGGTTTTGAGGGCTGCCAAGAGGAGGCAAAGCAAGAGATTTAAGGAGGAGAGGGGACCATGTCTCCAGTAAGTCAACAGGGCACCCAAGTAGATCGCTGGTCCCATGTCACCTCAGGACTCAACTTCTACCTGCTGTAATTACTCTCTGGCCCTTCTGTTTCCTGAGCACAGATGATGCTGCCTTTGTTCTAACCCTCAGGAACTGATGTGTTTGAGGAAGTTGGAAATACATCCATGAACTAAGGACTGCTTGCCCTTTGTGCCCTAATAGTGAGCAGTCCTTGGCAACAAGTTAAAGCTGAAATGAAACATTTAAAGAATAAAATAAATAAATAAAAGCAAGGGCTGAGGCGATGCCTCAGTGGGTGGGCCACTTGTCCACAAGCACAAAGATCCCCAGTCCCATGTAAAAAGTGACATGCCAGGTGCGGACCTGTGAATCCCAGTACTGGAAGTCAAAGACGGGATCCTTGTGCAGGTCTTGCTGGACACCCATATGCCTAAATCAGTTGCCACACCTTTATCCTACCACACCATAATTTTGAAGACCACATTTCAAAAATCCGTGAGCCACTAGATTTGCCTTCAAAGAACTCAACACATTGGTCAGATCTCAGCAGACTGCAGACTCCCTGTACCGTTTTGAAATTACTCTGTCCCTGCTTTCCCAACTTTATTCATTCTTGTTTGTGTGTATGGTTACAAATGTTTCCAAGGGCAGATGTTTCTTCCATACAGAACTGATTAGGTTTAGTTGAAGATTTTTTAGAAGGTTGTAAACTTTCTTTAATCGCCAATGTTTAAAGCTAGGAATACCAGTCCTGCTGCCTCAGTAGCTAGAAAAAAAAATCCCCACAAATAATAATGAAAACAATGTATGGACACTGTCTAAACTAGTGTCCCCACACAGAATTCCATTGGTAAATGGACTAGTCCCTCCTTTGCCGATGCCTGGAAGCTTGCTGGGTAGCTGTCTGAACTCAGAGGGATGTTTGTACTAGAATCTCTATAGTTTAACTTACATGTGGTACATCGGGGAGTTCAGAGTAACCATGTGTAAATTTTTGAAGATATTCAAAGAAAATTTCCTCATTCCTTGGTTTTCCAGGGAAATAACATTTTAACAAAATAATCAGTGGGGAAAAAAAATGAAAACCAGGAATAAATAACCCTTTCACCCCCATTCTTTTTGCTCTCCTGGAGCAGTAGAACCACACAGTCCCCTCTGCTCTGTGGTTCTTCAGTCTCTTAGATGTTTCTAGAACTGTGGAAATGGGCAGAGAGAATACATGATTCTTCCCACAAGGTGCCTCCCTGCTCAGCAGTGGGGGATACTCTTTGCATTTGAAGAAAGCTGGAGGAGTTTCACATAATTTGAGCTTCTTGGAGCTTAGTCTGGTCATATAGCCACAGCCCCAAAGCACTGTTTCAAAGCATAGGGTTAGCTTCACTGGGGATGCCAAAAAGGAGGTGATAAGGTTCTCATTGCCGAATTTGTTTCTCACACCGAAAAATCCAAGACAATAGCCTCTCTTGGAAGGCATGGGAAAGTCAGACTAAAACCATGGATTCCCACTTCTAAAGAAAAGAAAACCTGTAACAGAGTGGAGAGAAGAAGTTAGTACAAGTGGGAACTCTCCATCCCTAGACTGGACCGGGGCCTTTCATGCTGAACTATTTAATGATTAGAAATACCCACTGGGTGACAGTATCTGAATTAAAGGCTATCCTAGCCCTCAGTTTTCACTTGGGTGGAAGGGCTGCAAAGAGCCACTGAGAGCTACCAGGCTGGTGGGTGACACCTGGAATGGTGAGTACATATAGGACAGAGCTGGCGTGATCAGCAGGTTTCTGAAAGAACAGTGGCGAGTCGAAGCACAGATCTGTTTATCCAGTGAACTCTCCCACTGCCTGTATCCTTAGTACCAGGGGTTTGTGGAGGGAGGGACCTTAATATGTAACTTTTAGATAGGATGTCAGTGAGGTTCAGATGGAAGATGGAGTAATGTGTGACCAGGTGGTTAGTGCTTTGGGACAAAGCCATAACCTTGTCATTAGAGAAGTACCAGAACTGGATTGAGACAAGAGAAACATTTGGTGCACAACCTTGCAAGAGGGCCCCACTCTGTCCTGTAAGTGTGGTGGCACTCCCCAGATCTTCTAACCCCACTCCAAAGTTCGTCTCCTTTCCCTGGACTGGTCCTGTGAGAATATACAGACAGTTTTCTGAGCTCACTCAGTATTTAGGGCTGTTGAGTCCATAGACTTGGAATCCATCTACCTCTGAAGGATTATCTTGCAGAGTTAGTAAGCAATATCTGGAACTGGATTTTTTTTTCTTATTGCTCCAGGGAGACTGAGTTAATTACCTGTTAAAAATGAGAATTTGTTTTTTGGCAGCTTTTGCCATGGACCTAATGTCACAAAGCCACAGTTACCAAATACCTTTAAATGGTTACTTCAGTGACACAATACAAAAAGTTAAAGCTACCATATCCAGTTGAGGGCCTGTGATGACAGAAAGTAAAACAAGAGGAGATACAAGCTAGATACTACCTGGGCACCTGAACTCCCAGAGTTAAATACTATGGGAGATGCCATCTTATGGGAAAATGTCGCTGAGACCAAGGGAAGAGGCTGGCTGGAGTCACAGAAGTAGGACAGGTGAGTGAAATTGGCATGGGGGGGCAGGATAGAAGATTGGAAAGAGTACCCCAGTCCCCCAGCATGAAGAAAAAGAGAGGAAGGCTAAGGAATGGAAAACAGGAAGCATTTGACCTACTATTAGCAAGTAACCATTTCCCAGAAGGGCCCTGGAAATAAGTGAATGGCCATGTGTGATAACTGGGTCCCTTGTTACACTAAAAGTGGCTGCCTGTGATCATGACTCAATCACTCATACCTACTTGCCTTGTGAAGAAGCAGACTGGTCTAAGGGACCCACAGGCCAGTGTGGACCACTTAGCTGGTGTGTAGGGTATTCACCACCACATAGCATTCCTCCCTCTCCAGACTCCCGTTCAGAGATCCTGCCAAAGGGGTGGGAAGGCTAGTCTATTCTCTTCCCCATGTCCTGTACAGAGTTCTTTGCCTCCTCCCGTTGCCATGTTAGTGCACTTCCTATGTGGATGGATGCTAGGAGATACATTTATGTGCATGTAAATTATTTTAAGTGCTTCAAAAGGCATAAAGGCAAAGAGATAAACTAGCTTTAAAAGATAATACTGTTGGGTATGGGTTGTGTTTAATGGGCCAATCACATGGCATTTCTAAATACCAAGCAAGTGGCTCTCTTCTTCAGATTTCTGGATCTCCATAGCACTAATGGGAGTTGGGAGGTCAGGGGAAGAGGCGTGAACCTAGAATGGTGATTGCACAGCCACCAACAGGGTGGGAACAATATGTTTTAATTTTTTAAAATTATTTTTATGTGTGAAGATGTTTGGCCTGCATGTATATCTGTGCATCGTGCCCAAGTTCTCATGGATGCCAGAAGGCATTGGATTCCTTGGGACTGGAGTTACGGGGGGGGGGGGGGTTGTGAACTGCCATGTGGGTGCTGGAAATTGAATCCTAGACCTCTGGAAGAGCAGCCAGTGCTCCTAACCATGGAGTCATCTCTCTAGCCCTAATACAGATGATTTTAAGGTTCGTCTAGAAAATACTACATTTAAAATGATTGGAGCCAAAGCAGACCACAAAACAAACCCTGGGATTAATAGCTAGTGCTTTCAAATAGTTCCTAAGTGCACATGTAACAATTCTTAAGTCACCCAAGTGTGCAGTCCTTCTTGAGGCGATGAGTCTGGGAGCAGAACAAAATGGTCAGGGCTCTGACGAATCCAAACTTGGCTGTGCCCACTGTTGACTTATCAATGTGCCTTTAAACCTCCAATAGCAAGCTGTGTTCTGCTTTGGGTAAAGCACAACAAAGAGGGAGATGCTGGCGTTTAAAGACTCACAGGTGAGAGCGTGCTTCGGAATTCACTTGATAAGAGTCGGCCTAATGTGCGAAAGATACAGTTAAAAAGTCTGTGGTTCTCTCCTTTGTATAGCTCCCTTCCCTGGCCGAAGATTTTGACTTGAAAATGAGTGGGGTTGCATTCGTGTGTGTCAGTTTGTAACGACAGCCTCCTCACAGCTGCCTCGGTCTGGAGTATTTCTAAAATGTTACCATCTTAGGCTAGAGGCAACCACAATAACAAAGTACCTAGAAGCGCACTGGCTAAGCTGCTTTCGGTGAGAGAAGAGCAACCCTGTATTTTATCCTTCCGTTCCTGCTTTAAAATTCAGACTGTAACAGGATCGTTTTTTCTAAAGGAATCTGTACATTCATGCTTTAAAACTTTGCAGACTGGGTGTTGTGTGAGAAAGAATGATCAGGTTAAATTTCCCTGCAAAGTTCTGCATGCCGGCAACAAGCTCTTTTGATATTTTAAACCCATATTTAGAGTAATTTCAAGATATTTGGAGCACATGTGGTTAAATGTAAAAACTTCGTCATTACGATTTGTTAGATGCTTATACTTTAAATATTTATAAGCCATTTTTAAGTACTTCATCCAAAAGCCATCTCCCATAGAATACTATAATTGCAAGGTATCCAACACTATTATGGAAGACTTGGAGAAAGTCATAGCATACAGGCACATTTTCCTGCTTTTCTGGTTTTAATTCAAATGCCATTTTTTAGTGGATTCGGCTTTTTTTTTTTTTTTTAATGTGTCAAAACTCCTAAATATGATTGGTTGTCTACTATTAAAAAGATAATCTTCCAGTACTCAAAAGGTAAAATGTTCTCGCTTGAACCAAGTTGAGTCCGCTTCTTCTCCTGAGAGTGTCATGAGGCTCCCATTAGAAGGTCAGAAGGGAAAGGGGGGAAAAAAGGTCAGATTTCAATCTTGTGCATCAGTGCCTGAAGGATCAGAAACTTTCTCCAAAACCTTTCAAGGGCAACTTGTTGGTGTACAGAATGGATTTGTTACTTTTGCCTCCAGTCCCAGTCACATTGGAAGGTGAGACTTAGTGGTCTTTGTCAGCAGGCCTGTTTGGGCACTTTCTCGAAAAAGAGGAAGGGGAGAGGACCTTCCAAAGTCACAATCCACTTAAGCTTCAGAGGTCATAAATCGCAGACTGCTCGCTTGCCTCTGGGGCTCACACTCTTTTATGGCCAGCAAAATACAACCTCTGGTAAGGGTGGAGGGAAAAGAAGGCTTAAGAAGGCTCATAAACCTGCCTGGACATCTATTATCGCTTACCAAACAGGGTTTTCATGAGCTAAGTGTAAATGAGTCAGAAACATATAGATAGAATTTCTTTTAAAGTACACATGGGTTTAAAAATTAAAGCCAAAGTGCTTGGCAAAATAAGGTTTGGTTTTAGCCAAACCCCAAATGTTCGAGAGGAAAAAAAAAATTGTTCTAGAATTTGCCAAACCAAAAATATACCCAGGTCCCTCCATTTCTCCCATTTGATATGATGACATCATAAACATGGGACTTAATGGCTATTTTCACATCCTCCAAGGTTTGAGGGATGTGAATTTCAAAAGATAATTGAAAAACTATGAAAAATTTGAGTGGAAAAGCCTTCTGACCTTGCACATGAAGACGAGGGCTACTGGTTCACAGTCTTGTCCTGGTTTTGAGAGTGTTCCTTACCCATAAGCCTTGTTTGTCTTGGCTCTGTGTGTTTGTGTATATGTGTGTGCTGTCTTTCGTTCAGAAATAATAGCTTTTTTTTTTTTTTTTTTTTTTTTTTGAGACAGAGTCTTATGGATTTGAGGCTGGCCTCAAACTTTCTTTGTAGCTGAGGGTGACTTTAAACTTCTGTCTGCTCCTTCTGCTTCCACTGCCCCCTCTGGTGCTGGGATTATAGAGCTATGGCCTCATGTCCAGTTTATATGGTGTTAAGGATCAAACTTAGGCCTTCACGCATGCTAGGCAAGCATTTACCATCTGGGCAACATCTCCAACCCCCAGGAGTAAAAACGTTTTAAAATCCTTTATTTGGTATTTATAAATCCTTAATCCGTACTTAACTTATATATTACAATCTATAAAGCCTAATAGACACTTAGTTATATCTAAAAACAGAGGAACGGAGACAGTTCTTTTAGCTAATTGATTGCTCAGAGGTAATCTTCATTTCTCCATAGGATAAAACACCTATTTACCACTGGCAATATCTAATTCTTATTGTGGTTGTTCTATTTATAAAACATGGTGGGGATCTATAGAGAAATAAAGAAAATGGAGGCGGGGGAATTGGAAATTTTGGGATTAGGGGTCTTTATTTGGGGAGAGTTAAGAGGCAAGACATAGCCAAAGCCCCTTGCATTAGAGGTGCTGCGTGAACACGAAAACAACTATGTTACAGAAACGTGAACTTCCACGAAGACTCCACTAGGCCAACCAAGTTCCTGCGGTTATACTAACTGCCTGGTTGGGAATAAACAGAATAGGAATTATTGAACAACTCAATGAGAAGGGTCTTTTGATGGTGCTGTTTAAAGCATATAGTTCAGTTAGCTTCTCAACCCAAGAAGGGACAGGGGCTAGTGGGCAGAGTCGGAGACCTGAGGGAGACAGCCAGCTATCAAGGCACAGGTGCATCTAAGAGCAAGCTGTGTTGCCCTTGCCTAGTCCAAAGGACTGGACCACAGAGGGTACAGGAGAGCGAGGAGGAGATGGAGATGGGGGCAGGAGGTAGAGGGATTCGTTCTGTGTGTGGTAAGTGATTCTAACCACTATGACCTGGGGCAGAGGAGTGACAATGAGATCTACCTTTGAGGAAAATTACTTCAGCAACTGTTCAGAGACTGAAAGGAGGCAAGAGAAGACTAGTTTGGTCTTGGAATTGTGATGACAGGCTAATTACCAGCAGTGGGTAAGAGGTGTTGGCTACCATATCTGTGTCCTAAGTATGGGAAGCCATCATAGCAGGGCAGTTGAGAACCTTGGTCCTAGGTAGACCTAAGGTCACCTCATGGCTTAGGGTAGAAAGTAATCTCATAGCCAACAGCATTCCTTGGTCAAGAAACGGTATGCTGACAGGCCCTAGGTTGCCATGGAAACAGGACTTCTACTTCTCACCCCACCCCAGCTAGCAGCAATGACCTAAGTCCAGCTGGGTAAAGGCATGATGTTGGATATTGTCTGGCACTCTTCACTTGTGTGAGGGACTTAATATTAGGGGGCTGTGTAGAAGTCAGGTTTATTCTAGACACAGACTTCCCTGATGAGGGACAAGAAGCCTTCAGGGACACCCAGTGATGCCTAGACTTCCATTCTTGATCTGAAGAATGGTAGAAAGGCTTTTGGGAACAAGGCAAGTAGAATAGTTAGCTCTCAGACACCTGCAGACATTTTCTCAGAAACTCAATCAAATCCTCCCAAGTCATGCGCCTCAGGAGATTCTCTTATCTCTATTTTCCCCTCAGTGGCTGTAAACCTGAAGCCTCTCCACATGTGGTAAAAGTAGACTCCTGGTAGTGAAGAGAGCCAATAGCATGGTTTTATGGGGAAAAAAATTCTGATTTGAGCCTCAGTGGGTCTTTTTGCTAGAAGGAAGAAGTGAGGTCAGCTCTGTGTGTCCCTCAGTGTGTCATGACAAGATATCGGTGGAGGGAGCATATAAGGGCACATGCACAGTGTGGGTGCCTCTCTAGTAAAAATGTGGAAGTGTCATATCATCATCTCGGGCTGGAGCAAGACCTGCCTGGATTTGAAAACCGACCGTCCAACTTATGAGTTATAATTTGGACAAGTTTTACAGCATCTCTTGGCCTGCATTTTTGTCATTAAATAAATGTAACAATGAACAATCATATACTCATCAAGTCGTTTCTAGAGCAGTATTCTGTGTGCTTCATACTGGCAGCAATCTTGTATGGATGCCCTTTTAAAACCCATTTGCTAGGTAAAGAGACTAGATACATAGGTGTAAATAGAGGCTTGGAAATAGTAAGTAGCACTGTAGTTTGTCTTCCTTGACATGTATTTAAGAGAAACAGTGACCCCAATCCATAGAGCTATCAGTACCAGTGAGCACCCTGCTTCTGGCATGTGCTTATTATCAAGACTGCCCCCGTGGTTCTGCAGCCCAGAACTCCCACCATTGTGTGTGCTCTGGAAAATAGTACCATGTTGTTCTGCTCAGAGGTTAGAGAGGCCATGGCCAAAGCTCCCATCAGATTTCTCCAGCCACCTGGAGTACAGGCTGAGACAGGAAGTGGCTATTGAAGATCACTTAAGAACCTGACTCTTCATCTCTTTCCATCCGGGACACCGGATCTGATCAAAGCTGCTTAAGTTACATACTCTGAGCCAAGGACGGGGTCACATTTTGCTACCCCCTGCGTAGCAGTCTTGCTCTAAGCAGCTTATTTCAGACAGAAATTGGGCACACATGCACATCTGGACCCAAGGGGTGCAAGGCTGCTGAGAGTAGCCACTGACCACAGGCTCTGACACTGCTGGTTTGAGGGGAACCGAATTTCTTGATTTTACGCTTTCATAGTGCTGTTCTCACTAACGGGAAGCCCTCTCCCTTTCTGCTATGGTTTATAAAGAATGCATACGGTGTGAGAAAAGTTGTTCTTCTAAACCTTACCTAACATCTTAAAATCCACTCCTGAGGTCACACATGGCAATTTCTTCCCTTCGGGGTTCTTTCTTTGTCACCTAGAATGCCTATGTTCAGAAAGAGAGAGAGAGAGAGAGAGAGAGAGAGAGAGAGAGAGAGAGAGAGAGAGAGCAAACTCAAGTTTTACACAATGACATCTGGCTTTTTTCGTCCACTGCACGATTTTGGCCATGGCTTTTCAAACTCCTGAGGTGGAAATCAGAGTTGTTACCCAGCTCATTTGGATTTAGCACCTGTAGCAGGGACACAGCCACACCTGCTCAGAGGTCACAGAGGGTGTGGGGGACAGAGCTACAGAAAGGCTTGCCAGCTGGTTGTGGGCACTGGCCAGGATTTGAATAAAAGCACACTTTAAAACAATTAACTTTTTAAAGATTTATTTATTTTATATATATCTGAGTACACTGTCTTTGTCTTCAGACACACCAGAGACGGCATCAGAACTCATTACAGGTGGTTGTGAGCCACCATCTGGTTGTTGGGAATTGAACTTAGAACCTCCGGAAGAACAGTCAGTGTTCTTAACCTCTGAGCCATCTCTCCAGCCCTAATATATGTATGTGTATGTGTATGTGTATGTGTATGTGTGTGTGTGTGTGTGTGTGTGTACGTGTATGTGTATGTGTATATGTATATAATTTAAATTTATGTGCATAGGCATGAGACTTCTTGAAACTGGAGTTACTGAACCAGGGTCCTCTGGAAGAGCAACCAGTGCTCTTAACCACTGAACCATTTCTCTAGCCCTGAAGATACACTTTTTTTTCTTACCAGAGAATATTTCTGATTTCTTGTTTGCTAAATTGAGGGAGTTAAATGGTGCCCATCTCAAGGGCTCCCAGTGAGGGAGTGGGGCTTGTGGACTTCAGGGTTCTGGGAGCTGGTGACCCCAAGCAGTTCATTTTCTTAACCTTCCTGGCAAATTGCTTTGTCTGTGACATTGTCTAATCTGGGATGCGTTGTTAGCTTTGTTTCTGATTGAAGTAGGTGCCTAAACGAAATAACCCCAAAATAAGATTGTTTTCAACTTGATGCGGTGTTAGCACCTGTAATCTGGGAGGTGGAGGCAGGAGGCTAAGAAGCAAGTTCGAGGCCAGCCTGGGCTACCTGAGACGTTCTGAAAAAAAAAAAAAAAAAAAAAAAACAAACTTTGATTGATCAATAGATAGATAGATAGATAGGCAGACAGACAGACAGACAGACAGATGCAGTGTGCTTGGTTTCAAAAGTAAATATACATGAGCAGTAGCTTATCAGAAGCACAGGGTGAGTGATGGAGTTGTAATTCAGAAGCGCTGTATATACTCTTGTATTCCCCTGCACAGCCTCCTCGTCCAATGACTCGCCCTCTAGGAGAAGGGTTGTACTTCAGTTATTCTCACTCAGTGAGAAGAGAAAAAGAGATGGCATTCATTTCAAAGATTAAAAAATGTCCAACCTGGTAAAAAGCCATTTCAAAATTCTTCACACAGCAATGGTTGACAGCTGTCTGGCATGAGCTGGGTAAAGGACCCCTATCTGGCATCAAGCTCAGAGTTTATCAGCTGCTGCAGGCGGCTCTGTTCATTGACCACAGGGCTCTATCCTTGTGAGTGTCCCAGAATAGCTGCTGCTACCTGAGAGCAGTCTGTCCTTGGGGACTCCTTATTGTCCCAGATAAACACTGAAGCCTCCGCCAGCACGTAATGGCTGTATTTAACTCTGATAAGTGATGGGCAGCAGTATTCAAGTGAGTGGATCTCTGCTAGGGCCAGGGTAATTGAGCAAAAGCAAGGCACCTTGGCAGTGGACATTTCTTGCCTATCACAGTTGATGCTGTGGGGTTTTAGACACCTGGGAACAAATATGGCGGCCAACAAGAGGTCTGCCTTATGAATGAGCAGGACACACCTACTAGGTTTTGATTATGCAAATTATGAGGTATTTAAGAAAGGAAATAAGAGTAAAAATTTGGATAACAGACTAAATTAACATACTTCTGGAAAAAGACGGTGTCTCACATCACAGAAAGGCAAGTTTGGCACAGTTGGGTTTAAAATGAGAGCATTTATATTCCAGGTCCGCACTTTTGGGAATGGTTGTCCGGGAACTTTCTAAAATGCAGCAGCCTGTATCTTATGTTTTAAATCAAAGAGGTAAATGTGAGAATGGCCTTGTTTTGAGAGTATTACCATTAAAAGAACCCAACAGTGTCAAGGCCCCGCTTTGCTCTTAACCCTTCGGAAAGTTTTATGGGCAATTAAATCACCTTTTCAGTAATGCCTCCCCTGTGGACTTGCCAGGTGGACAGAGCATCTCTCTGCCTTTTTAGTGTGCAGTTGTCATTCCATGAGAGTCTGTATCATTCCTCTGGGTAGAAGGGAAGGCATGTCTGGTATTTGAAGACAGCTGGCCATGGAGACCATGCATGGTGGTACTACGCTTTGTATAGCACAAGGCGTGAAGCGTGGATGAGTTATCCTGCTTTCAGACAAACCCATCATTCAAAGAAAACCTGAAGTGTGAGGTACAAGTATGGACACTTTCCCAGAATCCTTTGCATCCAGAGGCACTCCAGAAATCTCTGCCACAGGAGTCTGTATGTGTGTACCCATGTCCGGAGCAAAAGTGACTCTAAAGCTCTGGACTTAAAGATCCAGAAAGGACACCTTCCTTGTGTAGTGACGACAAATTAATCTCTAGTAGCAAGACTCTATGTTTGGTACTGACTTTTGTCAACAGTTCCCAATGAAGCTGAGGGGGCTAAGAGATGTCTGTAGTAGAGAGTGTCACCCAGGCTTCCCTCATCAAGCCTTGGGGAAGGGCTAATGAGAATTATGTCCAAGAACAAAGATAGCTGGGATGGACATATGGAACTGCCTCTCCCATTTCTTTTAGTTTCTCCTCTAGGTACACAATTAAACACTGTGCATTCATTTAGACAGTGGGGACAGGTTTTCCACAGGATTTTGCTATATGACAAATCTCCTTAGCTTCTGGCATAACCACTCTCTGAATCTCCAAGACTGTCTCTCCCCTGCTTTAGAGGTCTCTATACATTACTTACCACTGGAAACTGGAAGAGTGGAGCCCATGCTTGCTCCCTTGTGACTAACACCAGGCTTGTAACCCATACCACCAACAAGGGGCCTATGCCCTGAACTAGCAATACCACCCCCACTTCAAAAGTTGCCAGCAGAAAGAGACTGCCACCCTCTGGCCTTTGGGGATGTCCCAGGTGCACAAGTGTGCCAAGAGAGGAAAGGGAGGGCACGCACAGTCTCCTTTGCACACTCTTAAAATAAGCTCCACGTAAGCAGGCTTGCAGAGCGGCAGGCCTGGGGCTGCAAAAAATAGAACTCCATGCAGCTGCATCCTTTGGAACTTGGGGGGAAAACACATATTATTTACCAGACAATAATAGATACCAGAGAATAATAATGATTATTATAGTGTTTGGGATGGCAAATGCTGTACTTAAGGTTCCAGAATGGCTCTCATTAAAAGCCCGATTTCCCAGTCTCTTATGAAAGCCTAGACATTTTCTCTCCATAGGCTGGTGCTGGGCATACTTGGTCTTTGTCCAAAGCTGATTTGAATACAAAGACACTTATTTGAGAGATATTCCTTCTTTCTTTTTCTTTTATTTTTTCTCCTTTTACTTTTTGGGTTGTGATTGCTTTAAAGGAAAATGCATCGTAGAACAAACAGTCGAAACAAAAATGGCGGTGCCGCCCAGTTACTGGAAGGAAATGTTAGAAACCACTCTTCTTTCTTTTCCCTTTAAAAGAAAGAACGTGGACACACACATGCACATGTGCACATGCTCGCACGCATGCGCGCGCGCGCACACACACACATGTGCACGTGCCTCCTAACTCTAACTCTTGATTCCGGGCCCAGAGGTGGGGACATTTCCCCGCCTCCACGGCGGTGTCCCCAGAAGAAGTGACCGACCCTGTGTGTTCTAACCCACTTTTCATTGCTCAACTCTTTTGCAATCTCCTGAGGCCACCAATGTGCCTCCATTTCTTGATGGAGTCTTTTGTTTGGGGTCTCATCCTCCAGACAGCAAGGAGGGCTAGGAGATGCAAACGCTGTACTCGGAGATTAACCTCCACGTATCCAAACCTGCCTGTGCCAGATGAAGAGAGTTCTATGTCTTCGCAGCCCCGCCCTGTTGCAAGCCCCACCCCATTGCATATTTGTGGCCTTTTGCATTTACACTTTGGTTACTTAATATACATATTAACTGCACACGGATCTGACGGTTTAATGTGATTTGGGGAACTCCGGCATTTCCTCCCATGCACGCTGAGAACTTCAATCCTTGGTTTTAGCTGATGATTATTATCGTTGCCATTAACACCAGGATTTGGATAGCATGAGCTTCATTGGAGTCGTCCCGGTAGGTGGCTGACCTCCTTGTTCTGCTAAAACCCTGAGCTGGTTACCAGGGCTTAGTGATCTCCACTTCTCCTTCTATAAAGTGAAATTGTCACATTTTATCTCTAGGGTTCCCTTTGACTCCTAAATTGTATCATCTCTCGGAAATTATTTTCTCCTTATTCCAAGAATAATCTCAAGGGTTGTAAAGATGTTTATGAGTCTTGTGTTTTACCATTTCTCCTTTGCCAAGATTTACCCTTCCTTGTTTCTCACAACCGCATTTATTGGCAGAGGGACTCCTTGGGGACATTGTGGAAGACAGCTGCTTAACTCGTTCATTGGACAAAATTGAACACTGACGACCAGCAAGACAGCTAATGTAGAGAAGAGAGTTAGACAGCCCAGGCCAGAGCCCCGGGGATGTCACAGTTTTCGGGGTGGGGGGGACGACTTCTAATTGACTGCTTCTCAGGAATACCTGACTCTTTAAGAGGTTGTGCTTCAGCTGAGGAGCCTGGTAGCAAACAACAGAACACCCCCCTCCCATAAGGATAAAGAGTTGGAGCCTCAAGTGTGTGGGCAATGTGGGGATGGCATCCCCGCGGAATAGTTTGAAAGTTTAGTTTGGACCCTCTGCCCCAGTCCACCATGCATGGGTGGTTTGTTGTCTGACTATCTTGTGCTCTTGTGTTGTTTGGACGTTGTTTGGTGTGGCTTGCCTTTGACAGGTAAGACACACAGAGATGGAGTCAGCTATTTCTCCTAGCTTAGCTGCCTCCAGAGGAACTCCTGAAGAGAGTGTGTGTGTGTGTGTGTGTGTGTGTGTGTGGTGTTTTCATTCATCCAGAATGGCTTCATTTATTAACAGTGAGTCTCTGAGACCTCAAACACCAGAGTTCTTATGTGAAGGTAGCTATGGGATCTGGAGACATGGACCTTGCCTGACTTTGCAGTGACCCTGGGTGACTCAAAAGACCTCCTCCTGGTTAATCATGTATTCATGTGGAGGCTGTGTTGCTGGTTGCAAAGGATGCTGTGGTCTTTGGGGAGGGTGTGGTCCATTGCGATCATTCCGGTTTTCCCGGGAGGGCTGGAGCTACAGTTCCTCACACAAAGCTGGCAGGGCTGATCCCAAGCAGTCTGAATGAAGCTCTCTGAAATCACACTGCGGAACCCACAACTCTGGGACGCATCTTAGGGAGAGCTGGCACGGGAGCTGCAGTTCTCTCACTTCTGACGGGTTGTCTGCAGCTAGGCAGGGTGGGAGGAGTTGGGCGGATTGGGTAGAGATTTGGTCCCGCACATGCTCACGGGTCCTTCTCATCTTTTCCCAGGAACACTCGCTCCCAGGGTACATTGCATGGAGAGAGGGCCTGGACAAACCATGTCATGCCATCCAATGACACCAGCTGGTCAGCTCACCACCTCCCTCTGGCTAAAACTCAAGCAAATAACACAGCTTCCTGTCATTAAACATCTTGGAGGAAGCAACCCTCCCTGGTGCCTCAAGGCCAGAGAAGCCAGCAGGTCTTGGACCCATCAAGCCTGGGCCCGGCATTCCTGCCCGCTTCATCGCGATTCTCCCCAGAAGAACTTAGGGATTTTGCTGGTTTAAAAACAACAACAAAAAGGCAAAACAATACACCAACCCGCCACAAGGACCAATGTAGGTATTCTCGCCCCATCTTCAAGGCTTTACGGATGAGGCTGGAGGATGACAGGGACTGGAAAATACGAACCTTTTATAAAAAAAAAAAAAAAAAATCTTTTTAAGAACTGCTGTGGTTTGCTGCTACGATAAGAATTGTGATTTGCTTTTATGGTTTAGGAGCAGAACTGTTCACATTTTGGTGGGAGACAGACGGGATGATACTGAAGTCCCCAGTGCTTCAGACTCATCTCTGCCCAGCCCACGATGCACTTTTAAATGAAGAGGTAGAATATTTTATCGGCTAATATACTTTTCATGTTATTTTTTACAAAGGCCACCTTTATCCTTTTTGATGCCATATTTTCAGTGTTACACTTTTATGGCTTTTAATTTTCGATCTGCCAGATGTAGGAAGCAGCATGGGTAGTTTATACTGTGGTTTTACAGAGACCGAATGCCAAGAGAACTCGGTAAATGTTTATTCTTCTCAGCTTTCTCTTGAAATGCCCCTAAATAGCGCCCCATTTGGGAACAGAGCAAGAGTGTTGAACTGAAGACCAAAATGCCCTCAAGGTGTAATATAATCTGAGGGGGGAATATTTGCTGGGCGTCAGGAAAGACTCGGATGAAATTTCAACCCTGATGGTTTTCCGTGGTCCAGGAAGTCAGCGAGACAATCTCTCTCTGCACAGAGTCCTTTCATGATAATTAGAATGGTATGGACTAGCCGATGCAAACAAGAGAGAAAGTGAGAAAGATCACCCGGGATTCTGTTTCACTGTTTGCTTTCTCCTGTCATGGTTAAGAGAAACGTGCAATTCGATCCTCAATTAGTGAGTGGAGGGTAACAGGGTAGACTTACTTGTGTGCACTTGTACAGTTGTAGCTGCGAGTCCAGAAGTCCTCTAGAACATGTGTACTGACACTGAGTCGCTGAGACAGTCGTGGAGTGCCCCAGTCTGATGAATACGGAAAAAAGAAAAGAAAAAAAAAATCCAAAAAAAGAAGAAAACGTAAAAAAAAAAAAAAAATCAAGTCAAATCACCTTGTGATTCAGTGTATCTGTTTACTAACTCAAATAAAAGCGATTGTTCCCTCTGGAGGGGTCCAGGTGCCCCTCCCCTCCAGCCCACGGAGCCTCAGCAGGAGGGTGACAGACGCGGCGGGAGGGCAGGAGGGGCTGGTGTGGCCTCGGCTTTTGCGGCTGCACTGGGAGCCGCGGATGCGTGTACATACTGTATTTCTATATCCGCCTTTGTACAGTCGAGTCAAGCTACTGTTTTACAGGCGCTCCTTATTTATTAGAACCTTGAGAGCTTGGGGTGGGGGCACACCCGGCGAGCAAGCTCGCTTTTTAAACATAAAATTGGGGGACAGGGGGAAGGGAGGCGGGAGGGAGGGGTGCTCATAAGCCCAGGGAGAGATTTATAAAAGGGAACGGAAAAAAAAAATTCCAACAACAAACTAAACCAGCCTACAGCCCACCAACAAACCACGCCCTGCAGGAAGCTGCCGCCCCTCTGGGGACTCCTTTTCCTGCCGTGTCAGAATCATCAGACAAATAAATCTCTGAGAAACATCATCTGTGCACTGCCATGTGCTTCTTTGGCTTTTCTCATTCTTAAAGATCATTGTTGTTATTTGCCTTGTTGTAGAAAGCGCTTACTCTGCCCCCCTCAGTCCCCGGAGACACTTTTTAAGATGATATAAGTTTTCGAAGGTGATGAGGTACGGGGCCACATGGCCCACACTGCCATTTCTGGGTCAGCCACCTCAACTGTGACCAGAGACAAGTGTGCACAAGGAGCTCTGGGGCCTTGCAAACTCTATCGGCCTTGCCAGCCTCCGAGACTTTAGATCTTGAGTCTGAGAGTCAAGTAGCTGCCATCTGACCATAGGTAAGCCTTGGGTCCCACTCACTCCGTCCACCATCTCTCCCCAGTTGACCCCAGGTCGCTGCTCTTGCTCCAGGGCCCACTGGGGCTTTGGTTTCAGCTTTGCTCAGATGGAAACGGGTTCATCTGTAAACACCAGAAGACTCCTAAGGTAAAACGTGCATCAATTGTGGTTCTAATCAATGTAAATCAAGTCCATCCTCAGGTTTTCTGCGTGAAAACAAAACAAAGCAGAACCTCAAACTCAGCAAGCAAACAGGGGTGTCCATGATCCCACGACTAGCTGACTTAGCTTGTCAAAAAACAAACACTCATTAAAATATTAGACACCGTGAACTGATCCTCCAAGCTGCGGGCTTGTGGAGTCGGGAAACCTGGTTTCTTTCACTTCTGAGCATGAAAAACTCTCGCAGGCTTCCAGGTGAAGATTACATTTATGGAAGTGACTCCATGTAACGTTCCTAGTGACAGACCTAGTGAGGGCATAGGCATGCCAGACCCAGAGCACCTTCTGTGGCTGTCTGGGTCAAAGTCCCGGCTAGTGTTATTCATCTAGACTTGGCCATACAGACAGGCATCCAGGATATTGATCTTGCTTTTGTCTGTCATCCAAGATTGTCCGGCAAACATTTTGACCCTCCTGGCAACAATAGGTACCTTTGTGTCCACAGAAAAGTTTGTGGCCTCTTATTAGCCACCGTCTCTTTGTCCTCCCTCCCTCCCTCCTGATCCTGGTGTTCCCGGAATGTATCCCTCTCTTGAACTGTCAAAACCATATACAAAGAGAAACAGAACAATTATGGAGGCAAGAGCCAGCCTGGATTAAACACACGGACAGCAGCCTCGCTTCCTCTTCATAGCAAGCACGTGAGGAAAAGCGCTTTTCCCTTTTAGTATGGAAGCAGCAGGTCAGTGGGTTTAGTGACCATCCAAGTCACACAACTGGTAAGTGACAAGCCTCGCTAGACCTGTGTCTGGACTGGGAGAGGTGGCTGACATCCTCAGAGGGGTCACTTTGACTCCTTTTAAATTGGCAACAGTGAGCTAGCTGTCATGGAACACGTCTGTAATCCCAGCAGAGACCAGCCTGGTCTACACAGTGAGTTTCCAGGACAGTCAGGGCAGTGTACAGAGGCACTATCATTGAAAACAAGCACTGCAGCAGTGATTCAATTGTGTCTGGACATGGCCTTTGTTTTAGACAGGCGGTTTTCAACCTGTAGATCACGACTTGCAGCTAGAACAACCCTTTTACAGGGGACATTTAAGACCATCGGAAATATCAGATATCACATTACAATTCATAACAGTTGCAAATTACAGTTATGAAGTAGCAACAAAAATAATTGTATGGTTGGGGGGGTCACCAGAACCTTAGGAACTGAATTAAAGGGTTGCAGCATTAGGAAGGTTGAGAACCACTCTTTTAGAGACCATGGGGTGCGTGTTGGAAGGTATTATCTGTGGTTTCTTACTTGGGGGGTCCTGGAGGTAGCACTGAGGACATTCTATTCTGAAAAGTGTACCAGGCCATATTTTTCTTATAAATTGTAAAATCTTGTGGTGCACACCACACCTACCTGCTGCCCGGGGCAGACTAGAGAAACATGAAGCTCACAGGCTCTGACCTGGTGGCTCCTACACATAATGGGAGGACAGGACTGTGAATAGAACTGACCACTTCTTGGTCTCACCGAGACTCTGCCCAGATGGTTTATTGGGCTTAAATCATCTTAAATCATTAGACTTCTGGACACTGGAGTGACAGATTTGAAAGCCACCTTCCCTTACAGCTGTGCCACTGTTACAGAAGCCCAGGAACTGCAAGTAGGCCCCAGATGCCAGAGCCACAGGCCCAGCTGAGGTGGCCTCCCAGCCCTGCCAGCTCCCTCACCGTGGCCAGCCTTACCCACAGCCTGTGTCTGAATTGGAGCCCTGTTCTCTCCCCATGTCCTGTGCCTCTCCCTAGTGGCTCTCCCAATTCCCACAGCCTCTGCTCTGAGCAGCTGTTCTTCCTCTCAGCACAGTGGCCTTCACCCCCTGCAGTCAGTCACACTGCCTAGTGAGCCACACAACTCTCCGTGTCCTTTCTGATACACAGTGTCTGAGAATGGGGATCATGTCTTATTGGTCTCATTTGCTCATCTCAGTACAGAGAAGATCATCATTATTATAAATATTATAATCCACTGCTTTCAAGCCTCAATTCCCTACACAAGGGCACGCCTGATTCCCTGGGGCACAGTAGGCTCTTCTCCAGGATCCTGTACCTCAAACTTAAATGGACTGCGGTCAGTTCTGGTGACTTGTACCGAGCAGTCTTCCATGTCCTCTCCGTTCCTCAGAGGCAGGCTCTGTGGCCCACCTCACTCTGTTTCAGACCCTTGGAACTGAAAGCGCTGGCTAAGTTGAAGTGCTTTGGTCCTCCAGCCTATCGGTGGAAGAGGACACAGGGTAGGACCCTGCAGGCAGAGGCACATGCAGTGAGTGAGCACTTGGGGAACTGGTGTGTTTTGTCCTCTGGTGCCAGCGTAGACAAGGCCGTGGTTGCTGCCCGAATTCCTGTGCTGAACACTTGAGTCCAGAATGATCACGATTTATCCAGAAGAGCCTCGGTGATAAGATCATACCTGGATCCTTGCACGAATCCGTAGATGGCAAGTTAGACTACAAATCCGAGAGGGGGCTCTTATTCTGTTTCCTAACAAGCAGTTGTTACCATGTGATGCTCTCATAGTGAAGGAAGAACCTTGCTGAGAAATAGCTCATCCATTAGGGACTTACCCATGAGAGAAGTGTGCTAAGGGCCTCATTCACACTTACTTTACCTCTCACCACCACCACCACCATCACCACTACCGTCATCATCACCACCACCACCACCACCACCATCATCATCATCCCCACTCCATGCTAAAGAAACTGGCATGTAGATGAAGGGATTTTCTGACCAAGACACAACTCAGCAGGGTCTCCAAAGCTAAGCTGGCTTTAGTCAGCCTGAGGCACTTGGCAATTATACTCAAAGAGTTCAGACTACCTCCATGCCTACACAGTGAGTATAAGATAGAAAGACATCAAAGGACCTTACATTGTGTTTGGGGAGAGGAAAAAAACATCACAGCTCCTTTTCCTGACACCTGGCTCAACAAGACCAACTATGTGGCTGTCCCAGGTACTACTGTCTGGGGATGCTGAGATGCAAGCAATGGGCTCTACCAGCAAGTTAGAAAACGAGTGTGAAGTGACAGGGACTTTGTTATCCATGTTACATTTCCTGGACAGGAAGAGTGGTTTACCCAGAACAGACTTTTCTGTCTGTTTATTTTCTTCAGACTAGGGTTTCTTCCATGCACATCATGACTGGGTGAAGGCAAACCGTCAGTAGAGCAGGATCACACCGGGCCTATGTCAACCAGGCAACCAAGAAACTGGACAGATGGACAGATGGTAAGACCTCTGTGTGCCAGACGCTACCACAGTCACTGGAACCAGCTCGGTCGTTCTCTGGGTGAGCCTCATTTCTGGGTGAGAAAACCACAGCCTGGGCAGGGTGAGAGACAGCCCAGGTCTGAGCCCTGTGGCCCAAGTGCAATGCCCTGTCAACGCCACAGCTCAGCTCATCACTCAGTTAATTCAAAACCAGCCAATAGCATCCATATCTGGTGATTAAATGCCAGCCTGCAGCCAGTCTTGTGACAATAAAATGAGCCTCTCTTCACTAGCAGGCAATGAAGTCTCCAAGAATCAGGGGCCACTACTCTCAGTTTTAGCGAACGAACGTATATCCAAAGCTTGCTAATTGCCTGAGCACTGTTAGACCTGAGGTAGGTCCCATCATCCTCATTTCTGAGCACACAGAGAGAGTTGGTGCAGAACCTAGAACCACCACATTCAGGCAGAAGAACACCTGAAGCTTTCCAGTGTGCTCACAGGGGGCCATTCTTCTGGGGAAGGGAGCGTTTCTGCATTCGTGAGCACTCATGTGACCAAGCCTTTCATAACAATCATTCTCGTGGGCACCACCTCGTTTTCCAGAATGACTGGAGTACCAACCCTGGGAGCCAACACAGATGATGCAAAAGTAATCCCTTATCCTGAGTGATAGAAAAAGCCAGATACCTCTGTCTTTTTATCGGAGGCATCTATAGCGAATTCTTTTCTAGAATGAGGAGTCTGCTTTGCAGACATTACCAGTTTCCTAAGTCAATACATCGGAACGTTCCGGAAGACTCCCCCAGAGCTCTCTGCTGTATGACTCCTGCTCACTGCTTGCCTGCTGCTAGCTAGCCTTGGAGCATGAAGCAAGTGTCTGATGTGTGTGGACTGGCTTGCTCAGGAGGCGGCTTCCTGGCCCCTCTGCCGGTCACCACCCAGAGTCTGAGCCACAGACTGGCCTCTGCAGACATGTCTGTCCTCTTCTCCTCTCCAATCCCCCTGATCTCAGCTTCCTTCTGACTTCTTGAGGGTGGGGCTGTTGAGAAGTGCAGGTGTTTTGAGTGGAAGGGGGTCGGGGGGGGGGGGCTGGAGGGGCAGGCAGTGGGGGAGGGGGTGGGGGGAGTGCTGGTTTCCAGCCCCAAAGCCAGCTCACAGGG
Organism: Mastomys natalensis; assembly: GCA_021653895.1. Taxonomy (NCBI): domain Eukaryota; kingdom Metazoa; phylum Chordata; class Mammalia; order Rodentia; family Muridae; genus Mastomys; species Mastomys natalensis. Next base: position 4,034,485 of record JAJTUV010000510.1, on the reverse strand, counting down.
ACACAGGAACAGCATGTGTGAGTTTTCTGAGGCCAGAAGGCACTGGATTTTGAGGATAAAAAGGAAAAAAAAACAACAACAACAAAAACAAACAAACAAAAACCTTAAACTATCTCCTGTGTCTCAAGTAAACATACACACTTCCTGTGGATGCTCCGTATGGCATCCTTCTCATGCTGCTGCAAATCCTTGGGGGAAATGCTTTTTAGGAAAGGGCAGGTCGTGGGTGAGCAAGTTCTGGAAGCAGGCCTCTGGCTTTCCTAAGGCAAGGGGCAAAATAGATGGTGGGCAGAGCAGGCCAACCTCGACCGCTTTGCCTTCTTTCTAGGCTTAGTTAAACAAAAGGGAAGGATTGTTACAAAGTAGACGCATTGAAACAGATACATTAGGGGAAAGAGTCTAAGGAAATGACAGGGCCCAATGGAAGCCCTTTTATCAACCCGCTCCCAAGCAGGCTCCAGAACCAGGTCCTCAACCTTCCCTTGTTTAAATCCGGTGAACCTTCACAGGCTGAGCTCAGGTCCGAAGGCCAGAAACACAGTAAGATACTTTTATACGTATTGATCTTTTTAAAAAGTTTGTTTTCCTGAAACTTTAATTTACCCCCCTCCCTCCCCCCCCCTCCATTTTTAGCTTTTTAACCTAACTACTGCACATTTTTAGCTCTGTTCTTTGTGAAATGCTAATCCAGCCCAGGGTTTTCGTTTTCCGGGTGTCACTTTTCAGAAATTGTATATCTGCATAGCAACCCCGAGAGGGCTGCCTCTGTCACGGTATCACATGTCAGAAAGATGAAAAGAGCTCCAAATCCAAGCTCCCCACAAACTTGGCCCTCCAATGGGCAGGCAGAGCGCCTTGGCCTTCACATAAATGGCAGCAGAGACGTTGCAGGGCCAGAGAGGTGCAAACTTTTATCTTGTTGATGACAGCAAACGACACATGACCTCAGCTCACTCGGTGGGGACCATCAAACCAGAAACAAAGCCGTATTTTTCTCTACTCTCGTCCCTGCTGTCAGCTTCCAAGTGCAACCTGAGCCTGGATTCCGAACCCAGTGTCCAGATTAGAGATTGTTGACTCAGATTAGTGGTGAAACGTGAGCCCGGCTCCGCTGATGGCAGGCCTTGAAGGCGCAAGTTTACTTAAGCCAAGAGAGAGATTGTATGTCAGACTAGAGCCTGGCTTTTCTTTATCACAAACTTCCTGGTCTGCCTCTGTTTTAATAGTTTCCACCAAGAGAGAGAGAGAGAAACAGAGAGGAGAGAGAGAGAGAGAGAAGAGCCCTTCTTCCATTCTTCAATGTCATAAATCAGGATATTAACAAGTGTGTAGCTGGCCTTTGCCACAGTCAAAGACACTCAGCTTTCTGTACTTCTTTCTGGTAGGCAATATATAATCACCAATGCAGAATCTGCTCAGAACGGATGAAAAATGAGTTTGCCCTCGCCATTTAGAGGCTGTTTCCCGATACCCGAGCTCCCAATGCCGGTTACAAAACTCGCCTTTGGAGCGGAGGGCGAGTCATTAAGAGAAGTCATTACACCGCCTCCCCATCGCCTCCCCCGCCCCGCCCCCCCTCTTTTTTTTTTTTACTTTGGCATCCTTCTGGCTTTTCCTTGGCTTCTGATTTCAACCCTCGTTTAGATTCTCTGCGCCTTCAGTAATTTATGTGGAAGATATTTTTCCCAACCTCCAAATGTTTTTCCATTTGGCAAAGTGTGTCCTGAAGCCTCCACACAATGTAACTGTAGAGTTCATTTATGCTAGAAAACATAAGCCCAGTTGATGGAAAAGCCTGTGCAGCCAGCGGCAGTGACCCTGCGGCCCCAGGCTGTCACAGACTGATCCTCAGGGCCACCCCTGGGGATGCGAGGGGGAGGGTACTAAGAGGAGTGTCTTTTCCAGGTTGCCACAGATGCTTGCCTTCCACCTTCCTTGTCTCCAAAGAGGGAAGCGTTCCTTCCAAGTGCCTTTCTCTATAGCTTTTGGAAGCTTCGGGGTGCCATATGGAGAATCGTTTCCTTCGTCTCCTGATGGCTTTTACATGAGCAGCTATAATTTGGATGATTTCCTTCAGGTCTGAGGTCCCTGCGGTATCTATTATGGGGTGCGGGGAACAGTGACTGCAGTCAGCCCCGTGCCGGTCTTCATTGGTGCAAAACTCCACGCCCCTCTTGGCAGGGAGGTAGAAACCCGGTAAGGGGCGCGGCTGAAGTCCACACATCACTGGACTGATTTCCGTTAATGACTTCTCAGTCCCAAGTCACAGATTTAGGACTAAGGCCCACACCAAGACAGGCAGTGCCTTCCCTGATGCAGTACCTGGCCCTTTCCCTGGGGCCCGCCTTCCCGCATCCCCTATCCCCTCACCAAGCGTGGGCGGTCCGGGCCCCTCTGTGTCACCTTCGAAGAGGTTACGGAGCCAGTTTCTGTCCAGTCACTCAGAGGCCATAACTAGACAGCATCTGGCTTCTGAAATGCGAGCTATCATTCAGTAATGGGCACTTTTTCTTCCTAAACCGTTACAATAGAACAAATTCTCCCTGTATTCCCGTTTTTTCTGAGGGGGCGCAAGATGCTGTGTTCTCTCAATTCTTAGCCCAGTAATTTGTTGATTAAATAAGCAAATCAAAGCTGGAGAGTCATTCTAATAAGAAGGAGGTGGACAGGAAGATATTTTGCATAGCTGGCATGGCCTAACCTTCCTTTGGCTCTTACCAAGGGCTAGGTGGGTAGACTGGGATTGCTGGACGATACTGAACAGGCCGAGAGAGAGGAGTGGAGCTTTTTATTTCTGATCAACTGTAATAAAGATCCCCCAAATCGGAGTGCTGGAGATGGGTTGGCTCCAGCAACTCACTCAGCTGTATTTTTAGGCTTTTGTTTAATCTTTCTTGATTGATAAAGTAATTATCAAAACGCGTTAGAAAATAATAGCCAACTGGTGAGAAAAAGAACATTTGGGAGACAGCTGAGCATGGAAGGCAGGTTCCAGTGTAACGCCATACAAATTCCTCTTCTCTCTTCCTCTGCCTGGGAACCTGGTGACAGGGGTTGAGCTACTCAGGGCTCTGGCTCCCCCACCCTTCAGTGTCTAATTAACTCTCCTGTCTTCTCTGCCTCTCCTAACCTCTTCTTCGTCCCTCTCGGCTCTGAAGCCTTCTGCAGGCCAACCAGAACCCCAGCAGATGTTTGTGTTTTATAAGCCAAATGGAAGTTTGAGGATCAACTGAATACCAACCCCACTGAGAGGAGGAACTGGGCCATTTGACACCAGAACACAAAATGCAGTCTGTCCAGCAAGGCTGGGCCTTCCAGAGAGCAGAAGGAGGCCCAGATAATGAGTTGGCACAGCCCACATGCTGGCCCATTGCTCTGTCCTTCTGAAGAGCATGCAGAGGCCTCTAATGTAGGCTCAGGGATGTTGGGGTGGGCCTTCCACAAGCCCACCCCCCTGGCTGATGGTCCTGGTCTATCACGACAGCCCCTGGTGCCAGAACACCATGTGGCACCCTGACTGGTTCCTGGCACGGGGAAGAACAGTGGGTTAAGGCCCTACCATCGAACCAGCTTTGAAGTGCCATGTTGTCTCATTAGATGTTCTGGCCTCTACATCATGGCGAGGCCAAGGCAGGAGAATGGACAGAGCGAGGTAGACAGATGGAAAAGCTATGTTCTTGTGTCCCAGCTCCACCGATTACCGCTGTGTGCCATTGGCTCTGGAGGTCTGTCTCGTCTTCAAGACTATTTCTGCTCAGGGATAGACAGATTCTAATGGCTATGGTGGAGGTTCGGTCAAGAGCGTGATGGCTCTGGAACTGTGCGCCCTCAGCTCTGGTGTTCATCTTTCCCCACTATGTGACCAGGTGACTTGAGCTCGGCCAATGAGAGGCTTGGGGGAAGGTATCCTCTATCTCTTTGTCTCTGCTTCAGACATCCTCGCCAGCGGCTTTCCTCCACGTCTCCATGGTTACTCCTTAAGAATGACAGCTCTGCGGATGGCCTCCCGCCCTCAGGGTCAGCCTTCCATCTTCAGCTCTCCGTCACCGTTGGAGCCTGTTCACTACACGTGTGCTCCTAGGTGTGAATGCCTCGAGACTTCCTATTTTCCTGTTGGGGTCAGAAAAGAACACATGAACGTGTTCTTATGAATGAGAGAGCCGAGGGCGCACAGTTCCAGAGCCATCACGCTCTTGACCGACCTCAGAAGTCACCTCAACGGTAGTCATTAGAATGTGCCTATCCCTGATGGAGAAATAAAGTCTTGAAGACGTGACAGACGTGTTTCTTAGGCGGAAACAGACTTCAAAGATCTCACTCTATAACATAGGAAGGGAAGGGGCTGCTGGCCGTGTAGGCATCAGAGTCCAAGTCTAACCATAAGGATTTCAGGGTCTTTCTGGGCCAGTTATCAATCTACAACTATTTCCAGCAGGGCTTTTCAAATGGGAACTCAAAAATATATATATATATATATATATAGAAAAATTTAATTTAAAATGCCCATGCATGTGGCTTTAAAAGAATAACATCTCAAAACAAAAATATAGATTATAATGGAAAAAAAAAAAAAGCCCACTGGACTATTCCAGAGTACCTTCTGTCCCTATGCTCCTTGCTGGTGACACTGCTGGTGGTGTCTCTTGTGCTTGAACCCTCCAAGGTTGTTGTTATCCCCTGAGCCTAGAGACCGTGACTAGCAGGCAGATGCTCTACCGCTGATTTGCTTCCCTGCCTTCTTTTAATTTGAGTTATTTTAATTTATTTTCATGATACAGTTTTGCTACATGGTCCAGGGTAGCCTCAGGCAAGCTTTGAACCTGCTGCCTTCCCACCTCAGCTCCCCAGACAGCTTCCATTAGCAGGCTGTGCTGCCATGCCTGGCTTGGACTCTCCCAGTGTCTGCTGGCCTTCTCTGATCCACTAGTCCTGCTCCACACCAGGCAACAATTCCTAACCTCACTCTGCTTCCCAGTGGGTATCTGCTTAGGGCCATCTCCCTGCACCAAGCAGACAGCCATCCTCCATCAGGATACCTGCTGTATCCCAGGCCCTTCTCTGCCCATGGCTTTTTGGCTTCTGTCATGCTGTGAGGGTTGGGAGGTTGTACACTGCTTTTGGCCGGAAAACTAACTTCCATATTGAGGTCAGAGTTGAAAATGGATTTCCCCATTGAACAGAGTCAAGCCCTATGCTTCCTGTACAGTGTAATTAATCTCTACTGGAGCTCAGGGTCTTCCCTGATTAACCATTTCCTACCCAACACCGAGGAGGCTACAGAGGTGCTCTCAGCTCTAAAGTGATTCCTATTATGAGTTCAGTCAGCATGCTGCAGCCTCCACTTAGGTCTTAAAGCCAGTGGGGAGAGCTGCGTCCTGCCTCCTGGGAGAATTCAGGGCTGGAACTGCTTCATGGTGGAGGAGAGGCTGGATGCAGAGGGAGGCATGGGGTGGGGACATCAGGGCAACAGTAGTAAGGAGCATAGTTACATCTTACTACCATGGCAACAGGCAGAATGATGTCATGTCATCTCAAAGTGGCAGTGCTAAGAAGACATTCTTTCTGGGAGAGGCTCTCCCTTCCCCTGGACACCTACATGCCGTGTAACCTACATTGAAAGCATAGTCACCAACACTTCAGATACACCTTCGGTCTCAGAGATGACATCACAAACCCCTGGGTTAGTGCATCGTCCCTAGATGCATGTATTCTAAGTCATTGAATCCTCTTGCCATGCATTCCTTAATTCAAGATGGTTCCTTACTTATGTGCACACGTGATGACGTCTGAGAGTCAGAAAGGCCTTGGTTCACACTGTCCAGCGCCCCTCATTGTTGACACCAGGTAAACGTCACCATTATCAGTAGCAGATAAAATGTGACCCGCTGTGTCCAGATGAGAATCTGGGTTGACAAAGGCCCTCAGGTCTTTGCTGCTTTCACCCATCTCTCTTGGCAATTTAAACAACTACAGTATTTGCTGCTTTGCTGGGTATGAGCTGTGTCCTACGAATGTAGGGCTGCCTGGTGAAAGAGTAGCTCTGCCATGATGTCAAATAACATAATATAAATGTTAATAGTCAGATAAAAGGAAATGTTCAACCGTGGCCTCTGTAGGGAAAAATACATAGACATGTGTGCATATGTATTATAAACGCTGCCATAATACAGGACGTATGGCACTCAGTTTTAGAAATAATAATAAATACTGATATCCTTTGTTATAAATTCCACAGAGCCCATTCAACATTCCCTGAAGCAACTTGTTGATTTTGCTGTGCTCTTGGAACTCTGCCTGGCTGAAACCGGTGATTGAGCATGGCTCAGACATAAAAGTTGAGTAATGTCTCCTTAAACGTAATGTATCAGTTAAAAGGAAACCTTGACTACGCAGGTTGGAACTTGGCACACTCCTAAATGACACGAGTGGCTTCTAAATCAGGCAATGATTTTCAAATGCTAGCAGAATAGTTCCTGAACCATCTGGGCTAGTCACAATACAACACCATGGCTAGGATGCACTTTTCACTTTACGTATATAGGCAGTTTTGCTTGCATATGTGCCGTGTACCACATACATGCAGTGCCTAGGCGGCCAGAAGAGGGCACCAGATACCCTGGACTGGGGTTACAGATGGTTGAGAGGCACTGTAGTGTTCTAAGAATTCAAACATGGATCCTCCTGAAGAACAAAAATGCTCTGAATAGTAGCACCATCTAGTCCAGATATGACACACATTTAAGTTTAATCCTATTAAAATTCCAAGCACTTTAGTCATGATGAGTATGTACCATGTTGAATTTTAGGCTATCTGATGTTATTGTGCTTAGTTCTTAGGTCTTGTGCAGTGACATACCATTATGTACTATTCAGATATAATAAAAGAGCATAGATAGATGCCAATACAATGTAGGAAAAGAATTGAAACATAATATGTGTGTAGTATTTATCACTTTATTTTTTCTTTTATTTAGGGGTGTGTGTTTGTGCCCACACTCGCGTGCACAGCCAGAGTGTATGTGTAAAAGCCAGAGGTCAACTTTGAGGAGTCAGTTTGCTCCCTCCAGCTTTATGTGGGTTCCAGGGACTGAACTCGGGTCACCAGGCTCATGTGACAAGTGCCTTTACCTGCTGAGCCAATCTCATTGGCCTCTACTTTTCTTTTTTAATAGAATTATTTAAATTCTGTTGCTGTTGCTTTGAGACAGTCTTTCTGTATAGCCCAGGCTGACCCTTGCTTAAGGGCCCCTGTGCTAGCCTCTCTAGTGCTGGGATCACAGACATCTACCATGGCACCTGGTTTTGTGCATCTACTCAATTGTTGCTGCTGCTGCTGCTGCTGCTGCTGCTGCTGCTGCTGCTGCTGTTCTTGTTTCTGATAAAGGGTTACGTAGCTCTGGCTGTCCTGGAATTCAATATGTAGGCCAAACTGGCCTTTAACTCACAGAACACCACTCCTTCTAGCTATTTCTTCAATTTATTTATTTGAGACAGGATCTCGCTACATAGACGTAGCTGTCCTGGAACTCACTGTGATGCCAGTCTGGGCTACATACAAAGCGGGACTTTATCTCAGTAAACTCTAACAAAAAGCGAAGCAAAGAAACAGCTTCAAGAAAACCAAAAGGAAAAGGAGACAGAAATAAGAAGGAAAAATAATTATTTTTCTTTTTAAAGGAGTCTTTTATTAAGAAAGTAATTTTCTGACACAAAACTCTGGTCAGTTTTTGTGGGTGCTTCCTGCCTTGTGGCTTCCAGAGCCCTCCCCGCAGGCCTGCTGTGGTGCGTGCCCAGGAACCCCTTGGGCGTTCCCTGTCTGAGGACCTGACCTCTTGCTTCTTTGGAAGGACAGGATGAGATTACCAGAGCTTTGGATCCATTTTTGGATCAAATGAAAACCGCAGGCTAGTCCTCAGAGTAGCCTTCTCCTCTTACATAGCTTGCTGGGCTGTAAGGGCGGGGCTCCGCCTTCCCTGGGACCAAGGCATGGTCACGTGCCGCTCACGAGGTGTTCAAGGCTCCTCCATCCTCACTACCCTTTCCACGTTTCCTTTTATTTTGTATCCATTGTAAGCAGCGCTTCAGGCTCCTTCAGGGCAAAGATCTCTGTCTGAGAACTACACAACAGGTTCCAATTAGACCCTTTGCCACTTTGTTTCATGATTTTTCGAGCCGGTGGAAGTACTCATCTCTGTGCCTCAGACCACCAACAGTAATCTGCACCCTTTAATAAGACCATGTGCTCATGATACAAGTATGTTCGTAGACCACACTGTAAGAAATCTAGAATGTCCATTTGCTGGGTGGGAATGTGCTTCTGGACTCCTGGCTCTAATGGGAGTGATCATGGTGCTTTCCACCCCGAATTTTTACAAGGCTAATTAATTAAACTAACCACAGCCATGCTGGCGATGCCCACTAGGAATCTTAAAGGTACCTTGAGCTGAAATTCTTGAGCGCCACATTTTAAAAAACGACAAGGCACCGCCGTTGGATGCCTGAGCTGAGCAGAACCCTCTGTAGTCAGACATCCGGCGCCCCTTTCCTCTGTCAAGGGTGCCTCCTCAGAATTGCAAGTGCTACCTTGCTGCCATCAAACAAGTCCCTTGGTGACTTCTGCCTTTAAAGTGTCGTTTACCTTAATGGTATTCACAGAAGGCCACTTGCTACAGGACCTATGTCCTTCAGGCTGTGCTCTGACCTCCGTCTCATGCCCACTCACGTCCTATGGCTGCAGAAACAGTGTCCCCAAGTAGACGACCATTTAAGTGTCTAGCTCAGGCGGAATTGTATGGGTAAATCTTTATTTTGGATATCCATTCTTTGGAGAGGGCTGTGTGGAGAGCGTCTCCTTTGGACAGCAGGTGCCACCTAGAGGGCGTGTGACTGCTGCCCTGGCTTGGCAGGAGCCTGGTAGCTCCAGCCCAGAGGAAATTCAGCAAAGCCCACAGGAATTTGGGGTTGGGTCACCAGCTGTCAACAATCTTAGCACTGTGGATTCAGCTGCAGGTTTTGCAAGGAGATCTTGGAAGAAGCTGAGGGTGGGGTGTGTCTGGCGATTGCTAACAGTTTGGCCCCTTGGCTTGATATGAACTAGAAAATGAACAGGACTCTGTTTCTCCACCACAAGATGTCAGCAGTGGGCTGGCCAGGAGGTAGCTCAATGCCGGGACTTTCGGGTGTAGAGAGGGGTCACTGTCTGACCTTGAAATTTCCCGGTTTCGGTTTCGGGAGAGTCCTCTTCTCATTAGTGGGGACGTGGTGATTTAATTAAGTTACAGAAAGACTCTCCCTCAATCCTGCTTGTGTCTTTAAGGTAATTGCCTCTGCCAGACATCCTGACTACTTCTGAACTTCAGCTTGAAGGGGTCAGTGCAGGCAGGGGCTTAGGGCACAACTGACAGGAAAGTAAGGACATGAGGGACGCTCAAAGACAGGATGGTTCAGGGCAGGTTTTATTTTTAATGTCGTGTGAATTTGGACTTATGTGGCTTTGCTTCCTGCCTACCAAATAACATAATCCCCACTTTTTAAAGTGGTAGTAATCACAGGCAATATGGTTCAAAAAAACATAAAATGATTTGCATATTAGGAAGTATTGTGTACACATGGGTGCAGTTTGAGGGAATCGTCTCCTCAGCTGAGCTGTATCACGGAGCTTCCTGTAGACTTCAAATCATGAAGAAGCTGGCTGACCTTGCTCAGGAAATATGGCCTCTCTAGGTGTGAGCTGCCAGCCATAAACTTCTACTCCAGCCGGACAGCGTCATCTTCCAGCTAGACTCCTCCTGGATGTCTTTCTATAGCTTGTGTCCAGGGGAAAGCTGGCAGTGAGTGCTTGCTCTTTCTTCGGTGAGCCTGCTTTTCCATATTGGAAGAGCATGAAATGCACATTTCAGAGCGTTAAGTTTTCCTCAGGACACTATCCCCAGTGGTGGGGTGATGGAGAAAACTGAGACAAAGCAGGGAACCACTGAGTTAAAAACTCATGGAACTGAATGAAGGCATTTTCCCCACTGATGAGGGTGTTATTTACAAGGTCCTGGCTGGCCAGAGCTCAGCATAGAGGAGGCTTCAGTTCCAGAGCAATAGAAGCAGCAAGGACTAACTTCTCCTTTGCAACTTGGTTAAAAACATTGAACCCAGCTGATATCAAAACCCAACCCTGTCAAAGGCCAAACTCCAGACTTAACCTGCTCATCACATGCTGTGTCGGGACCCAGAACACAGGTTGTTCACGTAGGTATGATGGTGAAGAGGGGCTGAGGCTATTTCAAACTGTGTGCTGTTTCCCATGGCCTGATCTTGGTGGAAGGGAGCTACTCTAGGAAAGGAAAAACCCACAATAAAGTTGAATGGGATTCTGAAGGAATGGCCACCAAGTTACATATTAATTCCTGGGAAACTGATACCTTCAGGACGTGGCTTTCCTATCCCTGAACACTATGTAACTTTCTATTTATTCCAAGTTTCTTTAGAATTTTCTGTACACAATTGTAAATTTTCCTATAAAGAACTAGCAAGACTTTGAAACAAAATATACTTTTAAAATTGAAAGTATAATAGAGGTCTTGGGGTTCCTTTTATTGTTATTACAGGCATGCAGGCAAATACTCTTGTGTGCATGTGAGTGTTTTGATAAGTATTAACTAAAAGATTAATTATAATGGTTATTCTATTATCATATTAAATAATGTTAAATTCTTTTTTTTCTTTTTTGTTCAAGACAGGGTTTTTCTGTGTATCCCTGGCTATCCTAGAACCTGCTTTGTAGATCAGACTTGCCTCAAACTTACAGATTAGACTGCTTCCGCCTCCAGAGTCCTGGGGCTAAAGGCTTCTGCCATTACACCCCTCTTAATAATGTCAAATTCTTAAACTATTATTTCTAGAGATGGCATAAATAGCAACTGCCTTGGCTTTTCTCTTTTTGATCCTAATAAGACTTGTTTCTTTTTCTCTTCTTTCCTTCTTAGATTTTGTGTTGCCGGGGATTGACCCCAGGGCCTTGCACCCATGTTGGGCAACTCTTCTGCCTCTGAGTTGTGTCTCCCTCCTTTACTTTAGTTTTCTTACAGCACTAGTCAGCATTCTGAAGTCACCCTTCTACCCATCTTAATTTTAAGGGGAAAAAAACCCCTTTTTTTGGCAGTAGGTTTCACTATGTAACCCAGGCTAGCCTGGAACTACCTATGTAGCTCAGGCTAGCCTGGAACTTGAGTTTCTTCTGCCCCAGCTTCCTGAGCACTCAGAGCTTGGTTCTTTACTTGCCTCGCTTACGGACATTTTGACATAAGCATATTTTATTTTGGAGAATTTATAGACTAATAAAAGTGTAGCAAACTAGTGCACCAAGTTCTCATTTATACCTCACCCAGTCTCACCATGGCTATCATATTACACAACATTGTACTGGAAAGCCCAGGCCACCAGCAGTGAGATATCAGCACTGGCTAAACATTGGTCTTCATTCAGATCTGGTTAGGGGCTCAGTTGGGGTAACCATTTATTTTTTTTGTTTTGTTTTGTGGTTTTTTTTTTTTTTTTTTTTTTTTTTGGTTTTGTTTTGTTTTGTTTTTTGTTTTTCCAGACAGGGTTTCTCTGTGTAGCCCTGGTCACTCTGCAGACAGGTTGGCCTGGAACTCAGAAATCTGCCTGCCTCTGCCTCCCAAGTGCTGGGATTAAAGGCGTGCGCCACCACTGCCCGGCAGCCATTTTGTTTTCATGAATCCTTATTGGCTGGTGGTCCATGACAATTCGTTGCTCTTCCTTTGCTTTTCATGATTCATGAGTCTTGTCAGCTCTTTCCTTAACTGTCCACAAAACTTCAATATTTTTTTTTCCCATGAATAAGCTGAGGTTATGTTTTTTAGGATGAATAACAGAGAGGTAAGTGCCCTTCTCTCAGGTCTTGTCAGAAGGCTTACACTGCCCCTGGCTTTCCCTAGTAAAGTTAACCTTGACCACCTTATCCAGGCTGTACTTGCCACAGCTTTCCAAAGGGAAGCTAGCTCTTCTCTTCAATACCCTCTCTATTCTATTCCAACGCACCGTGTGTGTGTGTGTGTGTGTGTGTGTGTGTGTGTATGTGTGTTGTTTGTGTGTGTGGGTGTTTACTATACCCTGCTATTCATTTTTTGCTCAACTGTCCCAGCCTGAAGCTCTTTTGGGTTGGCTATTCCTCTGGCATGCTGTCTTCCATTCGTTTGTTTTACAATATAACATGTTCTAGGTCCATCTGTGCTTTCCCTGTCCTAGACCCCAAACTGGCCATTTCTCAGTTTGGAAGCCAAGATCTGTGTGAGGTGTGCACACTGGAATAGAATATCATTGTCCTTGGCCTTTCAGCAGAGAGAACTAAGAATACACAAGAATGCTTAGTCGTGCATGTGTGAGAACTACAGTTATGTCTGTCTCTGTCCATTTGAATATTACTGAGCGCAACTTGAGTTTATATCGCTGTCTCTGGTTATCACCCAGGACCACACAGTGCATTCTGTAATTTCCTTCTCTCCTGAGAAGAAATGCAGCCTCTATCATCTACCATTTGACTGGCTCACATGAAAGTAGTCTTGGTATTCTATCATTAAGTTTGTTGAAGGATTATTTATTGCTAAGGTTCTTCTACTTCCAATCTGCTAAAAATATTTATTCTTGAATTATGAAGTTAATATGTCCAATTCACCATCAACTGCAAGAGTAACATGGCATAGTAAAAATGATTCTATGAAGTCCCTAAGCTCCCTAAGTGTGTTAAAATCTAACTGGGTAGTAGAATTTTTTTTTATATATACCTGAAAATTTGAAAGTATATGAGACTGCTGGAATTTAGTAGGTTAAACACAGTCAAGCTAATCTTAGGCAGACGCATTTCTATTTGAGGCTCTGGTCTAATGCGAGTTGTTTTAAAAAACAAAAAACAAAAAACAGTCAAGTTTAGCGCCTCATTGTCTGCTAATGATGTTAGAGTTTCGTGCTGCTCTCAGCCAGGATTAAATCTTTGCCATTCACTGCTCATCCATCCCGAGACTCAAGCGCTCTGAAGCCAGAGATCTATTTGGCCACCACTGGAAAGGTTAAAGCATGAAGGTCACAACCTTTAGAAAGAAAGCAGATGAGGGAAGGCGTCAGACAATGGAAGAGGGCACCACCGGGAGGCCAGGGGTAGTTTGAGCTAAAGCCCCATGGTGCTCCTCACCCCAGACTTGCGAACAGCTGCAAAGGCCTCGATCAGTTTGCGGCCTGGGGCTGTCCCTACCTCGCATGCCACCCTGAGAATGGTGTGACTGGCAGCAACAGACAAGCTTCACTGCAGATACCTCCATGCTGCCCAGGAGACGTGGGAGAATCCGAGCTTTCTTGCATTCATATATTGGGTAGACACTCGCGTTTGTTCCCCGGCCTACCTCGTTCCTTCCCTCGGGTTAACAGCACACTGTGTTCCTTTACAAGCTGAAGATACCACGCAGCATGAGCCCTTGGCCATAACACCCTCTTCTTCGGCCTTAGTGGTTCCAAGCATGAATAGGAGACTCGAGTGGGTCCAAGAAGAGTCCTTCCCAAGAGAGTGGATGTGCTGATGGAGTGGAAAATTTCCCTTTCTCATCTCTAAGATCATGGGCTGCTGGACAAATGAACATGTTGAGTAGAGCAGGTCCTTGGGCTACTGAGGGGTTGGGGCCACAACCAGGTCCACCTCTCCCATCATCCACAGTTAGGACGGTGACACCGCTCAGACTGCAGGCTTGGCCCATGGCTGCTACTGCCGCTGCCCTGCCTCGGGGAAGAAGAGCAAGAGGCAGGCACAATTCTGCCCAAGGGCTATAAACAGGATGGAGCAGGGCTTTCTGGTAGAGCGGCTGGCACCAAGGGCAAGGTGGTGTGGAGCAGCGTGGAGTTCTCGCAGGTCCTCCTGGGAGATGAAGAATGTTTCATTTTCTGGGTTAAGTCTCCTCAAAAGACTTCTAGAATCTATGCCGTTCCGTAAAACCATGTTGATGTCCACCGCGATCTGTACCTCCCCAGCTGCTATGGAAGTTTGTTTTTCAATGGTATGGATGACTGCAGACTCGTGCCTTAGATTGAGAGATGATGAAGGCTTCTATGCCAACTCCCACACAAGAGAGAGGGTGGGGGGAAGAAAAAAAGAAACAGTCCGGACATGAAGCTATTAAAGAGAGTCCTTAAAAATTGTGATAGGGATGCTAACGTGTAGCTCTTCCCAGCTGATGGCTTCTGGGGTGGGGAGTGAGGGAGTCACTCAGTTTCTTTAAGGGGCTAGCCACTGGGAGTTTGACCATGCTCCAATGAGTATATGGGTAACAGAAATTGGATTTAGTTCCCTGCCCCAGTGAGGGGATGGTGTGTGGGGGGGGGGGGCACATGGGTAGAAGGGTAAACCTGGGAGAAATAGAAAGTGGTTGGGTACATTGGAAGAAATTGTTGTTTGTTTGTTTGTTTGTTTGTTTGTTTTTGGAGACAAGGTTTCTCTGTATAGCCCCTGGCTGTCCTGGAACTCACTCTGTAGACCAGGCTGGCCTGGAACTCAGAAATCCGCCTGCCTTTGCCTCCCAAGTGCTGGGATTAAAGGCGTGTGCCACCATTGCCCGGCCTTGTAATAAAATTTTTAAATAATTAATAAAAACACTATGTTGGGGTGGGGCAGATCATGGGTTGTGAGGAAGTGACTCTGTATGAGTATAGAGCCACACAGTTCTGATTTCCCTTCCAAGACAGAGAATTAGACCCAGAGATAGTCCTGCTGCTCTGTTTTGAGTCTTTGATTCCTCTGTAAATAACTCCCCCTTTTGGCCTGAGCTGTGCTACTTGGGTCTCCTGAAAGATCTACATGAGGCCATGACTGAGGGTTTATGCCTTGTTACAGATCTCCATTACTTTACATTGAACCAAGGGTTTTTCATGTGCCAGGAAAGTGTTTTACCATGAGCTCCAACCCCCACCTCACCCACCCACTCACTCACTTCACCTCCTTATCGATCTCACTTGTAGGGGCAGCACAGCTGTGATATTTGGTAATGGTGGCTCAAACCAGCTGTCCTCGTTCCTTGGCAGCAAGAAGTGGATGGAGTGACAATCCCAGCCTCTTTAGTATAGAGAGCTTGTGGTAGTTTGAAAAGGATGGCTCCCATAGGCTCTTATGTCTAATGCTCAACCTCCAGCTCTGGAACTGGTTGGGAAGGATTGGGGTGTGGCCTTGTTGGAGGAGGTGTGCCGCTGGGGTGGGTTGTGGGTTTTGATTCCCATACTGTTAGAACTGCATTCTCGCCGGGCGTGGTGGTGCACGCCTTTAATCCAGCACTTGGGAGGCAGAGGCAGCGGATTTCTGAGTTCGAGGCCAGCCTGGTCTACCAAGTGAGTTCCAGGACAGCCAGGGCTATACAGAAAAACCCCTGTCTCGAAAAACCAAAAAAAAAAAAAAAGAAAAAAAAAAAAGAACTGCATTCTCTCTCTCTCTCTCCTATCTTCTCTCTCTCTCTCTCTCTCTCTCTCTCTCTCTCTCTCTCTCTCTCTCTCTCATGCTTGTCAATGAGCACCATACATCTACATGATTTATTTATTGTACAGCAGTTCTTTGAGTGAAAATTCGAGTTTATGCATTCCACTGCTAATAGAGTTCTGAGTACTGCCAATGGCTTGCTATTTGGAACAATGTTTCTGTGAACACTTGTCCTCACTTCCTTGCCAGTAGTTGAGAATTTCAAGAGGTAGACTATTGAGGCTGCTATTGTGTAGCCACATCTTCAGTTTTATTCAACATTGTCCCAGTGTTCTCTGAGATAGTTGTATCTTCTGTCATGCATGTATTTGGAATCACTGTAAACATGTATTCCACTGCTAATAGAGTTCTGAGTACTGCCAATGGCTTGCTATTTGGAACAATGTTTCTGTGAACACTGGTCCTCACTTCATAACCTCTGAAGGCAGGTTATGGCCGCCAAGATTCAAGGCTAGTCCTTGGTTTTTAGTGGCTCCAGTATCCACTTGTGCTATCTCTGCTGTCTTGGAGCCAGATGGCTGCTACCACCTTCATCGTAACTGTGAACCAAAGATCTGCTTGTAAGCATAAAGTGATGATACCTGTGGTAGATTATTTATAAAGACAGCTACAGGGATATGGGAGGTAGACAATAAAATCTACCTTCATCCACTAGAGGGACTGGTAATATCATATGCTGTCTCTGAGGACATCAAGCAAGGCTGAATTAATAGCTCATAAAGCTGTTGGCAGCTTATCAGAAACTTCCTTATAGTCTCTCTCTCTCTCTTTCTCCCTCCCTCCCTCCCTCCCTCTCTCCTTCATCTTCTTCTTTGTTCTTGATTCACTGGAATTTCACAGCCTCTGACCGCCCCCCCCCCCAGTCTTACAGTGTAAGTTTTAGCTCAGCTGTTTCTTTTCTATTGTTGTGATAAAGCATCATGACCAACACACCTAGGGAAAGAAAGGGTTTGTTTCAGCTTACTGACCCCTCACAGTCCATCACTGAGAGAAGCCAGGAAGGCCGGAATGGATGCACAAGCCAGGGAGGAATGCACTCACAAGCTTGCAGCTCAGGATTTGCTCAGCCTGCTTTGTTATAGCACCCAGGACCACCTGCCCAATAGTTTCACTGCGCATGATAGCCTGGGCCCTTCCACATCCATCATTAACCAAGACAACACCTGGCAGACTTGCCTACAAGCCAATCCTATGGAAGTATTTTCTCAGTTAAGATTCTTCTTCTCAGGTATGACTAGTTTTGTGTCAAGTGAACAAAAACTAACCAGCACACTTCAAAAGACAAGTGCAAGAATTGTCCTCGAAATCAGAGTCTTGGAAGGGGATTTGGAGTTGAATTGTCAATTAGTCAGAAGGCACAGAGTCTCATTGCTGATGATAAATGAACTATCAATAATCTTCAAAGTACTGTGGCCTCAACAAAACCTTAGCCCATCCCCAGCTGTGATGCAGAGCAGATAGAAGATGAGTGCTGAGACACCTTACGCTTTCCAAACTATTACACATTAAAATCATGGGATGAGACCTGTGATAGTGTGCATTGTAATCCCAGCAACCGAGAGGCAGGTGCATGAAGAGACAAGGGTTCCAGGCCAGAGTAGATGACATAGCGAGTTCAAGGCTTGTGAGCATTACATAGCAAGTTCAAGGCCAGCCCGGCATAGGATGCAAGACCTTATCTCAAAACAAACAAACAAAAAAACAAAATCAATGGGGCAGCTTAGGAAGTTGTCCTTTTCAGTTTTCATCTCATAGCAATTAAATCAAAATACCAACACGGAGAAGCCAGGTGACAGCACTTTTAAAAAAGACCCTCAGGTGATTCTTATATGTATATAACTTTGGGATATGTGTCAATTATGTCTCTTGGCTGATAGAATGCAGTCATTATAATTCTCTATGTAGGTGCTGGACTGTTTCTCAAGACATTGGGATACCAGATTAAGAACCATTCAGGCCCACTTATTGCAGATGTAGGAACACTGGGAAAGCTAGGGCGCCTCTATGGTCACTATCAACCCTTCATTCTGACCCCTTCACCTACAGGACAAACTGTGCTGGAAATCAGCCATTGGTCTTCACAACCATAATAGCAAAGCTATGAGGAATACACGATGCCAGCGGCCAATGGCTGGGTGGAAGAGAAGGGACTTCCAGGTTCCCACAGGAATGCTAGGAGATGCAGGAGGAGGAAAGGGAATTAATTCACCATGCTTTTGGGGGGTAGGGTGAGTCGCCAGGCATATAAGATCTCATGTGGAGGGGCCATTGGCTGCTTCTCTAGGAGGCAGATTAGAAATGCAACTAAGCTGAGGAGGACAGATGTGTTGAGTAAGAAGATAACTGGGTAACTAAGCTAAGGGCAGATTTAGAGTGTTGAACAAGGAGTAAAGGAAAAGGCACACTGGGAGTGAGAGGCTTAGAAGAGTCCAGGTACGGAGACATAAGGCAGATATAAAAATGAGCAAGTGTGTGTGTGTGTGTGTCTGTCTGTCTGTCTGTCTGTCTGTCTGTCTGTCTTCTTCTGTCTTTCATCTTCGGATCCAAGGGAACCAGGTCAGTGGCTGGTAGCAGGGTCTGCCCAGAACTGAAAGCAGGGTAGTAGAAACTACACACTACAGGGAATGCTTAAGAATTCTTGTCCAGCTGGGTATGTGGGTACACACCCTTAATCCCAGAACTCAGGTGATAAAGGCAGGTAGATCTCTATGAGTTTGAGGCCAGCCTACTCTCTGGTTGGTTCCAGGCCAGCCAGAACTACATAGTGAGACTTGGTCTCTAAAGACAGCAACAAACAACAGTATCTTTGGTCACCAGTTTCTCATAGCAGAACTGTCTGTCTGTCTATCATCTGTCTATCTATCTATCTATCTATCTATCTATCTATCTATCTATCTAATCTATCTTTCTATCTATCTCATATGTGTGTGCATCCGTGTGTACATTGGACAACCAGGTGTCACCTTAGGGTCTACCTAACAGCCTCTTAATGGCCTGGGACTTGCAGATCAGGCTCTTCTAGCTGGCCAGTCAGCCCCAGATATCCCACTTGTCTCTACCTCCCCAGACCTGGGGTTACAAATATGCCACCATGCTTGGCTTATTTTTTAACATGGGTTCTGGGGCTCATACGTGAGTCCTCCTGCTTTGCACAGCAGGTGCTTTGCAGCCATGTGCTGCCTCTGCAGCTATGTGCAGATATCCCTTAGTAGACACAGGGAAATAGCCTCCTTTTGCTTGCTGACAAGCAAAACTTGACTAAACAAAACTAGAACTACTCTTGAAACCAATAGACAGCTATCGTGATCTGCTTCAGGAGCAATGCAGTGCAGCCAGGACAAGATAGGACCTGGCTAGGTGGCTATGGGGAGGAACAGGAGTCTGTTGGGGTGAACTGTAAGGCTACATATGGAAGACATTACAGTGTGTCTACTGGTATAACCCACTCACATTGTATCAACTGCCTACATTGTATCCTATGTTCTCAATTGTTAATTGCTGTGCACCCCACCCCCTCCAGCTCAGGATATGTAAATATGTGATACGTCCTCACTTACCCAAAAAGAACAGCAGGCTGCCACGGGGGGAATCTCTCCCACTATAGTAATAGCTTTTTTTGTATGAGAAAGAAATGTGGCTGAGCAATAAAGTGTTGGCAGCAGAAGCTGGGGCAGAAGAGAGGAAAGGAGACAGAGACAGAGGGATGGGAGCAGAGCAGGGAGGTAGAGCAAAGACGGCCACGTGGAGAGACACAGTGTTGGTGAAGCTGGGTTAAGTTAGATAGGCTAGCCGAGAGACAAGTCCAGCAAACAGGTCAACAGCCTTATACTATACAGATGCCTCTGTGACTTTATTATTAAATCACAAGTGGGAGTCCCTGGAAGCCCCACAATAGAGTCCCTTACTCGTGCTTCAGGATTCATTGTTCTGGCAAGGATACTGACAGTTAAGCACGAAGACATCCCACACAGGGAAGGATGGGACACACCTGCTGCTCCCCATCATAATTGAAGCAGGTTTGCCTGCCTGCTGCCATAGCAGGGCTTCCTTTGCATGGGCCAGGTGTCCAAAATCAAATCTCTACCTTAGTGTTTGCCAGCCAATAGCTCTTATGTCCCCTGTGCTAGTCAGTCTATGTGACTATGGTCAAACATTGGGAACAGACTAATCTTGACTGGCTGTTGCTTGGGAGTGGCTAGGGGGTACCTCTGGGGTATAAGCCAGGGATAAGCCATGGGGTCCTTCCTGATACTTGAGTGCAGCTTGGGTTCAGCTGCAGGTCAAGTTCTCAGGATCTTTCCCTTTAAAATGGAGGCTGGTCCCAAGATGGAGTAGGTTTGGCCTCTCACAAACTGTAACACCCTCCATGCCCATTTCCACAGATGATGACCACAGGGCTATTACCAGCTGGAATTTAATGTGTGCAGAAGCAGAGATGGTCACATGTCCCTCGGTCTCACCTTTTCAGCTTTCTATGTTACTTTGTTTGTTTCCCTGTCAAAATACCTGAGATATTATTTGCCATTGTTTGGGCTGCTCCTGTTCCGTAAGGCCAGCCCTCATGGCCATGGCTTACAATCTACCTATGTGATTGATGGCCTCTCCTTCTCTCTCCTCTCACCTGTGGTCTCTACCTGAGACCCCCAAGCCTGGGAACTGAAGCTCCACCTTCTTCTCTTCTGCTCAGCCACAGGCTGTCTAGCCTTTTTATTAACCAGGGATAACTTGGGGAGTAAGGTTTACATTGCATTGTTGGGTATACGTGAGGACCTCATCAGACACAACCAGATTTTGGGGGCCAGTATTTAGCATTCAACTACATAGTAGCAGCAGACCAACCCCTTACAGGAAGAAGGAATCTCATTTGAAAAATTATCCCACCAGGCCGGCCTGTGGGTAAGCCTGTGGTGCATTTTCTTAACGACTGACTGGGAGAGCCTAGTGCATTGTAGGCAGTGCCATACCTAGTCTGGTGGTCCTGAGTGTTATAAGAAAGCAAGCTGAAAAGCTACAAAGAGCAATCCAGTAAGCAGTGATTCTCCGTGGGTTTTGCTCCAGCTTCTTGCCTTGAGTTCCTGCCCTAACTGGTCTGTGATGTAGAAGTGTTAACTGAAATAAACCCTTTCTTCCCCAAGTTGCTTTGGTTATGGGGCTTTATCACAGCAATAGAAGCCCCAACTAAGACAATGACTTATTCCTCGTTGGTGAGTGTACCTGAGCAGGTGTGGTGGTTTAAATAGGAATGGCCCCCAAAGGCACTACTTGAGAAGGATTGGAGGTGTGGCCTTGTTGGAGGAAGTGTGTTGTAGTGGATTGGTCTGGCACTGCTTGTATTCTAATGCTAAATATTGGCTTCTCACGATGTGGTTGTCCCCCCACCCCCCTAAGACAGATCCTCATAGACACCAAGGGATGCCATGTGAACTTTCTTCCCCAATTTAACTGGTCAATAAAAGGCTAGAGCCTGTGATTGGGCAGTGGAGGGAGAAAGGTGCAACTTGAGGAGCCAGTGAGGGAGGTTTCAAGTAGAGAGAGAAGAAGAAAGAAGATGTAGTTGCAGGAGGACACCATGACAGGAGATGGATCATGAGTACGTGACCAGGAGAAACAACAAGTAACAAGGGACTTTATAACTGGGGAATAAGTTAGAATAGCTTCAAACTTCTCCAATATAGGCTTACAGCTTGTAAATAAAATACCTGGATTGTGTGTCTTTTATACAGCCTAGCTGTATTCATTCCGCAGTGGGCCCAGAGGTCTCAGATGCTCAAGCCAGACCCAGTGCCTGGTTGTTTCCTGCAGCCTTGTGGATCCAGATGTAGAACGCTCAGCTCCTTTTCTAGCACCAGTGTGTGCTTGCACGCTACCATGCTTCCCACCATGACAGTACAGATTAAACCTCTGAAACTCTAAGCAAGCCCCAACTAAATGTTTTCTTTTGTAAGAGTTTCTGTGGTCACGGTGTCTCTTCACAGCAATCAAACACTGACTAAGACAGCAGCTTGCCCAGGTAACCAAGAGAGCAGCAATTCAGTGAGAAACCAACCTAGAAAGAAAAACTCTTCCTGATAACTTCCCCATCTTTCCTAGGGACTTTCTCCATCCCCACCACAGAAGAGATGGGGTTGTGTTTGTCCCACCAGGCCAGACCCCTGGATCTGGGGACTCTTCTGTGAACTCAGGAGATGGGGAAAGAAGAAATGGGCATTGATTTGGGCCCATTGTCTCTCGGACTCACTATTAACCTACTGCTGATTATCAAGCTCAGGACCCTGAGAACTGGGGGACAAGATCAGAAGCTGACCTGCGAGCTGCAAGTCAGCTTTCTCTTTGCTTTTGCAAATGCATTTAAGTTTCTGGAATATAAATTGAATCATTCATCATTATTTTGTACACCACTGATCACCTTTCTTTCTTTTTCTTTTCTTTCTCTTCTTCTCTTTCTTTCTTTCTTTCTTTCTTTCTTTCTTTCTTTCTTTCTTTTCTTTTCCTTAGACAGGATCTCACTATGTATTCTGGCTGGGCTGCAACTTACTATGTAGAAGTAGAATAGGCTGGCCACAAACTTGAAGAAATACTACGCTTCCTTATGAGTGCTGGACTTAAAGGCGTTTGCCACCATGCTTGACCTCCTTCATGTTCTTTAATTGTTCAATCAACTGAGGAATCTGACTGTGGTCTGCCAAACCAGTTTACCTTCTGTGAAGAAAATTAAAAATAAAATAGCCCCAAATCTGAGTTGTGACTTGCCCACCGACCTCATACAGTCATGTGACCTTTGTAGAGGGGATGAATACAAAAGGGATTTCATGGAACTTAGAGTCTGCGTCTGTGTGAAGATCTTTCCTGGTGCTGAGGGTTGAAGGAGACATGAAACAAAACAACAAGAACAAAACAGTATCCTGGGGACCCTTTCCTGTATCCTGGGGACCCTTTCCTGCAGCTCCAAGCAGGGGCAGGAGCTTTTAGGTGACTCAGCACCCACGTTGCCTGAATTCTTTGAATAAAAGTACAAGTTTAGTAAATCTGACAATGACCCATGACAATGATGACGTTTATTGAAGGTAGTAAGTATGTGGTGGCCCAGAAGGGAGAAATTAAAGACATATTTGAAAAGGCTCCCTCTCCAGCCGTGAGTTCTTTTCTGTGAACATACCCTTGACATGTGAGGTTGGTGGGGCTCAGAAAACAATACCCAGGGTTGACACTTTGACATGCTAAACTAAGGAAATACCTCAAGATCTCTGACTTACCCATGCCTCTTGCTCATCTCTGTCTGAAGTGCTCGGAGAAGACAGCTCCAGAGCTCTTCTGTCTATCTAAAGACTGGTTTTCTAGTTCACACTCAACTGAGTCCCATAACCAGAGTGACGGCCAACCTAAGAGACCAGGGCATACCGTAGGTGGGAAAACTAATGTTGACAGACCCAGGAAAACTCTGTCTGTCTTTTGGGCTCATTCGTCTTCCCTGAGGAAATCCCTGGTTCCCCATCTAAACCCAATTCTCTCTTGTGAAGAGTGTATTTATGGCTCAGCCATCTGGCCATCCTTGTGTAATGTCCACGAGTTTGTTCGTTGGTAGTGTAGAAGAAGCTGTGTCTGCACAAAGTGACTGATTAGGATTTCAGTTCTGTGGAGACTGGACTATTGCAGGTCCAAAAGGCTAGTTACCTATCTTGGGCTGGTTCTAGCCGTCTGGAACAGCCATTCCTTGTCCACCTCTGTGTAGGAACATTATGTGACTAACAGATAAAACCCTTTTGGAATCTACTGACTCAGCAGGCCACTAGCTTCCAGCACCCCAAAACCTAAGGATGTCACTAGATAGTGTCTTGGGTTTATGGAAAAGCTTCTCCCAACTCAAGGTAACTGCCCCTTGATGTACCCACCAATGTATCTTAAACTTGTCTTGATTTAGGGCTTTCTTTGTTCTGTAAAACCCAGCAACATTATAAAGCTGCTTGCTTTCACGTTAGAACGTGAAATTTGGGGTAAATCTACTTCTAAATCTATTTCTAGGCCACGGTCACTCAAAATGGCTCCAGAATAAACTATCTCTTATTCCCTTTAAGATGAGAAGCTATGGGGTTTTTTGACAGCAGATTTGGATGTCTTTCTTCTTGTTAATCTGTCTGGTGTGTGTTTATTTCAAAAGCCTTAGCGACTGAACCATCAAAGAAAACAGGTGAAGGTGATCCAGCTTGAGGGGTGGGGGTAGGAGCAAGGCCAGGCCTGCGGGCCTCCTGTTCCCTGCCTCAGACACAGGAATGAAGAATGTGAGCCAGATCTAGAGAGATCCACAGAGAGAAAAACAGACTCAGCGACATGAAGTGACTCCAAAAAGGGCCGAGGAGGTAGCCTATCCTGTGTGAGTCTCTGGGTTCAATCCCCAGCATGAGGGAGTCGGAAAAAAACAAAAAACAAAAACAAAAACAAAAAAGAACAAAACCCTCCAAACATGGGCTACAATAGAAGGCAGAGAGGACTTAGGTGTTGGATCGATGCTGCGGGATCCATAAAGTCACACCATGCAACAAATGGGAGGTTTATTTAGGGAGTGGGGGAGGGGATACAGAAGCTGCCTCTGATGGAGGTAGAGGAAAAGGGGGCCGGGAGTCGGGGGTGGGAAAAATGGGCCTTTTATCAGGGGATGAAACACATCCGCAGGAGGACATGCAACACGAGGTGACAGTGGGAATGTGGCACCTCTCTGCAGCTAGTGATGACGTGACCGATGTCGCCTGGGCCCCTCAGGCTGGCCGTGGAGGTGCCTGATTGTTAACATTGGGGGTCTGTTACAGAGTGGTCACTCCCTCTCTTAGACACATTCTTGAAGGAACTCAAGCCAGGTGTGACAGGGCAGAGGTGGCTGAGAATGCGACCTGGTTTGCCATCCAGCAACAGCGTCACCGGTGGTCAAGGGGAGCAGAGCCTAAAGTCCCCAGGATCTAAGAACTGAGGCCTCAGGTAAATGAACGGATCTTCCCATCATTCTCAGAGGCAAGCTGAAGAGAGCCGAATCTTTTTCTATCCACGGGCTGACACCACAGGTCTCACAGATGGGGACTCCGACTTCATTTTAATCACCTGCCTTTTAATTACCTGTCCTTCAGCTGCTCAAAGGGTAGCTTTTTGTGGAGTCTGCTGTGCCTGAAGTTCCCAGGGCCAATCTGCTCGCCACGAAGTCCCCGCTCTGCTGCTTCCTCCTTCCACACTCAGCCAGAATCATAGCTGCTTTCCAGGCCCCGAGTTTCCTGAGGCTTTTGCCAGGCGTCTCCTCCAGGCCCCAGTTGAGCTCTACTGGTCCATTTGGCCCCCAGCTTGGGACTGGCTCTCATCAGTAAAGCAGCCTTACAAGGGGCACTGCCCAGCTGTATAATCAAACATTAGATGCCCAGATGAGAAACGATAGCTTGAAACCTCATCCAAAGCTTGACCAGCCTCTCAGCCATAAATCATATCCTGTTTTGTCATAAGAGCAGGTCAGTAGGAATCCCAGACGCCTCACCAGAGGGGCTCTACACAGCAGCTACAGAGAAGAGCAGACTGCAAGTCAACAACCCAACCCAGTAGGCTCAACCCTCCAGCCTTAGCCGAGGGTCTGCATAAGAAAGGAAGTGCTATGCACAAACCCTATTGTCACTTATCCCCACCTCTTTTTGAAGCCCGGCCTCCTAGCCGCCTTCTCCTCAGCTTGATGCAGACTGGATTTCCAGAGCATTTTACCCGATGCCTCTTTAAAGTGTCTAATTTTAATGAAGAAATCTTTCATCTGCCATCCTGTTTCCAAGAGACAGGTTTGGAAGGAATTTTCACAAGTCACCGAGGCCCTTGGAAATGTTTCCTGGTGGGAAATGTAAGACTGTAAGACACAAGATGTTCTCACTCTGGTGAGCGCGGAGGGGCCAAGAGAAGGAAATAAACACCCCCCCCCCCAAGTGTTTCAAGAGCCAAGTGGAGGAAGGATACAGAGGTACAAGCTAAAGGGGAAGTGTTTCACTGGAATTGTAGTTGAACAGATGCCTTCTGGGGTCGGGGAGGGGGATGCTGGGGCGCTTCAGTGAGGAGATGGGGGATGGGGGTACATGGGAGAGACACAGGAGGGGCGTGGGGAACGGCACCCACCACAGGAATGAGAGGCAAAGGCCCTAAATATATACACAACGCACAAACAATGGAAGAAAAAATTCAAATGTATCCCCTCTGGAGATATTTGAGTCAGAAAGGGGAAAAAAAAGAATACAAAAACAAACAAACAAAACCCGCTGAACTGAAAAGTTCATAGCTGAACTAGGGCTGAGCTAACCTTGCAGAGCTGGGGCCCCAGGTAGTGAATGCAGATGTGTGTCCAACTACAGCCCTCCCAGAGGTGAGGCTGGGAGAGAACATCTCCAAAACTCAGGACATCTATCTCCCTAGCTCTTCCTATCAAAGAAACGGCTTCCCCGGCATTCATCTCCAGGGGGCGCCATAGCGTTCCCTGTGGACTGTCTGCTGCAATCTGTCCATGGAGCAATGGAGGCCCCTGGGCATTTAGTGCTACCAGATCCTTCTCTGACGTTCTCTGGATTCTCTGGACACCGCCCCCCCGCCCCCCGGCCCCCATCGGGAAAGGGATTGGCTAAATATGTTAGAAACACAGGCAGGGAAAGTCGGGAATGAGGCCATGGATTTTCCGTATCAGCTGAGCCAACATGCAGTTGAGAAGTGAGAACATGCATGAGAGTGAGGAAGCATTAAGTCGTAAGTCACGGACAACTCAAGCCCCCTGACATAAATGACAAGGGAGAGGTATGGGGGTTAATGGAGGTGGCTTTGGGAAAAGAGTAGCTCTCCAGGGTCACTAAAAAGCCTCCTGTCAAGTCTATGAGCACGCTGACTTAGAGTTTGAATTGATCAGGCATATATATACATATGCCTATGGATTAGTACTTGGACATGACAGTGTCTTCTGCAACTGGTGACAGAAAATAACACTATTTCCTAGCTCTCTCTCTGACACTTTAGTCCACACCAACACCAAAAGACAGAGTGGGGAAGGAGCTAAGAAGACTGAACTATAAGCATCAACCTGGTTTGTAATGACGTTTTTTCAATGCGCTTCTGTTTACCCTGCTTCTGCTAATGAGATACTACTTGTAGATGCAAATTTTGAAGGATGTTATCTTCAGCCTGGAGAGAAAGAAACTGTAATTTGCAGTTTTTGCTGGGAGTGATAACCTTCGGAAGTAATGGGTTTCACTGATTAACTGCTGCTAACAAAACATTGTTGCCAAACCTGTTAATCTAAAACTAGCAATAGAACTGCTGTTAGAGCCACGTTTCCCATTCCTTCATCCCCAGAGATCTCAGAGAAATTTTTCTCATTTAAACAGCCTTCATCTTTCAATGTATTTTATTGCATCTGCTAATAGGTTACCCATAAGTTATGAGAGGCTCCAAGATAGATATCACATGAACCTCATCGAAGAGTTCGAGGAGAAAAGCAATTCCACTTAAAATATAATTTTTTAAAAAATGAAAGGTGGGAGTGGGGAAATGTGTTAGTGCATTGAATAAATGGAAGTGCTTAATGATCAGAAGGCTCAGTGTCATGGATCATTGCGTGTGTGACTTTCCAGAACTGAACAACAATCCTTTCATGGGAATTCTTTCTGCTGACCTGCCCATGAAAACCCACCCCAGTTGGCCCTCAATATTTTGCTGCTTAGAGATTTTGCCATCTGAGAGACCCCTAAAGCAACTCGTTGTTGAGCCCTCAATTTTGTCATACGTGCCTCCCCTGCCCCAAAGCTGTGGTCGCCTCTCCTGCTCTAAACTATGGGAGGCTAGTCACAGGAAGCCTGTTTCACTGCTAAGTTACAGACCTGTGGGATATTGGGACAGTGTAAAGGTACAAAAATGCGAGCCTTGTCTGGTTCAATCCCCCTGTAATCTGGAAGATCGCATGACTTCTTTATTTTCTTTTTTTGTTTGTTTGTTTTTGTTTTTTCGAGACAGGGTTTCTCTGTATAGCCCTGGCTGTCCTGGAACTCATTCGGTAGACCAGGCTGGCCTGGAACTCAGAAATCCGCCTGCCTCTGCCTCCCAAGTGCTGGGATTAAAGGCGTGCACCACCACCGCCCGGCGACTTCTTTATTTTCAATATCTTGAGATAAGGAATCCTGGAAATGTTGCTAAAAGTCTTTGTTTTTACTCTTCTCCCCACCTCCCGACCCCCCAGTTCACAAGATTAGGGGGAATATCTCCTTAAGTACAATAATGGAAAAATATATTGTTCAAATAG
Source organism: Mastomys natalensis (assembly GCA_021653895.1). Classification (NCBI taxonomy): domain Eukaryota; kingdom Metazoa; phylum Chordata; class Mammalia; order Rodentia; family Muridae; genus Mastomys; species Mastomys natalensis. The sequence goes on along the minus strand of JAJTUV010000510.1, from coordinate 4,006,682 downwards.
TGAAATTTATACAAATGTACCAAAAGCATTTAAATATTTGAACTAGTTGATTCTGATGAATGTTTCCAATAAAAAAATAAATGTTGTTTAATATAATACTAATAAAGATGAAGTGACTTTTTCAAGGCCTTCAGCTGGGTCACTGAAAACTGCAACTAAATCTGGTTTTGTGGCTTTTGGTTCAATGACTCCATTAGTCTTTATGAAGCAGGGGCCAGGAGCTTAAAACAGCATTCCTGTGGTCTTAAGCAAAGGGGGACACTGGCTGCGACAAAAGGTTCACTAGTGTGGGAAGAGCCCGCGCTGTACAGTGAGACCTTGTCTCTAAGAAAAAAAAATATGAGGAAAGGAAAGAAGGACCGAGGGTATAAAGGAGAGATGACCGGAAGAAGAGTGGGAGGGAGAAGGTGGGGCACTGTACGCACATGCGCAGATCAAGGCACGCTCAAAACCTGAAGGTCCCCTTCCAGAGCACGTGATATGCTGCGCCATGCCTAGTCCCGCCCCTGACAGAAGGTCAAATCACCCACCCTCTATGTATAGCTGCTCTGGTTCAGGCAGTGGAGCTGACCTCTTCTTTCCTAGGCCTGAAAGACTTTAGGTGTTTGGATAGTCAAATCCAGGTTCAAACTTGACATATAAACCATACTATTCATGTTGGGATTCTTCCGCACGTTGCCCTTTGATAGGAAAAATAATTCCATGTGTACAACTGTGGTAAGAACGTGAGCTTGACCATCTGATGGAGGGAGCAGGCTTGGAGAAGGGGGTCTGCAGGCCTGTGAGGGAGAGTATTTGGAAGTGGGTTTTCTTGTAGATTTGAGTTGGAACTTCATGGATACAGGAGAAAAGGCTACCTGTCCAATTTGCACCTAGGTGTGGGGGAGGGGTCAATATGAGCTGAGAAGTGGTTTGGGGCTTCAAGGAGCCGAGAAGACATTCCCTAGAGGGCCCTGGAATCCTTTAGTAAGCGCTTTGTGAGCCTGGGTAGTGGCTGCCCGGAGCCCAGTTGAGGAGACGCTCCCCCAGGCAGCAGGGACCAGAGAGTGGATCACATAAAGGCTATGCAGCCTCAGAGGCCATGAGCTGTTTGTTAGCGAAGCACGAACAGAAAAAAAGCTGCATCAGCCTGAAATCTTAATGTTTAGAAACCTTAATCACACTCGACTTTAGACTTTATCCCGGCACTAAGAACTGTTACTCGTTAAAAGTTGTTTATTTATCTCATGTATATAAGTACACTGTAGCTGTCTTCAGACACACCAGAAGAGGGCATCAGATCCCATTACAGATGGTTGTGAGCCACCATGTGGTTGCTGGGAATTGAACTCAGGACCTCTGGAAGAGCAGTCAGTGCTCTTAACCTCTGAGCCATTTCTCTAGCCCAAGAACTCATTAAAAATGAAAATCACACACCTTAGAAAAACCATACCCTCATATCATTAAAACAATCAGTGCCAGTAGTATTTTATCACACTGTATACATCTGACTATAATGTACTGGCTGGTGACTGTTTAAGAGTGCATTAAAAACATAATATTAGACTTCTAAATAATGAACTCTTTGACCCAGAAGAAAAGGTTACAAAACAGCATATAAAAAAGCTTTGGAAAATCAAATCTTACAGACCATGGCCTTCCTATTAAGACGTTGTCCACCGCAAGATGAATATCTCCTTAAGAAGTAAAAAGCATACCACACTTGCAGCCTGCTTCCCACTAACGAGACACTGGCAAGCACGTGAAGCAAGGACACAGCATGTTCACACTGAGATAGTGTGTCTGCATGAATCCCACCGATGACAGTAAAGCAGAGGACAGATAACTTTAATAAACTCCCCACCTCGAGGCCCAGGGGGAGAGCTCAAGCCGTTTCTAAGTTTGGACACGACATCTTTCCCCTTTGTTTTCTGCACCTTAGTGTGGTGGCCATTTGCATCTAACCCAGTTATCTCGTGTTTGCATGCCTTGCAAACTGAATTACACAACCAAATTGCCTATTACAATTTCCCATTATGTGACACAATTACATAGGAACACCGTGAGGTGAGAGGATTGTACCAGGACTGGGAAGCACTGATTACATCATGTTTGCACAGAGCAGAAATTAAGGTGAAGCCCCCCACCCAGGTGATAGGCTTTAGGGCTCTTGCTCCAGTGCAAATATTGCTCGGTATTCCTATGAAAGCTACTCACTGCTGCTTACCCTGCAAAATTACATCCATAGGGTTTCTGTTCTATGTTTATTGTTGTTGTTTTGTTTTTTAAGTTAGCACCAGAACGACCCCACTTCCAAGCATGAAGCTCCACACTTCCTCACAAGCACTCTCAAATGATCCATGGGTTACAGCAATGTCCCAGGATCCCACTGGGTCCACGTGAAGAGAAAACACTATTGCTTTAGAGTGATTCTGTAGAACACTCGAAAGGTCTTGCTCACACCCGGGCCCCACACAAACAAATGATGTACAAACTTTCACTGGCCCAGAGTTTTCTCAAGCCCCCAATCTCAACACACACACACGAACACACACATGCACAGATGACACACACATGCATGTGCACACACACACACACACACACACGTTCTTTAATCAGAAAAGAGGAAAGACCATTTAGGGAGCATGTCTACATGTCCCCTCATCTCGATCCCTCCCTTCCCCAATAAGCCCCTCAATACCATATCTGTTGCATGGCAAACTTCTCAGGGGGACATCTTGGAATGGGCCTGTCAGGTAACCCTTGCCTCATTATGTTATATAACAGAGAGGGCTGGGAACAGAGGCGACTGGCTTCTCACTGAGATGGGAGGTGGACTTAACTGTGTCCTTGGTTCCTGTCTGCTTCAGCCATGGAAGGAAGAGGCTGCGAGGTAAGGTCGCAGCACCCAGCTCCCAGGAAGGGTGAGATCCCAGTAGGGTGAGATCTCCCAGATAGGGTGAGATTGCTCAGCCTTCCAAGTGGGCTCAGGGGAGAGGATGAAGCAGAATAAAGAGGAGATTAAGGAAGGCTGAATTTGAAGAATCTGCAAATGAACCTGTCAGCTTACAAAACAAAAGCCACAATGTTTCAATCAGTATCAACTCCACCTCTCAGGCTCAGGCAGCCGGTTTCCCAGTGCCCACGCGCCCCTCATTGTTCAGTAAGAGGCTTGTCACACAGTGACAGTCTCATCCTGGCGCTGTAGTAAAACACACCTATGGCCTCCTGAAGCTTTGTGATGTTACAATAGCACTTAATTAACAAAAAATTGTCCCTGCTAGTGAAAAGGAAAAAAAAAATAGAAGATAATTATGATGAAAAGATTGTATTGAATCAATTTATTTAATTTTCTTGCACATATAGAGAATTTAAAAGTAAATTTATTCACAAATCCAGTTAAAGTATGAAACCTTTATATTAATGATTATTTCTCTGTACAGAATGGAGAGCAATAATCTAACTGACCAACGTCTATAAAGTAGAAATATTTGCTTTATAATGCAACTGATATTTTACATTTTCTCGAAGAGGAGCTGTCCTTTTTCTCTTAATTCCCAAGAAATGAAAAATAAGATTAAAAACAATATACAGAAAATTAAAATATTGTGGCTGAGAAATAATGGATAATAAAGAAATCTAAGTCCATCAAACTCTCCCACACTTTGACAGAATGATTTTTAGTTCCTGGGAAAGAAAGAAATTTGACTCCTGTTAAGACCTCACCACTCAGTGGTTGCCCTGGGCCTCAGAAGTACAGTGCTTATCAAACTAGACGTCCCTTCCCATTCAGTCTTGAAGGTCAAGTGCTGGATGACCTAGGTGACTTGCTTCTCTCAGGCAGACCATCTCCTGCCTTCTTCAGGAAGTACACTAGTGTCCAAGAGCATTCTGGGAGTTCTTTTGTCCAGTCAGCATTGAAGACAGGACAGTCACCTAAGTCAGGATTTCTGGGATGGGGAAAACTGTGCTGGGAAAGGCCAGGAAATTTATCACCATTGCCCTCCACTCCGATACAGCCATTTAATACTGCTCACGTCTCAACAGACTTATCGTACCTCAGAGCTACTGTGTGGGTTCTTTTCTCCTCCACCGTTTACCACTCCCCACCCCCTCCCCCTGTTTCACTCCTATCACTAGATAGGAGAGAAAGGACAGAGGGGAGAGAGAAAGATAGAGATCCCTGAATCTAATTTGTTGCCTTTTGTTTCATTTTGAACATGACTACTAACAAACTGCGACCATCCTTCTCCTCCCAAAAAAACCAACAACCATAGTCCCACCTAGCGGGGCTCTAGCATTTATAGACCCTCTGAAAATTTCCCAGGATTCCAAACATCGCACAACCGCAGAAACTATCTGCAGCTGGCAAAACCACCCCTCTGCTAGAACACGAGGTAAATTATGCTCAGCTGCTTCAAAGCAGCCTCATTCTGTCTAAGGGTTTTACTGCTGTGAGCAGACACCATAACCAAGGCAACTCTTATAAGGACAACATTTAATTGGGGCTGGCTTCAGGTTCAGAGGTTCAGCCAGTATCATCGATGTGGGAGCATGGCAGCATCCAGGCAGGTATGGTGTAGGAGGAGCTGAGAGTTCTACATCTTCATCTGAAGGCCTCTAAGAGAAGACTCCTTCCAGACAGCTAGGACTAGGTATTAATGCCTACAGTGACACACCTACTCCAACAAGGCCATATGTCCTAATAGTGCCACTCCCTAGACCAAGCATATAGAAACCATCACATATCCCCACATCTGGGATTAAAACAAAAACATATTCTTATAATATTTTTTTTTTTTAATTCCAGAATTCTCATTACAAATTGTGTTAGGAAACAGTTTTCTAGCCATCTCAGGAACAGGTTCTATCTTGCTAGCGGAGACAAAACTTAGTTCATGTTCCCAGGCCCAGAACCAACTCCTGCCCTGCTTCTTCAGATGTCTCACGTGTGTCTGTTAACCAGTAAAGGAGGTAAAGAGGGAAGATGCCGTTATCCCATTATCTAAATTAAGGCACACGAGTCATGAATGTGCTGCCTGTCTTGACTTACTTTAGTACATGCTGCTTGCCCACTCCTCTGTTCCCTTATCATTCTAAATCCTAGTCTGCCCAATGGAGAACGTAACCAGCCGAAGGGACCTGGTGCTCATTTGAAGAGGTATCACAGGTTGAGAAAGGAAAAGGAAAATATGTTTTCAAAATAACGCTGTAGCTGGACACGGTGACATATGCCTATAATCTCAGCACTGGGAGGAAGGGGGCACAGAGGTCAGACTGTGAGCCTAAGGCCAGCCTGGGCTAAGCAGCAAGATTCCATCTCAAAAAAAAAAAAAATAATAATTATAAAAACAACACAGCAACTCTGAAAACTATCAGCTCTTGTTCTGTAATTCTTGCCATGATGCACAAAGCCAATCAGAATCCGAGACCTTAAAGCAGAAAGGTGGGCATTAGAACAGGCTGAGCCTTAGGACGAGCAAAGTCTTCGATCCCGTCTGCGAGCCTGCCTTCTGGTACTTCTGCTTTCTGTAGAGAGAGCCGAGGCTTGAGAACAACCTAAGCTTTGGAGCACAAGGCAAGGCCTGCTCACCAACCCATTCTCGTTCTCAGGAATGATCTGTTTCCTCTTCTGTGTTAAAATTTAAGAACAAAATCTAGTCGTGCTTGAGAGAAAATAAGAAAACTGGTCTAGGACTTAGCAAGGTGCCTTGCTGGTAGTACACATTGCTGCTTCAAATCTCTACAGCAGACTGTTTCCTTTCCTATTATAAATTACAGATTTATTTATTTGTGTTTTTCATCAAAATAAAGCATCCTTAGCTCCTTGTATCACAGATACGGGGCCTCACCATCTAAGTGTCTTTTTCATAGTTAATGTAGCACGTGACCACCTAACAACTTATCTGCTTAAAAGGCAGCATTTTGGTGAGACGACAAAATTGTTTTTCATTATCCTTTTCGTGACAGCCCTGATGAATTTGAAGATTATGACATGTCTGGTATCCTCGCTGGTTAGCTGTCTTAGTCGCTGTTCTATTGTTGTGAAGAGACATGATGATCATGGCAATTTTTATAAGGGAAAGCATTTAACTGGGGGTTGGCTTACAGGTTCAGAGGTTCCGTCTACTATCATCTTGGCAGGAAGCATGGCGGCATGCAGGCAGACATGGTACTGGAGAAGCAGCTGAGAGTTCTACACCCAGGTTGACAGGCAGCAGGAAGGAGAGACAGTGGCCTGGCTTTGGCTTGTTCTTGTTGTTTTGAGACAGGGTTTCTCTGTGTAGTCCTGGCTTTCCTGAAACTCAATTTGTAGACCAGGCTGGGCTTGAACTCAAGGGGTTCCTCCTGCCTCTGCCTCCTGAGTGCTGGATTAAAGGCATGCTACCATGCCTACCTTTAGTTTGGTTCTTCAACAAGGCCACACCTACTTCAACAAGGCCACACCCCCTAATCCTTTCAAACTGTACCACTCTGTGACAACCAAGCATTCAAATATATAAGCCTACAGGGGAGGGGGCAATCTTATTCAAATGAAAACACTAGTTTTATGTCAACTTGATGCAAGCTAGAGTCATTTGGGAAGGAGGGTCCTTACCTGAGAAATTCTTTCCATAAGACGGTCCTGGAGAGAGGTCAGAGAGGCTCAGCAGTTGAGAGCACGGTTGCTCTTCCAGAGGTCCTGAGTTCAATTCCCAGCAACCACATGGTGGCACACAATCATCTATAACTATAGTCCCATGGAATTCGAAGCCCTCTTCTTGCATACGGCAAAACACCCATACACATGAAATCAATATTAATTAACTAACTAATTAATTATTAGCTGGGCATGGTAGCAAATGCCTTTAATCCCAGCACTCATTAGTCAGAGACAGGATCTCTGTGAGTTCCAGGCTAGCCTGTCTACATAGTAAGTTTCTGGATAGCTAGGCTACATAGTGAGATTCTGTCTCAACAACAACAACAACAAAAAGTTGGCCTGGAGCCGGGCGGTGGTGGCGCACTGCCTTTAATCCCAGCACTTGGGAGGCAGAGGCAGGTGGATTTCTGAGTTCGAGGCCAGCCTGGTCTACAGAGTGAGTTCCAGGACAGCCCGGGCTACACAGAGAAACCCTGCCCAGTTTGAGTTTCCACCCTGACTTCCCTTGGTGATGGACTGTGGATGTGGAAGTCTAGGATGAAAAATCAAACCAAACCAAACCAAACCAAACCAAACCCTTTCTTCCCCAAGTTCCTGCCTTTGTTACGGTTTCATTGCGTTGAAGAGACACCATGATGAAGGCAACTCTTATAAAGGACAACAAGGCATAGCAGCATGCAAACAGACATGGCACTGGAGGAGCCGAGAGTTCTACATCTTGATCTGAAGGCAGCTAGGAGAGGACTATCTTTCATAGGCAGCCCCTCACTGGGTGGAGCTTGGGTATAGGACCACAAAGCCCAACCCTACTGTGATGAACTTCCTCCAACAAGGCCACACCCACTCAACAAGGCCACACCCACTCAAGGCCACACCCACTCAGACAAGGCCACGCCTACCAAACAAGGCCACACCTACTCAAACACGGCCACACCTCCTAATGGTGCTACTTTCCATGGGCCAAACATATTCAAGCCAAAACATTGTTCTTTCATGGTGTTTATCATAGCAATGGAAACCTAACTGCAGCCTCTGAGCACAACTCTTATACGGCGTCCATTTTCTACCACAAAGAAAGAAAGCCTATTGTTGAGATCAACTGTTTGTGGTATAGATTTGGCTATTGCATGGATAAACTCTATTAAACAGACAACGATTTCAGAATTGGCTTCACCTTAAATATTCATATCTGATTCACAGGCATCTGTGTCTCCCTGAGAAGTAGCCTTTTTCATAACCAGAGCTGTGCAACAGAGCGACAAGCCAGCTCCTCAGGGAGGAAACGCACTGTGATGGGAAGAAGCCAAGCAGAGCTGCTTGCAGGACCATAGGGAAGGCAGTCCAGCCCTGGGTGGGGAGGTAGAGACCTCACAGCATTTGAGACTGCTTCACTTCTGATGAAAGTGGCCTTTGATAGCACATGGATGGACACCATCGTCTCATTTCACAGTGAGCTGTTTGAAGAAGCAAGTTGTGGGTTCGTTCCAGAGTGGGACCTGCTGGTAGACTGCTCTTCTGCCTCAGCGCCCTGGCTCAGGCCACGTGGTCAAGTAGGTAACAGCACGTCTGAGTGGCTCATGGATATATTTAGACAGAAAGACGCTGCTGTCCCCACAATATCAAGAATCACGAATCAGTCATCGCCAAGCCAGTTCTCCACCCTGGTATTTGTCATCTTCCCGTTCTGTCATCCTGTGTCACAGTATCAACTCCAGGTCCCAAAGGCAGCTGGCCTGGAAAACGGTGTCTTGCTACGTGTGCCAAGAAGCCCCAGGTCTCGGGTAGGAAGTTTAGCACATTGGTCAGGGGCACAGCTTGGGAAAATGTACAGCTGGCTGCCCAGCACAGCGTCTCCAGGCCAGTGTGTGCTCTTAAGTACAGCACTTGGTACAGCACTTGTGTGCTGACTGCACTGTAACCACAGAGGAAGTTACCACAGGAAGTGTCCCAGCTGTTGCTTATTAGCATTAGAACAAAATTACACAAAGCAAATTGTTAGCAGACTTGTTGCCGTAATCTTTAACTGGTGGCAGTAAATAAAAATGATCCTCTTTCAAGTAAATACTAGATTTCCAAAAACCCAGCTCCCAATTGTCCGTGAAGGAATCATGTGGGATGGAGCTTAACTAAACCTTGGAGGAAACGACACAAGGGGGCTCGAGGCTCCAGCGTCCTCAGCGCTGCAGGGCCCAGAGTGGGGATCCTGGGCGGCTGTGGCAACTTGGCAATATGGAAGCAGGAATGTTTGTGCCTCTGGACATCTGACCATCTGCTGGATCCCCCTCAGGGGTTCTCAGTATGGTCCTCTCATGGGACAGAGTAAAATCACAAAAGCAGGGGCTCAACTCTTAGTGTGTTTATGTCAAAAATTAAAAAAAAAAAAAAAAAGCAGAGTTGGATCTTGGCACCCCTCTTTTTAACAAGACTTGTGATTAAACCCCACCCCCTCATGGCCCAGGTCTTTATCTGTGGTTTAAATAATTTGAGCCTGGCTCCACGGGGAAAGTAAGAAAGGTAATCTTACTTCTTACTTCCCAAAGCACGTGCACTGGGATACCTCTCCAGGTATCCTCTCTCCAGAACAGTTCTCAGGGAGATCAGAACGTCCTTCACGACTTTCTGATGATGACTATGTTCAAATAGAACATTGGGCGTTTCCAGTTTCCTTCAGAGATTCAACAAAGCCCTCCTAAAAGAATATACAAAAAAATTTTTTTAATTTAACCCATTTTAATTTAAAGAAGTATTCTGTGACATCATTAGGTTATGGCTGTCATGGGCAATGAGTACAAATGCTATTGTACTGTTTTCCTAAGAAATGTATACTTTTGTATGTTCTGGTTTGTTTCTCAAACTCTCAGCCCAGCATCCCTCCTCAAGTTATCAATTCTGAGCACAGTTTTTTTCAGAGGCATTCTCTGCTCTTTTATTTCTTCTAAATGGGGAAAAAAAAAAATTGGCAATCCTGTGGAAGAGAAATAACAGGCCCATGATCTCCCTGGCAGATACAACCAAAAGCCTTAGGTAGCTGTTACTGGCCAGGGCTCCCCAGTATGGCCTTTTCTTGGGTGTCCAGGTCCTTAGGTCTGGCATTTCCACTCAGCCAATTCAGATGAACAAGCCCAGGCACCAGAACTGTTCTGGTCATCTAGCTGTCCACAGGACAGGCCCTGCTACAGTAAGAGGGAACACCTACAAGGAATCTAGTAGGAAGATTAGACCGTGCCAGGCCTCCACACTACAAAGCTAGAAAGATGTTTGAGAACCTGCAATAGCTGCTGCACTCCCAACCACTTCTGAGATTTTCCAACTCCAGTGTCAACACAGGCACAGACACACACACACACACACACACATACACACACACAGAGACATACACACAGACACACACACAGACATACACACAGACACACAACACACACACACAGACACACAACACACACACAGACACACAATCACAGATTCATACACACACGCACACACAGATACACACACACAGACACATACACACAGGCCACATCTTTTATCTAAAATCTTCACAAAGGGAAATAATGTGTTTCATAAAACATTTAAAGTGCTGTAGGCAACAGAGCTGTCTCTTGATTTTTTTTCCCCCAAGTGTTTAACAGACAAATGTAATTGGAAATGTTTGGAACATGGGCACCACACCCTTTAATTGGAAATTATGCAAAATGCAGTGTTATCCACTATCACCTGAAGCAAAGCTGTGCAGCTGGACTAGCAAGCCTGTGAACTGTCAGATGTGAGTTCAAGTCCCCCTCATTTGGGACAGGGTAACCTCGATGGCCTGATACTGTTTAGAGGAAATGGCCTCGCATGTTTTACATTTGAGAAGCTATTTAACTGCGCTGTTTGACAAGATTTTTGAGAGGGATGAAAATTAATTATACTTGCAATATTGCTACAATGATTTGGTCAACTAATTAGATTCCATGAAAAAAACAGGCAAGAAGAATTGGTTCCGCTGGGTCTTTTGTGATATGGCAGCCTTCACTCCAAGACTAATGAGATTGCGTCTTGGTGCTTTGTTTTGTTGGCCAAACCTTAAATGTCTGGAATCCTACAATCTAGCTAGTTTAAGGCTTCGGGTGAAATAAGACATCATGTCTGGGGACACAGCTCCAGTTCCTCTACAGACTTGAACCGGGTTCTAGCTCTCCTTCAAAAACTACTTGAGGCCTACCCCTGACTTGTTTGGCCTTTTTAAAACTTGGGCACCGGTGAGACATGGGTAACTTTAAGCAGGACATTTGGCAAGCTTAATACTGCCAGTCACGAAGGAGCCCGTGTCTCTGGAAGAGGTACCATGAGCCTACAGGGAGGGGCAAACGTTAGAATGAAGTGATTTTTCTAATCTCGATGCTTTCACACCAGCAATTCTGTATGTGGGAATTGTCTGATACTTTTTGAGACAAAGATCTAACTTCAGAGCAGCAGCGAGCACCCAGCATTAACAATCTTCTTCAAGGCAGAGTCTGCTCCTTGCTTTGACATCTTAAGGAGTCTCTCCAAGGTCTAATACAAGGTCATTTCTGCCTCACGCTAAAAATAACAGGCATCCAGTTCATCCACCACCTGATCAGGTTCCAGTCAGTGGGAAGCTCTGGGATGTTTTTCTCCTTCTCTGTCGTACTTCAGTCCAACCACCGGTGTATATGTAAGAACTTACAGGGCCAAAGATCTTACACTCCTACAAACAGGGAACATCAAAGTGGGCCCTTATAGCACACATTGGGATAAATATGTCTTGTGCTCTTCACCTAAATTCTAACTGATAGGTACAATAGATAAATCCATCTGAGAGACTACATCTGTCTTGTTATGGACCAGGACGTCTGGCTACACTTGCCAGCTGAGACCTTACCCAGACTGCAACCTGAGGGAAGATGCCCTTTTAACATTCTTACTATTGTCATGGGAGACCCTAGGTTACCCGTGACTCTCACCTTCCCCAGAAGAAAAAGGATGTGCCCATGAGTTCTCTATTCATTGAGAATAAATGAATAAAAAAATAAAATAAAGAGGATTCCATAAAGAATAGCAGCAAAGATGTCACCCTTCTGCCTAGGAAACCATGGCTCCATCCCCCATCTCGGGACACAGCTGCAAAGGGTAGAAAATCAATTTTTTCCCATTACTTCACAGTGAAGAGTAAAAACCTATTTGAAAATTGAATTAAACCCAATAAAAACACATCTGCATATTTGTTGAGGACTAGAAAAATTAGCCACGGACACAGCTACAGAACACAGTCATGTAACTAGGAATCAGCACATCCCATCAAACTTTGCTGAGACTGTTCCCACCCCACCCCACCTTTTTTTTTTTTTTTCAAGAAATATCCATATCTAAATGTCACCAAGATTCTTCAGCATGCCATCCTATCAGAGCCTCAGCGAGACTCCAGGAGGGGAGGGACACCGGTCTTTGTTCAGGCAGATGGTTGCTTCTGAATTTGTACCGAGGAAGTCAGTAAGTAATGGGTATGAGCTGGACCCCAACATAGCATGATTCTTCCCAAGTGGCAATCTGGGGTGCTGAGTGTGGGATTCATTCCCTGTCTTTGTACAGGATAGATCTTGCTTATAAAAACCCTAATCCAGCCTTGCAGTCTCTGCATTCTGAAACCTTGTTAGCAGTCTGCCCTCTGGTGGAACAATGAAGGACTTCAGCAGCTAGGACTCAAAAAAATTCAAGTTTTTCAGATAGTGCAAGTCGAAGCAGTCATCAGAAAATACCTTCCAGAGCTGAGTCCCATGAAGCTCATGGTGAAGCTCCCAGACCAGGGAGAGGTTACCACTGCCACTGGGGCCATGTCCACAGCCCCTGAGGGGACAGGATCCTTCTCGGGATTTTGGGAGCCCTATGGGCTCTCCTAGGGTAACAGCATTTAGTTATCCCCTGTCATGGCACAAATAGCACCCGTAAAGAGTGATCAACATGTCAGGAACATTAAATGTAATAGGCTTTTTGTGATTTTTATGACAAGTCTAGCACACAATTGAGTCTCTGAAGGGGGCCACTAGGATGTTAGAAAAGGCAGGAATACACATGTTTTATTAAAAACTTAAAATAAAATACAGAAACAATAAAAACCCACAGTCTTTGTGGCTGTGATATTTAAGAGAACCGTCTCTTCATGATGTCAGCCAGCTGCCAAGATCTTGGGTTCTTTTCCCGACTCTTTTTAACTTATGTGGCTTCAATTTGTCAATATGATAGCAGAGTTTCAGCGCGGGTCCCAGCTTCAGTCCCAGGTATTTCATATTATGCCACTCGTCAGCAACATCAGGGCTTTGCCATTAATCTCCTGGAGGGAAGGAAAAGCCAAAGGACAGTCAGAGTGGCCAAATGGTGGCTAAGGCCTGGGCGCGCTCTCAAGGCACTTTAAGGGCAGGTGAGGAGATTAGAGAGCACAGACTACTTGTTCTGGGAAAGCTCTTAGGAACAATTAAAGCAAGCCACTATAATGCCCTCCTCTTCCCATCCCCTCCTGGAAATCACGTGCTACCTTTCCCTTTCAGATTCCTGCAGTCTTCTGACTGAAGCAAACAAAGCTTCACCTGCATTCCTACTATCTCATGTATATGTCATCCAACTAAAGACAGAGCCACAGACAGATCAGCCTGAGGAGCACCAGGATTGATGTTCCTGGCTTTAAAGAGGGCCATGAAGCTGGGAAACACAGTTCCCTAGAATACCTAGACAAGAATGTTTCCCTGCCAACCCTTGGATCTTAGCCCACTGAAACCCAGTTAGGCTCCAGAACCACAGAAATAAAGATTAGCGATGTCCGTTGTCTAAGGCTCTGGATTTGTAGCAATGTGTTATAATACCAATCCAGAGTTACTATCATAAGCTGGACAGGTAACAGTAATTCTTACCTTTTGCCCCACTTACTATCTTTGTATATTTCAGAAGTGCCTAATGATTATAACATTTATATGATGTCATATATATGAGTGAGGCTTCATGTAACATACTTATGTGTATTTTCTCATTTAACCCTCTAAACCAGTGGTTCTAAACTTGTGGGTCACGACCCCTTTGTGGGGTCGAATGATCCTTCCTCGGGGGTCGTCATTGGAAAACAGATATTTACATTATGACTCATAAAAGTAGCAAAATTAGTTGTAAAGTAGCAACAAAAATAATTTTATGGTTGGGGGTTACACATGCGGGACTGTATTAAGGGGTTGTAGCATTAGGAAAGTTGAGAACCACAGGTCTAAGCAGTAAGAACACTAGATCACAGTTTGCCTGGCATATTGTAGGGGTGCTATAGATGACTGTTGAATGCACAGGTGGGTGGATAGATGGATTGGATGGACGGACAGACAGATTGGTGGATCAGTGGATGGATTGGAGGGTAGATGGATGATTGGATAGATGGACAGACAGATGGATGGGTGGATGATGGATGGATGACCAGGTGAACAGATGGATGGATGCACAGACAGATGGATGATGGATGGACAGATTGGCAGAAAAGCAGGCAAAGTCCAAGAGAGAGAACACAAGAGAAACATATCCCTTAAAAACACAAATCTGGTGGTTGCTCCGTTCTAACATACCTATGGCTGCCTCTGTCTCTCTCATCTCTGCCTCACTTAAGGGCACTGCTAGGGCTTACTCTAGATCACTGGTGTTTAGAGGACCCTGAACTCCTCTCCTCCCACTCGTCTCTATCCCTGGCCCTCCCTTCAGACATACATGCTTTCTGAAGAGCTCCACATGAGGCCCCAGGTCCTGGGATCAGAGTCCTTCACAAACCAGACCACGTCCTCCACAGTCCAGGTACAAGGGTTTCTGCTACTTGGTCGTCTGGTATCCTGCACCTCCGGAGAAGGACTCGGGGCTGGAGGGAGTGAGCAGAGGAGGGGACCGTGAGCCAGTAAAATTTAGTGCCCATCTGGTGCTGCCTACTGGGTTTCCCCATCCCTAGCTTGCCCAGAAGGAATCCCTAGTGCTCTGAAGTCCATGGTAGGGCCAAGTGTCTCTGTAACAGGTAGATGTTGTGAGGAGCAGAAGGGTGACAGCCTTTTCATGCTGTGCTGTCCATGGAAGGAAGGTTTGGGAGAGCTCTCATCCTTGACAAACTGAAATTCTGGTTCAAAATCCTAGCTAAAGCTCCCCAGACCTTTGGTTCAGTTCTGTGTTTGTGGCCAAGGGTCTGCTTAGGCGTTATTGGTGCCCGGGGGCTGGTAAGCTGAGTGGTAAGCAAAATAGGTCCTTTTTTTCACTTATGATCAGAAGTGGAGATTGGCTGCCTATAAGAATAATAAAACTTAAGGGAGTTGTGCAAAGTTCTACTTTCCCACTGGTATCATGTTCAAATCACTATAACCTCTCCTTGTACAGTGTTTCCCAGGCAAGCATAGAGGCCATTAAGGCACCAGGAAGCCAGGGTGTCCATTACATTCCCATATCTGTTTCCTTCGATGGCTGTTCCATTCCTCTCGGGGCTGGAGGCCAGGAGCCTCAGTCCAGGTGTGGATGAACCTCCAAAGAGCACAGGGTTGGTATGGGAACCACTGGTAGTGGTGGCAGGACCTACAGCAAGGTGGTGGTCTCCAGAGTTCGGCCTCTGGTAGTACAGCGAGGAAGAGTGGGTCACGGAGACAGTCTGGATGAAGACAGCGTTGGAGGCATCTATGATGTAGAAATTCATGGCGACTGCGCTTACCAGACACTCTTCAGCAGTGGCTACCTTGGCTAAAAAGTAAGGGATGGAGAGAGCAGACATGAGGGAAGTCCAGAGAGCTCCCCATGCCTCTGTCTTGACAAACCTTGCTCTGACATGGTCACTATTTCCAGTAAGCATGGGCAAAGAGAGAACATGAACACAAAGATTAGTTCTGAACAGCACCAGTAGCAGATTGGGATCTTGCCTCACCAGGGAGGAACCAAGAGGTAGGCTCTGCCATGTGTAGAAAGCCTAGTGGCCATCTTGGCCCCAAATCATTGAAAATCAATTAATTCAAACCAGACTAAACCAAAAACCAATAGTTCTGTTTGTGAGCTGTATATGTGAGCAAATGGTGTGTGTGTGCATGCGTGTGTGTGTGTGTATGTGTGTGTGTGTGTGTGTGTGTGAAGGTCCAGATATAACAGAGATAAAAATAAAGAAGATATTATTCTTCCTCACTCCCTACCCAGTCAAAACCACCAATAATTTAATCAAATATGAAATATCATCAAAACACATCCAGATGTCTCCAAAAAAAAAAAAAACACACAATCAGTTAAAAAAAGAAAAAGTGCCCAGGATCGGCAATGAAGAAGCATTATTTAGGACCGGTAGACCGTGACACCTTTGTGATGTCTTGGTTCCTTCTGCAGGAAGATACTGAAAAACTAAGATTTGATATTTTTAGGGTACGTGGCAGGTCCCACTCTTGGGGACTTCCTGGAGACTACCTGGAAACAAAAGCCACCAAGATGTAAGACTAAGGCAGAAACTTAGAGGTAAATTTTGCAGGTGCAAAAATCTTCTATTTTAGGGTTGGATAGATGGCCCAGCAGTTAAGAGCACTGGTTGCTCTTCCAGGGCATCTTGGTTCAATT
Organism: Mastomys natalensis; assembly: GCA_021653895.1. NCBI lineage: Eukaryota > Metazoa > Chordata > Mammalia > Rodentia > Muridae > Mastomys > Mastomys natalensis. The sequence goes on along the minus strand of JAJTUV010000510.1, from coordinate 3,990,472 downwards.
CCCAGCACCCATGTGTTAGCTCACAACTGTATGTAGCTCCAGCTCCAAGGGATCTAACACCCTCTTCCGACCTCTGCAGGCACCGGGCATGCATGTAGTGCACAGACATACATAAAATAAAATCAAATAAAAAACTTTATAAATAACCATTCGCCTTAAGACATTAAAAACTGAGCAGATAAAATTTACAGCAAATGTATAAAGATTTAAGCAGAAGTTAATCCAATAGAAAAACACTAGGACAAAAAAAGATAAAAAAAGTTAGTTCTTTGGCCATACTAATAAAGTTGACAAATCTTTAAATGTCTTGACAAAAGTATAGGCAACTCAGATCACTAGATTCATAAATAAAAAGATATTTCTCTCAACATTACAGGAATAAGGAATATTAAAGTACACTGTTGGGGGTTGGTCTGTGCCTTCAGATGCTAACTACTGGTCTGGATGCCAGCAAGGAGATATCTCCACCAAGAGATATCATGTAGACCCTGCTCCCCTATTAAAGTTAATTAGTTAATAAAAGGCCAGAGCCTGTGATTGGGCCGTATGGAGAGAAAGGTGGGACTTGAGGTTTGAGCGAAACTGGACCTTTAGCACATGGCTGGGAGAAACAGCAAGTAACAAGGGACATATGGGAGGGATGTAGTTAGAATATCTTTAAGCAGCCGGGCGGTGGTGGCACACACCTTAATCCAGCACTTGGGAGGCAGAGGCAGGCGGATTTCTGAGTTCGAGGCCAGCCTGGTCTACAGAGTGAGTTCCAGGATGGCCAGGGCTACACAGAGAAACCCTGTCTCGAAAGAAAAAAAAAAAAAAAAAAAGACTATCTTTAAGCCTGTCTAGGCTCTAGGCTTCCAGCTGTAAATAAAATACCTGCAGTGTGTGTCTTTTATATGGGCTTGATAGAATAAGTAATTCTTTTTATAGTATGCTACAAATGACTGTAAATAATTAGGTACTTTGAGTGAAACCAGCAAATTACTAGACTGACCCGACCCGCGGGCCTTGGTTATTCGTGGGTTTCAGAGTGGACCGTCACCTGAAAGAGAACATGGGCCGAGAGAGAAGACGCAGACCCTGCAGGAATTTTGTCAAGGTCTCCTTTAATGCAAGGGCGATTTTCAATATATAGACTTGGGGAAGGGGGAAGGGGGAATGAAGTCTTCTGGAAGAGCAGTTCATGTTGTTAATAGCTGAGCCATCTCTCCAGCTCCCAGGAAATGCCAGACTTTAAGTTTACTGAGTTAATTACTTAAAGTTACTTCTTTAAGTTTACTGAGACCTGAGATCTGAGGGAGCCTATCTTTTTAACCTGCTACTGATTAACTGCAGGAGACTCTCTGAGGCTCTCTTGGAACAATGGGTAGCTCCCTGGGGTTATCTCTCTTCTTTTTTTTTTTTTTTTGGTATTTTTCGAGACAGGGTTTCTCTGTATAGCCCTGGCTGTCCTGGAACTCACTCTGTAGACCAGGCTGGCCTCCAACTCAGAAATCCGCCTGCCTCTGCCTCCCAAGTGCTGGGATTAAAGGCGTGCACCACCACCGCCTGGCTCCTGAGCTTATCTCTTGACAGAGCAAGAAAATCTTCTTTGGTCAAAGGTTAGGTTTTTCCCAGAGGAGGCAGTTCCTCATAAAAGCAGTTTACAATTTTTATAAGCTAGGATGGTGGTCCAGGGTCCCCAATACTAGACCTGACTCAATGATAATCTGTGTTGTATAGACCTGCAACAAGAGATTGAGTTACCCATTTAAAAACTACCCACAAAGAAAGCCGGGTGGTGGTGGCACACGCCTTTAATCCCAGCACTTGGAGCAGAGGCAGGCGGATTTCTGATTCGAGGCCAGCTGGTTACAGAGTGACTCAGGACAGCCAAGACTACACAGAGAAACCCTGTCTCAAAAAAACAAAAAACAAAAAAAAAAAAAAAAAAAAAAGAAGAAGAAGAAAGAGAAGACCAAGGATTTGTAGGCAAACTCTACCAAAATTTCAAGAAAAAAAAACAAACAAACAAACAGATTTTTCACAAGTTATTCCAAAAAAATAATAAAAGTAGAGAGAATGCTTTCCAACTCATTCTGTAAAGCTGGCATCACTTTGATACCAAATCCAGACAGATACCACAGGAAAAAAGAACTGGAGGTAACTGTCCAGAAACAGAAATACTTTGGCCAATACTGATGGGATTCAGGAAGAGTTAGCCCAACCAAGGAGGAATTGAGAGGTCATTTAACATCCAAAAATAAGTTAATAGACCATATTGATAGAATACAAAGGTCCAAAGACTACATGATCGTCTCAAGAGCGCCTGACAAAACCTTATTTATACCTTTTCATGACATAGATCAGTCAATAAGCCCTGTGGGTGTGTGGAGAGGTATGGGGGAAGGTGATTTCTCAGCGGGCCCAGGTGAGGCATCTCTTCCCCCTGAGGGACCAGCCACACACCAGTATAGCATAGAATAGTTTATTCAAGACATGGGGAGGGAATCCAGGATGGTAGGAGAGGCAGAGAAGGGTGGGAAAGAAAGAGAGAGAGAGAGAGAGAGAGAGAGAGAGAGAGAGAGAGAGTAGAAGCTGGCCATCAGGACGTGGAAGAGGGAAGGGGTGAGGGGACAGAGGGATCAAGAGAACAAGAGCAGGAGATAAAGACAGAGAGAAAGGGGCAAGCAGCTCCTTTTATAGTGGGCAGGCCTACCTGGCTGTTGCCAGGTAACTGTGGGGGTGGAGTTTTAGACAGAATGCAAACCATAACAGCACAGTTCCATGGGGGACCGACATTTGGAGGAAGGAAGCTGCACTCAGAGCTCAGAAATGAACCCGTTTATCTGCATGCAATGGTTTCTCAACTAACACCCTTTAGTGAGGAAGGAAAGAAGTCTTTCTACAGATGGGCCTTAGAAAACCAACCACACACAAGAAACAATGCAATTTGGCCTTTCTTATTTACCGTATAGGAAAAATTAAAATGAATTTTAAAATCCCCTTAAGAGGAACTGTAAGAGGTGAGGACAAAACCATTTACTCCTTTGTAGGTTTCCATTTGTACATTGGTATATTCTTAATCTGGCCTGATCCAGGTGGCACATGCCTCTCCAATCTGGATCTCAGGAGAGAGAGGCAAGTGGGTTATTATAGGTTCCAGGCCAGCCAGTGCTACACAGTGAGAACCTGCTACATAAATAAACAAACAATAAGTAAATTTGATGCGTGAGCCACAAAAGCCACAGCAACCAAATTCTGGACTTCATCAAAATTGAAGACTTATATTCTTCAAAAACGCTACCCCCCCCCCCCCCAAAAAAAAAACAAAAAACAAAAAACAAAGCCACAGTCAGGAGAGAATTCTTCTCTAACAAGGAACTGACTCTAGACTGCATCTAACAAACTCAGCTGTGAAAAGATGGCTCCGTCAACAGATGCTAACTAGTGCTACAGAGAAATCAGACCATTCAAGTACTGCCGATGGCTCAGCCACTTTGGAAAACGGACACATTAGAGAACTGCCACATGACTCAGAAACTGTACTCCTGGGAGTGCACACAAAGGGAACATTTGTCTATACAAAACTTAAGCACCAGTGTTCATGTACCCCTGTCTCCTTCTATTTGAAATAGTCCCCATTCCAATGGAATTTCATCAGCAACTCATAGATCCTTTCAGCAAAGATCCCACTTCTAAATAAGGAACCCATTCATAGAACCTAGGGCTAGGACATGAACATACAATGTTTGGGAGGACACCATTTGGTTGAGGATGAGTAAACGGGTTTTGTTGGTAGTGTACTTAAGATAGAATCTCATTCAGTAGCCCAGGCTAGCCTGGCACTCACAATGTAGCCCAGGTTGGCATTGAACTTACAGCAATTCTGAAAATGCTGAGGTTACAGGTATAAGTGACCACACATGACTTAATTTTTAATAGTCATTTATGTTAAAGATATATCCATAAAATACAATTAGCAGATTACTCAACTATATCCTTGATGAAAGCCTTGCTAGAAAGGGGTGAGTCAGTTAAAAGGGATATCAGGTCAATAGGTCTATAGGTATTATCCAAACATTGTAAAAGTTTGCAAGATGGCATGTTAGCATTGGGAACACGCTGAGCCAGGGTCAATCTTTATCTTCTATAATAACTGAGCTCTTACTGAAAAGCGTTCCCAGGAGCCCGGAGAGATGGCTCAGTGGTTTAAGAATCTGTACTGCTCTTGCAGAAGACCTGAGTTCAGTTCCCAGCACCCACACTGGATGGGTTTAGAACAGAGCCTTACACAACTGTCTGCAATGTTAGCTCCAGGGGAGTCTTATGCCCTCTTCTGGCTGCTGTAGGTACTGCACCACACACACAAAGTCACAAACATATACATAAATAAAAGGAACTAAAGTAAAAACTTCATCAAGGAATCTTACAGTCTCCCCCAAAGCTAGGATACTGTCCTAAAAAAAAATTCTACCGATTGAAATTTCTCTCTCTCTTTTTTTATTCCTGTACGCAGGTGCCATTTATTGTAGAAATAATAATAATTACAGCTGTGAACAGACCTTAAATTACAAACAAGAAACCACAGAGAAGGCAGGGGAGTCCAGGAGACTCGCTGGTGCAAGGCCATCATCACTCCCGTACCTTCAGCAGACTGGCCAGCGTCCTTGAAATGGACAAAGGGGAGGGAATTCGGAGGGGCCCACTCCTGAGGCCCAGGGTCCTTCTGAGGAGGGAGTGGAACACATACATCAGAGCATTTAGCAAGACAGTAGGGGAAAGGGGTGGGGACACCCTGAGCTGCTTCTAGGTCCCCAGCCCCAGCCCTCCCCAAACCAGTTTAATCCACCTCCACCCTTCCCTCAAACCCATCCATCCACTCCACAGAATTTCATTACGAGGGTAGGTGGGTGGGTAAGGCCCCAGTCATTGCTAATCACTGGGAGGGTTCCATGGCGGAACCCACCGGCCCTCAATGGCCCTTCAGTCAGTCATTCGCACACGAAGACTCCAGGTGGGACCAGGTGTGCTCGAAACCCGGGGCGTAATTGGCAAGACTGGCGCTGCTAGCGACGTGTAGGTTGAGAGTGGGGGCTAGAAAAAGGACAGTGGACGTTTGCTAACAAGAGCAGGACACCCACTCCGGAGTCCAAAGTCACAGCTGAGCTATCCGGCCAGCAGGACCCAGTTTCCCCCTCTACTGCAGTACCCAGCTGCCTCGGCCTTCAGCCCGTATCCACGAGCAATCCACGATTTAGGCAGCAAGGGAATATTTTTCCATCCATCCTTGCGGGAGTAAGGAGCCTTGAGATGTGTCCGAATCGGGGCAGGTGGGTCCCAAGGGCTACGGGCTAGTAGAACTTAGCACAGTCCGGTTTGCCCGTCCCCAGCAAGCAGTCAGGGCTCAGAGCAGGGCGGATCCTGGAGAATGTGAGGGGCCACAGGCTGTTATGAGTTCAATCCAAGAAAACTATCAAAGGCGGTGTGGACATAGAGCGGCTCGCCTTACACGTAGTTGCTGGCGGGGACAGAGCGGGGGCGGAGTACTTGGCCGAGTAAGGCTTGTCGTTGCTGCGAGGTGGGCAACTGCAACAGAGGAGACCTCCTCCCAGAAACAGCAGCCCACAGGCCGCCCAGCCGAAGTAAAGCGAGGCCCCCATCTCCCTTTTCTGCCCGGAAGCCACCAGAGGGTTGTAGAAGTCGCGGATGAGGTTGTGAGCGGTCCAGGACACAGGCACCATAATCAGCAAGCCTGCCAGGATGAACACGGCCCCAGCTGTGATCATAACCTTGGCCTTGACCTTCTCGTCCTCCATACAGTTGGTGCACTTGCCCCCTACCACTGCGAGAAGCATCCCGAGAGCGCCCACGATGATGCTGATGACCATAAGAGCTCGGGCGGCCTGCAGGTCCTGAGGCAGGGCTAGCATCGAGTCGTACATCTTGCACTGCATCTGGCCGGTGCTCTGCACCACGCAGTTCATCCACAGGCCCTCCCAGCTGGTCTGGGCCGTGACGATGTTGCTGCTGATGAAGGCTGTCACCCGCCACGTGGGGAGCGCACAACTCAGGATGACTCCCAACCAGCCCAAGACGGCCAAGAAGATTCCCAGCACCTGAAATTCCATGGACGCCATCGCTCAGCCTTTGCAGGGGTCAAGGTCGGTGATCACAAAAAAGTCTCTCTCTTTCTCTCTGGAGTCCGAGGGCTGGGAAAGGTTTTCCGGTGGGTCTCGGGGACACAAAGCCAGCCGAAGTTGCGGAGTCCGGTACACCAAGAGCTCACAGCCACCAAGAGCGAACACTGCAGCTCTTTCCTGCCCGCACCTGCAACCGAAATTTCTCTCTTATATCTAAATTTAATTGTGTGCCCGTCTTGAGCAGGGCTGACAGACCTCGTTTACCACAACAGACCAAGTGATAGGATCTAGGTGGAGTTACCCACCTAGGCTGCATGGAACTTCAAAGAAGAACTTATAAACGCCTGTGCAAAGATGAAGCAAAGACACATCCAGAACAGAAGGAGCCTCCTGTCTTAAGTTTTTCCGTTTGAGGAAAAAAAAGTTCCTCCCTTCCTCTGCCTGCCCCTGGTCTGGGGCTACTGTGGAATCCGGGGGGGGGGGGCTTCCAGGACCCCCATGGGCAAGCCACTCACCCCACTGTCCTGGAGAACTCCAAAGGGGGAATCAGCAGAAGAAAGAGGGACAAGAAGGAGGGAGCCAAGAGACAAAGGAAGAGAGTCCCTAAGCAAGGGAGACATGTGTGCAAAACACAGACCAGCAGAGCAAGCCTTAGCCTGTGCGGAAAGCCGGGCTCCACTGCAAACAGCCAAGGGAGCTTGGACAAATGGTTTTACTCAATGAATCCAAGCGGTGCTTTACTAGTATTCTCTAATGAAGACTTGAGATGCAGCAAGATAACCACCTGCAAAACCCTTCTCACACACTACCTCTTTACCCACAGATGCCCAGACTCCAAACTAATATGTTATTCCACCATTTCAACTCCCCAGCCTACCACACCACGCATTCATGCCATATCACATGTGCAAGCTCTCTTTCCTCTCCTCTTCTCTCTCTCTCTCTCTTCTCTCTCTCTCCTTATTTCTCCCACATCAATCATAACTTCCCAGTTGAGGGAGCAGCTGTACGGAATGAGCCCTTGGCAGAATCATTAATGCTAGCTTCCCCCAGGCTGAACGCCATGGTCCTTCTCGTGGATGGTCCGACCCTTTGCAGGTCTGCCTAGTTCTTGGGCAGGGTTCCAAGGGTTCAGCGAGAACAGCTTGGCCTGGCTACGCTAAGAGCTGGCAACTCTTCAATCTCAAAGGCCAGAGAAGTAAAAACTGGACTGAAGCCCGCCAGGCACAGCTTCCTAGAGCTCTGAAATACTTAGCAGGGAGGCCGAGGCAGGGAGCAGCTCTTTCCTCCAGAAGAGAAAAGCCTGGAGTCCCGGATCACAGAGCTGGTAACCTCAGTGGGGAAGCTGGAGGCAGAAAGGGAAGGGCCGGGGATCCCACTTCTCTTGCCCAGACATAGGTGTCTCTCATCCTACCTGGGTGCAGAGTCCGTGTTCCTGACAGTTTCGCCCACACTCCTGGGGGCTGCAGCTCACAACATGTGTCAGATGCTGTGGGACCCTGTGTCCTCTAAGGAACTCAGAGGTCTCAATAGCCACCCTTCCTCTGCAGCTTTTGAGGAGGCTTTGGTCACAGCTCTTTTATTCCCAGGCTAAGCCCCGCCCTTGTTCTTACAGATAAGCAATTCTCCCTTAGGGCATCAGTGGCCCTGCCTTGCCTTCGTGGTTCAAAGGGCACCGGGCCACACCTCCTATGGGTGGAGCACTTCATTCACTTCAATTACGGTTTCCATTACCTTAATCTCTGATCAGTATAGATTTCTCTTCCTTTAGCTTGCCCCCAGCTCTATCCCTCAGCCCGAGGACCAACCCTTACTCCTCTCTGGTCCAGTGTAGCGAATTTATATTTCCCTGTCTCTAATGAGAGTGAAAAGAATAAACTTTTTTTTTGAGACACCCTAGCATGTAGAAGCTGAAGCCAGGCCATCTGCGTTCCAGGAATTTAGCCAACCACAAAAGGGTGGAACCAAGAATGCAGGTAATCTGGTTCTTAGGCTCTGGGTTTCAAGGACAGGCTAGCCACATGATAGAAGATTAAGGGAGGAACCAAGAATGCAGATAATCTGGTTCTTAGGCTCTGGGTTCCAAAGACAGGCTAGCCACTTGATAGATGACTAAGGGCAGAACCAAGGATGCAGATAATCTGGTTCTTAGGCTCCGGGTTCCAAGGCTAGTCACTTGATAAATGATTAGATAAGATTAAATTCTTGAAAGATAAGTACACAGGGTGTTTCCCACATGATCCTTCCTTTTTTTTTTTTTTTTTTTTTTTTTTATGATACTGTCCAATGATATTTTATGATTTGTTTATGATACCCCCCACTACCCTGGTTCTGTGGCTTATACTTTTTTTTTGGTTTCTCAAGACAGGGTTTCCCTGTGTAGCCCTGGCCGTCCTGGATCTCACTTTGTAGACCAGGCTGGCCTGGAACTCAAAAATCTGCCTGCCTCTGCCTCCCAAGTGCTGGGATTAAAGGCATGTGCTACACCCACCCGACTTGATTTTACTTTTAAAAACCTTTCTCCCTCTGGCCTTGGGGTGGACACTTCTTTTGTGAGTCTCAGCCTCAGTCGGCTGATATCCCAAAATAAAGCCTTATGTGGTCTCTTGAGTTTCTTGGTGGCCGTTGAATTCCCACTACTTGACCGAGGGTCTCCCCTCGCGGGGGGGGGGGGGTGTCTTTCATTTTGGTGCATTGGCTGGGAAGTTGCGACCACCCAAGTCTCAGAGAACCCACTTGGAAGTTCCACATGTTCAAGCAGGTCTGTGTGCTGTCTATCTGTTCTGTGGTTTTGTGTTCATGTGAAGACCCCCACTCAGGGGAGACCCTCACTCAAGTCTGGGGATAACACGACCACCCAGTAACTCTCATAAGACACTGGAACTGGATGCAAAATGCAGAGATTTATTCGGGAAAACAGCCAGCTGCTGGTCAATTCTTTTGCCATACAGGATTTAGAATTGACCCTGACTGCTGGTTTGAAGGGAAAATTTAAAGGGGAAAATCACTGACCAGGGATGGGGAGGGGGCGAGGGTTGTAAGAATAGCGAGAGTTTCTAAAGGAATCCAACCTAGGTGAGTCAGGGCCATGTAAAACACCCTGTACACTTATTCTTTTTAGAAATGCAGTCCTGCCCTGCTATTGTGGTCTTGCCCAGTTGCTATGGTCACCACCAGTTCCTTGTTCCACCTGGCTAATTCGCATGTTCTCCTTTGTAACCAGCCAGGTAACCTGTTTCAGAGAGAATTTCTCATGCCCATTGAAGGAAAATCTAAAATGAACTTATATATAATTTCTATGAATTTTTTCACTCTTCATTTCCCCACTTCTTTTACTGACAGTTTTTAATCATAAAAACCTAAATTTTTTTTTTTTTTTTTTTTTTGGTTTTTCGAGACAGGGTTTCTCTGTGTAGCCCTGGCTGTCCTGGAACTCACTCTGTAGACCAGGCTGGCCTCGAACTCAGAAATCCACCTGCCTCTGCCTCCCAAGTGCTGGGATTAAAGGCGTGCGCCAACACCGCCCAGCATAAAAACCTAAATTATTTTTACACCCCACTTCTTTTAATGTAACTTTAACTGAAATTTAAACATCAGTATCATCATAGCTCTCATTTTCTTGACCTAAAGTACGATATTGCTGATGCAGCATTAAAATCTGAACAGCACTTACTCTATCTCTAACAAAGGTTACTAATCAATTTAAAATACAGGGGCCTATAATCAGAAGCAAAAGTAAAATCACAAAGGGTCCAGCAAGGGAGGATATCAGCGTGGTCATCCATGGGGATCTATTGAACCAGCTTTCAAACCAGTTTTGTTGTGCTTCTCTATCTTTCTGTCTCTGATCTAGTCTCTCTCTGAGTTTACTCATGGAATCTCTAATTACTCCTGAATGGTCTACATAAAAACAGCATTCTTCTTTCAGCGCAGTGCACAACCCTCCTTCTCTAAGAAACAGCAAGTCTAACCCGCTCCTATTTTGCAGAACAACCTCTGAGAGGGAAGTTAATGATTCTTTTAACTTTGAAACGATTGTTCTAGGGCACGTCAATCTACATCAATAGCGGCTCTCAGCTCATGAAAATAATGAGGGGTCTATATTAAAGTGGCAATACCTGTTCCCACACCTGCAGTCACTCCAAGTCCCAATATGACGGCTAGGGTCAAAGAAATAGGCTCCCTGTGAATGCGTCTAGGGTATAGCTCAAACTCACGTTCAAGAGTATCTGCAGGGTGGTAATAGACCTTGGGCACCAGTTGAATAAGCACACAATAGTCTTTGGTCTCATCAAAAATAGAGGTGGAGATGCAGGGAGTTAATCCGGAACCACAAGCCCACAATTTCAGGTATCTGTTGACAAAAGTCTTTGGGCTTTTAAGGGTCTGATTGCATAGATGCTTGTAGTCAGCTGGGGGGTTTCCTAAGCAAACTCCTTGCCCTGAGACTTCAGTAAGAGTGAGTCTCTTTCTGCTGTCCTAGACATAGTTGTCATAATTAGTGGTATTATTAAAAGTCCCTGTTGTTAGTCGGGCGGTGTTGGCGCACGCCTTTAATCCCAGCACTTGGGAGGCAGAGGCAGGCAGATTTCTGAGTTCGAGGACAGCCTGGTCTACCGAGTGAGTTCCAGGATAGCCAGGGCTATACAGAGAAACCCTGTCTCAAAAAACCAAAAAAAAAAAAAAAAAAAAAAACCAAGAAAAGTCCCTGTTGTTGCAATGCCTTCCTAATAAGGGGGTCCTGAAGAGAAGCAGAGCCAACAAGGTTTAGTCATATTAGGTTGAGAGCCATTTAGCACAGTAAAAGCCCCTTGAATAAATTTATCAATCTCTGTCCAGTGCTTGGAATGGATGTGGTCGTGGTAAGAGGGGAACTTTGGGGAGGGTCAGTAAGGAGGCCCCCTTCTGTGGATCGTAAAGTTATCATTGGGCCATGTGGTGGAAGTGGTTTCTGTTCAGGCAACACTTTGTTAGGGCCTACTGGTTGGACCGGAGGACTCTATTTTCAGACGAATGAGGAGGTTAGAGCCTACCCCTCCTCTGTGGGTGTATAAGACTAAGCCCCAGGTGATGCCATTATGCCACTTAGAAAAGTCAGTCACCTTTCCGTTTTCAGTAAATTCTATTTTTATGTAATCTAGATTGGCCGGAGAACATGGCCTATATTTATACAATTCTGTTATTGTATGTTTGCCTGGCCCTGGGTTGACGAAAGAAAAACTCAATCTATCTCGAGAGGATGATGTACTCCACCACCAATCTACATCATTCGAGGTGACACAGCTCCACCTCCTACAAAAGAAATCTTGGGATGTAGCTTGCCCTCTGCTCTGACCAGCGGAAAATAAAGGCAGTGACAGCCGTGTTCTTCTTAAAGCAGTTTATTCAGGTTCCTTGTTACAGCACGCTTGCTTCTACCTTCTTCCTCTTGATGCCCCTTGAATGCCCTCCTTCCAATCCTCTCCTTCAAATTCTCTCAGCTACCGCCCCAGCTGCCTTATATGCATTGCCTTAATCTTATCAGCAGCTGCCACGCCGTCACTGTTAATTGGCTGCTCCATGTGATGCGAGGTGGGCTAATCGGGTAGCCACACCTGGAAGCTCGAACCTTTTCTCTATAATGAGCCACAGCCACAGTGCCTACTCAAGCTAGCTGGCTACATGCCAAGCGCCATCCTAACGGTGGGGAGAACCACTTCCTACATTGGGAGTCTCCACAATACTTGCCCTTGTCAGTACCAAGACAGCTGTAAAACTCCAGGAAGCATGGAGAGAGCTGAGGCTCAGTGTGATTCAGGAGTACAGTGTTTCCTGGTGATTCAGGATGCCCAGGGAAACAGTTACCACGAGCCTTTAGACTGGAAGATAATTCAGAGGTTGGCTGAGGGAGTGTGAGCATATGGAACTAGTGCAGCTTATGTGGTGGCTCAGCTGGAGTCATTGCATAGATATGCTATGACTCCCAGCAACTGGCAAAATTTAGCACAAGCTTGCCTTACACCTGGCCAGTACTTAGATTGGAAGGCTTACTTTATAGAGTTTTCAGCAGAATAAGCAGCTCAAAATGTGGCAGCAGGACAGGCTCAATGGGATCAGGTCATGCTGTTAGGACAAGGGAGATGGCCAACCGTCAGACCATGTATCCAGTTTTGGTGTATGAACAGATCAATCAGATGGGGACAAGGGCGTGGAAATCACTTCCTTTTTTTTTTTTTTTTTTTTTTTTTTTGGTTTTTTGAGACAGGGTTTCTCTGTGTAGCCCTGGCTATCCTGGAACTCACTCTGTAGACCAGGCTGGCCTTGAACTCAGAAATCCGCCTGTCTCTGCCTCCCAAGTGCTGGGATTAAACGCGTGCGCCACCACCACCCGGCTCAGAAATCACTTCCTAATAGAGGAGAGGTCACTGGAAATCTTGCAAAAATCACTCAGGGGCCAGCGGAGCCTTTTGCAGACTTTGTAGCCAGGATAGTGGAAGCAGGAGGAAAAAGCTTTGGGGACCCGGACACTGCTATGCCGCTCTTAAAGCAGTTGATATTTGAACAGCACAAAAGAATACAGACAAGCCATTAATCCTTGAAAATGCAAGGGCCTGGAGGTCTGGATGAAAATTTGTAGGGAGATAGGAGGACCATTATCTAATGCAGGATTGGCCGCTGCCGTCATGCAGATGACTTGAGGCTTGAACCAGCTCATAATGCTTTTCTCCAATAATGCTGTGGGTCAAGTGGGTGGCAAAGGGCCCAGGAAAGGGGGGGGAAAAAGGGTAAAAAAAAAGGGCTCAAAAAAAAGGGGGGGGGGGGTGTTTAAATTAAAAGGGGATACCCGGGGTTTGTTTTCCCCCTTTGGTGTTTCTCGGGTTTTTTGGCCCCCAAAGGGAAAACAGTTAAAACCATTTGGGTTAAAGCCTTTGGGGACGGGAAAATATTCCCCCGGGGTTTTGGGGCCCTTTTGGAGGGGGGAAAAAAAGGTGAGCCTTTGGGAAACGGGCGTTTTTGGGTTTCCGGTCATTGGGGGATAAAGGGGGACCCCACCCATGGAAAAATAAAATCCAATGGGAAGGGGGGAAAACTTCTTTTTTTTTTGGGGGCCGGGCCTTTGACCCCGGTATGGATTTGAACAGGGGCCGGGTTTCCCGCCTGTTTTCCGTTTATAAAACCGGGTGGGAAAGGGGGGAAACCCCCAAAAAAAGGGGGCCTAAATCTTAAAAAATAAAGGGGGGCCCGGGAGTTTTGAAAATTTTACGGTAGTAAAAGGGGAGGAAAAAGCTTTGGGGGCCCGGCCCTTTTTGCCGTCTTGCAGTTAAATTTTAAAAGAAAAAGAACCAAGCCTTTTCCAAAATAAGGGCCGGGGGTCTTAAATTTGGGGGGAATAGGGGCCCCCCCATTAAAAACAATGAAGGCCGGGTCAGAGTAAAGGGTGAACCAGCCTTAATGCCAAGGGGGGCAAAGGGATAAAAAGCCATGAAGAGCGGGAGGAAAATAAAGGAGGAGGGAAACTCGGACCCCCAAATCAAAAAAGGGAAAACGGGCCAAAAATGATCATGGGGGGCAAAAGGACAGATTGGCAAGGGGGGGACCCCAAAAAAGGGGAGGGGGCCCCCCTCAGGGCCCAAAAGGGAGGGTGCCCCGTTCCCCGCCCAAATAGGGGGACGCCTGGGGGCCCAAAGAATGGGGGCCGATTTTAAAGACCTAACACCAAATGGGGCTGGTTTAATAGGAGTTTTAAAGGACCTTTTATCCTGTCGGGGGTTTTAAAGGGAGTTAAATTTGGGGGTCTTTCTCCTGGGATTTCCTGAATTTTTACGGGGTTTTGTAAAAGTTTTGTTTTCCCTTTTGGGAATTTTCCTGAAAATTTCCCGGGGGAGGGTTTTGGGCCAGTTTTTTCCCGCGGGGATTTTTTCCTAAGGATTTTTTGGGGGGTAAGGGGCGGGGGAAAGGGTGGGCCCTCGCTTATTTTTTTCTTTTTTTTTTTTTTTTTTTTTTTTTCTTTTTTTTTTTTTTTTTTTTTTTTTTTTCTTTTTTTTTTTTTTTTTTTTTGGTTTTTTCAGACTTTCCTTTTTTCCCCTCAAAACTCACTTTAGCCAGGGGGCCCCCAATCGAAATCAAACGCCCTTGCCCCCCAATTGGGGTAAGGCTGCGCCACCCCACCCGGAATCAAAAATTTTTACGATTTGAGGGGAAAAATATTTCTGCCTTTTAATACTTTTATCCATAATTTCATTTTAAAAAGGCAAGGTTCCTTAAAAAAAAATTCTCCCCTTTTTGGGGGGGGAATCTCCAAACCCCTTTTTAAAATGTGACCCATGGGGCCTTTCCTTTTTTTGGGGCCTTTATTTTTGGGGCAAATCTTTGAAAAAGGGGTTCCCCAACTAATGAAAAAGTTTCCCCCCAGCCAAAGGAAGCTTTTTGGGTTTCCCGGGGGGCAAAGGATCCCCCAACCCCCCCCCTCCCTTTTTTCCGTGGGCTAGTTTTTTTTCCCCCGGGGCCCCCACAATTCCCAAATTCTTAATCTAGGACCAGGGGGTTCCCCGGGGCCCTTCCCTCAAAAAAAATTCCCCCTCATTTTTTTTCCCCCGTTTGTTTAACAGCAGCCATTACATCTCTTTGGAAGACTCCAATTGTCTTTTTTTTTTTTTTTTTTTTTTTTTTTGGTTTTTCGAGACAGGGTTTCTCTGTGTAGCCCTGGCTGTCCTGGAACTCACTCTGTAGACCAGGCTGGCCTCGAAACTCAGAAATCACCTGCCTCTGCCTCCCAAGTGCTGGGATTAAAGGCGTGCGCACCACCGCGAGCCCAATTTTTGTTATTAGAAAAAAAATCAGGAAAGTGGAGATTATTACATGATTTGAGAGAAATTAATAAGCAGATGGTGATTATTGATCCTATCCAGACAGGTCTTCCATTACCCTCTGCGCTGCGCAAGAATTGGCCTGTGATTGTATTAAATATCAAGGATTATTTTTTCTCCATTCCCCTATATGAAAAGGGCACTGTTAGATTTGCCTTCACTGTTCCTTCTTTAAACCATTGTGCACCTGATAAGAGATTTGAATGGGTTGTCCTACCTCAGGGTATGGCCAATAGTCCTACTATGTGTCAGCTATATGTTGATGCAGCATTTAAAAGAGGTTAGACAAAAATTTTTAAAAGTGAAGATATATCATTATATGGATGATATTCTTATTGCCGCAAAAACTGATCAACAGCTAGATGATGCCTATCTTGCTATTATTTTAGCCCGTAAAAGGATGCATTTGATGATTGCCCAGAGAAGGTACAAAAGGATTTGGTTGTTAATTATTTAGGGACAAAGATATCTCCAGAGACTGTTACCCCCAAAAGATGCAAATTCGCACAGATGGTTTGTGTTCTTTAAACGATTTTCAGAAGTTGTTAGGAGATATTCAATGGCTGAGATCTTATTTGCATTTATCTAATAAACAGCTGCAGCCCCTATATGATATTCTTTCTGGTGAGCCTGATTTAAATTCACCCAGACAACTTACAGAAGAAGCTCGAGATGCACTAGTATTAGTGGAAAAGAGCTTACAAGATGCAGTCTTGAGGCTCAGAGATGAGACTCAAGCTATGTTACTATACATTTTGCCCACCGATAGTCAACTACAGGGGTGGTTTGGCAAGGAGCTCCATTATTGTGGGTACATCCTAGAATTTCTCTGGCTAAGACACTTTCCCATGATCCTACGGCAGTTGCACAACTTGCCCTGCAGGGACTTCAGCAGTGTGTTCATTATTTGGATGCCAATCAGAGAAATTAATTATATCTTATATGGCTGAACAATTTGAAGTGTTAACAGTTACAATAGATGAGTGGGCTATGTTAAGATGCGTTTTTAATGGCTACATAGATAACCATTTACCTAAGGATCCTATTTTACAACTGGTTACTATGCATCCTGTAATTTTTCCAAAAGTTACCAGACAGATTCCATGACAGAATTGCCTCTTATTTTTACTGATGGTTCTAAGAATGGATGTGGAGCCTTTATGGTTTATGGTCATCAGCCAGTGGTGATCCAGTTTCCATCAACCTTCCCCCAAGTAATTGAGTTACAGATTGTTATAAAAGTATTTGAACAGTTTATGGGCCCCTTCAATTTGCTATCAGATAGTCAATATGTAGTGAATATTTTAAAGTCCTTGGAAGTGGTTGGGAAAAAAAAGTTGAAATCAGTTATAGGTAATTTGTTAGTGCAATTACAAAATCTGATTTGGAATTGTACAGCTCCCTTTTTTGTTCAACATATTCGAGCACATACTGGATTGCCAGGCCCTCTAGCTGAAGGGAATGATGCAGTGGATAAAGCCTGCAAAGCTTGTTCGGGTTTTTTTCGCCCTCTCTTCCTTGGAGTTGGCTTCCGATTTTCATAAATAATTTCATGTTAATTCTAAGACTTTGTCCTCTAGGTTTGGCATTTCCCAGGCAGATGCCAGGGATATAGTAAAATTGTGTCAAGCCTGTGCTCCATTATTGCCACAAATTAGCATAGGGATTAATCCCCGGGGGTTACACCCACTCCATTTGTGGCAAATGGATGTTACTCATTTTTCTGAATTTGGAAAGTTAAAATATATACACGTTTCCATTGATACTGCATCAGGAGTGATGTATGCCTCCCTGCATTCAGGGGAAAAGGCGTGCCATGTTATTTCCCATTGCTTTGAAGCCTGGGCAGTGTGGGGCATGCCGAAAGGCTTAAAGACTGATAATGGACCAGCATACACCTCTGCCTCTTTTACAAGTTTTTGCAAAATGATGGGAATCCACTTAAATCATGGATTGCCATATAAACCCTCAAGGACAAGGCATTATTGAGAGTGTTCATCGCACCTTGAAAGAATGTCTTATTAAACAAAAAGAGGAATAGCTTCTGGGTGTTCTCCCCGAGAGAGATTGGCCATAGCTCTTTTTACTTTAAATTTTTTGACTGAAGATAAGCAGGGGCACACTGCTGCTGATCGGCATGTTAATCCTGATTCTTCATATAAAGGTGTGGTGATGTGGAAAGACATTCTGATGGGAAAGTGGAATGGCCCTGATCCGGTATTGGTGTGGGCGAGGAGGTTCTGTTTGTGTGTTTCCACAGAAAAAATCAACAACCGATTTGGATTCCAGAACACTTGACCCAACGAGTGAAAGATCCTTTAGAAGAAAAGGAAGATGAAGGGCATGATCCTGGTTGTAATGATCCTCATGAGAATGCCTCCGGGTGAAGGACAAGATCTACGTTGGGGGCATTTTGTCAGTTTTTCCTAAGCATTTCCTATGCATTCTGTGCAAGTATTTCCTAGATTTTTATTAGTAATGCTTCTTTGTAGCTTCCTTATTTGTCATATGATAAGCAATTAGCCGGAATGGAAAGGAATTATAGTTTAGGGTTAAAAGGGGTGTTATGTTTTCAAGTTATACAAAATATAAGTTTAGGAAGTGAGCCGGGCGGTGGTGGCACACGCCTTTAATCCCAGCACTTGGGAGGCAGAGGCAGGGGGATTTCTTAGTTCGAGGTCAGCCTGGTCTACAGAGTGAGTTCCAGGACAGCCAGGGCTATATAGAGAAACCCTGTCTCAAAAAACCAAAAAAAAAAAAAAAAAGTTTAGGAAGTGATTTTGTACAGCTGTACAATCAGACAGGGGCTTGGTTTGATTTTCCTATGAATAGTACTGCTACTAAAGCCAACGCTACTTGGACTCAAGGAGTTTGGTCTGTTATTGTGAATAAGCAAAACAAAAGTATACCAGCTCAACCTCGGTGGGCTCCCTATTGCAAGGGAGTGTGAGATTCTTTGCCCCCATGGACAGGCTGTCAGTCTCATAAGTCCGTTGGGCTGTTAGAGAGTTTTTTACCTTTTCACCGTATATAGGCACCAATCATAATAAGACATTTGCAGGTCATAATTGGACATATCAAAATCCTAGTCAATATACACACAGCAATCCCTTTGATTTATGGATGCTATGTAGAATTAATGGTAGCTGTACTGACTTGTCTCCCATGGACATGATTAGGGGAGGCAGGCTGGGTAATGCCAGTTTTAATTGGAATGGTAGTAGCCTATTCGAAGATTCAGTAGAGTTGTTGGCAACTGGACAGAATATCACTTTTAGGGAAACCCCTGTTTGTGTGTGGCCTCCTTTTAGTTTTGTAGTATATAATGGTCGTTTTAATGATAGTGTTTTGAATTGCAATGGTAGTACTTGTTTTTACGCTCTTTGTTGGAATGCGTCACTGTATTCTTTTGCCATGGTTATCCAAATGCCTCGTTTTATACCCTGGCCCGTTGAGGCACCTTCTGCTATGACCCATTTTAGAAGTAAGAGAGATTTTGGCATAACGGCTGCCATCATTACAGCAATTACTGTGGTGGCTATGGCGGCTACCACGGCAGTGATTTCTTTATCTACCACTGTTCAAACTGCTTCGGCTGTCAACAATATGTCTGCCACCGTGGCTCAAGCCTTGAATATTCAAAGTAATATTAATAGCAGCTGAGAGCTGGAATTTTGTTGCTGAACCAGCGAGTGGATTGGTTCAAGAACAGGTGGATGTGTTGATGGAAATAGCCCACCTTGGCTATCAGTGGAAGTATACAGGGTTATGTGTCACCTCGGTGCCTTTTAAGAATGCTAGTTATGCTGCACAGTTGTCACAAAATCTCTCTCAGTATCTTACAGGAAACTGGTCTAACGGATTGGACATTCTGCTTCGGGAGCTGAGACAGTCCATCCTTGACATCAATTCCACCCGTGTGGATGTTTCCTTAGCCAGTGGAAGAGCGGATTGGGTTCTTCAAGCAGTTTCCCATTTGAAGTAATGGGTGGGATTCGGAGGTTTGGCTCTGTGTCTCGTCCTTATCAGTTGCCTAGCATTCTGGTGCTTGTGCCGCATGAGAAATCGTCACGCTCCTGATCAGGCTCTGATTATACAATATTTGCAGCAGTAGAAATTGGACAATCCCCTCAGGTGTGGCTTGGCATGCTAGAGAAGTATGACGGGTAAGACTCCTTGGACATGTTACCAACCTAAGACAGGGAAAAACCAAAGCTCTTTGTACCCCGAAGATGGGTAAGGAACATTGTTGCAAGGGGCAACCTAAGACAGGCATTCTCTCTGCCAAAATTTAATAAATAAGGGGGAATTGTGGAGAGCTGGTGTCACAAGATGGCAGCTGGCAGTCTGCCAGCCCTAGCTTGCGCATTGCTGAGCCATGATCAGGAAGTCTTGGCTGCACGTAGATCTGGCGTTACTGCGCATGTATATTGCTCCTTCATAGTTACATAAGATCAGGCCATGTGACATATGGGCTCAGCACCAATCCAGAATGACGTCATGGCAGATTCTGGTTGGAGAAGATACAGAGATTTAAGGGCTGGGAACGAGGGTTCGGGGGCTTTTTGGATGTTAAGGTTTCCTGAATGAACTGTGCTGAGAAGAAGTTCCTGCGTTAGTTGTCTTCTGTCTGGTGGTCTCGGATCGGGAGGCAACAGTGTACTGTGTCTGTGAAGTCTCTGTGTGCCCGTGGGAGGGCCGACAGTCTGTATAGCCTGGTTTTTGCACTCATGGCAGGAGCGGGAACTGGGAAAGCCACAGAGAGCATTTTGCAACCCTGGGATAGGGTCAGGTTATGAATATTGGGAGGGAATTCATGAGAAATGGAAGCAGTGGGACACACGTGTCAGCACACTGCAGGCCACAGTTCTCTAGAACATGCTCTGGAGTTCGTTTGTATGAGAGATAGGGTCACAAATGACCCCTACACTGTCTGAAGGTGGTCTTCAGCCACCACCACCTGGGGCATCATCTGTGGAAGCTCTCGTGGCTATGTGTCCACGTCTAAGTCTGTGTTGTTCATTGCTGGTGGTGTTAGAAATCTGTTAGATTTGGTCTAGTATTGGCTGGCCAAATCATCTGAATCTGTTAGATTTGGTTCAGCATAGGCTGGCCAAGTCATCTGAATCTGTTAGATTAGGTACAGCGTAGACTGGCCACATCGTCTGGTTATTGGATTCTTTCACCGGCAGCCTTTCTATGTCTTGATTGTGTAACCTGGTTTCTGCACCTGTGACAGGGGTGAGAACTGTTGGCATCACCTGGTTTATGTGCCACCCGTGACAGGGGTGAACTGTATGTGTTGTTTTTCTCTGTTTTCTTGGCGAACTGTTTGTGTGTTGATTGTCTTTCTATGTGTTACTGGACTTTCGACTGACTTTGACTGTTATTTTGGACTGAATCTACTGTGTAAAATATCCTGAGTTAATAAGAAGTAACATGACCACCCGCAAGAAAGAGACTAAAAACAATGACTGCTCTCCGGTGTGTTAGCAAAAGAAAAGGAACTCTATGGCTCCCACCAGCAAGATTCTTGGTTATGCTTTCTTTGTCTATTTGTGAGTCCTTGGCGTGCCAAAATTGTCCACGTGTGTCGTTGTCTGTCTTTGTTTCATTAAAATAAATGACTGTTCTATATTTCATGTTCAGAAAGATAAAAAGGGTTAAAACCTCTGACTGGATTTAGCTAAAACTTGCTTTGCCATGACAAAAATGATTATTTGCCCAAGCTGCTCTTGGAGAGGCCAAGAACATTTTGGCTTTCCTGATAAAGAAACTGATAGTTTCTTTCTAGAGAAATTTCTGTGACAGTGTTCATGGGTTTATTGGGTTTAACAAATGAGAAGATGCTTCACTCTTGATATTACAACTGAGAAAGTAAGAAAAATTTGTTTTAGATAAAACATAAGATGTGCATCTACTTCATTTTTTCTTTCTGAGTACTTTTAAAGGTATTAAAAACGTACTATGTATTTTGGTTATACATTATTAGCCTATAAGTTATTAGATGTGATTAAAAATTTACAACTTTTGGTAACTAAAAGCTAGATTAAAATTGATAACTCAAGGTTAGAGTCGTTCAGAAACATGATATGCAGATGATAAAATTTAAATGACTTTTTAATGAGAATATTGAAAAAAACCTTAAAAATATAGTTAAGCTGCCAGTAAACGATCGGCTGCAGTTAAGAATTTAATTGCGAGTTTGAGAATTCTTGTGTCATCCATGTTTATAGATGAAAAGAGGATTGAGCAGTAGAGATGATTGCAAGAGTAAGAAAAAATAAAAACAGCTGTGACACAGTACCGGCCTGCTGCCAATTAGGTATGGTGATAGAGACAAATTAAGGCCCCCCTCAAGATTAAAGAGGCGATATCTGTGGGGGTCTTAGAAGACTAATCACCCTTCCTTTTCAGATAACCCAGCCAGTCAGACGGGACTGGTAGAGTCTTTGTTTTCCCACCAGTCCACCTGGGATGATTGTCAACAGCTTTTGCAGGTTCTCTTTACTACAGAAAGAAAGGAGCGGATCCTGTTAGAAGTTCCTGCCACAAACAAGCAGCCTACGCACTCCCCAATAAAATAGATGCTGGATTTATTTCCCCTCAACTAATCGGACTGAGATTATAATACGGCTACAGGTAAGGAGAGGTTGACATCTACCACCAGGCTCTAGCAGGTCTCCAAGGGACAGCCAGACGTCCCACCAATTTGGCCAAGGTGAGAAAGCTACTTCAGGGACCTAATGGGCCACCATCTGTGTTTCTTGAGAGGCTAATAGAAGCCTATACCCTGCAGGACTCAGTCAAGGAGGTAGAGAAAGTGTACCATAAGAGGGAGACAGAGGAAGAGAAATGAGAGACTGAAGAGAGAGAGAGAGAAAGAGAGAGAGAGAGAGAGAGAGAGAGAGAGAGAGAAGAGAAAAGAAAAGAGAGAGAGAAGACAGGTGGGATCGCAGGCAGGAAGGATTTTGGCCACAGTGGCAGGAAAGAAACACAAGAGACAGGATAGGACTTAGACAGACAGGGAACCTGGGTGACAGAAGGTCGAAGCTGGGCAGAGGAAGAGTGATAAAACAACGCTTACTGGAAAAGGATCAGTGTGCTTACTATAAAGAGAAAGGGCAGGATCCCTAAGGCTCTGGCCCTTGAAGACAAAACTGAAGGCACAGATTAAGTTTGCTCAAACAGGACCAGAGGTGACCTGGGGAACCCCCACCTCTATGATACTGGCATTGAAATTAGAAAAAAAAGTACCAGCTTCATGAGTTTCAAAAGCAGCTAGAAGCCCCAGATAGTAGTGAATGGCTAGCAGAATTTCCAAAAGCTTGGGTTGAAACTGGAGGTATGGGATGGCAGAAAGCGTTTCCCCCCCCACATCGTGGTAGGACTGAAAGCCAGCGCCTCCCCATTGGGGTGCAACAGTATCCAATGAGTTGTGAAGCTGGAGAAGGAATTAGACCTCACATTCAAAGACTGTGACAACAAGGTATTCAGGTTCCCTACTAATCGCCATGAAATACCCTCCTACTGCCAGTAAAGACAGCCCAGTGCAAGATTTAAGAGAAGTCAATAAGAGAGTACAAGACATTTATCCAACTGTAACAAACTCCTTAGTTCGCTCCCACCAGAGAGGAACTGGTATGATTTAGGAACTGGGTGAGTTGGGGTATCAGGCATCTGCTAAAAAAGCTCAAGTGTGCAGAACTGAGGTCACTTATCTAGGATATACCCTGAAAGATGAAAAACAGTGGCTGACGGAAGCCAGGAAAAAGACTGTCACCCAGATTCCTGCTACAACCACCCCGCACCAGGTGCCAGTAGATGGCCCACCTGCCTAAAAGCCATTGCTGCTGTGGCCCTACTTGTCATCGATGCTGATAAATTGACTCTGGGACAACAAATAACTGTTGTGGCACCTCACTCTCTTGAGAGTATTATCCGGCAGCCCCCCGAAAGAGTGATCTTCGCACCCCTGGCCATCCTGAATCCTGCCACCTTGCTGCCTGAGACTGATGACTCTTCTTCTCCCGTCCATCACTGAGCTGACGTCCTGGCAGAGGAAACAGGGACTCGCAGTGACCTGAAGGACCAGCCCTGGCCAGGAAGCCCAAACTGGTATACAGATGGCGGGAGCTGCGGTGGTAGATGGAAAGCGAGTAATCTGGGCTAGTAGCCTGCCAGAAGGTACTTCTACCCAAAAAGCAGAACTTATGGCTCTGACACAAGCCCTGCCAATGGCAGAAGGGAAACCCATCAATATCTACACAGACAGCAGATTTGCCACAGCTCATATACATGGTGCAATTTATAGACAAAGATGGCTGCTAACATCTGCAGGCAAGGACATTAAAAATAAAGAAGAAATACTGAGCCTCCTCGAGGTCATCCATCTGCCAAAAAAAGTGGCTATCATCCACTGCCCTGGCCACCAGAGGGCTCAGGACACTGTTGCAAAAGGAAACCAGATGGCTGACATGGCTGCAAAAAAGCTGCCCAGGAGCAATGATTCTAGCAGTTAAGGGTTCCAGAGACTATTCTGAAACTCGAGATACCAGTTTCAGATACACCACCAATGACTATCAAGTGATGGACAAATTGGGCTTTCACTCTGAAACCCCTTATGGGGTAATAAAAAAAACGAAGACGGTAAATTAATCCTCCCACAAGGAGAGGGTAAGAAATATGTCACTAGTCTGCACTATCTGACCATCTGGGAGCCAAAAAGTTAAAAGGTGTGGTAAGATCCTCTGAATATTATAAGACTATCTGATTTAGTGGAAGCCATGATAAAAAACTGTAAAGCTTGTGCCTTAACCAATGCAAGACCTTCCATGTATACCATGGGAAAGAGACTGAGGGGCGACTGCCCCAGAGCTTACTGGGAGGTGCACTTCACAGAAGTCAAATTGTCAAAATGTGGAGATAAATATCTTCTAGTTTTTATAGACACCTTCTCAGGATGGGTCGAAGCCTTCCCCACTAAGAATGAAACTGCCAACGTGATGGCTAAGAAGATCCTGGAAGAGATCTTTCAAAGGTTTGGAATACCCAAGGTAACTGGGTCTGTTAATAGGCCTGCCTTTGTTTCCCAGGTGAGTCAGGGACTGGCCACACAATTGGGGATTAATTGGGGATTACATGGTGCTTATAGACCCCAGAGCTCAGGGCAGGTAGAGAGGATGAATAGAACCATTAAGGAGACTTTAACTAAATTAACACTAGAGACCAGTGGTAATGACTGGACAGCCCTCCTTCCTTTCACCTTGTTCCAAGTTCGGAACACTCCAGGATGATTTAAGCATACACACACCCTTTGAGATCTTGTGTGGTGGGCCACCACCACTTACTGAGGCAGGCAGAATGTGCGCTCCTGACGCTGTTCTTTCTAAACCCTTGTCTGCCCACATGAAAGCAGAAATGGTCCGACAGGAGGCCTGGGAGCAGCTGAAAGAGGACTATGAGACCAGAGACCGTAGTGTGCCGCACCAATTCTGAGTGGGAGATGCAGTTGCAGTCCATCGTCACCAAACTCAGAACCTTAAGCAGAGTTAGAAAGGACCATATCTAGTGCTACAACTTTGAAACTCGATTCTGGCACACCCTCTCTGACCTGGCTGCTCAGCTACATGTGACCCCAGGCTCAGCCGAGCAAGGCTTCACCCAGGTTTCCAACAGACTTTTCCAAGGGGGCCCCAACGGAGGCCATCTTGTAACCTTTTTTTTGTCTTTGGGCTACCCTGTGTACTGAGAGTGTCAACAAAGAAATAGAGCCATTGATGGGACAAGTGCAGGATTAGATGATGGCCTACCTAAAGACACACCTAGCTGACTGGATCCATAGCAGTGGGGGCTGGGCGGAGTTCACAGCTCTATACAGAGATGGGGGGCCCTAGAGGAGACAAGGCAACTGGGCATCAGTGAAGACAGTGCTGACGGGGGCCGTCCAACTGGGGACCCTAGTAACTGTAGGGGTTTTTCTTTTTGCTAGCAAATAAAAGTCTAGGGCCAGGTGGGGCTAGTTATGACAATAAGAAAAAAAAGCGCAGCTGCGGGAGTTAAAAAAAGAAAAAAAAAAGAAAAAAAAGCGCTGTTCAGATTTCGTTGTTTCACCAACAATATTGAACTATACCGAGCCAAGTAAATGAAAGTTATGATGACACTGGAATTTAGTTTTATGATTAAAACTATTCAATACAAGGAGTAGGGAATGAAAAGAATAAACTTTTTTTTTAGACCCCCTAGCATGTAGAGGCTGAAGCCAGGCCATCTGTGTTCCAGGAACTTAGCCAACCACAAAATGGAGGAACCAAGAATGCAGGAAATCTACTTCTTAGGCTCTGGGTTCCAAGGATAGGCTAGCCACATGATAGATGATTAGATAAGATTAAATTCTTGAATAATAAGTACACAGGGTGTTTCCGACATGATCCTTTCACTGTATTTTTATGATAATGTCTGTTGATGTTTTATGATTTGTTTTATATTCTTCCTCACCTCCCCTTACCCCCTGGTTCTGTGGTTTTTTCCCTTTAAAAACCCTTCTCCCTCTGGCCTCGGGGTCAACACTCTTGTGAGTCTCGGCCTCAGCTGGCTGATATCCCAAAATAAAGCCTTATACGGTTTGCAGCAAGTTCGTTCTCTTGAGATCTTGGTGGCCATGAATTCCCACGACTTGGGCGAAGGTCTCCCCTCGCGGGGGTCTTTCACATGCACAAGTCTCTCCCACACTTTTGCACTCTCACACAACAAACACACACACCACTCAGACTCGCCTAAACACACACGCATGTACAACACTCTCACACTGTCTCATACAAACACACTTACATACACACTCACACACCAACCCATACTCCCTCAAACACACATACACTCACATACAACGTGAGTATGAAGTGAGTTTTCTAATCTCGATGCTTTCACACCAGCAATTCTGTATGTGGGAATTGTCTGATACTTTTTGAGACAAAGATCTAACTTCAGAGCAGCAGCGAGCATCCAGCATTAACAGTCTTCAAGGCAGAGTCTGCTCATTGCATTGACATCTTAAGGAGTCTCTCCAAGGTCTAATACAAGGTCATTTCTCCTCACGCTAAAAATAACAGGCATCCAGTTCATCCACCACCTGATCAGGTTCCAGTCAGTGGGAAGCTCTGGGATGTTTTTCTCCTTCTCTGTCATACTTAAGTCCAACCACCAGTGTATATGTAACAAAGAACTTACAGGACCAAAGATCTTACATTCCCACAAACAGGGAACATCAAAGTGGGCCCTTATAGCACACATTGGGATAAATATGTCTTGTGCTCTTCACCTAAATTCTAACTGATTAGGTACAATAGATAGATCCATCTGCGAGACTACATCTGTCTTGTTACGGACCAGGACGTCTGGCTACACTTGCCAGCTGAGACCTTACCCAGACTGCAACCTGAGGGAAGATGCCCTTTTAACATTCTTACTATTGTCATGGGAGACCCTAGGTTACCCGTGACTCTCACCTTCCCCAGAAGAAAAAGGATGTGCCCATGAGTTCTCTGTTCATTGAGAATAAATGAATAAAAAATAAAATAAAGAGGATTCCATAAAGTATAGCAGCAAAGATGTCACCCTTCCACCTAGGAAACCATGGCTCCAACCCCATCTCGGGACACAGCTGCAAAGAGTAGAAAATCAATTTTTTTCCCATTACTTTACAGTGAAGAGTAAAAACCTATTTGAAAATTGAATTAAACCCAATAAAAAACACATCTGCATATTTGTTGCAGACTAGAAACATTAGCCACGGACACAGCTACAGAACACAGTCATGTAACTAGGAATCAGCACATCCCTTCAAACTTTCAGAGACTGTTCCCACCCCCCCCACCTTTTTTTTTTTTTAAAGAAATATCCATATCTAAATGTCACCAAGATTCTTCAGCATGCCATCATATCAGAGCCTCAGTGAGACTCCAGGAGGGGAGGGACACCAGGTCTTTGTTCAGGCAGATGGTTGCTTCTGAATTTGTACCGAGGAAGTCAGTAAGTAATGGGTATGAGCTGGACCCCAACATAGCATGATTCTTCCCAAGTGGCAATCTGGGGTGCTGAGTGTGGGATTCAGTCCCTGTCTTTGTACAGGATAGATCTTGCTTATAAAAACCCTAACCCAGCCGTGCAGTCTGTGCATTCTGAAACCTTGTTAGCAGTCTGCCCTCTGGTGGAACAATGAAGGACTTCAGCAGCTAGGGCTTGAAAACATCCTTTCCCATTCCTCTTTGAGAGACAAAAACAAACGTTAAAAAAAAAAAAAAAAGCAACAAAAATTCAAGTTTTTCAGATAGTGCAAGTCGAGGCAGTCATCAGAAGACACCTTCCATAACTGAATCCCGTGAAGTTCACGCTGAAGCTCCCAGACCAGGGAGAGGTTGCCACTGCCACTGGGGCCATGCTCACAGCTCCTGAGTGGACAGGGTCCTTCTCGGGACTCAGGGTCACAGCATTTAGTTATCCCCTGTCATGGCACAAATAGCACCCGTAAAGAGTGATCAACATGTCAGGAACATTAAATGTAATAGGCTTTTTGTGATTTTTATGACAAGTCTAGCACACAGTTGAGTTTCTGAAAGGGGTCACTAGGAATGTTAGAAAAGGCAGGGATGCACATGTTTTATTAAAAAATTAAAATAAAATAAAATATAGAAATAAAAACAAAAAAAACCCCACAGTCTTTGTGGCTGTGATATTTAAAAGAACCGTCTCTTCATGATGTCGGCCGGTTGCTAGAATCTTGGGTTTTGTTTCCAACTCTTTAAGACTTAGTTTGCTTCAGCTTGTCGATGTGATAGCAGAGTTTCAGTGCGGGTCCCAGCTTTAGTCCCAGGTATTTCATGATTATGTCACTCCTCAGCAACATCAGGGCATTGCCGTCAATCTCCTGGAGGGAAGGAAAAGCCAAAGGACAGTCAGAGTGGCCAAATGGTGGCTGAGGCCTGGGCGCGCTCTCAAGGCACTTTAAGGGCAGGTGAGGAGATTAGAGAGCACAGACTACTTGTTCTGGGAAAGCTCTTGGGAACAATTAAAGCAAGCCACTATAATGCCCTCCTCTTCCCATCCCCTCCTGGAAATCACGTGCTACCTTTCCCTTTCAGATTCCTGAGGTCTTCTGACTGAAGCAAACAAAGCTTCCCCTGCATTCCTACTATCTCATGTATATGTCATCCAACTAAAGTCAGAGCCACAGACAGATCAGCCTGAGGAGCACCAAGATTGATGTTCCTGGCTTTAAAGAGGGCCATGAGGGCTGGGAAACGCAGTCCCCTAGAATACCTAGACAAGAATGTTTCCCTGCCAACCCTTGGATCTCAGTCCTTTGAGACCCAGTTAGGCTCCAGACCCACAGAAATAAAGATTAGCGATGTCCGTGGTCTAAGGCTCTGGATTTGTAGCAATGTGTTATACTACCAATCCAGAGTTACTGTCATAAGCTGGACAAGGTAACAGTAATTCTTACCTTTTGCCCCACTTACTATCTTTGTATATTTCAGAAGTGCCTAATGATTATAACATTTATATGATGTCATATATATGAGTGAGGTTTCATGTAACATGCTTATGTGTATTTTCCCATTTAACCCTCTAAACCAGTGGTTCTCAACTTGTGGGTCATGACCCCTTTGTGGGTCGAATGATTCTTCCTCGGGGGTCGTCATGAAAACAGATATTTACATTATGATTCATAAAAGTAGCAAAATTAGTTGTAAAGTAGCAACAAAATAATTTTATGGTTGGGGGTTACCACAACATGAGGGACTGTATTAAGGGGTCGTAGCATTAGGAAAGTTGAGAACCACAGGTCTAAGCAGTAAGAACACTAGATCACAGTTCGTCTGGCATATTGTAGGGGTGCTATAGATGACTGCTGAATGCACAGGTGGGTGGGGGGGTTGATGGACAGATGGATGATTGGTGAACAGGTGGATGGATAGATGGACTGGATGGACGGACAGACAGACAGATCGGGTGGATCATGGATGGATTTGAGGGTAGATGGATGGTTGGATAGATGGACAGACAGATGGATGGTGGATGATGGATGGATGACCAGGTGGACAGATGGATGGATGGACAGACTGGTGGGTGAATGGGTGAATGGGTGGATGAACTGACAGATCAGATGGATGATGGATGGACAGATTGGCAGAAAAGCAGGCAAAGTCCAAGAGAGAGAACAGAAGAGAAACATATCCCTTAAAAACACAAATCTGGTGGTTGCTCTGCTCTGACATGCCTATGGCTGCCTCTGTCTCTCTCATCTCTCCCTCACTTAAGGCACTGCTAGGGCTTACTCTAGATCACTGGTGTTTAGAGGACCCTGAACTCCTCTCCTCCCACTCATCTCTTTCCCGGCCCTCCCTTCAGACATACATGCTTTCTGAAGAGCTCCACATGAGGCCCCAGGGCCTGGGGATCAGCGTCCTTCACAAACCAGACCACGTCCTCCACAGTCCAGGTACAAGGGTTTCTGCTACTTGGTCGTCTGGTATCCTGCACCTCGGAGAAGGACTCGGGGCTGGAGGGAGTGAGCAGAGGAGGGGACCATGAGCCAGTAAAATTTAGTGCCCATCTGGTGCTGCCTACTGGGTTTCCCCAGCCTAGCTTGCCCAGAAGGAATCCCTAGTGCTCTGAATCCACGGTAGGGCCAAGTGTCTCTGTAACAGGTAGATGCTGTGAGGAGCAGAAGGGTAATACCTTTTCATGCTGTGCTGTCCATGGAAGGAAGTTTGGGAGAGCTCTCATCCTTGACAAACTGAAATTCTGGTTCAAAATCCTAGCTAAAGCTCCCCAGACCTTTGTTCAGTTCTGTGTTTGTGGCCCAGGGTCTGCTATAGGCAGCTATTAGTGCCTGGGGGTTGGTGAGCTGAGTGTTAAGCAAAATGAGCCTCTGTAGCCTGTGAAGCCAAGCAATACCAGGCCCTTCCTGTGTCCTCTGGAGATGGCAGTGTGACAGAACAGAGGTGGGTCTTCACTTTCGGACTTTGCACAATGGATAATCGACCATTTATACCTCCAGCAGCACTGAGACGCTCTGTCCATGTCTGGTCTGTTCGTACCTGCTCTTAGAAGAAGATGGTGTTACTTTACTACTTGTCCCTTGTCCCCAGCACTGGGTTTATGAGTCCTTAGGAGGATGCCTTTCCTGCTGGCCCTTCTCCCTTCCATCCTTGCTGAATCATTGGTAAACTCACACCACTAATGGTACGGCTAATTTGTATTGTCAATGTGACTAGACTTAGACTCACCCATACCTCTGGGAAGCATTTTCAGAGAGAAGAAATGATCCACTCTGAATGTGAGCAGTACCACCCCCAGAGAATGGGGTCTTAGACTGAATGAGGTACTGGTGGGGAAGGTTAGTGTGCTACCTAGTTTAATGTGAATTCGGCATATGCTGAATCATTTTTGAAGGAACCTCTATTGAGAAAATAAGCCCACCCAATTGGCCTGTGGGAAGCCTGTGGTACATTGTCTTGTCTGATGATTGGTGTGGGAAGGCCCAGCCAGCTCACTGTGGGCAGTGCAATCCCTGGGCTGGTGGTCATGGTGCTAAAAGAAAGCAGGCTGAAATGTTAGGCTGAACTCAGGGAATCCATCAGGAGAAGGGAAGGAAGGATTGTAGGAGCCAGAGGAGTTGAGGATAACATAAGAACACAGCTCACACCCACCGGCCTGCGGTGGCGCATCGCTGTAGTGCTCGCACTCTGTCGCTAGGGCACTCTGTCTGTCCCGAGTTCGATCCCACTGTCCTTCAGTGGGAAAACAAAACAAACACAGCTCACAGGATCTAATGAGCAGGGCTCATAGGGGCTCATAGAGACTGAAGCAACAGTCAGGGAACCTGTATGGGTCTGGGATGTTCTCTGATGTGTTATGGTTGCTTGGTGTTCTTGTGGGAGTCAAGGTTGTCTCTCTTTTGCCTGCTTTTGGGACCCCTTTCTTCCTACTGGGCTGCCTCGTCTATGAGGATCTGTGCTTCATCATATTGTAGCTTGTTAGCCATGTTCAACTGATATTCCTGGGAGGCCTGCTCTTTTCTAAAGGGAAACAGAGGAACAGTGAATTTGGGGGAGAGGGGAGAGGTAGAAGAGGAACTGGGGTGGGGAGGGAACTGTAGTCAGAATGTATTATGTGAGAGAATAAGTGGAAAGAAAAAAGAAAATAAAGAAAAAGGAAAGAAAGAAAGAAAGAAGAAAGAAAGAAAGAAAAGAAAGAAAAAAGAAAGAAAAAGAAGAAGAAAGGAAAAGGAAGGAAAGAAAAAAGGAAGAAAGAAAGAAGGAAGGAAGGAAGGAAGGAAGGAAGGAAGAAAGAAATAAGCAAGCAAGGCATCGGTTACATGCCAGCCGTGTCTTGAGTTCCTGCCATGATTTTTCTGGATGGTGGAATACAAGCTGTGAGATGAATTAAGCCCTTTCCTCCCTATGCTGCTTTTGGTCATGGTGTTTTATCACACAAAGAATGCGTAACCAAGACAACTAGGTAAGCACACACAGTTTCCTTTCTCTGCTTTTCTGGTACATTTAGCACTGATCAAGCTCCACTGCTCTACCTCAAGTAACTTCTGTTTCCATGACCACCTTGTCATGAGGGCTGGTCACCCCCAAACTGTGAGCTGACATGGGTCCCTTCCCCTTCAGTTGCTTGTTGTCAAGTATTTGTTCATAAAAATGGGAAAAGTCCAAAATGTCCCTGCAGTGATTTTCCCATGGGTCTCCTTTCTTCAGCTCTTTCCTATCTAGCATGACTGCCACTGCCTCAGGTTGTCCCTGAGACCGAGCTCTGTCTGTGTACTTCTAACACTCACTGTCCCTCCTTGCCTATGTACTGTGGTTCCATACCTTTCCTTCTTAGATAGAAGGAAAGGATTTTGGACCAGGGGACCTGAGAGAAGTCCTGGAGCTTCCTCTGCTTGTCATTTGACTGCAATGTGTCTTCATTCATGGTAACACTCTCTAGCCAGAGAGGCTGCTATAGGTACTAAAGTAGGCAAGCACTCTACACTCTACAGTAGTGAAAGAGGCTCCCTGCACATCCATCTGGGCATACTGCTTGTGATGGCTATTCTCAGTTGTCCACTTTGACTGTGTGTAGCATGAACTACAGTCCAGGAATGGAGGGCACACCTGTGATCCGGATCTTGAGGCAGGAAGGACAGCATGCCTTTGATCCAGATCTTGAGAGAACTCGAACACGAAAAGCATGCCAGCCCAGGGGCCATCAGACCCCTCCGTGACCACCATGGCCATCTTTGCTATCACCTTTCATTTCACCTTCATTTATTCCCCTAGAATGCTCCCCACATCCTGCCTTGCAGTACAGTCACTTGCATAAGTTTCTATACTTTAGATTATAATTCTCCAAAAATCCTCCTATGTTCACTTCACAATCATGTACCAAGCATTGTTGCTGGCTTAGTCTTGGGAGAGGCATTTGGTGAACAATACAACCCAAGTCCTCTCATTACAAGGGTCATATATTACATTGACCCCTCCAGAGCTGAGCAGAGAATAAATATTCTTGTGAAGCATGGATTTGATGACTGTGAGATGAATCGATATGCTTTGTAGAAAGAGGCTAGCTTTGTGTGAAGGATCTTGCCACTACTTCCAGGCTAGAAAAGAGGCCAAGATTCTGAGCAAAAAGTGACTGCCCTATTGGATAAAATTCTAGGAGCTGAGAAGCCAGTGCCTATCAACCTTCCCTAAGTCTTAAAACCGTTTTCTTCTGTGTTCTCCTTCCCGCTCTTCATACAACTGAGAAGCTCCCTGTGCTGAGAGAGCAAGATTCATTTCTGGATTTGTCCTAGTTGAGAACTAGATTTTGTTTGAGTTTCGTTTCATTTTCCCCTGCAGTTTCCTTGTTGGACATGGAAGGGTCCCATGAGGTGGTGTGGCACCAGTCATCTCACTGAGAAACTGTTAATGTTCCCTAGAGCCTTTGGAATAGTGATGCCCACCAGTGAAAGGTGATTTTTTTCTCCATTTGAAGACATCTGCACTCATGTGGGGCTGAAAAAGCACAGAATTCACAGCTGTCTTCAGGGCCCGCCCACAGGGGCAGGGCTGTTAATCAGGGTGGTAATAGATGTCCGGACTACAAAGGCAGGAAGTCTTTAGTCCAAGAAAGATTCTGCAGGGATGAGAGCAGAGGTCAAATCTAATTTCCTATACTTCGGTCAGGAGCAGCAGACGCTGTCTACAGCAGAACAGAGGGCTCCTGGTTCATCTTTGAGGAGAGCGTTCTCAGTGATGGCTGTAAGGAACAGACTCTTGAGACACTCGAGGCAAGTGTTCTCTGTGCTTGTGACTTGGTGCCAGCTGTGGGCATTTTTCCCTTTTTCAGAAAGGATGGAAGAGCAGCCAGGCTGGCTCAAGGGTGTTTCTGAGGGGCCTTTCAGTTATACAAGGCAGGGCAGCAGGTAGGCTAAGTCATACCTCGGCAGTTACTCCTCATCCAAAGCACATAAACTCACTCCAGAGAAGGAAAATGGAATCTTCCGGCAGTGGGTTTGCAAAACTGGTGTGCTCACAGAGAAAAAAAAATCAACACACCACTGCCTCCCTGCCAGCCAGCCACTGGGCTGGGGTAGGTATCAGGAAGACAGATGGGTCCAGTCCGGCACAGGAAGAGGCTGCAGGCGGATGTGACAAGTCAACAGGACTGGATGGATTGAACAACTCTCGCTCCTGTGTGGACAGAGCATGCAAAGCACTCGCAGTCCACAGCATTCTCTAGTACTGAGAAACCTGCGCTTGGTCATGTCGCTCCCCGTGGGCTGTTAAGCAGTGAAAAGTGAGACGCGGTGGTGAATGGGTACATAATTAAATCTTGTTGCTCCTGAAGCTGAATTCATGGTTAGCAGAAAAATAAACCACTGACAGACTCGGTGCTGAAAAGCAATCCTGCCAGCGCCTTCTGAAGCAAGGTGCTGGTACCACATCTGCAGACTTACGCATCCCACGAGCACACACATAATTGCCTTTTGCTCATTCATAATTCAGGAGAAACTTTAGCTAACAGAGTGGGAGAGAGTGGAACAAGGGAGTGGTGAGTCAGGAGTCAGAAATCCCTACCTCCCACAGCTGTGCAGGGCTCTGCACTTCTCCAGAGTGTGTGTGTGTGTGTGTGTGTGTGTGTGTGTGTGTGTGTGTTGTGTGTGTTCCCTCCAACTCAGGCACCATGTGACCCAGTGCACAGCAGACTGCTGACAATAAGTAATACTTCTGAAAGCCTCAGGAGTGTGTCCAAGGCTATGTAGAGTGTGAGGTGCCCAGGCTAGCCAGAAAGAATCAGGTGGTTTGAAACCGTGTTGTTTTACATTCTTTCAGTTCCAGCTTTTAAGACACTACAAGGCGACAGAGACCAGAGAGGAAAAACCCTGATCCTTCCTTAGATTTTAATCAGATGTTTTGTCTGTTTGTTTTTTATTAATCCTTCAAGGCAAGCTGACCTGCCAAAGGACAGAAGATGTCCCGAGGACCAGCAGGCCAGGTTGGACTGCATTCCTTCTCAGCCAGAAACTGACACTGCTAGTCCCCATCCCCTTCCCAGGAAGCAATATGATCTCCACCAGGAGCCTCTAGACACCTGTCCTTCAAAGGGCTCAAATGTCAAGTCTCATTTCACTGGGTTCCATCACACTGGAGCGTTTCCTGACTCCCAAGATGAGGTGGTCCTGCAGCCCCTTCCCTTCCAAACACTGTCCCCCAGCCCCGCCCTTCCGACCGGTCCTGCAGCCCGCCTTCCAATTCTGCCCCCCCCCCGCCCTTCCAACACAGTCCTGCAGCCCCGCCCCTTCCAACACTGTCCCCCCCAGCCCCGCCCCTTCGGACATTGTCCGACCCTGCTCCTTCTGACACTGTCTCCCAGCCCCGCCCCTTCTGACATTGTCCTGAAGCCCCGCCCCTTCTGACACTGTCACTTTGGCCACAGTTTTCCACTTCCAACAGTATTCACAATAACGTGGGAATGGGATCATTCTGCCTT
Organism: Mastomys natalensis; assembly: GCA_021653895.1. NCBI lineage: Eukaryota > Metazoa > Chordata > Mammalia > Rodentia > Muridae > Mastomys > Mastomys natalensis. The sequence goes on along the minus strand of JAJTUV010000510.1, from coordinate 3,955,479 downwards.
CCTCACAGCACCGTCCTCAGTTCTGAGAAGAGCCCCTGCCTAGGAAGAGCCCCTGCCTAGGAAGAGCCCCTGCCTAGAAGAGCCTAGGTGCTCAGTGGGCATCTGCAGACCAGAACACCCTAATCTCTTAGTTGACTACTAGCAAAAACATCTGCCATCTACGACAGCGAAAATCAAACAGGATAAGGTTGTAAAGGTCAAAGTTAACCCCAAGCTAGGCAGTATTCTTCTATGGCATTCAATAAATATCCAGTAGTTTTAGCTCTCTAAATCCCACCACCACTGGCGGCTCACTCCCTTGCTCAGAAATGTGTGGCTTACAATCACCAAAGCCCCACCTGCCTGACATGGACCCCAAAACCATTCTCTGTGATTTCCTGCATCATCCTAGCCCTCCCTCCCTTCTCCCCCACTCGAGGAAGCTCTCTTGCCTCTGCAGATCCCGGCCTTCATGAGGCCCCCAGCCTCGTGCTCTCTCCAGAATTGTCTCCCTTGCTGACACCACAGCCACGAAGCCAACCCCAGCCCAGAGGAAACTTTTGAGCTTCAAGGACAACGTCAGATCTATTTTGCTTTTGCTTCTACCTCTTGGAGATGCCTGTGGTTGGGAATTCTATTGCATGTGCAGCAAGCTTTGCTATCAGAAACCTCTTCACAGTCTTTTATAGCACTGGCTGAGTATCTCAGATGAGAAACAGACGACTCCAAATATTCACCTGAACATCAGCAAACCCCAGGGAATCCCAGAGAGCTGGCAGCCCAGGCACCAGCCAGCTCCTGTTGTCAGAGCGGCGGGGAGGTGGGGTGAGGATTCACAGAGGAGGGAAAGCAGCTGAGAACTCTGCACATCCTCAGCCCCTCCCACCCTGCCTGCAGCCTGGTGGAGCTTTCCAGACTCTGGGCTTTAAACCATTGTGATTAATACCTAGGGAGAAAATCCATTTCTAGGTTTCTTCCAGGATTTATGAAATGGGTCAAACACACTAAAGAGAAAGTTTCTGAGAACCATTGGTTCTCACCCAGGATGTATATTCAGAGGCACACCAAGCAGTGCTCTGAGAAAGGGTCGGTTTTAATAGAGGCCTGGGTGGGTTGGGGTGGGGGAGCTGCAGGCTGGCAGGGGTAGGCAGGTAGCTCAGCTTGCTAAGCCTCTGTGTGTGCTAAGGACTGGTAGCTAGGCAGACTTGTTTCAAGGAAAGCAAATGTGAAGGCCTTGATAAAAGAGTCCAGCGGAGCTGGATTCCTGTCCACCTCACAGTCTTCTCCATCCCTACACATCAGAAAGAACCGCAGGAAGCCCTGCAAGCACAGACAGAGGTCCTGGGGTGGTTTGGACAGACCAGACTTTGGAGTCAGCCTATCAGTTTGGTTCAACAACTGACAGGCCTCTCACCCACTATCATCTAGAAATGTATATGGTAACACGTCTTATAAGCAATATATTATAACTTATGAAAAATAGTGACGATTAGAACGTGGTCCATGGTTAGTGTTCCGCTAAATGACACCAACTAAATGACACGAGCCCCTTTGCTTGACTGTCAGGGATTCAAATTTTCAAATTGAGACTTCACAAGTTATGTCACGGTCCCCCTCCCTGGCAGGACGAGTAATACTTAGGGAATGAATGTGTGGGGTCGGGGAATGGGGAAATAAAAACATTCTTACAAGGAACGGTCCCTCAGACTTCAGTCTCCTGCAGAAGGTCTTTTTCCCCGGTTTCTTTAAAACAGGGTCCCCGTTTTCCACTTCAAATTTAAACCACTTTTTCTATTTTCCCTTGCAGCTAGTGGCCGGGGTGGACTAAATTCTAGAAAAAGAGTGTAGTAGAAACGGGAAAAGTTCTTTCAGACCAGAGACACAGCCCTTCTGTTGAGGGGCCCTCCCCCGGTTGGTAATTGCATTTTTCCCTTTAGGGCCCCTTAGGGACACTTGCCAAGGAACCTTCCCAAAACTGGTCCTCACTAAAAGAGAGAATAATTTTGCTTTTGGAGCTATTGTCTCCTCAATTTCCTCTTCTTTCTACCTTTCAATTTGGTATCCCGAATTAGGACTCCCTGGGAACCCCACTCGTTGCCGGCAACCACACAACCCCCAAGAAACCCACCTGGACCCCACCTTTTGGGAAGAGGATCCCAGCCACCGCCTTATAAAACCGAGCCCTCCCGTGCCCTTCTTCCTCCTCCCCTTTTTTTTAATTTGCCCATCTTGAAAATAACCCCCCCCCAGAACCTTTGGTCTGGGGTTTCTTTTAACGCCACCAAACGTCAAATTTGGTGGTTGGAAGAAATTCTTTGGGGCCCCCACTCTGGGGCCAACAGACCGCCCCTTGTGGCCTGCACTCCAGCCACACCCCAAACCTCCCACGCCACCACTGCTATACCCTGGACTCATTTTGGTGCCCCTCCGCCTGTAAATTTCCCATTGCTGCGACAATTCCCCGCGCGGGGCTAAAATTTCCCGGGCTGTCCACGCGTGGCCCCCTTCCCGGGAAGGTTCTCCATGTGGGTTGACGCCGCCTTTCCGATTGGTTCCATCTTCCTGTCCACCAGACTGCATAAGTCCACAAACACCCCCCAGCATATTGATTGGTAAGAAGTTTCCTATTGGTCGGAGGGACCCTGAATACCCAAACAGGGCCTGTCCAGCCTTCCCTGGGCTGAGGGGTTTGGTGTTTTCATTGCCCCAGTCCATATGACTGGCCTCCTGGCTGATCTACAACTTGGGAAACTTTGGCCATTTTGGGTGACTCTTTCTCGGAAGCAGTTCATAGACCCCCCCCCCACACCAAGTTCTTGCAGCAGCTGGAAATCTGGTACCAGATTGAACTGTTTTCTAGCGTCTCTAGAAGTTCGCCACAGCCGAGGCCCTAGATATTCTTGTGATGACCTGATATCTAGGCGTTTGCCTGATTCTTTACCTTGTTTTCTTTTAGGACCAACCGATAGGAATAGTCAGTAACAGCCCCCTTCCACTCACCCCATGGGCGCTACAATTGTCTTTGACTGCATTCCCAGACACCCCACTGGGTTGTCTCCTGAAAAACAAATCTCTAAATTAACACCTGATTTGAAGTCTTCCAAATTGATACAATAAGGTCTGGATTCGGTACCTCTAGATAATAGTTTAAAATGGCCACATAATGGCACACTAGACCCAATCTTTTAAAGGGTCTTCACACATACTGCCAACAGTCTGGTAAGTGGAAAGAGGTTCCCTATACCAAGCATTCATCTACCTTCGCTCTAACCCCTCCATGTGTTCTGCCTGCTCCCCACCCCAAGTTCTCTTAGCCATGAAACCTTCTCAACCCCCCTTAGATGACACTACACCCTTAGATCTAGCTGCGAACCTCCTCCCCTCTGTGACAGACCTGTTTCCATGCTCCCAAAAAAAACCCAAAACTGCGCCTCGGTTTTTTTTACCAGGATACTTCAGAGTCTACTAGCTCGACCCTCTCCAGAACCCCTCCCTCCTTCTTGTCCCAGTGCAGGCCACTCTAATCACCCTGCATTGCCACCAACCTTTACCTCCTATCACGAGTTCTAAGGCCACAGCCAAACTCCAACTCTTTCTCCTCCAGGGACACCTAAACCAGCAATGTCCTTCCTCTAAGGGAAGTGGCTGAAGTTGACAGTCTGGTCGGGAGGTACATGTTCCATTCTCACTGAGCAAAACTTTCTCAAATAGAGAGCAGGACTGGGTTCCTATACCTCTAATCCTCTGCCTTTATTAAGAGTTCCAGAACATCACTCAATCTTATAGCTTGACTTTCCATGATGTTCATAGGATTCTCACTAACAATTTACTTCCTGATGAAAGCAGGCGAGTTTGGGAAGAGGCAAAAAATGCATGCAGATCAGATTCTCAAACAGACAGAACATATCCATTCGGATCTGAGGCAGTTCCTGACTGGGATCCTTGATGGAATTATAATTCCACAGGAGGTATCTTAGCCAGAGATAGATTTAAATGTGTCTTTGGCAAGGACTAAGAAAGGCAGCCTTAAACCAGTAAACTTTGAGAAACTCCAAAGGTTGTCCAGGACAAACAGGAAAACCCGTTTCAGTTTTTAGAACGCCTTACAAAGGCTTTAATTCGTATACTAATCTGGACCCTGAAAACCCAGAAGGTAAGCAACTTCTGATGACCTACTTTTTTCCCAGAGCTACCCCGACATAAAAGCTAAACTTTGGCAATTGGAGAGGGGGCGCCTAACTCCACAGGCAGAAGTCTTGGCGGTGGCCTTCAAGGTGTACCATGAGAGAGATGAGAAAGCCCGAAAACAGAAAATACCTCATGCTGGCAAAGGCTATCCGACCAGTCTCAGCCACTACCCCAGATTCCTGGTCTTTGAAGGTCAGGGACCACCTGGCCCCTGCTATAAATGTGGTCAACAAGGTCATTGGGCGAAGGCTTGCCAGGGGAAACATGTCCCTAGGTGCCATCAGAAGGGACATTGGGCTGTTGATTGCCCTCATGTTGCTCAGAACACAGGGACATCACTCCCAGGAAACCCTTTTCAGTGACCTTTCTAGGACTGGCTATGGAAAGACTGATGGGGCCCAAGCTCTCTCGACTCGACCACACCTATCACTAGCGGGAGCCCCGGGTAGATATTATGGTATGTGGAAGACCCTCTCCTTCCTCTTGGACACTGGGGGCCACTTACTTGGTCCTGAAGGAGTTTTGGGGACCCCCCTCACCTTCACACTTTTCTATTGTCGGGGTAGGAGGAAAACCCTTACCTTCTCACCAGATCCCCCAACTTAGTTGCATTTTTAGGGGTGTACTCTCACCTATTCCTTTTTGGTAGTACCTACATGTCCTGTCCCCTTATTGGGAAGGGATTTTTAGCTAAGTTGGGAGCCTCTTTTCCTTTGCTCCCCCTAATTTGCCTAAACACAAGTCGCCAGCAGTTCCCTCTGCCTCCTTCTTTCTTAGCCAGTCAACCTACTAACACTAACATGTTATTTCCCTTACCAGCTTCTCAGGTGGACCCCCGAGTTTGAGACATCCAGAACCCCTCTGTTGCTAAACATTATTCTCCTGTTGTCATCCAGTTACTGGACTCTACTAGGTACATCATCAAAGCTCAATATCCCTCTCCTTCTCCAGAGCCTCAGGGGATTTAAAGGCCTATCATTTCTAAACCTCTTAAGGAAAAAATACCCCTTCACCCTACCTCTTCCCCCTTTAATACCCCATGTCTAGCAGTTAAAAAAACCTAATGGTACCTATCACCTGGTTCAAGACCACAGACACATTAACTCTGCAGTGTTTCCCCCCCATCCTGTCATGGCTAATCCTTATACTCTCCTCTCTACTATCCCCTCCAGGGACTTCTCATTTTTCAGTCTTATCTCAAGGATGCATTTTTCTCTATCCCCCTAGAGCCCAGTCACAGGAAAATATTTGCCTTTACCTGGACAGATCCTGACACCCACCGTTCTACACAACTTACCTGGACTATTGTACCTTCGAACTCCTTATTAGAGAGTCAAAGAAATTAACCTTGGGATCCCTATAACTGTCCTCTCTTTCACAACCTGTCACAGCTCCTAACTTATAAAGGCTTACAGACTCTACCTCCCTCCAGGGTTCTTTCTCTTCAGGTAGCTCTAATAGAAGACTCCACCCTCACCTTTCAATCATGCCCACCTCTTAATATTTCCAATCTTCTTCCTCGACCTAATACTGACTACTCCCTATCTCACTCCTGCACTGAAACCTTAGAGGAACTTTTACTTCATCCTTCACACATACAGGAGGGCACATTGCCTCAAGCCATCTTTACCTGGTATACAGATGGAAGCTCCTTTCTACGTGAAGGGGCCAGGTTACGCCATAGTTATCAGACACCAAGGTAGTGTAGGCACAGGCCCTTCCTGCTTATACCACCAACCAACAGGCTGATAATACTGATAATAGCCCTTATCTGTATCTTCCAGCTGGCACAGGAACAATCCCTCAACATCTACACAGATTCCAAATATGCTTTCCATATCCTCCTGTCCCATGCTGCTATCTGGAAGGATCAGTAACTAATGCAAACCAAATTATGGCCATTCTAAGGGCCTCCCATCTCCCCACAGCTATTGGGATTGTCCACTGCAGATCCCACCAGACCGAAGACTCTATTGTCTCCAAGGGAAACAACCGAGCTGATGAGGCAGCTAGAGCTGCGGCCCTTAGGGCCCTTAGACTCTCTCACCCCCCAGGACATTCTTATATTGCAACCCACATCCCCACCTACACCCCATGACACTCGTCAAACTCTGTCCTATCTTCACCAACTCTTTCATCCTAACAGCCAATCATTGTCTTGTTTTGTTAAGACCCACCTACAGCCTACTCCTGAGGATTTAAGTTTCTTAAAATCTATCACTGCTTCTTGCAAAATCTGTCAGATGTCAGATCCCAACTCCAGGTATCATAGCACCCATTTTCCTACCCATCAGGCTAGAAGTTCCCTTCCTGGAACTGACTGGCAACTTGGCTTTACCCACATGCCCGCTGTCAAATGTGCCAAGTACCTCCTGGTCTTGGTTGACACTTCCATTCTCTCTTGTGGAACTTTGATGACCACCATCTACCTCAACCACACACTGTCTCCTGTCCACTGCCTGTCAACAATGGAGATCAAGCCCTTTCTCCCCTCCAGATCATCGGCCCTCACCCCTCTCTCCCAAATGGCAGGGCCCTTTAAGGTAATTCTTGTGACCCCTGCAGCTGCTAAACTTGAGGGACTCCCTTAATGGTTCACTTGTCTCACCTCAAGCCTTTCATCCCTCCATCTAAAATTGACACTTCTTCATACATGTCAACCCTAACAGGACCATGCTTCTATTAAGCTCCAGAGGACATGGAAATCACCCACCTGGTCCTCAATCCCAGGAAATGAGACTCCACTCAGGCAGCAGAGCTCGACCTCACTGGACTAGACATGGGTTTCTCGTCCTCCCCTTGCTGCTTGTTTCTATCCAGGTCAGCCCTTACATCTGGAGGTTTGAGGTTCAAGAGTCACCCATAGATAACAGTCTTTCCAAACAGGGTCAGGAAACTGACTCCGTAGCGGATGCCAAGAACCAATCCAAATTGCTATCATCCCTATACTGTTATCCCATCTAAATACTATGTTCTCTATACTTGCTTTCTGTTTGCCAAGATAGAAGATTATTGTAGCAAGTGGCCAGACAATTATGGGGGCTGCCCATTTGGTCTTGTCAGATACATATGCTAGGATCACGGACCAACCATTTCTTCTACCAACACTGCAAGATACTTGTTTCTACATACAAGACCCACGGGATTCCAGCTGTGGTGCTTCAGAACTGATGGGGGCCAGATGTCCTGACAGCTAAAGAAGATGGTCTTCACCAGTTCCTACAAGAAGGCCATTTTTAGGGAACATGAGACCTCCAGTTCTGAGACTTTTTTAAAAAACCCATATAAAAGCAGATACTCCCTTGTAACACCCTCTTTAGTCTTCCTCCTGGTGTTATTATTATCAATTTATTAATCAGTGCCTGTTACAGGATTACCACCCGCTGTCCACAGAGGAATCTGATACACACATCTACGAGTGGACCCCGATGGTGAAAGCCAGCTACTCCCCACAACGGACTACGCTCCTACACAGCAGGAAGTAGTTTAAGAGACATGGTGCCCCAACTCCCTTTCACCATCAGCTTCCCCTCCCCTTTTTTTCTTCTCTTTATAATAAGAAAAAGGGAGATATGTTGGTATCAGGCTTGAACCCAGTGACATCACATCTAGGCGACCCCCACATCATTGCCAAGGCAACCACCATACACTCCCAGAATCCACCTGGCTACCTCACCTTTACCTGGTAGAGGACTACAGCACCGCCCATATAAAACAGGCAGAGCTCCCTGACCTTGCTCTCTTCTTCTATCTTCTTCCTCTACTTCTCCCCCCAACCTTTGCCCTATCTCCTGAATAAGCCCCCCCGCCCCCAACCGTTTGGTCTGGTGTTGTCTGCTCTAAGATGCTCGCAAACGTCTAACAACAAGCAGAGGCCCTTCTGGGATGGGGGAAGCTGTTGAGGGAAGTGGGGGGGAGTGTTGAATTAGACAAAACAGCTCCCAGGAGTGATTTGTGGCAGCCACTGGCAAAGACATCCACATCTAGAGAAGAGACGTGGCTTTGCCAAAGTGCACACAACCAGCCCAGGGGCAGCATCAGAGTGAAGATTCCCTGACTCTGGCCTGGAGTTCCTATCAGCATTTCCAGTGTAGAGAGAGGCTATGGTCTGCTGAGGGATGTGCTCATGGGATCTATAGTATTCGCATTAATTAACCACTTACTATGCCATAGGTTTTTTTGTTTGTTTGTTTGTTTGTTTTGTTTTTTGTTTTTTTGTTTTTCGAGACAGGGTTTCTCTGTATAGCCCTGGCTGTCCTGGAACTCACTCTGTAGACCAGGCTGGCCTCGAACTCAGAAATCTGCCTGCCTCTGCCTCCCAAGTGCTGGGATTAAAGGCGTGCACCACCACTGCCCAGCCCATAGGTTTTTTACTAAATATCAATATAAATCTATTTAACCTTCTCCCTGATTCTATGATGAAGGGGTTGCTGGTACTACAATTTCAATTTCTCAGGGAAGGAAACAGAAGCACAGAGAAGCCAGGACTTAAGAAGGGTCATAGACAGCAGACAGCTATTCCAGAATCCCAGGCTTCGGCATCCACAAAGTTATCCACTCCGCTCTATGGCTGCTAATCCATTAAAGAAAAGTTTGCCAATGTCACCATGAAGCAGGGGTGTCCAATCCTTTAACATGATGATATGATGGCAGATGACATGTGTTGTACTAAATTCATGCCACTCTGGGTTGCAGACTGTCCACAGGCTGCAGACTGGACACAGCATTAAAATCTATAGAACGGTCTCCACACTATTCCTAGAATCCTATGTTCCTCTGAACACTTTCCTGTATTGTGTTTCTCTCGTGCAGGAGACAAGAGGACCTAATGACAGGCATGGAAGCACTTTGTGTTTTTTCTGCTTTCTCCAGAGAACTCGAGTCACAGATGAATAAATCATCCACCATGCAAAAGACAATCTTTTGCCCAAGTCCTCTGCTGCTTCCTTCTGGGAACAGAGTTGGGCCCCTTCCCAGTTAAGTGGGATCTAATGATCCAGCTTTGCCAATGGAGTATGATTGATACCTATGCCCATCTCTTCCTGGGCATCACAGTACCATCCTCATCCTGTCCACTAGATGCAGGGGTGTAAAGACAGACAGGCATGGTAGAGACATAAGAAGAACAGAGCAAGGGTCCCTGAACTGAGGTGGAATATCCACTTTGGAGTTTTAGACTAATCTGTCTTTGACATTTGAGCCATGGACATTTTGGAGTCTACTAGCAATTCCTAACCTAATATGTCCTTTTTTCCACTTATGATCAGAAGTGGAGATTGGCTGCCTATAAGAATAATAAAACTTAAGGGGGTTGTGGAAAATTCTACTTTCCCATTGGTATCATGTTCAAATCACTATAACCTCTCCTTGTACAGTGTTTCCCAGGCAAGCATAGAGGCCATTAAGGCACCAGTAAGCCAGGGTGTCCATTACATTACCACATCTGTTTCCTTCGATGGCTGTTCCATTCCTCTCGGGACTGGAGGCCAGGAGCCTCAGTCCAGGTGTGGATGAACCTCCAGAAGGCACAAGGTTGGTACGGGAACCACTGGTGGTGGTGGAAGGGCCTCCGGCAAGGTGGCGGTCTCCAGAGTTCGGCCTCTTGTAGTACAGTGAGAAAGAGTGGGTCACGGAGCCCCTGTGGCTGAAGGTATCGGAGGAGGCATCTATGGTGTAGCGTTTCATGCCCACTGCGCTTACCAGACACTCTTCAGCAGTGGCTACCTTGGCTAAAAAGTAAGGGATGCAGAGAGCAGACATGAGAGAAGTCCAGCAAGCTCCCCACACCTCTGTCTTGACAAACCTTGCTCTGACATGGTCACTATTTCCAGTAAGCATGGGCAAAGAGAGAACATGAACACAAAGATTAGTTCTGAACAGCACCAGTAGCAGATTGGGATCTTGCCTCACCAGGGAGGAACCAAGAGGTAGGCTCTGCCATGTGTAGAAAGCCTAGTGGCCATCTTGGCCCCAAATCATTGAAAATCAATTAATTCAAACCAGACTAAACCAAAAACCAATAGTTCTGTTTGTGAGCTGTATATGTGAGCAAATGGTGTGTGTGTGCATGTGTGTGTGTGTAAAGGTCCAGATATAACAGAGATAAAAATAAAGAGGATATTATTCTTCCTCACTCCCACCCAGTCAAAACCACCAATAATTTAATCAAATATGAAATATCATCAAAAACAATCCTGATGTCTCCAAAAAAAACACACGTTAAAAAAAAAAAAAGTGGTCCAGGATCGGCAATGAAGAAGCATATTTAGGACCGGTAGACCCTGACACCTTTGTATGTCTTGGTTCCTCCTGCAGGAAGATACTGAAAAACTAAGATTTGATATTTTTAGGGTACATGGCAGGTCCCACTCTTGGGGACTTCTGGAGACTACCTGGAAACAAAAGCCACCAAGATGTAAGACTGAGGCAGAAACTTAGAGGTAAATTTTGCAGGTGCAAAAATCTTCTATTTTAGGGTTGGAAAGATGGCCCAGCAGTTAAGAGCACTGGCTGCTCTTCCAGGGCACCTCGGTTCAATTCCCAGCACCCATGTGTTAGCTCACAACTGTCTGTAGCTCCAGCTCCAAGGGATCTAACACCCTCTTCCGACCTCTGCAGGCACGGGGCATGCATGTAGTGCACAGGCATATATGCAGGCAAATAACACACATACATAAAATAAAATAAAAAACTTTATATTGTGAAGGATGAAAATTTTTATATTAATAACCATTCACCTTAAGACATTAAAAACTGAGCAGATAAAATTTACAGCAAATGTATAAAGATTTGAACAGAAGTTAATCCAATAGAAAACACTAGGATAAAAAAAAAAAAAAAGATAACAAAAGTTGGTTCTTTGGCCACACTAATAAAGTTGACAAATCTTTAAATGTCTTGACAAAAGTATAGGCAACTCAGATCACTAGATTCATAAATAGATATTTTTCTCAACCTTACAGGAATAAGGAAAATTAAAGTACACTATTGGGGTTGGTCTGTGCCTTCAGATGCTAACTACTGGTCTGGATGCCAACAAGGAGATATCTCCACCAAGAGATATTCATGTAGACCCTGCTCCCCTATTAAAGTTAATTGGTTAATAAAAGGCCAGAGCCTGTGATTGGGCCTACGGAGAGAAAGGCGGGACTTGAGGTTTGAGTGAAGCTGGACATGAGCACATGGCCTGGAGAAACAGCAAGTAACAAGGGACTTATGGGAGGGATGTAAGTTAGAATATCTTAAACCTGCACAGTCTAGGTTTCCAGCTGTAAATAAAATACCTGCATTGTGTGTCTTTTATATAGGCTTGATAGAATCAGCATCTTTTTATAGTATGCTACAAATGACTGTAAATAATTAGGTACTTTGAATGAAACCAGCAAATTACTGGAGCTGACTCAATGACAATCTGTGTGGTATAGACCTGCAACAAGAGATTGAATTAGTCCATTAAAAACTATCCACAAAGAAAGAGAAGACATAAATGATTTGTAGGCAAACTACCAAAAATTTCAAGAAAATAGATTTTTCACAAATTATTCCAAAAAAAAAAAATAATAATAAGAGAGAATGCTTTCCAACTCATTCTGTAAAGCTGGCATCATTTTGATACCAAATCCAGACAGATACCATAGGAAAAAAAAGAACTAGAGGGAACCGTCTCCTGTTTATACAGGAACAGAAATCCTTTGCCCAATTACTGATGGGATCCAGGGAGACTTAGCCCAACCAAGGAGAAATTCAGAGGTAATTTAACATCCAAAAATAAGTTAATAGACCATATTGATAGAATACAAAGGCCAAAGACTACATGATCATCTCAAGAGCGTCTGACAAAACCTTATACTTTTTGTTGTGGAAAGCCCCAGTCTTGTATTTTGATCCTAGTTCCTCTTTCCTGGGAGGGGCTGCAGAGAAGGATTGAATCTGTACACAGGTGACATCTTGTAAACCTTCTGTCCAATTAAATTTGTAAAATAAAGGCTAGAGCCAGTGATTGGGCAGTAGAAGGGGAGGCGGAGACAAAGGCTTAGGGGAGAAGAGAAGAAGAGGAATTCGATATAAGAGGTAGTCGAAGGAGGAAAGATAGGAGAAGGAAGTTCGAAGACAGAGGAGCCGGTGGTGGAAGGACAAGCACGCGCCTGGATAAACCGCAAGTTATAAGGGATCTCATAGCCGGGGATTAGAATAGTGTAATAGTAAATCTGCCCAATCAGGCGGCAATTTATACCATAATTATTGAGTTGTGTCTTCCTTTACTGGTCTTAATTGGGTTGGAAATTTACCGCAACACTTTTTCATGACATAGATCAGTCAATAAGCCTGGACAGGAGGGGACTTCCTCAACAAAGGATCCTGTGACATCCCAGTTCAGTGGGAAAAGACTGGATGCTGCTCCCTGGGTCAGCCACATCGGCTTTGGCTGGAGGTCTCAGCTTTGGTGATTTGATAAGAAAAGCCAGGGTTGTCTTCCAGATTGGAAAAGAAGTCAAATGACCCCTATACATAGGAAGTCCTAAAGAACCCAGTTTTTAAATTACTAGAACCAATAAATTATCAGCAAGATTGCAAGGTGCAAAATCAGCACACGGACATTTCAATTGTATATACTCACACCAAACAACCTGAAATGAAGTCAAGAAAGTGACGCCATACAATGAGGCTAAAAATAGTGGACACTTGAAAACAAATTGATCAGGAAAAAAAAAATCTCAATTTATATCCTGAAAAATATGCAGCACTGTTGAAATATAAATGAATAGTAAAAATATAATTTTTATAGTTTTTTTGGTATAATCATAAGGTGGACAACACACTAAAATTGTTCGAACAAAATTAGCACCATCCCTGTCAGAATCTTGACTAGTTTCTCTATTGTACTGTTCTAAAACTCGTGGAATTATAAAAGATTAGAGGAATAAAAATAAAAGTAGAGACTTTACAGGGTCACAAAGCAAACATAACAACCAAGAAATGGTAACCATAACTGATGTGTTTATAAAAGGATAGAGATAAGAGAGTGTGTTTCTATGGGTGTGTGAGAGGTATGGGGGAAGGGGATGGACTCAGCGGGCCCAGCGGAGGCATGTCTTCTCCCTGAGGGACCAGCCACACACTGGTATAGCATAGAATAGAGTTTATTCAGGGCATGGAGAAGGGAGCCAGGAGGGTAGAAGAAGCGGAGTGGCAGAGAGAGAGAGAGAGACACAGAGACAGAGAGAGGAGAGAGAAGTGGAGGCTGGCCATCAGCACGTTGAGAGGGGGAAGAGAGGGAGAAGGGGTGAGGGGACAGAAGGATCAAGAGAAAAGAGCAAGAGATCAAGAAAGAGAAAGAAAGGGGCAAGCAGCCCCTTTTATAGTGGGTGGGCCTACCTGGCTGTTGCCAGGTAACTGTGGGGAGGAGCATACCTGGCTGTTGCCAGGTAACTGTGGGGGTGGAGTTTAGACAGAATGCAAACCATAACAGCACAGTTCCATGGGGGGACCGATATTTGGAGGAATGAAGCTGCACTCAGAGCTCAGAAATGAACCTGTTTATCTGCATGCAATGGTTTCTCAACTAGACCCTTTAGTGAGGAAGGAAAGAAGTCTTTCTACAGATGGGCCTTAGAAAACCAACCACACACAAGAAACAATGCAATTTGGCCTTTCTTTACCGTATAGAAAAAATTAAAATGAATTTTAAAATCCCCTTAAGAGGAACTGTAAGAGGTGAGGACAAAAACAATTTACTCCTTTGTAGGTTTCCATTTGTACATTGGAAACGTATTCTTATATCCGGCCTGATCCAGGTGCACAGCCTCTCCAATCCTGGATCTCAGGAGACAGAGGCAGGTGGGTTATTATAGGTTCCAGGCCAGCCAGTGCTACACAGTGAGAACCTGCTACATAAATAAACAAATAAGTAAATTTGATGCGTGAGCCACAAAAGCCACAGCAACCAAATTCTGGACTTCATCAAAATTGAAGACATATTCTTACAAAAACGCTAACACCCCCCCACCAAACCCCAAAAAAAACCAAAGCCACAGTCAGGAGAGAATTCTCCTCTAACAAGGAACTGACTCTAGACTGCATCTAACAAACTCAGCTGTGAAAAGATGGCTCCCTCAACAGATGCTAACTAGTGCTGCAGAGAAATCAGACCATTCAAGTACTGCCGATGGCTCAGCCACTTTGGAAAACAGACACATTAGAGAACTGCACATGACTGAGAAACTGTACTCCTGGGAGTGCACACAAAGGGAACATTTGTCTATACAAAACTTATGCACCAGTGTTCATGTACCCCTGTCTCCTTCTATTTGAACTAGTCCCCAATCCAATGGAATCTCATCAGCTACTAAGAGATCCTTTCAGCAAAGATCCCATTTCTAAATAAGGACCCATTCACAGAACCTAGGGCTAGGACATGAACATACAATGTTTGGGAAGACACCATTTGGTTGAGGATGAGTAAACGGGTTTTGTTGATGGTGTACTTAAGATAGAATCTCATTCAGTAGCCCAGGCTAGCCTGGCACTCACAATGTAGCCCAGGTTGGCATTGAACTTACAGCAGTTCTGAAAAGTGTGAAGTTACAGGTATAAGTGACCACACATGACTTAATTTTTAATAGTCATTTATGTTAAATATATATCCATAAAATACAATTAGCAAATTAAACAATTATATCCTTGATGAAAGTCTTGCTAGAAAGGGGTGAGTCAGTGGAAAGGGACATCTCGAGTCAACAGGTCTATAGGTATTATCCAAACATTGTAAAAGTTGGCAAGATGGCATGTTAGCATTGGGAACACGCTGCGCCAGAGTCAATCTTTATCTTCTATAATAACTGAGCCTCTTACTGAAAAGCGTTCCCAGGAGCCCGGAGAGATGGCTCAGTGGTTTAAGAATCTGTACTGCTCTTGCAGAAGACCTGAGTTCAGTTCCCAGCACCCACACTGGATGGGTTTACAACAGAGCCTTACACAACTGTCTGCAATGTTAGCTCCAGGGGAGTCTTATGCCCTCTTCTGGCTGCTGTAGGTACTGCACTCACACACACAAAGTCACAAACATATACATAAATAAAAAGGAACTAAAGTAAAAACTTCATCAAGGAATCTTATAGTCTCCCCCAAAGCTAGGCTACTGTGCTAAAAAATCTTGTGTCCCATCATAAGGCCTAAAGAAACCACTTGTAAATCATTCCGTGTCTCCTTCGCAGAGAACAATACCCCGATTTCTGCGCACCCAGAAGAGCTTGCTACAGCTTAGTGGCAAGCGCATGCATACACATGGGGTGGGGGGCTTTGGATGTCTGGGGAACTTTCTGGATAGCTTTGTGTTTCTTTTTCCCCCTTGTGGATCTGTTTGTGGAATGCGGTTTCCTCCACTGATGGGTATAAACTCCTGTGCAAAGATGAAAGCAAAGACGTCTCCAGAACAGAAGGAGCCTCCTGTCTTAAGTTTTTCCGTTTCAGGAAAAAAGTTCCTCCCTTCCTCTGCCTGCCCCTGGTCTGGGGCTACAGTGGGAATGACGGGGGCCTTCCAGGACCCCCGTGGGCAAGCCACGCACCCCACTATTCTGGAGAACTCCAAAAGGGGAAGCAGCAGAAGAAAGAGGGACAAGGATGGAGCCAAGAGAAAGGAAGAGAGTCCCTAAGCAAGGGAGACCCGTGTGCAAAACACAGACCAGCAGAGCAAGCCTTAGCCTGTGAGGAAAGCCGGGCTCCACTGCAAACAGCCAAGGGAGCTTGGACCATCGGTTTTACTCAATGGATCCAAGCGGTGCTTTACTAGTATTCTCTAATGAAGGCTTGAGATGCAGCAAGATAACCACCTGCAAAACCCTTCTCACACTACCTCTTTACCCAGAGAATGCCCAGACTCCAAAACTAATATGTTATTCCACCATTTCCACTCCCCAGCCTACACACCATGCATTACATGTCATATCACATGTGCAAGCTCTCTCCTCTCCCCTCCCTTTCTCTCTTTTCCCTCTCTCTCTCTCTCTCTCTCTCTCCTCTCCATCTCTACACACACACACACACACACACACACACACACACACCACCACACGCAGTCCTTATTTCTCCCACATCAATCATAACTTCCCAGTTGAGGGACAGCTGTACGGAAAGTGAGCCCTTGGCAGAGTCATTAATGCTAGCTTCCCCCAGGCTGAACGCCATGGTCCTTCTCGTGGATGGTCCGACCCTTTGCAGGTCTGCCTAGTTCTTGGGCAGGGTTCCAAGGGTTCAGCGAGAACAGCTTGGCCTGGCTACGCTAAGAGCTGGCAGCACTTCAGTCTCAAAGGCCAGAGAAGGAAAAAACTGGACTGAAGCCCGCCAGGCACAGCTTCCTAGAGGCAGGGAGCAGCTCTTTCCTCCAGAAGAGAAAAGCCTGGAGTCCCGGAGCACAGAGCTGGAAACCTCAGTGGGGAAGCTGGAGGCAGGAAGGGAAGGGCCAGGGATCCCACTTCTCTTGCCCAGACATAGGTGTCCTCTCATCCTACCTGGGTGCAGAGTCCGTGTTCCTGACAGTTTCGCCCACACTCCTGGGGGCTGCAGCTCACAACACGTGCCAGATGCTGTGGGACCCTGTGTCCTCTAAGGAACTCAGACGTTGCAAACAGCCACCCTTCCTCTGCAGCTTTTGAGGAGGCTTTGGTCACAGCTCTTTTATTCCCAGGCTCAGCCCCGCCCTTGTTCTTACAGATAAACAATTCTCCCTTAGGGCATCAGTGGCCCTGCCTTGCCTTCGTGGTTCAAAGGGCACCGGGCCACACCACCTATGGGTGGAGCACTTTCATTCGCTTCAATTACGTTTTTCCATTACCTTAGTCTCGGGACAGTATAGATTTCTCTTCCTTTAGCTTGCCCCCAGCTCGATCCCTCAGCCCGAGGACCAACCCTGACTCCTCTCTGGTCCATTGTAGCGAATTTATATTTCCCTGTCTCTAATGAGAGGCCCGCAATCAGCCATCATTTTAATGCCTGACACCTGCATTTCTTTCTTTCTCCCACGTTTCTGGTTTGCCTGAGACTTTATTCTAAGTTATGGGTCGATTTTCCTCTCTTGGAAACTTGGACCAAAGACAGTTTTGACTAAAGTCAGCTGTTTAGAATAATGCGTTGCCGTTGGGCCTCCAGAGGACTGCAGGCTCTGGGACCACCTTCCCTGGGAGCTGGCGGTTCTGCCGAGCCTCTACCCAAAGCATGAGGGAAACCCAAACAAGCAGAGAGGGCAGTGGTGAGGGGCGGTCTGAGTCCTCAACAGGCGCAGGTGTTTTGCCCTTTTCTAAATTTGGGGGCTGGAGAGTTGGGTTCAGTCCGCACAGTGCTTTGCTCAACAAGTGGGAGGACATGGGTCCGAATCCTAGACTTCTATAGTCACACTCACAACTCGCTCCACATACAAAGGCACACACATTACACTAACACACAAACACACACGCACACATATAAACACACCCGCTCACACATACACAGTTACACACTCACACACAAACACACACACACACCCTTATACACACAAACACTCACACTCACACACAAACACATTCACACACAAATACACATGCAGGCACAATAGTCTCTCCCACACTCTTGCACTCTCACACAAACACACACACACAAACACACCACTCAGACTCACCTAAACACATACGCATGCACAACACTGTCTCATACAAACACACACTTACATACACACACACACCAACACATTCTCTCAAACACACACACAAACACACATGCACACACACATACACTTACATACAACACACACATGCACACACACTCACACTTGTCCATAAGCCAACCAATGAGCTTCGAGAAGAGTCTCGAAGAAAATAAGGTGACCTGGCAGCTCTGATCCTCTGAAGAGTCACAGTCATGATCTCATAGCAGGCTGCGTACAACCTCCTGTGAACGCCAGGAAGTCTGATGCCCTGTCTGGACTCCTAGGGGCCCTGCACACACACAAATACATATACATATAATTAAAATGAAAATACATCTTTTCTCTTAATAAAAGGTGGAGAGGAGAGGCCCTCCTATGGAGGTGAGGGAGGACAGAAGACACATGGGGGAGGAAGGGGGTACAGGGAGTGGTGGTGAGCTGCCCCAGGGTGTGAGAGCTGACTCCGCCCCTTGTCTGCCCTACGCGGATGTTGTGGTTGAGAGAAAAGATGCCCTTTCCCACTTGACCCTTGCTGCTAGTGGCAGGCAGGAGAGCGCCTGCACCTCACCTGCACAGCACAGTAGAGCTGGCCCTGGTGGCCAAGTCTTGGATGAGCAGCCTTAGGGGCATGAGAGTAGGAGAACTGGCCCCTTGCCAACAAGGCATTGGGTGAGCATAGCGGGGGCAGTGTGGCATACAAATACCGTTACACACACACAAACACACACATAGATGCACACGCTCACACACAAACGTACTCACCACACTCATACGCACAAACACACTCACACTGTCACATACCTGGTGGTGCGGGTGCGGGAGAGCTGGCAGGCTGAACAACTCAGCTATCACTGAGGTCCAGATCCAGGGCTCGGAGTTGGCCCACACCAGCATCCACCCCATCTGTGAACTGCTGGAGGGTGTGAAGGGGCGGGTCCTGCGGATCCACAGCCGCAGGATCTCCATGACACAGGGCAACGACAGGCTAGTTCAGAGGAGTCCCACTAAGGCTCTAATATTGATAGTGTATCAGAAGCCAGAGGCCTCGAACCAGACCAGTGACTCATGGCAATGGACATCTGCAAGTGAAGACGTGTGGACGGAAGCCTGTACTGTGGGACACACTACAGCTTCCATGGCAAGATTTTGTTTTGTTTTTATTTTTGTTGTTGTTGTTGTTGTTGTCTTTTGGGATGGGGGAGGCTGTTGGGATGGAGAACAGATGTGGAGGGACCAGGATGGGGGGATTGGAGTGCATGCTGCCGAGGTCACAGGGAATCAATAGAAAGTTAAAAAAAAATGGCAGTAAAGGAACTGAGAAAGGCTCCCTATGTCCAAATCTAACCTTCATACACGGGCACACATGTGCACCCCATGCACACACATTTACACCCTGGCTTAGAGTTCATACACGGCACACATGTGCACTCCCATGCACACACATATACACCCCGGCTTAGTTAGAGTTTCTAGTACTGCAATGAAACATCATGAGCAAAAGGAATTTGGGAGGCAGAGGCAGGTGGATCTCTGAGTTCGAGGTCAGCCTGGTCTACAAAGCAAGTTCCAGGATAGTCAGGGCTACGCAGACAAATCCTGTCTTGAAAAACAAACAACAAACAAAAAAGCAAGTTGGGAAAGAAAGAGTTTATTTGGCTTACATTCCACATTGTGGTCCATCATTGAAGAAAGCCAGATCAGGGAAGGAACCTGGAGGCAGGAGCTGATGCAGAGGCCAGGAAGGGGTGCTGCTTACTGGCTTGCTCCCCGTGGCTTGCTCAACCTACTTTCTTAGAGAACTCAGGAGCACCAGCTCAGGGATGGTCCCTCTCCCATCAACCACTATTAAGAAAATGTTATACAGGCTTGCCTGCAGCTGATCTTACGGACAGCTTTCACATAAAAAGCTTTCACCTTTTAGTGTCACATACTGTCCAGTGTTGGAGCTGGCAGGCTTCAGACAGCCTTTGGGAAGCTCCAGAGCCAGTAGGCACAGTTCGCAATGGCCAAATCCTCATGTCTGTCTGCACCAAGTTGCAGAAAAAGAACATGTCACTGGGGTCCTGTGAAAGACAAACTTCAGGTTCCCTGGATGCCCAAGAGCCAAATCTCAAAGACGTGGACTCCGCCAGCAACTTGTTCATGGCGGCTGAGGGACAAATACATCCCTAATCATGGATCCTTTAGATGAGTGGCAGGCCCTGTGCTCTGGAAGGTTCTGCCCAGTTTTACTCCAGTACATGATTACCAGTATCTAATGCGTGGGCAAGATGGATGAGGCTGACTAGAAACCAAATCATAGAGAAGTTCCCAGTCTGTCCCCATGGCCGTGGGAATGGTTTGGTATCTGTCCCCTGGAACTTGGGTTATAAATTCAATTACTACCTGAGTCCCTTGAAAATTTTCAGATAGTAATTGAATAATCAAAGGGCCAGACCCAGCCTATTGTGGGTGGTGCCATCCCTGGGATGGTGGTCCTGGATTATATGAGAAAGCAGTCTGAGCAAGCCAGGTGGACCAAGCCAGTAAGCAGCACGCCTCCAAGGCCTTGGCATTAGCTCCTGCCTCCGGTTCCTGCCCTGTGTGACTTCCTGTCCTGAATTCCTTCATTGATGTGGAGATGTAAGCAAAATAAACCCTTTCTTCCCCAATGTGCCTTTTGATCTTGGTGCTTCACCACGGCAATAGAAATGCTAAAACCTAGGGCAAGCCTGTTGGGGATGGTCTTTGTTGTGGTCTAGGAGTCGCTCCGCAAACCCCATGAAAATCGATCTCAGTGAGTCAGGGATGGTTTACTGAACGCACACCTGATGCTGATCAGATCAGGAACACAAAGAGGAGTCAGGAGCCTGACTGTGGTGCCGGTCTGTTCTCCAGGCAGGCTTTTTATAGGAAAAAACAGATTCAACGGTTTGAAAGGCAAGGAGGGGAGCAGGTGGCTTACTAGACAAAGCATTGTCAGGTGACCTTTAAGCTGACTGGTCCTGAGTGAGGTGAGAGGGGTGGGGGATGGGTGGTGGTCAGGGGAATTTCAGAACATTGAGATAACAGAGTATGAGTGCTATAATTATTGGTAGCATTCTTCAGTGTCAGCCACACAAAACCACTAAGAGCTCATACGCAGGCGCAGGAGGTTCTGCCCCCCCCCCCCCAGTCAGCTCGGACTCATACTGACCTTTAACCCAAGGGGTCCCAGGTAAAGCTTTGTGGAATTCCTTAAAATTAACAAACCTCTCAGAGCTGGAACAAGGATTGGTTTTCAACCTCTCCATGGTTGTCAACCCCACTTCCTCCCATCTTGAGACCATTAATTGGGTTATTTTTGCTGATTTCTTTTGGTCCTGGGCCTTAAATAGGCTAACTTTGTGATACAACAGATAGATAATTTGGTAGCAAAACTTATTCAGATACATTAGCATAAGTTAGCTATCGAGGACCATGAGACTCAAGATGATGAGGTTGTTACTCTATCCAGGGTGTTCGCAAAACCCATCTCCACCCAACCTAAAAGAGGGGACTTCTGCCCCTAGACCAAGCAGAGAGGGACCACCCAGAACCCCCTATGACTGGCAATCTGAATTCTTGCTTAGGCTGCGAGACTAAGCACTGCAAGGGAATATAAATAAAAGTTAAAAATATCTCTCTGGGTTCCCTGAGGGACAAGCATGACTGCATAGGGGTTGATGTCAAAAGTATCCCCTCTCCAGGAAAAAGACATGGGATGGGTATGGCCCTCATGCCTCACTGGACAACGACAGGAGGACCGGAGCCATTACAAGGTCCCCTTCAATTATTGGAGGTCAGGCCTCTATCCCCGCCTTCGCAAGATTAGAATCGCCAAGGCCCTTCTATACTTAGAGAAGGGAGGAGATGTAAAGGGCAATCCTGCTTATACACTGAAGGCCTAAAATCAGCCATAGGCCTAAAATCAGCAATAGGCCTGACATACATACATGCTAAGACCAAGTCTTGGGTCTCTGTGGAAAAACACTGAAACAGAAGGCTATAAGCTATTGTAAACAGGCAGCTTTTGTGGAAATTTACCAGCCCAAGTAGTCATAGGTCTTATAAATAGGCAGCCTCGGTGGACAGTACCAACTTAGATAAGGACAAGTGAATCATAGCAGAGTCGTAGTGACCTGTCCCCTGAACCTACACCCAGCTGATCCCCTGTTCTGAAAGGTATCTGTACTCTCCCTGATTACCTATGTTCCGGTGTTATTCCCTTCCCCACATCCTGCCTTTTTGTGTTTATAACCCCTGTGTGAATAAGTAAATTATGATGTGATAAAAATAAATAAAATAAAATAAAATAAAAAAACCCTCTCAGGCAGGAATTGGACATTAGACTAGAACAAAGAAGTAATTTAGACAGGAATCTAAATCTTAGGCTAGAACAAAGAAGTAGGCTTCAGACATGAAAATGACTTTGGATTAGGACAGGGAAGTAGGCTCAGATATTTTGTTCATCCTGATAAGCCCTTAGAAACAGTGATCATAGGAGTTTGTTTATTACCCTGCTTGTTCTTTGACTTTTTGTGTTTATTGTCTTACTTGTTACTTGCATCTATTGAATTGCTAGTTCCTCAACCTAGAACTGACCTTAATACATGCATGTAATTAAATTGGTATAAAAGCAAAAAGGAGGGGGGGGATAAGATAGAGGGTTTCTTGGGGAGGGAAAGGGGATGACATCTGAAATGTAAATACATAAAATATCCAATAAAAAAGATTAACAAACCTTAGGACATACAAACAGAATATGATATGTGGTCAGCACGACCCTGCTCTGAATCAAGTTATTTTTCTGTGTCCGTGACTGGCAGGCATGTTACAGCAACAATATGAAATAACTGGTGTGTGTGTGTGGAGAGAGAGAGAGACAGAGACAGAGAGAGACAGAGAGACAGAGAGAGAGAGAGAGACAAGAGAGACAGACAGAGAAGACAGAGACAGAGACAGAAAGAGAGAGAGAGAGAGAACCCAACAGTCTTACATGCCTTGATGTGAGAAGGCCCATCTCAGACAGTAGATGGCAGCATTCTCTGGGAGGAAGTTAAGTTCATGGTCTACATAACATGAAGCGAGCAGAACTCTGACAGCATTTGCTGTTCTTTGCTCCCTGATGTCTGGTGCAACCTGACCAGCTCCTGCCTTTTTACTTCCCCACCAGGACAGACTCTACCCTGGAACTGTGAGCCACCTTGTTCTCCCTTCAGCTGCTCTCCTAGTTGATCATAGCAACAGGGAAAGAAAACAAGACCGACGCCATGGCCCTGGCTCCACTGTGTTCCCCACATGCTTTCCCTAGATCAACAATGCTACTTCCAAATAAAGAAAAAAAAATTTTGGGGCTGGAGAGATGGCTCAGCGGTTAAGAGCACTGACTGCTCTTCCAAAGGTCCTGAGTTCAATTCCCAGCAACCACATGGTGGCTCACAATCATCTGTAATGGGACCTGATGCCCTCTTCTAGTGTGTCTCAAGACAGCTACAGTGTACTCATATACATAAAATAAATAAATCTTAAAAAAAAAAAAAAAAAAAAAAAAGAAAAAAAATTTCTCTGCTTTTTCTTGAGATTCTTGCTGAACTCTGCAAATCCACAACTCTAGTTTTCTCTGTGAGGAAGGAGCACCTGCCATTGATATCTGCAGAGGCAGATACCGCCAAGGCCTTGGCCTTCCTGCCCTGCCCATGGCCACTTTTCAACCTGGGCTTTTCTGTGGCTGTGGTACCCAAGGTTCCCAACCTTTGGTTATGTTCATCCTGTGATAAGAGGTAAACACAACTCTCAAAGGAAGGCATATTTGATGAATGGCCCAATCAGATTTGTACAGTATAAGATCTTGGTTACATAGCTTTGTGCAGACTGACACAGGACACTCCAGGAAGAAAGACTACACTTCCCCTCAGCCTAGATTCTTTGGGATTGCTTAGTTCTGTAATGTCAGAGCCCTTCAACAACTCTGCAATGATGAACAATTACCCAGAGTTTCCTTATAGTAGGGTGAAGAAAATCACTCCCACCCAAGAGTAGAAAAGATGTGGTGTGGTCTTACAGTCTAAATTCTATGCACACATGCCACAAAGATAGACTGTCAGTTCTCAGGAGCTGGAGAGACCACATTTCTCTACAGCATAGGATCAACTACAAAGTTCCAGTCAGTTGGGAGTCCTCCCAGCAGCCCAGAGAGGCAGGACTGGGCCTCTCTAGGATGGCAGCACTGCCCAGCAGCTATCTCACCTGCCCACCTTGAGAGAGGGTGTCTGCAGCAGGACACAACACCCCTGCCTTACCTGACTCAGTCCTCCCATCTTCCCTCTCCTGGGCCTTCTCAGAGGCACCGACGCTCCCAGGAAAAGGCAGGTGGCTGAAGAGGTTGTCACACAGGAGGCTGCGGCACAGTTTGGTCAGGAAGCGGAGGACGTAGCCCACACTGTTCACCACAGGCAGACTCCTCAGGTGCTGCTTTCCGTCAAAGGAAGCAGAGACTGGAAAACCAGAAATAGCAGCTGAGAGCCGACGCAGGGAGGGAGCAAGGGCAGTCCACTCTCTTCTATTTGAAAGCGGGCTGGACTGAATTACAGTCTCACTAATGCCCTGTTTCCCATCTAAAGTACTACCCGGACAGCAAGCTGTCCCAATTGTCATGTCTCCTTGTCTCCTTGGTCTGTGACAACCGGTCAGCCTTTCCTTGCTTTTCATAACCATGGCAGCTCTGACTAGTTCTGCTCAGATATCACGAGACCTGTTGCTTCTCCATTTGCTTTTGTTTGATATTCTTTCTCACAGCAGAGACATAGGTCTGGAGACAGAGAAGAAAGACTACAGAGACTTCACGGCACAGCAGCCAGGAGCCATGGTGTACCCACAGGCTCTTCTGATGTGAACGCTTGGTGGATGGTCTCCATATTCTGGTCCCTGGGCCCAGTCATTAAGTTTGCCCATACCCAAGGGTGGACAAAGTGTTTGGCAGTACTTCCTGACTGGAACAGGGCAAATTCACAAATCACATACAATTCTTCCGTAAGAAAAAGTCACCTTTCCCCCATCTTTGTCCCATCTCACTGCATTTATTCTTTATTCGGTCATTTATTATGCTCAGTGTGATTCCTGGACACATGCTTTTTGTCCTGGACTGTCCAAGACTATGCTATTTATTTTGTTCCTCAGACTGTCCCAGCTTTCATTTTTTGAGAGCTCTGTTGGGGTTGACTCCTGTGTCACTTCAGTCAACATTTTTTGATTATTCCATGGTCATCCCTGTTTCCCTGTTCAGTCTTAGAATAAGCCATTCTCCAACTGCTGGACTTCCTTTTATTAGTAAGTGATGCAGGGAGACACAACCAGAGTACGGGATGAGCTTACCGCTACTGCATGAACCCTGCACCTGGGCCGAGCGTTACAGGTGCATGTGTGCTCTCCCCTCATAATTACTTACCTGTTGATATTTTTATCTAGGACTCCCATACCCAAGGGTGGAGGGAATGTTTGGCATTACTGGGTCTCTATCCATGTCTGAAGGAGGAGACAGATACAGACACCTGAGTTTACCCTGAAGTCTCCAGTTCTACATCTCAGTTGTTACCAGAGGACCCCAGGGGTCTTCATGGGAATCCCTGAAGAGAAGAATCTTTAAAGGGGTCTAGAGTGACATTTTTGAGAATTCTGGAATTCTAATTACGTTTTAAGGTGTTGGGATACGGGGCTGCTTTCACACTGTCTGCAGCAGCTGACTGTGACTTGCCGCAGCTCTAGCAGAAGCGTGGTTTTTGCCAACCACAGATAGTTTTTGCAATTGTGTGACATTTGGAATTCGACTTTTCAGAGGGTACATAAATTTGAGAGCCAGAGAGGTGGTGTTGGTAGTTGGTGGTCACTTAGGGATGTTGGTTGCAGTTTGTTAGTACCCATGATCAAAGGTAAAAGAAAAAAGAAAGAAATTCGATTCAAGGATTTTCCTAGTTCCTTCTCTCCCCTCTATCCTTATCTCTCTCTCTCTAGTGTTAACCCACAAAGTAGCAAAGACCAGAAACCTGGGTCTTTAAAACAACCTCTCTACAGCAACGCTGGTTCCAGCTCTGGACAGATAGTGGCATCGCTTTCCTGAAGCACTGAGAAGAGTGCATCCCGCCTCTCGCTCACAGCCCCCTCAGAACTGCACACCAGCTCCAGTGTGAGGGACAGAAAGACACCTCAGAGAGGAGCGTCCTGCTTTGACCTGGGCTTCCCCCACTCACAGCAACTGTAAGCAAGCAGTCACCTGATTTGCATTATACCTCCCCCAGAGCAGGCTGATAGATGGCAGGGCTACCATAGCTAGTTTTTACTGAAACCAGACATCAGAAGAACCATTCTTCCGTATAGCGCTTTTCAGTTTGGTAAGGCCTTCGGCACGCATTTTCTCACAGGCCGCCTGACCAGCCTGTGAGTGAGGACGGGAAGGAAAGAAGGCTGGAAAGAGACCTAGGCTGGGTTTTTCAGTTCACGTGGCTTCCATGTGGCACTCACCTTTTATTTAAAACTCCACGTGGCTGTGATCCAGGGACCAGCCACAGCCAAGCCATATCATGCTCTCCCAGAACTTTGCAAATCCTCTCTTGGCATCGACACTGTCTTGAAAAGGCTTAGTGATATGGAAACTTGCTCCAAGGTAGGAGGGTCTCCGGGCCTCAAGCCTATCTGTTAAGTCGTGCACATGTTCTATGAATATTCATGGGTTGCATTACATGCTGGAAATCCCATCTTTTTTTTTTTTTTTTTTGGTTTTTTGAGACAGGGTTTCCCTGTGCAGCCCTGGCTGTCCTGGAACTCACTCTGTAGACCAGGCTGGCCTTGAACTCAGAAATTCTCCTGTCTCTGCCTCCCAAGTGCTGGGATTAAAGGTGTGCACCACCACTGCCTGCAAAAGTTTCTTCCCCTCGGGCTGTGAGACAGACTCACAGCAGAGGCTGGACTCGAACTCGAGAGAGGCACAGGTGCGCCACTGCTGGCTGGCTCCCATCTCTTCCAAGAGGTTGCAGAACTACTGAGTTCATAAATTCCCCCTCCTGGGAGCTGTGGCTAAGGCAGAGCATCCCAGGGGTGCTGGGAGGGGTGCTGGGGCTCTATGATGTTCCTCCCTTCAACTCTTAACAGTATCAGGATCCCGGCGCCCTCTTCTAGCCTTTAGGTTCCTCTAGGTGCTGTGTTGTGGGGTGTTTGGGGAGCACTGCCCTGAAGATCAGCTTGTAAGTGCAGAGTGGGGCACCTGGCTGTTTCTCCTGAGTCCCTGTCGCCCCTCTGGGCCACTTTGGATGCTGTCCTGTAACTTTGTTGAACCTCCATTTCTGACTATAACATGAGACGCTTCCCGCACTTCAGGCCTCAGGGTGGAGGCATTGGATCAATACTATACCATTCTCCAAGACATCAGGAAAAAGGTCCACTCTGGCTTCTGGAATCCCCTCAGCCAATCAGAACGCCGAAAGGCATCCATTCTGGTCTTACTTCTCTCCAGTGACAAAGCCCTGAGGCCACAGAGAGGGAGGGGCAGGAAAGCCAGGCTCAGAACCAGTTCTTCCAGCTCAGGGTCAGAGACTACAGAGCCTTTAAGGCAGGTGGCAACAGGGAGAATGAACACAAAGACAAGGGGCCTTCCTCAGCCCCAGATCTGTCTTGAGCTCTGCTATGCAGCAAGGAAAGGGGACAGGGTCTGAGGGTGACTCACGTGGAAGGCAGAGATGGAACAGGGGAGCAACTCCTGGACTCGAGTTTCCTCCCCTTCCTTGTTTACATGTTCCCTATCTGCTGAAGCCCTTAGATATCCCATGAGCCAGACACAAGAACTTGGACCTAGCGAAGGTTCCTCCCCCACCTCCATTTGCTTCCCTTCCCCCTCCCCTCCTCTTTTGATCTCTTTCCTTTCATTTCTGAGACAATGTAACATAGATGTCTTAGAACTCTGTGTAGCACACACTGGCCTCAAGACTCAAGATACTCCTGCCTCGCCTCTGTAGTTCTAGGAGCCCAGGCTTTCCCATGGCTGCTTGCCCTTGCTAACTAACCCTACAGCCCACTGCCAGGAAATCTGCCTTTTTTCCTGGTGCTAAGGAAGGTCACAGCCACAACACTGAGCCAGAGAAAACACAAGCCTCCATCTTCAATAACGCAAAGCCTGCTGATCCGGGCAGAGACAAGAGTTACACAGTGTGGAGCAGAGAGGCAAAAGATTTGAAGAGTCAGGACTCTGCCCTCTGAACCTCCCACTCTACAGGCAAATCTGTTCCTCTGGAAGCTGGCAGGTTAGGGCTGAAACCGGAGGAGTCCTGAGACCCTGTTTAAAGAGGTGCGTCCCCCCCATAGGTTGAAATGTGAGATTTCTTTTGCTATTTCACTCTGTGGTACTGAGGGCTATGACAAAGGACAAAAGGAGATCTGATATTCAGATCAGGGTCAGAAGAGAGGACTCAGATAAGGCAGCCTTTGAGGAGAAATACTAAAGGGCGTCGTGGACCACTAGGGTAAGGGTATTCCAGAAGATGTGAACAGCAAGTGCAAAGGTCCTGGGGTACAAGAATAATTGAAGGACACAGGAAGACTAGCAGAGAAGTCATCTAACCTGAGCTAAACACAGAATGAGAGAGAAGTGACCCCGAGTTTGGAGAGGGAGCTGGAAGCACCTCACATAGGCCTACGGGCCCTTAATGATATGGGCTCTCACTTAGACGTAGGAGCCAGTGGAGGATTTAGGGAAAAGAACAAGTAAGATTTTATTCTAAAATCTACTGTGTTGTGGATATGTCTGAAGAGGAACATGTTGAAAATCAGGAGAGGACAAAGGAGTCAAGGTGAAGACCCAGGAGGTCAATCCTGCTGTCTAAGGTAGCTGTCTCTCAAGTCATCCCAAGAAATACATTCTGCTAATAAGTTCACAGAGGACTTGGAGCCCAGCAAGTAAAAGCCCTGGATACAGCCACTGTCCCCAATCGGGGATGCCTGCAGAGAGACCCCTACCATCCCTCCCACACCCCAGACCTTACCTGACACCAGCTCACCACGGTATCCCTGCTTGACAAGGGAGAAGACCAGCCTCGGCTGGTGCGCACAGTCAATGCATGCTTGCACCGCCTGCTGCAGGACAGCCGCAGGCCGCTCGGGTCCCAGCGTTCCGGAAGTGCTGCAGCTTCCTCCTCTCCAGGTATGGCCTGCGTCGGCCTGTTTGTTAATGTAGAGGCACACTGTGGGCACAGAGAATACCAGAGATGAAGTGTCTAGCATTCCACACACACCCGCTCTGCAGGCTGTGTAGGCTGGCGGTTCTTCAGGCCTGCACTCGGCCCCGGCCTTGGGAAAGCTGCCAAGGGCAGACACGGGACTGATCCTCCCAGCGTAAGAAGGCTTACTCTAGAGGAGACCTCCTGCCAGTGGGCAGAGGGATAGCGGGTCTCCTCTAACTGTGTAAGCTGAACAGAAGATGATTACGATGGCCCATATGGACAGTGTATACGAAGGTATACACTGGGTATATCTTTCATCTGGGTAGGTACATGGACAAAAATCTCTCCCTCTCCTCCAAGAAAAGCTGGTTATTTCTCTGTGAACTTGCACGAATAAGAAGCCTGTTGTGACATTGATCACTCTAGAAGCAGTATGAGGTTCCAATGGGACTGCTATTTATAACTCCAGAAAATAATGCTTGAAAACAATCAGTAATTCTACACTTGACTTATTTATTTTTACTGTATGTGTATGAGTGTGTTTGCTTATATGTATGTCTATGTTCCATGTGCATGCAATGTCCTGGGATCTGGTGTCAGATCCTCTGGAACTGGAATTACAGACTGCTGTAAGCTACCATGTGGGTGTGGGGAACCCAGCTCATCTGGAAAAACATCAAGCTCTTAACCACTGAGCCACCTCTCAAGCCCCAAATTCCTCACTATTAATAAAGTAATACTTCTCATTATGAAATTTTGAACATAACTGTGTTCATTTGCATCTTAACTGTTAATGTATATTTTATAGGTAGTCATATTTATATAACATAAATCTATAGAAAAGTGTCAGAATGTCTCTAAACTGATTTTCCATGTTTAATAAATTTTCAGGAGACCACAGGAGGGAGATGAATGATTTTAAATTAAAAGAGGAAATAAAAACCTCACACATCAATTTTTTACATCGGGGTGTGTGTGTATATGTGGGTGTTGTGTGGTACAAACTCACGCACATGTATGTGTTTGTATCAGGCATGCTATGGTGCACTCATGTGGGTATCAGAGGACAGCTTGGGGAAATATGTTCTCTCCTTCACATGTGGGTCCCAGGTATTGAACTTAGATCACCAAGCTAGTTTGTCAGCAAGCACCTTTGCCCACTAAGCCATCTCAGGGGTCACCATAAGTTCTTTTTAGAGAAAATATTTCTACTGAGAAGACTGCCCAATGGGTTATTAATTGTTATTATGTAAATAATAATTATGTTTATAGGAATAGAATAATAAATAATATTAATAGAACAGTTGGCTTAGGGCCTCTTCTACAAAATGTCAGCAGATACAAGTTCAGCTTATTTCTGTTCTAAGAACACGGCTATGGCCCACTCACAACTATTCCACCTGCAATTTGATAGTTATTGCCCAACAGATCAGCCTGACTCCAGACTGTTCTGACATAATGCATCCTGTCCTCCACTGTCAGGCAGCTGCTTGAAGATTTAAAGGTACCAATAATGTTATCGTGACCTACTTAGAAAAGCCCGATTTCTTTTCTGCTCCCACTGCCAGATCCTTAGCAAATGTAGATTTTCCTAGCTTGCCTCCTGAGAAAAACTATCTGCAAAGTAAGGTGGAAATGTTATTTTCTCCCCTTCCAGTGGCATAGTAAGGCTCTGCCTCGTGTGTCTTGTTGATAGTATAAAGTAGATTTGAGAAATAGACGTTTCACATGAGTGAAGTAAAACGGAATGTTAATAACGGGGTCACATTATCTTCCATAAATCAGTGGCCTCTCTTAAGTGTTTGTCCTTCCACGACATGAGCATTTCTCTCAGAGGTCACTGTTTCAGGGGGTGCTAAGGACTTAGGGGGTGACTAGCAGGGCTTTGGGTGTTAGACAGTGACAGCAGGCAGGCATTCTCCCAAGCAAGCCTGAGCTGGGTGTTATTATGGCTTCCTTCATGACGTAACAGAGGCTGAAGTGCTCGGAGAATGGCCCAGATCTGCCCTCAGGGCTGCACCATGAAACCCGGAGACAATTCCCTCTGAACCAGGGTTCGTTTCATTCTCCAAGGCTGCCCGCTCTTCTCCTCATCTCTGCTGGCTTTCGTGCGGGTATGTCTGAGCTGAGCGTGAAACAGCAATGGGGTGACTAGACAGGATGCTCATTCCAAACAGAGGAAGGGAATAGGCTAAGATGCCATGGACAGCACCCAGTGGATGGGATCACGGGGTAGGGGTGGGGGTGGGGACTGGAACCCACGAGTGCTTCCTCAGCCATGTTAAGGGGTTTAGTCTTTATACTACAGTGGGAGGGGCTAAACCCTAAAGGGATGTAGTGGGTGGGAGCAAGGACTGAAGCTGTGATGAGGGGCAGTGCGTGCGTGCGTGCGTACGTGCGTGCGTAGTGCGTAGTGCGTGCGTGCGTTGTGTGTGCCTTTATAATCATCTAATTACTGTTACAAGATGAAATTGCTGGTCGGCTGATACATCATCATGAGAGGAGGGTGGGGGGAGAGATTGGAAAGTGTTACACTGACTGGGTTAGGGCGTATGGTAGCCACTGGAATTACAACACAGAAAGAACCCATTCTTGTGCACACTCAAGTGAACACACTCAGATCCAGCCACTGCTCTCACTTGTACACTCCAAAGCAACAGCTGAACCCAACACTCACAACTGTCACAGAAAACAAAGGGTTCTTTTGTATTGTTTTTGTTTAGTTTTGTTTTTTAATGTAGGAGCGCTCTGTCTGCATGCACGCCTGCATGCCAGAAGAGGGCATTGGATCCCTTTAGGATGGTCATGAGACACCATGTGGTTGCTGGGAACTGAACTCAGGACCTCTCAGGATGTAAGTGGAGGAGCAGCCAGTGTTCTTATTTGTTGAGCCATCTTACCAGCCTCAAACAAAGTTTTTAATAACCAAACTTCAAGACAAGGAAATGTGTGCTTTCAGAGAATGGGGCTGGCTTATCTACTACCTGTCAAATCTTTCTTGAGCTATCTCAGGGAAATTTTTCTTCTTTTCTTTTTCTTTTTCTTTTTTTTTTTTTTTTTTTTTTTTTTTCTTTTCAGAAACAGAGTTTCTCTCTATAGCTCTGGCTGTCCTAGAACTCATTCTGTAGATCAGGCTGGCCCCAAACTCAGAGATCAGCCTGCCTTTGTCTCCTGGGATTACAGCATGGCATGGCCCTATCGAGACCAGTGAAATATAAGCATCTCTAGATAGGAAACTCTTAGATTCATACAGTAACTATCAGGTGAAAGGAACACCCTGTTACTCTAGGACCGTTGCCACCTAGGAGTCCATTCTGTGCACGTACCTGTGAGAGCCTGTGGGACCACCAAGCTGGGACAGTGGCTGCATCTTGAGGGATGGAGCTGAGGTCGGGTTCCGGGGTACTCCGTGGAGGTGACAGGGCCAAGGGAGTCATGGGCACCGGAGACCTGATCTGCAGGGAGTCCATTGAATCAGTGCGTGTCTAAAGATGCTCTATACCACCCGAGCATCCCAGATGCCTGCTAACTCTTTCTACATGCTCACACTCCTGCACCATCCAACTCCTCAGTGTTGGGAAAAGAGCTTCAGATTCAAGTCATGCTCTAAATTCATATTTGGATTATCCTCAGAGGACAGCTCTGTACCCTTACATTGGCACTACCAGGGAAATGCCAGCACCAGAATGGGTGAAGAACACAGAGAGGCATGAATCGTTAAAAACATACGAGCTCCTGAGACTAGAATGCAGACTGCAGGGCAGTGCCCTGTCTACATTCTGTGCTGGGTAGAATCCCAGCTGTAAGCTCTCCCTGTATCCACCAGGAGATGGACCATGGTGCTTTTCCCACTCTCTGGCGTGAGCACTCTCCAGGTTGCTGGCTAGCTGTTCAGCGGTGACTTCCTGAGCAGATCATCAGACAGTGTAGACGGGGATCGGAAGGAGCAGCCACCACTGTGAAGGTTTCCCTGAAACTTCACCTGAGAAGATGGCATTTACACTAATGGAACTGGTGAAGACAAGCCTGGGACATCGGGCCAACAAGTCACTCTGCGCCTGGCACTAGGTTGGGTCAGGGTGATGGACATCAGTGGAGGGTTAAGTGGGGGCAGATGCCAGACAGAATTTAAAAGTGGAATAGCTCATTAGCTTCTCCTTCTCACCAGTGACTTATGCAGGGACCCTACCCAGAAGAATTAAGTCAATTTATAAGAGTGGGGCACCAGGCAGCAGGCGTTTCAAAAGATTTTCAGTTTGTAGAAACAGTTCAAGAGCCATTGCTCAATCCCCAAGCTTTTCAACATTTTCAAACAATCTCTTGTGGGTCTTGTAAAAATATCAATTTTGATTCTGAGTGTGGGGTAGCATTCCTTTATTCTAGTGAGCTCCAGGTAGAACATCTCTGCAGATCCATGAGCACACTTTGGCTGGCCAAGTATTATGTTCCATTGTTGACTTACACATACGCACATACACAGAGAGAGAGAGAGAGAGAGAGAGAGAGAGAGGAAGAGACAGACACCATACACACCCTTAACTTTCTCCTAGACTTTTAGAACAAACTACTAACAGTGAAGGAAAAAGTGCTCCAGTGCCATAGATCAATTGAGTTAGTTACTTTTCTGCGAGAAGACAACATGACCAAGGCAATCCTATAAAAGAAAGCATTTCATTGAGGGTTCACTCACAGTTTTAGAAAGTTAGTCCATTATAATCATGGCAGGAAGCAGGCTGGCATGGTGCTGGAGCAATAGTTAAGAGCTTTACAGCCTGATCAGCAGGCACCAGACAAAGAGAGAGACTATGCCTAGCCTGGACTTTTGAAACCTTAAAGTCCATTCTCAGTGACACACCTCCTCCAATAAGCCACACCCACTCCAACAAAGCCACGCCTCCTAATCCTTCCCAAACAGTTCCACTAAGCACTGTAACATATGAGCCTATGGGGACCATTCTCATTCAAATCATTATAAGCTTCATGCTCTATCTACCCACTTAGTTATTCTACAGATATGTATTATCCTGTTCCAAGCCAGACCTTCTCCAGCTGTTTTGTGATACAACCAGAAGCAAACCAAAAATTACTCTCACGAAGGTGGTACTGTAATGGGCCAGGAGAGGCAATGAGCATAAAATATGTGTTATAGAATGTTAGGAAGTGAGACAAGCTGGTACTGGCAATGAAGAGCAGAGGAGCCTGGGAAATAGATGAGGAGGTGTCCTTTGTGAAACTTGAGAACAGAATGGTGTGGGTCACATTTCATAAAGATTGCACAGAACAAGTAATGCAGTTGTCTAGGGGAAGAATATTCCTGGCAGTGAGGGCATCAAGTGACCAAGGCCCTGAGTCAGGAGACAGGGGTCCAGAGAGATGCTAGAAAGGTGAAGAAGGGATATTGGGCTTAGCTTTGGAGGACATACAGACCTCTGGCTGTTACCCTGAGCATCTTTAAACAGGCAAGTAACACTTAATCTTTCAGGTCCCTCCTGCTGAATAGGGCTTAAAGGCAGAAGGTGGAGGAATGCTAACCTAGAGCAAGTGAGAGGGAGATGGGGGAGGGGAGATGTGGGGGGGCAGGGCAGGGTGGGGCTGGGGTGGGGCAGGGGCAGGGGAGCACTGACCAATGTTTCTGGACACATTTAGAGGGTGGACATGTATCTGGGTAGAAAGAAGTTGCAGCTGGCTACGAGGATCAGTTCAGCAAGGCTGGGGTTATAGGTGTGCTCCACCAACCCCAGATGCATTGAAAAATTTAACTTTCCTATTGTTATAAACTTAGAATTGACAGGGTCGGGGGAGGAATGTGACTCAGAAAATAAAGCCAACTATTTAACGGGGTTTTGTCTTGGAGGGGACAGAGAACTATCCACAGCAATGGGGAATCATAAAGTGAAAGATTTGCCCTACAATTAGGTGCCATCTCACACGCTTGGGGCATACACTGTCAAAAGAAAGAAACAAAAGATAAAATGTTGGCCAGCTTGTGGGGAAACTGGAAAGCTTGTATACCGGGAAGGTAAGATGGTGTAGTCACCATGGAAACCAGGAGTAGTCACCCATCGAAACCAGGAAGACAGTTCCTTGAAAAATCAAAGTAGAACCACCATACAGCCACTCGAAGTACATCACTATGGAAGGAAGGAACTGAAGGCGCTCTGAAAGGACTTCTGGCCCCCCAGCTTTACAGGATCATGTTTATAGTAATTAGAAGTCAAATGTATAGAAGGGGGGAACGGGGATCTTTAGCTGCTTGTCTGGAGGGAGAGAAGAGCTGTCTAGACCCAGAGCTCCACTTTTGACAGCTTTGGAGCTCAGTTGCATAGCAATGCCTCTAACTTTACGCTTAGGACACTCGCAAATTTAATTTCATGCTAAACAGAAGGTTTTTAACCACTATTTAACTTTTTTTTTTCAAGACAAGGTTTCTCAGTGTCACCTGGCTGTCCTGGTACTTGTTCTGTAGATCAGGCTGGTCTCAACTCTGAAATCTCCTGCCTCTGCCTCCCAATCTAGGATTAAATAAAAGCTTTCAACAACAACACCCAGCAATTTAACATTCTTTTGTTTTGCTTTTTTTTTTGTTTGTTTGTTTGTTTGTTTTTTTCGAGACAGGGTTTCTCTGTGTAGCCCTGGCTGTCCTGGAACTCACTCTGTAGACCAAGCTGGCCTCGAACTCAGAATCCGCCTGCCTCTGCCTCCCAAGTGCTGGGATTAAAGGCGTGTGCCACCACCGCCTGGCAATTTAAAACATTCTTAAAACAGTTTAAATGACTTTTGTTTTTTTCTGTTTCAGGATGGGAGAAACAAGTTTTAATGCTGATGGCGGGGCTCCAGGAGAGGAGAAGCATTGGTAGGATGATATCCGGCATCGCCTAAGGACTCTGCGCAGGCGCAGGACAGTGGGCGCTTGCATACGTCTTTCCTAGACTGAGACTTCTAATTCGTCACTGGACCACGGAGGGTGGAGGGGATGGTTTGTTCATGAGCTGGAGTGGGCTGACGGGATGGAGCACGGCCAGCGTGTGGCACTAAGGTGACAGAGGAAGGTGTGGATACAAATTTGAAAGGGGATCAGCCAACAGCAAGCACGGAGCGGCGGTGCACAGTGGTGCTGTGTGGGGGCCGAGCTGGGGCCTTGTACCCTGCAGGAGCACAAAGCTCAGTCAACAGGTGAGACGGTATCACATTCTGAGTGTAGCATTTGAGAAGACAATTAAAGGACCCGGAATGTAGCAGCACCCTACAGAACGACGGAAAAGTAATCTCAGAGACGCCTTGGTGGCAGAAACGAGAGCCCTGGAAATTGCAGTGACTCTGGTGTCTTCGACTGCCAACAGCTTGTGATGGGGAGGCAGAGGGAGAGGGACCAAAGGCTTCGGCAGTAAGCTCTGGGAGAAACCTAGTTATCCCCACAACCCCTACATCCAATTCTACCCATTGGGAAAACAGAATTAGCAAATTGTGATCGATTTGCCTTGTGGTCTTCAAGTAAGTCAACACGGAGGTCCCTGTGTTCCTCCCTAGAATGACTGATGATGATGGTGATGATGGTGGTGGTGGTGATAATGGTGATGATAATGACGATTACTAAAATCTCAGACTCATGAACCACATAAACCCTAACATCTCATGCTTGCTCTCTGCTATATGTTTATTAATGTTAGATTTGTCCACTGAACCCATTTCAAAAGAAGTCACAGTATTATAATTAGCTGCCATTTCCACCCTCCATTTCTGCCTAAATGAAGCAATTATAGAGATCAGATGAGTCCGTTGGTTGCAAGAAAAAGCTTCCTGTGACAGGCAGTGGTGGTGCATGCCGTTGATCCCAGCACTCAGAGCCAGAGGCAGGCAGATCTATGAGTTCAAGGCCAGCCTGGTATGTGGAGTGAGTCCAAGACAGCAGGGAGGGCTACACAGAGAAACGCTGTCTCAAAAAACCAAAAACAAAAAAAGAAAGGAAGGAAGGAAGGAAGGAAGGAAGGAAGAAGGAAGGAAAAAAAGATTCCTTATTTACCCTGTTTGGTGGTTTGAATGAGAATGGCCCCCATAGACTCATAGATCTGAATGCTTGGTCACCAGGGAATGGTGCTATTTGAAAGCATTAGAAGGTGTGGCCCTATTGGAGTAGGTGTGTCACTGTGGGTGTGGGCTTAAGACTCTCACCCTAGCTGCCTGGAAGCCAGTCTTCTGCTAGCAGCCTTCAGATGAAGATGTAGAACTCTCAGTTCCTCCTGCACCATGCCTGCCTGGGTGCTGCCATGCTCCCGCCTTGATGATAATGGACTGAACTCTGAACCTGTAAGCCAGCCCCAATTAAATGTTGTCCTTATATAAGAGTTGCCTTGGTCATGGTGTCTGTTCACAGCAGTAAAACCCTAACTAAGACAGGCGTTGTTAGAGGAAGTGTGTCATTGGGGGTGGGCTTTGAGGTTTAAAAAGGCCAATTCCAAGCCCAGAATCTCTCTCTTCCTGCAGCCTGTGGGTTCGAATATAGAACTCCCAGTTACTTCTCCAGCACCATGTCTGCCTGTGTGCTGTCACAATTCCCACCATGATGATAACAGATTGACCCTCTGAAAACTGTAAGCAATTAAGTGCTTTCCTTTATAAGAGTTACTGTGGTCGTGGTGTCTCTTCACAGCAATAGCTCACTGGCTAAGACACCAGCCTCTACAGCTGCTGCGACTTTTAAACAAACTGGGTAGCACTGTGGTCTGGGTATGTTCCCAGGGACTTATGTGCTGCAGTCCCGGTCCTCAATATGTAAAGAGATACAAGAACCCTCAAGAGGTTGTTAAGCCTTTGGGAATATCACCTTGAGGAGGAATTGAATTTGGCTCATGAAGTAATTAATCTCCGTGGGAGCAGGCTGTTTTAAAAGGTAGTGTGGCTGGCCAGTTATGGCTGTGTTTCTAACCCAGCACCAGGTAGGGCTACATAGAGAGACCCTGTTTCAAAACAACAAACAAAAACGAAGACAGCATGGTTGCCCCACCCCAGCTTCTGTTTCACCAGGTGACTAGAGACTCCATATCACCTCTGCACAGACTTCTGGGATATCTTCT
The DNA here is from genome assembly GCA_021653895.1 of Mastomys natalensis. Classification (NCBI taxonomy): domain Eukaryota; kingdom Metazoa; phylum Chordata; class Mammalia; order Rodentia; family Muridae; genus Mastomys; species Mastomys natalensis. Next base: position 3,917,365 of record JAJTUV010000510.1, on the reverse strand, counting down.
GCCAGGAGGCCTCACAGGAAGCCAGAGCCACCCACGTTCTTGTGCTTTCAGGACTCGATCTCTCTCTCTCTCTCTCTCTCTCTCTTCTTTTCTCTCCTCTCTCTGTCCCCACGACCCCGGTCTGTCTCTGTATATGTGTCTGTGTGTGTATGTGATGCACATATACACATTAGGAACGGAAAGCAGGGTATCACGCCCACTAGGCAAACATTCTACCCTGAGCTATATCCCAGACCAAAAGCTCGTTCCTTTATGAATTATGCAGCTCCCACTTTTATTACAGCAATCAAAACTAGACTCATATAGGGAGTCTATGCCCTTTTAAATTTGGTTTTTTTTTTTTTAAAGAAGAATGAAATACAATCAAAATTTACTTAGTGTCTAGAAATGTAAGTTTCACTGTCTAATATAAAGAACTAAAAATAGCCTGCTGGAGGGAGTTCAGTCAGCAAAGCGCTTGCTCTGCAGGAATGAGGACCGAGTTTAATAGCCAGACTGTGTGGCACATCTGACATTTAAGAGAGAGTCACCGTGAGTTTAGAAAAGTCTAGAAATAGCGGGACACAGATGTGCAGCACACTATGTGTGATAGGATGTGGGCATCTAACATTGTCCGTGGTTTGATGGACGCGGGTATCCATTCCAACCAGCTCATGCTCTTCTCTACCAGGCCGTTTGTCTTTGCTATTCTGGATTTGCATTTTTAAAATAATTTGTTAAGTCGGTTGTTTTCATGGACAAAATTAAGACAAAATGCTCATATATCGGCTTCTAATGCCATTCTTCACTAAAAGGAGCAGGGACTTCTATCAGAAATGAATGGTCCGAAGACTAAGACAGGGAGTACACAATAAGCTGGAAGCATCTCAATATGCCAAGAGATAACAAGAGATTAACAAAATCAACCAGCGACTGACGTCTCTTAAGGAACAAGGTGCTGGCTGGAAGAGCTTCCAGGTCACAGATCTGGACCACTCTGAGCAACAGAGAGGTTGTAGTGACTTATTATAGCATAAGTACATACATAATAAATGTCCGCCAGTCTATCTGATACGAGTAAATGTCTGACAACATAAATAAGCAAGGGGAACAAACAAATTTTCATGAGCAGAACACCCACATCTTCTCTAGGAAGTGAGCGCGATGCCCTGGTCTTTTTTTTTTTTTTTTTTTTTTTGGTTTTTCGAGACAGGTTTCTCTGTGTAGCCCTGGCTGTCCTGGAACTCACTCTGTAGACCAGGCTGGCCTCGAACTCAGAATCCGCCTGCCTCTGCCTCCCAAGTGCTAGATTAAAGCGTGCGCCACCACGCCCGGCGGATGCCTGGTCTTTAGGATGCACATAATGAATTCCTTCTAATACTGCAGTGTGGAGACGGGGCAGTGACTTTTACAGTGGAGATGCCCGACAAAAGCCACTTCAGCCACAGGATCAAAATGAACATCAGCAGTGGTACTGATGATAGGTGCTTCTGATGTAGTCCAGCTGGGATGTTGCTTTACCTCTGTGGTCCCCTTCCACTCAGTCTAGTGTGTGGAGCAAGCACTAGGCAGATTACAATTGCATGACATCCTATGAAACTCCCCAAAACTGTGCATCATAAAAAATACGGAAAATTAGCCACTTCCACAGACAGAAGAGCGAAAGAACTGACTTATATTAGTCCATAAGAAGAGACTATACAATCTTCAGAAATGCCTATACGAAAAAAACAAACCAAAAACAAAAAGAAGAAGGAGGAGGAGGAGGAGGAAGAAGAAGAGGAGGACAGGAAGAGGAGGAGGAGGAGGAGGAGAGGAGAAAGAGGAGAAGGAGGAAGAAGAGGAGGAGGAGGAGGAAGTGGAGGAGGAGGAGGAGGAGGAATGCCTGTACGTTGATAGCTGTGGTATTTGAATAAAAATGACACCATAGGCTCATAGGGAGTGGCACTATTAGGAGGCGTGTCCTTGTTGGAAGAACTGTGTCTCTAGGGGTGGGCTTTGAAGTTTCAGAAGCTCAAGCCAGGCCCTGTCTGTCTTCCTCTGCCTGTGGATCCAGATGTAGAACTCTGAGCTACCTGTACAGCACCATGTCTGCCTGCATGCCAGCCTCCACGATGATAATGGACTAAACCTTTGAAACTGTAAGCCAGCCCCAGTTAAATGTTTTTCCCTTATAAGAGTTGCTGTGATCATTGTGTCTTGTCATAGTGATGAAAACTAAGACAGAAGTTAAGCATAGCTGTGGTTTAAAGCTTGAAGTGCACAGATTTACAGTTGAATTACGTGTACTTAAAAAGTAATGAGTTGTCAAAATGAAACAAGCTCTCATATAGGATCACTTTGGGACTTTGCCTGTCCCATGCTCAGGTTCATTTGTTGGTGGCTCAGAGAGGACAGGCTGGGGAGAGTGTCACCTGTATCTTTGCAAATGTTACAAGTTCTGATTGGGTTTCTTGTATTGGTTTACAGATTTAAGAACTGGAAGAGAAAAGACTTTGAAATGCTGAGTCAACTTCCAAGCATGTCACACACTATGGCTGTTATGTAGTGGATGACACACAAAGAAATATAATCCCGTTGCTGTTTGTTTGTTTTCAAATTGGCTTTTAGTTCACAGCCCTGACAAACAGGATAGCAGTCCCACTGCTTGAAGGTATTAAAGTCAGCACACCTACAGGACAGAAGGGCTTGCTCATGTAGCCCCTCCTACATCCTTACAAAGATCACGGTGTTTTCTCGTCATGGAAACTAGGGTCATTTGTCTGCTGCCCTTGGTAGAGTTTCTGAGCTGAGGGCCTGACTGAGGTGCTAAGACGTAAATACTCACTTTGAAACGAAGACTGCTGTCAGCATGACAGAGTACAACAGAGTATAGCTCTTTCTAGAAACTATGGTGTTCAGAGATTATCTGTGTCCTTTCCCAAGGTGATAGTGGACAGTAAGGCTCAGTGGTAAGCAGGCCCCAGTAAGATGGCAGCAGACTTGATATACAAGAGACTCAGCCAGATGGCCCAGGATGGGACAGGAGCTGTGAATTCCAGGGGACTGACACTTGCCCACCAGCGTGATCCTTCCTTTTCTACAGTGACCGATGTTAGCATCAGTCTCAGAAGCATTCAAATGTCCTACTGTCAGCTAGGCTCAAGGCCAGAAGAGAGGTGCCTGTGAGGTTCTCAGAGAGCTGCTGCCTATGCAGGGACAGAGGGGACCGACAGAGGCACTGGGATAGGTCAGAGGGGACTGACAAAGGCACTGGGATAGGACAGAGGGGACCGACAGAGGCACTGGGGGAGTTAGTAGCTACCACAGACCCAGGACACAGAAGAGACATCCTTAGAATCTCTAAGACAAAAAAGCTCAACAAAGACTCAAAATCATACTGTTCACTCTCACCAGCTCATCAGTATTACAATGTCATTAGCAATATTGCTATTTTGTAATGTTGTTAGCAGTGTTCATTGTGTTAGCATACTATCAGATTGTATCAAGTTATTGCTACCCTTTCAGTGTCTTCCCCCAAATACCGTCCTCTTTGTATCTAAGAGTAGAAACTACTAGAACTGAACTTGAGAGCAGTGTTTACAGTAAATGTAAAGAGCCTCTGAAGAAGGGCACAGAGGAGCTTTCTTTCTTTTAAAAATAATCTTCGCCGGGCGATGGTGGTGCACGCCTTTAATCCCAGCAGTTGGGAGGCAGAGGCAGGCAGATTTCTGAGTCGAGGCCAGCCTGGTCTACAGAGTGAGTTCCAGGACAGCCAGGGCTACACAGAGAAACCCTGTCTCGAAAAACCAAAAATAAATAAATAAATAAATAAATAAATAAATAAATAAATAAATAAATAATAATCTTCATTCATTCATAAGCAATTTCATACATGTCTAATGCATTTGGAGCCTACTTGCCCCGATTGCCTTCTCTTCTCCTCTTACCCTCCCCACGGAGCCCTTCCCCCACTCCAACACATCCACTCTCTACTCTAATTTTATCTGTCTATCTATCTATCCATCTATCTGTTTGTCAGTCAGTCAGTCTGTCTGTCTGTCTGTCTGTCTATCTGGGACAGGGTCCTACTGTTGACCCCAAACTGATCTCAAACTCACAGACTCCAAGAATCTTTCTGCCTCAAGACAGCTAGGAATACAAACCTGCACCATTATATCCAAGCCCAAGAAGCATTTTCTCAGTCATAAAATACAAGATCAGTAAAGCCAGACCAAGTAAGATCAAACAAGAACAAACAAACTAACAAACAAACAAACCAAAACCAACTTCTGGCTCCCCAACTGTGTCCAGATAGTTAAAACTGCCAAATTCGTGGTGATTTGGTAAATGGAGTGAGACTGTTCAATTTACTTGCTGGCTCTTCTACAATTAAAGTCTCGGCACCAATGGTAAAATGGGGTGTCGCCAAAGTAAAACTGAGGAGGCTCAGTTAGCAGCTTTGTTTTGCCAACTGAGAACATTTTAAATTACCAGAGCTTCAAAAACTTTCTCTCACCAACATGTAGTTTAGAATAAAGGGTAATATTTTGAGGAAATCATTTTAGCTTTATGAAGACTTTAACGTGCTTCTTATTTTCCCGCCATTATTGATGGGCGACAGGGTCACGCGCAGATGGGCACCTGGTTTAGAACTATTCTTCTAGGACACTACGCTTCAGACCTACAGAGTGGTCCGAGATAACGTCCATGCATCTTCCTAACTATCCGGGAAGTAGGCTCAAAACCAGCCGTGGCCTCTTGTTCCACAAACGAAATTTATCGTGAGGTGGAAACAGACCTGCTTGCTTTGTGCAGGGTCTGTGTGTCAGCCAGCAAACCTAAGTTGTGTACTTCTCTGAGGTGTCCCTGGATATTAGGGACACTGAGGGGTGTCCCTGAGTGTTAGGGACACTGAAAAATCCCTTTTAGGAGGCAGGAAACTTGCATAGTAAATCAGGTTTGTTCCGTGTGGGTGAACTGCCATTTCTCTTGGCCCAAGAAATGCTGTATCTGTTGGTAATTTTCATTCTTGGGTCACAGCCCCAGGGGGCCAGGAAGAAGGCCAGAGAAGTTTTACTATGTTTTCTTGGATCTTGGACTTGCTCCCTGGGTCTATGAAACAGAAACCCTGTCCTGTTCCACTGCCCCTCCCCCACCCCCATCTCCACCCCTGAATGCAATTCCCAGACTCCGGCAATGGCACAGGTAGGCGCCTGAGCTTTCCTGACAGAGGTTTCCCTGTCAGAAAAATAACCTGATAGAAGGGTTGGTGAAGAAGAGCTTCAAAAAAAAGTACTGTGTGCTAGAGACAGGCTCTGCAGTTCATAGCACATGCTGCTTTCCCAACGGACCCAAATTCTGTTTCCAGCTCTCACATGAGGTGGCTCACAACCAGCTGTAACTCAAATTCAGGGGATGCCAATGCCTCTGGCCTCTGTGGGCACTTGTGCGTGCGTGTGCGCACACACAAACACACACACACACTTTTTAAAAAATTAAATAAGGGACTGGGAAGATGGCTGAGCCATTAAGAGCACTGACTGCTCTTGCAGAAGACCCAAGATCAATTCTCAGAACCCACATGGTGGTCCACAACCATCTGTAACTTCTCTCCTAGGGGATCCAACGCCCTCTTCTGGTCTCTTCAGGCATTGCACACATATACTACACACAGTCTAGCAAACACTCATACAATAAAATAAAAATAAATATCTCAAAAAAAGTTAAGAAAACTAAAGTCATTTTGAATAACCAACAAGCTTCTCCCCATGACTTTTCTTTTTGCATTTGACAGGGTTGTGAAGAAGGAGAAGGATAAAGGTTTCATTCATTTCCCCATCTTCACAAGTTCTTTCTGCTGACCTGAAATAGTTTCCATACATTGTCCCTAATACTTAAGAGTTAATTGCCAATTTGCATTTTGGTTGCAGAACTCAGGTCTCAAGATGGAAACACCAGTTTTATTTCATGAAAACTATGTGGGAGGGGACTACTGATGCTCTTCTAAAACCCGGAGGCTGGCAGAGAAAAGCTTCCCCAGTTAGCCAGCCCTTCATAATCTGTCAGAGCTGGGGCTGGCCCTGGGTTTGGGCGAGGCTGTAGGATTGGAGTTCCATCATCAGGTCTGTTTCCTACCCACAGCCTCTCCCTCCGTATTGTTAGTCCTTACGATGCTCTCAGGACTCTTATTGCTATGGATCTGCCTCTTTGCAGCCAAACTTGACATCAGCATCTTTTATAAGCAGAAAACTATAATCCAAACCCCAGGAGTCCCTTGCTAAATCTCTGTCCAGGAAGCTTTATTACATCTTTTCACACTGCCCTACTTACGACATTACTTTCAATGTCTTAGGAATATCAGCTGCTCCCACAAAACAAAACAAAAAACCCAAACCAACAACCAAAACAAAACCAAACAAACCAACAACAACAAAAACCCACCAGAGATGAGGAATAAGTTTTAGAAGTGGCTTCAAAAGCCACCCTGGTGAGAATAGTCAGGGGACAGCTCAGACTCTGACACTCTCATTTAGATGCAAACTTAATGATATGTGTTTAGCAACAGCCCCAAAATCTGCTCAACTTACAGCGTCCCCATCTGCTGTGATTTGCTTTCTCCACTTGTTTAAAAAAGAAAGTGCACATAACAGCGTGCTGTATGTGCCTTGTTGTCCCAATGAGACCTCGTCCATCACATGCTCTATAGAGAAACTTCTTTCTCACCCTGTGTTTACCCAGGCCCCTGTCTTCCATGGCATTTTGCAGCAGAGCTGTGCCCAAGCCCCCAGTGTGACAGCCCAACAGGATCTGGGATAAGGAGATGGTGGAGGCATACCTTGTACCTGGGTTTCCGTCCTCTCTTCTTTGGATTGTCACTGCTGGCACAGAGGCAGGCGAAGCAGAATAAAGGTTATGGACTGCCATCTGCACCCGTGTGGATGAAGTGGAGGCCGGCCTCGCTTCCTCCCTGGGACCCTCTGTGTCTGCATCTCTGCTGGTGCCAGTCTTACTGAATGAGGAGACAAACCACACACGGGCAGAGAGGTCCTGGGAATTAGTCCAGAGAGAAAGAAAAACAAAATTGGAAATGTCTGCTTGGTTTTCAAAGCACATTGATCTGTTGGTGATTTGTGCACACCTACCACTTATAGGAGGAAGACAGGGTACATGTAAGCCAGCCAGGTACCACTAGGCTGCAGTACTGCTAGGTGTGAGAAAACAATAGATTCCTGGATCTAGACACACCAGTGACTAGATGCTTCATGTCTCAATTCAATTTTGGACTAATAAAATAGTATCACAATAGTATCTAAATACCATGTATGATTTTCTATGTTTATGTTTAATGCTAAATAAACTCTATTAATAATATATAAATATATCATATCAATCATATCAAATAATACACTATCATATTATATTAATGATTAATATGTGATTATAAGATAAAACAATTATAATTATATTACTAACATATTAATATATTAATAATATGATATAATTATATTCTATTTAATACCATTGTATTATGCAAATGCATCCATTCTTCTATATGTACTCGTGTTTCTTTGGTTGAATTACAAATTGTCATCACCCTTTTTAACAATACAAGTCAATTTCATTAAAGCCATGACATCCTTCAATCCGAGTGTGGACAGGAGTTTGCATACAGAAATTGTTCGCTTCACCATTATTTAGAATTGCAGAAATAAAATAGATATGGCCCAAATAACAACACATAAGGGAACAGCTAATAACATCGACAAACTAAGACTTCTAAGAAGTTAAAGTCCTTAGCAGCACATTTTGCATAACATGATGCCAGGCAAAGGAAGCAGGGCACACACAAATGATGCAGAAAAATAATCCTAATTATGCAAATTTTATATGGTAAAATAAATGGAAGGAGGCTTGCTAAAAGGTCACTAAAGATGGCCAGACTGTGGGCAACGTTCACAGCCCACAGTCCTTTGTACACAGGCCCCTTGCACGCGACCGTGACCTTAGCATAGCTCTGACAATGTTAATCACAAGCTCCTCGGGTAGAATTACATAAATCTGGAAGCAAGAGGCCACTAGCAAAACCATGACCCAGAGAACGGGGCAGTGGAAGCTCAGAGGTCAGATATCCGGCACGGGCAGGGATGTGTCCGGTGAGGCCGAGCTTTAATTCTGGGACGATGTTAGGTGATGCAATCCACTTCTACAGAGTAGAGAAACCTTCCAGAACCTTCCCTTGGAAATGAGAGGCTTCTTCTGAGAAGCCTGCAGCAGGTGTTAGTAGGGAAGCTCCCTGGGGGTACCTTGGTTGGGGTCTGGGGGCGGGGACAGCAGCAGGTATTAGTAGGCAATCTCCAGTTACTTTGGCGGGGGTGGGGGGAGCAGGGAAGCAGAGACTATACCACTTTACTCAAGGAAGAAAAAGTAAAACACTAGAATTTCTCTTAAAACATAATAGGGGAAGATTTGTTTTTGGAAATACCATATTTAATGGATAGGTTTCTTTCTTTTTTATATATCGTAGGGGATTGAACCTATGGCCTTGTGTGCTAAGCAAGCACTTCACCAGTGAGCCACACTTTCAGTTCTGCTAGCCGAGCTGGGAGGGGTGGAAACAGGAGAATCAGAGCATGACATCAGAGATAGGACCTTCCCATCAGAAGTACCCAGGCTGGTGGGTTGGACAGGGATATTTGAGGGTTGTGTGAAGGAAAGGTGGATAAATTAGACAAGGAGAAAGATCCATGACTTTCTGTTGTTTCTCACAGTACCAAAGGCAGCAGGTACAAGATGTCAAGACTTCCTGGACTCTTCTGTTAACTACAGGGAATGAGTTCCTGACGCCAGTGTAATGGTCTATAGTAATCCTATTTCATCTTGCTCTGAGGCTCCATGCTGAATTCACTGTGACCCAGCATCTTTTATATGCAACCTCAGACACCTCATTTCCTAATAGCTCTCAGGCTTTGGGGCTATATCTGAGGTGATTTCTAAAGATGAAGGCTCCCTTTGGCATCTGTCTGAATTCAGCCATGCTCAATGATAGCAGAAGAGCTCAAGGTTCAGAGATATTTCCTCCTCTACACCAGTCTCTCAACTCCATCCTCCCATTGTCTGACTAGTAATATTCTCATTACTATTAATGATGATTCTCACAGTTCCTCATTGGTTCATGCACATAAGTAAGTGATGTACATTCCTGGAGGCCAGAGTCCATGTTCCACTTCTTACTCTGCTCTTCAGTATCTGGCTCAGTTTTGCACCTGCAGAGTGCACCTGACGCCTGTGAGATGGCAACATTGTATCTATGTTTTTAAAGTGTGGGCAAAAATGTATCTATTTGGATAGAAGTGTGTTCAATATAAAAGAGCACTTTGAAGACCAACAAAACCCACATTGGGATAAAGACGAAGCTCAGTGAAAGAATGCTTATATAAACTATGAACACCCTGAATTGAATTCGACATTCAATCCTGCAAAACCAAAACTGAATATGACAAGAATAGGCCCAATAAGGACTGGAGAGATATACCACTCAGCAGTTCAGAACACATACTCCTTTCATGTGCACACAGTCACATAAATGCACATAATTAAAAATAGAATAAATCCTTTATTTAAAAATAAGAAATAAGGACAATAATAGCATCTATTAAATTGAGAAAATGAGTTCTTTTTAATACATGTTTTTCCAGTTCTGACAAAATTTAGCTAACTGAAGCCAAAAATCAATACATATATTCATTCCTAGCATTAAAATTTTACTCTGGGATATTATTCTCCATATTTTATTTATAGGATAAATATTTTATTTATCCTATAAATAAAACCAAGAGTCCTTTGAGACTGCTGATTTCATATTTTGCACAACAAAGAAGGGTCAGGATTAGCTTGACTCTCTGATTAGTGTAGGTCGAGGGTGGAGTTAAGGGTACGAAGAGGATCTCTAAAGGATGAGGAGACCGATGCAATGATGTGTGTCTCACTGTGACAGTAGTAACATAGCAGCCAGGATACATTGTGTGTGCAGCAATACATTCTTTTCAACACATGGAAGTCTTAGAGAAATTCAGCCCAGATATACTGTAATTATTTTAATATAATTGAAAGATAAAATATAATTCATTTTAGTTGGCCTCAGTAATGTAGGAGAGAATTTGTTTACAGCTTTTGTTCCATGAAGTTCTTTTTTTTTTTTTTTTTTTTTTTTTTTGGTTTTTCGAGACAGGGTTTCTCTGTGTAGCCCTGGCTGTCCTGGAACTCACTCTGTAGACCAGGCTGGCCTTGAACTCAGAAATCCACCTGCCTCTGCCTCCCAAGTGCTGGGATTAAAGGCGTGCGCCACCACCGCCCGGCTTTCCATGAAGTTCTGATATGCACTTGTCTCTAGAGTCTAAACAGAGCAGATCAATGTAATATGTTGTTAAGATGACACCTCATCCTGGGAAAAAAAGGAATTGAACCCAGAGCAGAAGGAACTGGTCAGCGCTGGTTCCCTCAACATAACGAAGGAGAAAGAGGCTCAACAGTGAAACACAAAAGACAGCTTTCGACAGCTTTCGAGGAACTGGAGGGTGCAGACTTGTGCTTGAACCTATAGGACATGAACTTCTAGACATGCCTAGGAAACAGACGACCTCAGGACCTTGGTGCCTCCTCGCCCACAGAAATAGCACCCTAACAATGATGTCAGAGAGGCTAGGTGGCAGATCCCCGGGGGCTTGTACTGGGCCATGTGTTGGGGAGGAAGAACTGTAGAAGCAAACAGACTCAGCTACCTTTGACTGCACCTCCTTCCTGATGAACCCACTCCACCCCAGCGATGAATGGTAGAGCCGCCACTCCCACTCTAGGGATGAATGGTAGAGCTGGGGGGGGGGGGGGGGGGACGACTACGACAGAGAGCCAAAGGTCATTTACCTTAGAGGAAGGAGGGAAGTCGGAACACAAGAAGGGCAAATGTTTGCAGTAGGCTCTTACACCCTGAAGGATTTTGAAACATCAGAGGAGCTGGAAACAATGGGAGACAGATTGCCTGGCTGGGCAGTGCTCAGCTGTATCCTAACTGTTCTTCAGTCGGCTTGGCCAGCCCAGGAACTAGCTTTGTGCGCAGAGTCCATTGATCTAGACCTGCTTCTCAGAAGATGAATCTGAGGTAAGAGAGGGTGGGTGTGTAAGGCTATGAGCAGCTAGCCTCGCCTCCTCCTGGTGTCTGGCTAGCCTCGCCTCCTCCTGGTGTCAGGTGCGCACTTCTTTTAATATCAGCATCACAGTGTCTTACACTTCAAGCAGCATTCTCACAAAGACAACACTCTGGAGATCTTGGCTACTCACCTGGGCCTGTTGCTCTCCACCACATTGCTAACAAAAGGGAGTGGCCTGCCTAAGCCACATCCCCTGGTTCCTGAGACACCAGGATGCTGTCTGTGTTTACTACCTGGGAGGCGATGGCCTGAGCTCATAATGTGGGTTAGAGGATGAGGAAGCCAGGAGATGAGGCCCCTCTCTTTGCTTTGCTAACTCTCTACCTGAAACTTCCTCCTGTCTGGCTTCAGGGTCCTAACTTCTGCTGAGTGACAGATCCTCTCTCTTGCACCAAGCAGTGGTTGCAGCACGGACCTAGCTGAAGACCCAGCCAGCCTTCTATTTTGTCTTTTCCATCCCCCATGGCCATCCCCCTCCATTAAATGACCATAGTCTTCAATACAAAAGAGATTTCCCTGAAGATATCTGTGGAATGACAGCATGAACCTGCCTGAGGCAGGTCCTTAATCATGATGGCGAGTGCAACCTTGGAAGGAAGGCTCCTTTGGGATGTTCTGTCTCTGCTGGCTCAAAGGCTTGAGTGTGCCCCTCTCTTGCCACAGCTGGAGATGTGCCCATGAGCAAGCTGTGTGGGTCTTGATAGGGGACCTGACAGGGAGGTGATCCCCAGACTTCTGGGTAAGAAAAAGGAAGGATAAATGTTGAAATTTGCATAGTTGCATGGTAGTATGCTCCCAGACGGTGGGCAGGAAAGGTGTACGTACAAATGTGCACACAGCTCTGCACACATCCCTGCAGACTCTCTTCCTGCTCGGCTATGGTTTTTGCTTTGAGGGAAATTAGTTACCCATAGTCTGACAATATCACTATAATTCAATAAGGGACTAAGATACTTTGAGAGAAAGATCACAGTCGCATAATCTTTATGACAGTGTCTACTATGTCACGTTTTATTGTTACTTTTGTTGCTCTCTCGACGTGCTGAATTTATACCTTCAGCTTTGTCATAGGTATGTATATAAGAAAAAAAAACATTGTACAGATAGTACTATCTGAAGCTCCAGCTCCAGGCATTGGCTGGGAGTCTTGGAATGTGTCCGGTGTGGATAGGGCAGAGTGGAGGGGTTACTGTGTAGACTAACAGATGCAGGAAGTGTCTCTGGAAATGATCTCACAAAGGTAGCTTCTGTCTCTTGCTGGGATAAGGAGGGAAACTGGGGTCCAAGGGACGGAGAGGGACTTTCCTCTCCACATTTGGCCCAAAATGGTGGAGTTGATTTCTCTGGCAACTTTCGGGATTGATAAAACAAAGGGGCTACAATGACTTAGTAGGAGTGGTATGTGTGGTACGACTGAACTACGCTGCAGCCTTAGCTGTGACCTAAAACAGGCCAAGGCAGAAGGCCTCTACATGCAGCAGATGTCTAGGGACAGTCCCAGGGGAACATAGGAAGAGAGTGACAAAGGATATTGGAGCAGTTCCTCACAAGCCTCCAGCCTTATGCTGAGGGGAGGGGGTTGGGCGAGCATCATAAGGCTTTCTCACAAGAGGTTAGCCGCAGCCAAGCCTAGTGGTCTAGTGGAGACATTCGAGGTCACTGGAGTACCTTGCTGGACCCTGTGCCCTGCCTTTGGAGGGCGAACACCCAGAAGGCGAGAGGAGATACTCACGTACCACATAGCAGAATAGTCTCTGAGACTGCTGGACCTCAGAGATGGGACCAAAGACTCCAGGACAGTCACAGCCTGCAGCGCTCCTGGCCTACTTGCTCCTCTCCACCTTGCCCTTCCTGGGTGCTCCTCACACCCCTAACTCTGCAGCATATGGAAGCTGGAAGCCCCGAGTCTGCACCCCTGGACTCCCACAGCCCACCCTTACCTCATTCAGAGGTCATTCCATGACCTGCTCACCACTGAACCAAAGGCAGAATAAGGCCCCAAGGTTAGAACTGAGCCACAGTGGGCCTCAGAGCCTGTCACCTGGGGCTCCCCTCACAGTTTTGTCAAAGAATATTAATTGATCTTTGCTTAGCTTTTTATACAACAGAATTCAGTCCCCTACTCTCTAGCAGGAGTCGGTGACTGTTGAGGCGTGGTCTGTTGCTATGGACTGTAATGCTAAAGACAAGGTCTGCTTGCCCCCAGGGACAAGGAGATTCTCATGTATGCCAAGTGATGATATGTAGCCCCGCCCCCCAAGTTATGCCTGATTGGTCAATAAAGATGCCTATAGCCTGTAGGTGGGCAGAAGAGAGGTAGGCGGGGCTTCAGTTCCTGAAGCAGAGACCATGAGGGGAGAGAGAGGCAAGAGTGAAGAGAGGAAGATGATATGGGGTAAGGGATCATGGGAACTGGTCATGAGGGCTGGCCAGTTTGAGTAAGAGCAGCCCAGGCACACCACAGCAAGTATATTTGGAGTTATTGCAGGAAATAGGCAAAATAGGATACAGGTTTGATATTGCTGGCTTAATGATATATATAAAAAATATTTTCATATATATATATATATATATATATAAAGGGTTTGTGTCTTTTATCTGCGAATTAAATGATCAAAGGTCGGGTAGAACCCCTTATTAATTATTACCACAACTAGTGTCCCCCTGACACAAGGGTCTTTATCCTTGGCTGGATGAAAAGGAGCCCCTCAGGGAGCTGTTTTAAGAATTCAGTGTGGTGGTGGTAAGGGTTTTACCTCTTTTCCCATAGCTCTGACTGGAAGTTGCCAGTCCAACAGAAATTTTCTATTCTCAATTCCTTCTCTAGGCTGTAACTAAATTCATCTTGTTGTAACACCAATTTATTTGCATTCATGCCTATCTCTCTTGATACACTTGAGCCCTGTGTAGAGACAATCTCTTGTGTGCTGTATGGAAGCATCACTTGTCAATCAGAAGCTGATTGGCCAATGAGCTAAGGCAAGAAATAGGAGGCGGGAGTTATGATAGGGAGAGTGAAATTCTAGGATAGAGTCAGGCACAGGAAGAGATTTGTCCTGAACTCTAAGGAGACAGATGCATGAAACTTAGGAGAGATACCTAGCCTTGTGGCAGACTTAGACTAGATTAAACAGGATAAGTGAGTTACGAGCTAATGGGAATAAACCCAAGCTTATGGCCTAGGCATTTATTCACATATAATTAAGTTTGAGAGTCATTATTACAGGAACTGGGGTGCAGGTGGAAAAGCCCGTGATTGCAGCTCTGTGTCTTTGATTGATTTGGACAGGATCTTGCTATGTGTTCCTAGCATTTGCTTCTCGACCAGGCTGGCTTTGAATTTGCTATGATCCTTCTGTCTCTGCCTTCTGGGCATTGAGATGACAGTTGTACACATCTGGCTCCAACACCAGAGAACTGAATATCTGTACATCGCAGGGATTTAACAAATGTTCACCAAATGATTGAATGAGTGGTCTGGCGAGCTACCCCTCACCCAGGACGCCTCCAGTGCCCAGCACTGAGGCAGCAGGCTCCAGACTGCCATTTGTTTATTGGTGTTAGTAGTGGCCCTACGCTCAGAACTCCATCTGAGGAGTCTTCAGTAACCACGATCTTGGGTCAACTACGTAAGACTTAATATGTAAAAACATTCACAACACAATCCCGACAGCCTGAGTTCTACCCCCAGAAGCTACACAAAAGTGGAAGGAGGAGAACCAACTTCACAAAGTTGTCCTCTGACCTCCACACCCATTCTAGTGACCTCCACACACACTCATGTGCACATACACTCATGCACAATTTTAAAAAAATAACTATTTCCAAACAAGAAAAACTACCCCAGCAAGACACGGCACACTCACACGTTTCCAAAGTAGGCCTGTCACAGTTCACCTGCTTCATCTCTGTTCGTTTCCACTTAGTTCTGAGACAAGCATTACTGCTCTTGGACTTAGAGGAGAGGATCTGACGCCCAGAGAGACACCATGAGATCACCACCATCAGTAGGCAGAGCTCAGATCTAACCCCAGAGCTTTGTACACACTCCCTGTCAGCTCTCCTCTGGGGCAGCCCTGGATGGAACTCTCCAGACTGGCCACATTGCAGGTGGGGCACAAGAAGAAATCCTGACCCCTCTGCCCACATTCTTCCACCTCTGAAAGCTGAAAGGGTGGAAGACAACCCCATGATTCACAGGCACTCCTGTGACTTAGCACCTGCGGTAGCTGGAACTGATACGGATATTGTTAGCGATTGCTGAAGGGCAGTTGCCAGAAGTGCCAGTAGAAGACACTTGGCTGCTAAGGACCCAGCTTCTTTCCTTCCAAACTCTTTGCTCTGCATCTCTGAACCCGTGTTCCGTAGGGCAGGGAACGGCACTTTCCAGGGCACCTGTGGTATTTCTTGTTTCAGCCAGTCACCGCTTCCTGTTTTGTTCTCTGTGTATATTTTATCTTTACTTTAGAGAAAGTGCTTGTGGTTTCGTTGCTTTGGGTTGTTCTTCGTTCAAGCTCTACAAAGAAAGTTTTCTTTTCAAGGTGCTGGGAGAGAGAGAGAGAGAGACTACAGAGCAAGTTTCTTTTCAAATACTTTGCTAGGAAGAATAGTGAAGACTTCCCTGATAAAACAAGAAAATTCAAATAGTCCCAGTCATAACTCCCCAAATCTGGGACCTAACCACAGTCTCCAGAGTCTGGGTTTCTCAAGGACAGTGATAGCTAACACTGGTTGTTAACTGGACACACCAGGGAAGAGGGAAGGAACCTCATAGCCTCATTCAGTGGAATTGCCTCCAACAGATTGGCCTGTGGCCATGTCCCTGGACCATTTTCTTGATTACTAATTGAGGAAGGAGAGCCTTGTCCACTGTGGGTGGTGCCATCTCTGGGCAGATGGTCCTGGGTTATATAAGAGAACAGGCTGAGCAAGCCAGGAGGAGCAAGCCAAGAAGCAGCATTCCCTCCATGGCCTCATGGTCCAGTTCCTGCCTTGAGTTTCTGCCCAGACTTCCCTCAGTGATGGACTATGATATAGAAGTGTAATCAAATAAACCGTTTCCTTTCTAAGTTGCTTCTGGTCCTGGTGTTTATCACAGCAACAGGAAAGCCAGCTAGGAAAGGACAAATCTCTCTGAGATGGCCATATTCCCAATGACCGCATTTCATAGAATTTTGGGCATACAATTGTTCCCACTGAAGTCCAGAGATGTGTAACTCTGTTACCTTCACAGGATGCTCTTTGGAAAACACCGAGGTATCTCAGGTGCTTCTTTAGAGCTATAGAGTGAGATGTAGCAACTCTGTGTTTGCTCTAGAAGACCCACCACCTCCGCCTGAATGAGCTGCATATGGCAGTCAGCAGTAAACAGCAAGAATAGTGTAAGATCTTAACCAATACCACTGCACACCACCACCCCCACTCACCCCACCCCCAACCCCACAATTAGGAAAACCAGCATTCTCAGTGCAGACAATAGCAACATTAGCAGCAAAGGCAGCAGCAAGTGCAGCAAGTTGTTTTGAACTTGATTTTGATTGTCTATGCTTGGTAGTTGGATTCATCTTCCCTAGCACACAGGAACATGCAACAATCACAGCCGCTGCCTTTGATGGATGGTAAATGGAATGGCAAAGAGGCTGGTGAGCATTGTCCTGAGCCGACAATCAAATACACCAGAATTTGCCAGGTCTGTGCTGCCGGTATACCACTAGGGTCCCGTGGGAGCCCTGCGTAAGAAGTGGGCCCCGTGAGATATGAATTATTGCTCTTCCCCCAACGTGATTTTCTTCCCTTTGTGCAAAAAATGAAGTAGAAGGGAGTGTATTTCCTGATCACATTGTAGCACCCCCAAAGACAGCTGGCAGGCAAAAGTGTTTCCTTTATTCTCCAAGAAGAGGAATACAGTGACACTCAGCTCTGCCTGCAGTGTGCCCTGTCCACATAACACCAGCGCCATCAAAGTAAAGCTGCTGAAACCCTTGCATGGGCAGGGAGGCTGGGAAGAAGGCAGGCTCTGAGTGCCAGGCATGGCCATACACCTTGTCTGGACATGCATAGCCAGTTCTCATTGGTTCACCATCCTCTGGTACTTCACCAGGAACCCAGATTCTTCAAACAACAGGCATGTGAGGGCTGAGAAGGGAATATGTAACGTGAGGGGACCGGAGTGCACAACACAGAGTCCCCCATCTTTCAGGAAGGAGAGCAAAATGCTCTGAATTCACTTCTGATCACCAAGGGTCACGAAGGCTTCTGGGCTGTCCTGATCAGGGGGCAATTGCCCTCACTCCCACCAGGGACACAGGTTGGGAGGGTCACTCCCTCCTTGGTCAGTATTCCCATACCCTCATACAACCTACTGTCCCCCAACACCACCCTGACAGGTATTACAAGACCAAGCAAGGTCAAGGGCAGACTCTTAGCCCTCAAAGGGGAAGTGCTGGCCCGAAACGCTATCGTCTTTGCCTGCGTATTCTTTGAACCATCCTACCACACTCCCGACAGTCTGTGTGTCACCCACAGTACAGAGCACTAAGGAGATGACGATGTACCCAGACAACCTCAGGGATCCCCTGAGGAAGGCAGAGCACCCCTATGTGTCCAGTATAGCTCACTGTTTGACCACCCTATCACTAACACATAGCTTCCCCCATGGTGCTGAGTCTGGATCACACCCACAGGTCACTTGAAGAGAAGCAGGCCCTGTACTCCCTCAGGGCACACTGGACGGTGGCCAGGAGCCAAAACGACAGTGTGTGTGTGGACCATGCCTGCCACAAAGACTCTCTAGGAGCAGCTCCTTCTCTCAGAGCGCCCTGCTGTCGGAAGACAATCTTCCTCCCCCGGCCCTTGACCATGACCTTCCGTACACTCCACGGCGTGGGTGGGAACTGTCCTTGGTGCGCAGTCACACACAAGACCGGGTCCACAGAACCAACAAGGCAACAGACAGGATGAGCACACACACAGCTAGTCTTTGCATTCAGTTCTCACGGCCAGTCTCTGAGGCCAGTGGTATGAGAAGCCCTTAGTATACAGAGCAAGCCTGTCAGACGTATCCAGCAGAGCTGAGAGGCTGCTATTCTGGGACCCTCGAACTCAGCTTAAAACAACTGGAGGATGCCACTGTCACTACCTCACATGCTGTGTCTGGGCTGGGTGAAAATGAAGTGACCTCTCCAGGTCTGGCTGTGAGCAAGTCTGTAGCCAACACAGACCACAGAAGGGGGTTGGGGGGGAAGGGGCGGGAGGAGTGTGCTGGCAGGGGGGTGAGGACATGACACAGCTGTAGGCTTCCATTTTTAGTTGCCAAAGGAAAGGTCAATAAAGGACAATACAATGGCCCCTTTGTCCAGCATACTCCCGGGGTAGTGTAGTTGGCAAGCAGGACTTGGGAGGAGTGCAGGTCTCCTTTCTCAAAGGTCTCAGGGAAGCCTCAATTGAGTCAGTTCTTAATTAGTGATCAGTTTACCTTCTGAAACTCCGTATCTATATGAACATTTGTCGGACACTAAGGCATTCGTGTGGCACTCTGAGGCTTTGTAAGGACAACAGGACAAGCATTCCTGCAGACCGAGAGACTCACCCACATGGTTGTTTAAGAAGAGACTCGGCATAGGAGCCTAGAAGAGCAAAAGGTGCCAGAGGCCAGAAACAAAGATGGACTTTGCTGCTCCTTTCGTAGTCTGGGAAATTAGCCAACCAGACGGCACTGGAATTACTCAGGAACTGTTTTGTTTCTGTCTAGTAAGAAACAGGAAAGAATCTCAAACAAGAAGCAGCAGGACACAGGACAAGATGGGAACCAAGAGGTGGGGACCAGACATGAAGGGACAAGAGTAGGGACCAGTCATGAGGGGACAAGAGTAGGGATCGGACATGCGGGACAAGAGGTGAGAAGACAGAGATGGGGCGAAGGAGATGGGACAGTATGCAGGGTCCTAGGGCCAGGTGGAGACACTCATCACAGCCCAGGGTCTTGTGAAGTCAGATCTCGCTAACCTCAGACAAAATGAGCTCTGGGGTAAAGCACATTTTCTCCCAACTTCAAAGCAAGCTGGACCTGCGTGTGACAATGAATCATTTCAGAACTACCAACAGATCCATAAGCAATACTTCTAGAAGATGACACCTTTGTCTATAATATGCCACTGGCTCCAGAAGGACTAATTCCCATCAGATTTAAGGGTTAATCTATTAAATTTACTTGAGAGAAAGAACAGGGTAGTTACACAGAGGACAGAAACACAAAGTAACCCAGACGATTGACAGTTGCCCAGTATTTGACAAACTGCCCCAGAAGTTTCTGAGACAGACGTTAAGAGCACATAGGCAGGAGGAGGATGCAGTCCGGGAGAGTTCATGACTAATGAGCCACTCCCAAGGTGGGTGACAGCCCAGCTCCGCAGGTTGCCTCTAGCAACAAGCTTCTGGTTTCCAGTTTAGTCATCATCTTCTGGGACCATGGATGAAGGTTTGGAAGGCAGACGTGCCAAATAACCAGCTTGGGAGAGGTGTCCAGTGCTGGAACTTACAGAGCTGGGATTCAAAATGTTTTAGACACAGAGACAAAAATCAACTGAAGGAAACTAAAAGGTATCCTATCATTCCAAGATATACAGCAGAGACAAGACAGGAAAGATTTCCAGTGTAAAGAAGATACAATGGGGCTGAAGAAATGGCTCAGGGGTTTTGATCATTTGCTCTTCTTCAAGAGTACCTAGGTCCGGTCAATCCCCAGTCCACCCATGGTGGTTCATAACCCACCTTAACTTCAGTCCCAGCACATCCGATACCCTCTTCTGGCCTCTGTAGATAACGGGCATGCTTGTGGTACACAGACATACATGCAGCCAATAGACCCAGAGACACAAACACAAATAAATAAATCTTTAAAAAAAAAAAAAAAAGATTTAGGAATTTTAGTTGAAAAAAACCTGGTTCTGATTGACCATTTGATGAAGGAGCCCCTGGGACTGAGACCAGAGTCCAGCTAAACGAAACAATAGCGTCATTGTCCACGGAACAGCTGGAGTCTACACCTGTGCCCCAGGCAGAATTAAAAAATAAATATTGACTCAAAGGAAGAGAGAAGGGCAAGGCATATGGAGCTTTTTTTGGTGTGTGTAACGGTCAAAAATAAAGACATCTAGCCAGGGAAGAAGTTATTCTGTTTGGCAACATGGGGAGCTACCAACAATATACCACAACAGTCCCGAGAGCCAGCCTCATCACACTTCAGTAAGAACTTAGAGAAAGGAGAAAGCAAAAATAGAACCAATCCAGTCTGCTGAAGGGCAAGGGGAGAGAGAGACAGACAGAAAGAGATACAGAGACACAAAGACAGAGATGGAGAGATGGAAACAGACAGAGAAGATAAAGTATTGATATGATTTTAATTTTTAAAATTATTTAAGCCTAAAGTCCAAAAACTAGGTATGTCTTTATGCAAATAAATTTTCACTCTTGAATCAAAACAACGAAGAAAAACAATTTGAGACAGGTGTCATGTAACCCAGGCTGGTCTCAGACTTGCTATGTAGAAGAAGATGGCCTTGAACTTCTGATGTTCCTGCCTTCACAATCCAAGAACTGGATTTCAGGTAGGCACCACTATTCTTGC
Organism: Mastomys natalensis; assembly: GCA_021653895.1. NCBI lineage: Eukaryota > Metazoa > Chordata > Mammalia > Rodentia > Muridae > Mastomys > Mastomys natalensis. Next base: position 3,896,575 of record JAJTUV010000510.1, on the reverse strand, counting down.
TTATGGGATTGCTAGGAATGAACCCAGGACATCAGGCCTGAGACACAACCAATACCAACTGTGCTATATCTCTGGCCTGAGAAATACAATGACATTTCAACCACACACACACACACACACACATACAAATTTAAATCAAAGTTGGGTACTGTGCCACCTACTTATAACCTCAACACGCTAGTCGCTGAGGCGGGATGATCAAGAATTCAAAGCAAACCTAGGCTACACAGTAAAATCTTTCAGAACATATTTAGAATAAAAGCATTAATTAAATAGATAATAACTCTGGGTTCTCATTATCTATGTCCTGACCATTCAAAAGTGGCTAAGAGAGAATCAATGTATTTGTATTTCAACAGCAACCAGAGGTAAATGAACCGTTCTGTTACTTCTTGGCAGAAGAGGAAGGACACCTGGAGGCAAATCCCTAACTCCAAGAAGCTCAATTTCATAAGGATATTAAAGCCTATTAAAATAAGAAAAGCAGTGTAGAAAAAAACCCACAAAACCCTACTGTCCCACCCAGCCATCGATCTCTTACTGAGGTCTTGTTACTGGTCTCCAGTTACATCTCATAATAGATTTTCAAAAAGTATCTTTGTGGTGAGACCCAAGGGGCAGAGTCAGTGCTTAAAGACGGGAGCTAAGAGAGGGGGTCACTGCAGAGTGACTTTCAAAGAAAGGCCCCGACAGACGCTGATGGCATTGGCTTGATTGGATTGAACCGAATAGATTTCAATGGGGATACTCAGGATGGGGCATTAAATAAACCTTAGTCTAATCAAACCAGACTGCCAAAATAAATGACCATAAACCCACGTCCTGGGACGCAGTGATTTCCCGAGACAATAATCTCCCTGTCCCAAAGCAGCCCACAGGGACTCATTCAGGCTTCCCCAGTTGCTGACATATATATATTTGAAGATGCATAGATGTATGTGGTACACCTAAATATAATGTCTAATTTTAGAGTAGTTTGTCAATGTATTGATTCAAGTCTAGCTGCGAGTATCAGACAGATGCTTAAATGCTTACGTATTCTCTGATAGCCAGACCTCGTTAATTACTCCACACTTCATAGCTTCCAACAGCCAAAGTGGGTCCTCACATCAGAGGCCAAAGTCTGAGGTCAAGGCGGCAGCTGCACTGGTTGAGTCTTGGCTGAGGGTCTGACATCCACTCTGCCCCTTTCCTGGCCTCTCATGGTTGCCACCAGTCCTTGGCATTATTTGACGAGTGGCCACATCAATCAAGTTTCTTCCTCCATTGCTCCAAGGCTTCTCTCCTCTGTCTCCATGGGGTTATAGTAGGACACGAGCCGTTGAATTTGTGGTCACCTATCTCAGTGTCATCTCCTCTTAGCTAGCTAATTACATTTGCAAAAACCCATATTTCCAGTAAGTGCGAAATCTGAAGGTCTGTGTGGCTATGACTTCTGAGAGGGGGCACTGCCCAACCTTAAATAATAGTTTGTATCAACCATTCCATGCAAGACCACTACCTATAACTTAGCAGGTATGGTTTCCACTAACTAACTCAGTGTGCAGTTCTTTCTTATGTCATCTTCTTTTCTGGGCAGATCTTGTGTAACCAAGGCTGGCCTTGAACCCTGATCCTCCCAACAGTTCTTCACTAGCACTTGGATTACAAAGGTAAGAAGGCCACTAGGTACTAATTCACCACAAAGTTCTATAGATTGATGCCACCGTGTAAGGTCGCCTAATGTTTCACAAATTCAGGGAACTACTTTTCTCTCCCCTTTTAAGACTTTTTTCCAAACACAGATATTTGGATTATTGAGAGATAATTTTCATACACTCAAGCTCATGGCTTTTAAAAACACATTGAGTTTCAGCAAAAGCATAGACCAATGTAACCCATTCCCCACGCAAAATATCAGCTGTGGGACTGAGACTATAGCCCAGTGGTGGAGCATTTCCCTGGCATGCATCGGGACCCCAAAACATTAAATACACAACTATATTGTCTCCTTAGAAAGATTGATTGTGTCTTTCCCCAGTGATCACTACCGCTTCTATGGCAACGATTGTTCTACCACTAGACTATTCGACCTACACACACATGGATTTAGTGATTCACTCTGTTGCATCTGGCTTATCAGCTGATGGAGCAGGCATTTCAATACCACGGGCCTTTGCACTGAGTCGTACCCCACGGCAGGACAGAAGTACAACCTGCCAGTCATCCTCCTGGCTGTTTATTGGGGCTGTTTGCAATTTTAAGCTGCTTTTAAAGTTCTGCCAGCAGCATGCCTGTGTAGGGTCTTGTAGATGTCGTTAGCTTTTCTTTGGGCTGACATAGGAGTGAATTGCTGGGCCATAGCTTAGGGTCCCATTGAACTTTGTGTGGGAGCAGCGGGAGAACAGCTTTGATCCTTCCCAGCCATGTCAGAGTAACAGATCGACTGTTCCGCAGCCTCCGCTGGGGAGCTTCCGGGCTCTCATGGTAGCCATTCCAGCCGGTGAAAAAGCGATTCTCTTTTCCTTCATGAATAGAGACGTTGGGTGTCTTCTTATATATAGGGTGTCGTTCATATATCTTCTGGTTAAAGTGCCTGTTCTAGTCTAGATTTTTGCACATGTTTTTGTTGCTTGCTATTTTTATTGTTAAGCTATAAGAATTCTTTATATAGTCTTAAACATGTCTTTTGTTCAAATACACACACACACACACACACATATATATATACACACATACATATACATGCACACACATATGCTGTAAAACTTCACTATCAGCATTTGGGAGGCAGAGGCAGGTGGATTTCTGAGTTCGAGGCCAGCCTGGTCTACAGAGTGAGTTCCAGGACAGCCAAGGCTATACAGAGAAACCCTGTCTCAAAAAACAAAACAAAAAACAAAAACAAAAACTTCACTATCCTCTTTGGCTCACTATTCACTTTCCAAATATCTTGTCTATCTTAATGTTTATTTATGTGCCTTTTTATTCAGTGCTGAGGACTGGACATAGGATTTTGTACATGCTGGGCAAGCACTCTACCACAGCCCCACGAAAGCACGCCAGCATCTAAATGGTGTCCTTTAACAAACAGAGGTGTTAAATGTTTTATGAAGTCGAATATAACAACCTGTTGTTTTCTGGTTATTAGCTTCTGCATCTAAGAAACCAATCATACTCCAAGACCATGACCAGTCTGCTTTCTTCATCCTGCTATGCTGTTGTTCTGTGGCTCCTCTCTCCAAGTCTCAGCCTGTGAACTGGCCTCTATTTCTGGACTCTGGTTTGTTTATTTATTTGTTTTGATTAATTTTTGTTTGGTTTTATTGAGATATATTCTTGTTGTACAGCTGTGGATGGCCCGATACTCACTGGGTAGCCCAGAGTTCCTCTGGAGGAGTTACAGGTATGAGACACCATGCCAGCTGTTTTTAGACTCTTGATTTTATTCTGTTGACATATTTTTCCATCCTTGTACTGACACCCAACTCACTATGACTCAAAGTTAAATCTTGAAATGAGATAGACTGCATTTTCAACTTTGTCTTTCTTACAACTAGGTGACAGTATTGGCATGCTCACAGCCCTGTGTTCTATCAGCACCGCAAAATTATTTTGTAATTTTCATCTGAATTTAAAACAAAACAAAACAAAACAAAACAAAAACCTACTGAGTTTTTATTGTGAATGCTTCAAATCTATGAGTAATTTAAGATGGACTGAAATTTTCACAATATCTGGTTTACAGTTCTTACATGTACTGCCAGTCTCTGCTTTCTTAGGGCTCTGTAGTTTGTCCATGAAATTGTGTTTAGTTTTCAGTGAGCATGCCCGGTCAAGCATGTTCTGGTTTTGATGCTACTGTGGATGGTGCTTTTACTTCCAGAAACTGTAAAATTTCATACACAGATATGCAATTGGTTTTTTTCAATACACATTATTTTATTGCAAATTTAATAAACAATAAATAAATAAATAAATTTTACTGGTAATACAAATTACTATGAAGTTTGCTACATTACTGTATGTAAGAAATTAATCATTAGATATTTAGGAACACTCAACATCAAAAGCTTTAAATCTAACTCTATGTTATAGCCCCTCAAAAACTCCAAACCACATTTTAAAATAAGGAGTTTTTTCTCTACAAAGAGTCTCATCAGCTGTGCCAAACTCTGTATACTTTTTATATGGAAGCTAATGTTGAGCTGCACTTGAGTTCTTAGCAACACATACATTATAGGACAGCCATTCTTTCTCTTCCTCTCCTTCCTCCCTTCCTCCTCCTTCCCTCCTCTATCTTCTCCTTCCTCCTCTTCTCCCTCCTCCTCCCTTCCCCTTGTCTTCTGGTTCATTATTCTTCTTTGAGCCTGCTGACCTACCAGAACCCTTGTTTCCTGCTGCATGCCCCGCCCAGTCTGCAGCCACGCCCTTTTATCCTCCTGTACTTTAGCGGCTTGTTTATCCCGTTGTTTACCCCTGGCTGGCTTCTCAGATCCCATTTCACCCAGCGGCTATGCGTTCTCTCCCATACACAGGCCTGGGTGTTCACTTTTGACCTTTGGGTGCTGCTCAAAGCAAACCAGGAAGAAGTCTTTTAGGAACGTTAATGTCTTTTTTCTTTCCCTTCTTGTCACCTTTGTGAAGAACAAAATTCTTCACCTCTGTAGCATGTGAGCTTTGTCACTTTGTGCCATTCTGGGGCATTTCTTCAATAAATTAATCGATTGAGGATTTCTTCCTGTGCTCTTCCCAGCAGGCCTGCGAGAATGCAGAGGAGGACATTTTGCCCTGCAGCTTGTCAGGGCCTCCACTGCACATGCTGAAGGAGCAGCGTCTACCTGTCATGAGGTCTTCCCTCAAGGCTCAACGAGATACTTCCTCCATAACTGATTTTTGGTACACCAACTCAGTTCCACCAGCAAACTACTTGTTTGACCATGTTTGGGACCATGTTTTAAATATTCCTTTGGATTTTTCTATATGCATAATCATATCATCCGTGGATTTAAAATTGTATTTCTTTTTCTTTATTTTTAAAAATATTTATATTTATTTCATATGTCTTGCCTTTGTGTATTTATGTGTACCACATGCATGCCTGGTACCTGTGGAGACCAGAAGAGGGTGTCAGATCCCATGGAACTGACATTGCAGAGGATTCGTGAGTAATCATGGGGGTGCTGGGAATCAGATTCAGTGCAAGAGAAGTAGATGCTTCCCTGCTGAACCATCGTCCTAGACCCTGAGATGGTATTTCTTTTTTAAAAGTACATTTCTAGAGCTGGGGAGATAGCTCAATCTATACAGTGAATGCCACACAAGTAGAGGACTTGAGTTTAGGTCCCCAGCACCCATATTTTAAAACTTAAATGTAGGGGATGGAAAGATAGCTCAAACACCAAAAGAGCACTTTTGACTTTCCTATAAGACCTGGGCTCAGTTACCCAGCATCCATCTGGTGGCTCACAGCCATGCCTAACTCCAGTTACTGAAGAGATGACATTCACTTTTTGGGACACCAGGCACACATACTATACATACATATATCCAGGGAACACTTTCATACATGTAAAATAAAATAAATATGCCTTAAAAACCGGGTACAGCAAGGCATAGATGAAACTTTAGCTTTCAGAAGGCAGAGAGGAGAATCCCAGGGACTTCTCATGGTGTCCACTGAGCCCCAGGATCAGAAAGAGGCCCTGCTTCAGACATCACTGTGGACATAACAGAGAAAGATGCCTGTTAGCCTCTGGCCTCTACAGGCACATGTGCATGTGCACGCGCGCACACACACACAGCTTCACTATGTAGCTCAGACAGTCCTAGAACTTTCCACTCTTCTGCTGGAATAGGACCCCAGACCTTGGTACAACTGATTTCACGTTAGAGGCACCATTCTGACCTTAAAACCCAGCATAAAGGCCCCAAGACCTGCCGAAACAGGAACAAAGACCTAATCCATCAAACACTTGGTCCCGCACCCACAGCCACGCCACAGAGGGAGCCACTACCATGTGCGGTTATATAGGAGACAGAAAGAGAAGTTTGAGCATTATGAAGAGAGATGGAACTGGAGACTCGAAGGAGAGGAGTAGCCTGTTGGAAGTGGCGTGAGCCGCCATCTGTGGCCATGGTGAGGTCGCAGTCCATGTTGCCACTGAGATCCATGGTCCGTGGCTATGCAGCATCGGGGATCTGTGTTCATGTCTGTAGCTCGTATTATCGCTAAAGACCATACAGATGTGTCTGGGACCTTGTGAATGTCCAAAGGCTGCTCCGAACTGGCCCAGTCCCATGCTGGGTGCCGCACTTGGGAGAGTGGGCCCCGTACTTCCCTTGGGCAGCACAGCAGAGCTGATTGTGGTGTCAGGGGCTCAGGTGAGCGGGACCCAGAGGCATGAGAGCAGGAGCACCGGCTCTGCTTGCTGGCGGCAGCATTGGGTGAGCTCGCTGGAGCAGCGGCCGGAGAGCTTGCCTTGGTGGTGCAGGTGTGGGAGAGCTGGCAGACTGACCAATTCAGCCTCCCCAACCCAGATCCAGGGCTTTGAGTTGGTCCAGTCCAACATCTACCTCATCTATACGTTACTGGAGTTCGTGAAAGGGCTGGCCCTGCAGATCCAAAGCTCCAGCTTTCACCAACAAGATGTTCTCTATGCTTTGTGTTGTTTTGTTTATTTTTTTTAATTGTTTCTATTATTATTATTATTATTATTATTATTTTGTGGAGGGAGGTTGCAAGGGCAGAGGGCAGATACGAAGGGATAGGGAGATGAGTGGGATTGGGGTGAATGATGTAAAACTCACAAAGAATCAATAAAAAAATAAATAACAAACGAACAAACAAACAAACAACAACAACAACCTTGGTCCATAGTTCCAGGATCCAGGAAAATGTCCTAAATGAACTAACCTTGCTTTTTGGCTTCTGTAGTTCCGCTTCTTGCTAACTCTCCCTGCTGTCTGAAGTGTGCCAATACAGGGCATGGTTTTGTGTGCAAAAGATAAAGAACTGTGAGGATGGAGGCTGGGTGATCTGGGCAGGCTTCCTGTCCAGCCTCCGGTCAGCTATGAAGGTTCTCTGATCCTTGTGAGACCCGTAGAAATGAGGTAATAATGACATGGTTAGGGAGGATGTGCAAATCTCACTCTGAAGGGGAAGCTAACTAGTTGTCAGAGGTGGATGGAGAGGGAACTGAGTAGGAGAGGAGCTGAGGAGGGAACGGACGGTTATCTGGTGGGGGGGAGGGGTGGGAAAGGGCTGGGAGCAAGAATGGAAATCCTTAGGGGACATCTCCGGAACTAGCTAGAGGTCTAGGAAGGAGGATACAAGGAGTCTATGGGTGACAGCTGAGATTCCTACCAGAGTGGAATATAGAGTCTGAAGTGGCCACCTCTGTTAGCCAGGCAGGACTTCAATGGAGGGAGGGAGAGATCAATCCACCCACAAAACCATCAACCCAAAATTTGTCTTGCCTACAAGTGGAGCAGGGATAAAGATGGAATAGAGACTGAGGGAACGGGTCAACCAATGACTGCCCCAAATTGAGACCCAGCTGTGTGAGAGAGCCAACCCCTGACACTGTTAATGATACTCTACCATGCTTGTAGACAAGAACCTAGCATAACTGTCTCCTGAGAGGCTTCATCCAGCAGTGAATGGAGGCAGATGCAGAGACCCACAGCCAAACAGCAGAGCCTGGGAGACTTGTGGACAAGTAGGGGATAGATGTGAGCAAGTCAAAGGGTCAAGGGGGTCAAAGGGGTCAAGGACACCACAAGAAGACCCACAGAGTCAACTAACCTGGGACCATGGGGGCTCACAGAGCCTGGGCCAGCATTAGGGAGCTTGCAGGAGCTGGACCTAGATCACCTATGCATTTGTAGCAAATGAGCAGCTTGGTCTTCACGTGGGTCCCCTAATAAGTGGAGTAAGCACTGTCTTGGTCTCTGTTCCCTGCCATTGGTTGCTTTCCCTACCTGGACTGCCTGGTTGGGCCTCAGTGGGAGAAGATATGCCTACTCCTGCTAGGACTAGATGTCCCAGGATGGGGTGGTACCCAGGGGGGCTTTCCCTTCTCTGAGGAAAAGGGGAGGGAGCAATGGAGATTTGTAAGGGTGGAACCAGGACGAGAGAAAGGAGGCTGTGATCGGGATGTAAAATGAATACAAAAATTTCTAAAAATTAAATTAAAAAAAAAAAAAAAAGAGTGCCTCTGTGGGCTTTCTGTAGGTCTCTCCTCACAACATGGCCTTGGTCCTGGCTCACAGACTTCCTCATTATCTGTCTGAAGTACGATGGAGGTACCCCTCCCCCACTGCTCGATAGATGCTTTTCTTTGCTTTGCTTGATCAATTTGGAGAGAATATAATTTTATTCATCTGTTCAAACAACCTCAGCTCTCTCGATACGTCTCTCCATAGATTTTTGTTCCTAACTTGATGGATTGTTCTCTTCCAATTAGTATGAATCTCATTTGGTCTAATTTTTCTAGTTTTGTACAGGGGAAACCTGAGGTTTTTTGAAGCAGGTCTTGCTTTGGAGTCCAGGCTGGCCTTGAATTTATGTGCAATTCTTTCGTCTCAGATCTCCAGGTTCAGACCCACTGACCCACTGACCCACTGACCCACTGACCCACTGACCACTGACCTCTCTTTCCTTTGTTCCTCTTCCATGCTTCCTCTATGGTTTTTGTTTTGTTTTGTTTTAAGACAGAGTCTCATGTAGCCAAGGCTGATCTCAAACGTATTAAGGAGCTTAAACTCCAGATCTTTTGCTTCCACCTGTGAAAGGCTGGGGTTAAGGTATGTGCCACTACACACAATAGTTTATTTACGATACAAGTGTTTACAAGCAGAAGCTTACCTATACCCACTGTGCTGAACACATAAAATGTTAACTTGTTGGAGGTTTGTTCTCATGGTCCATCAACCCAGAATATTTTCTAATTTTGCTGGGGATGTCTTCTTTAGCCCAAAGGTTTTACACACACACACACACACACACACACACACACACACACACACATATATATATATATATATTCCAGATATGTGAATTTTAAAATTATATATAATTATATGTTATAATTTATATTTCTTTATTTTATTTTTTAATCTATATTTTAAATATATATATAATTTTAAAATTCACATATCTGAAATCTTCCTGATCTGCTAGTTATTGACTTTTACCTATTTTATAGGGTTCAGGGCTTTGAAATGCGCTGGGATTTATTGAAATGTATTGAGATTGGTTTTGTAGTCATTTGGGGCTGGTCTTGATGAAAACTCTATGTATTTTAAAAGAATATATTACACATGGGAGCCATGCCTGTAAGTCCAAGTCTCGGGAGGCTGGGCAGGGGAACCATGAGTTTGAGGCCAGCAAGGCTGTATATGAGAACTTGTCTGAAACAACAAGGAATCAGTGAGTCAGATAAATAAATAAACAGGATGTCTGTCTGTAGATACAGAGCGAGTGCTCGTTTACATGGATCCACAGGGCTGCTCAGACCATCCGTCTCCTTGCAAATTTTTTCAGACCTGATCCAACAACTATGAAAAGCACAGTGTCAAAATCTGCAACTGAAATTGTAGGTTTGCTTCCTGTCTCTTAGTTCTGCTGCCTTTTGACACATGTATTTTGCACCTAATTCAGTGATGCATAGATCTTGTGTCCCCTTGAGAGCTCAACTCATCCTTACGAGTGTCTTCGTTTCTAGTGAGTCTCTGTGACCTTAAGTCCACTTTGTGAGACACTGAGTAATGATCCCATCTCTCTTAGGATTAATGTTTACACAGGCACCTTAATATTTTTAATTATTGGTGTGTATGTGTGTGGTGTGTGTATGTTTGTGGTGTGGTGTATGTGTGGTGTGTGTGTGTGTGGTGTATGTTTGTGTGTGGTATATGTGTTTGTGTGTGGTGTGTGTGTGTGTTTGTATGTGGTGTATGCATGTGGTGTGTGTGTGTGTATGTGGTGTGTGTATGTTTGTGTTGGTATATGTGTTTGTGTGGTGTGTGTGTGTGTTTGTATGTGGTGTGTGTGTGTGTGTGTGTGTGTGTGTGTGTGTGTGTTTGTGTGTGGTATATGTGTTTGTGTGTGGTGTGTGTGTGTGTTTGTATGTGGTGTGTGCATGTGGTGTGTGTGTTTGTGTGTAGTGTGTGTGTGTGTATGTGATATGTGTGTTTGTGTGTAGTTATGTGTGTGTGGTGTGTGTGTGTGTATGTGGTATGTGTGTTTGTGTGTGGTATATGTGTTTGTGTGTGGTGTGTGTGTGTTTGTATGTGGTGTGTGTGTGTTTGTATGTGGTGTGTGCATGTGGTGTGTGTGTGTGTGTGTGTTTGTGTGTGTATGTGTGTGCCCGCATGCGCTGGCACACACACAAAGGTCAGAGGAGGACCTCACGTGACAGTTCAGACATTCTCTCTGTTGCTTTTCTGCTTCTTACACCAGCCTAGCCGGCCTGCAAGTGTCAGGGAATTCTCCTGCCTCCACCTCCTTCTTCCAATATAAGCACTGAGATTATAGATGGCTCCTGCACAAACTGAGCTGAGCCAGGCTGGACAGCAGCTTTATTTAAATTCTGTGTACCTGTCATCTGCTTAACTCTCAACCGGTTTCATCTATTTTTAAAATTTATCCTTGAATTTAATTCACACAGAATTCCAGAGTCTAAAAATTGTGAAGATGTCTGCACTGTATAGTTTGTCTTAAGTATTTGGTCCCTTTTCAGTGATGCTGTATCACAAAGTTCAGAAATAGAAGGAGAATTGTCGGAGGCTGGGGCTTTTATTTCTTTTACAATGGTAGAGTCAAACCCCAGGCTCTTTTTTTTTTTTTTTTTTAAACATTTATTTATGCCGGGCGGTGGTGGCGCACGCCTTTAATCCCAGCACTTGGGAGGCAGAGGCAGGAGGATTTCTGAGTTCGAGGCCAGCCTGGTCTACCGAGCGAGTTCCAGGACAGCCCGGACTACACAGAGAAACCCTGTCTCGAAAAAAAAAAAAAAGAAAAAAAAAAAAAAACATTTATTTATTTTATGTATGAGTACACTGAATCTGTCTTCAGACACACCAGAAAAGGGCATCGGATCCCATTACAGAAGATTGTGAGACACCATGTGGTTGCTAGGAATTGAACTCAGGACCTCTGGAAGAGCAGTCAGTGTTCCTAACCACTGAGCCATCTCTCCAGTCCAAACCCAGGGTTCTTGAGAGTATTAGACCAGCGTTCCACAACTGGGCTACACGCTCTCCCTGGACTTGAGGGTTTTTTGAATACACAGTTTTTTGTGCATTCTTTTTGTTTGTTTGTTTTCGAGACAGGGTTTCTCCATATAGCCCTGGCTGTCCTGGAACTCACTCTGTAGACCTGTTTGTGCATTCTTAATATTTACAATGATTGCTTCTCAAAGGGAAACATATTTCTCTCGGATTAGTTTTATTGTTTTACTCTTATTAATGCATTGTGCATGTGTGTGGCTTGCATGATGGGACAGTACGTGTGTGCATATGTGCATACACGTGTGTAAAGGTCAGAGGACAACCTCAGGATGTGGCTTCTCAGGAGCTATCTTTTGTTTGAGACCTGGTCACTCTTTGGTCTGTAACTTCATCAAATAACTTAGGGCAGCTGGCCAGCGGTGTCAGATACCGCTCGCTCTGCCTCTGTCATGCAGGAGCAGGGTCCGAACTTTGGCTCTCCTGCCTGTAATGAAAACATCTGGCTGCCATGTCTCTCCAGACCTTTCTAATTTTTACTAATTTATTTAGTCTCTCTTTGTAGCTCAGACCCTCCTGAGTTCTGCAGTTACAAGTATCTGCCACTGCACACCCCTCTGCCCTGTTTTGGTGTCTGTCCTGTGACAGAGGGTGCTGGAGAGGACTGCAGGTCTGGGAGAGGAGGAAGGGACGTTCCTCACTGGACTGTTTGTCCACAAGGCGGCAAGTGGGTTCTGAAGGGGGCGTGGCTCACCATCAGATCTAGTAACCATTCACAGTGCTCTCCAGACAAAGGGGTCTGTATTTCCGGTTTGCAGAGGCTGCTTTGCAGAGCCTGGCTTAAAGGGTCTGTATTTCTGGTTTGTCCGAGTTTCTGAGTTTATCGCGTCTTACTTTCTACTCTCAGGAAAATCACCTTCTCTGCAGACGCTACCTTAGGGTGTTTTATATTAAACTTTTCTTATCCAAATTGCTGCTGTGCTGTTGATTCTGCGCCCCCTCACCTCCAACCCCCAAAGGCAAGTAGGGTCAGGCAGCAGATGGTCCAGGGCACAGGCAACACTCTGAGCCTTAGAAGACTTGCCTTGGTCATGGTGTCTGTTCACAGCAGTAAAACCCTAACTAAGACAGAGGGGATTAACACCTGGGAGTGCAGAGCGAGAGTCCTTCTGTGGTATCCATTCACTCAGTCATTCACCCACTTCTTCAGCAAATGTTCGTCTAGTTCTCACTCTCGAGCAGTATTCTGGGTACCAAGGTTATAGAATGAATGACAACCAATGTTACTGGTCCCATGGAACTTATCTTTCAGTGGGAAGAAGCAAACCATTAAAAACAGACATGGAACCAGCCATGCTGAGAAATGCCACAAAGGTAAGCTTAGAAATGGCAGGAAGGGTCTGGGAGGGTCTCCCCAAGCAAACTCCAAGACACTTAAAGTCCTAAGAATGTGTAATGAAGACATTCTAGAGAAGCAAAATTGGGGCTGGAGAGATGGCTCAGTGGTCGAGAACACTGGCTGCTCTTCCAGAGGTCCTGAGTTCAATTCCCAGCAACCACATGGTGGCTCACAATCATCTGTAATGCGATCAGATGCCCTCTTCTGGTGTGTCTGAAGACAGCTACAGTGTACTAGTATAAATAAAATAAATAAATCTTTAAAAAGAAAAAAAGAGAAGTAAAACAACAGGTAAAATCCCTGGGGCAGGTGTGGACTTTGTGTGTCAAAACTAACAGGTACAAAATGAAGGAACAGGGTTGGAAATGAGGTAGAGGAGACAATGGGGACCTCAGGATTGCTATTCCTGGGTCACTGAAAACAAATTTTTTTTGAGCAGGATAAAGAGCCACTGGGCATTTCTGAGCAGAGATACAACTGGAGTTTCTCCCCTCCCCCTCCCCTCTCCTCCTCCCTCTCTCCCCCTCCCTCTCCCTCGCTCTGTGTGTGTGTGTGCTTTTCTTTTTTTTTTTTTTTTTTTTTTTTTGGTTTTTCGAGACAGGGTTTCTCTGTGTAGCCCGGCTGTCCTGGAACTCACTCTGAAGACCAGGCTGGTCTCGAACTCAGAAATCCGCCTGCCTCTGCCTCCCAAGTGCTGGATTAAAGGCGTGCGCCACCACCGCCCGGCATGTGTGTGTGTGTTTTCTAACTGTTATGACACTCAGCTACACTACAGCTCTTAGCACATTTTCAAAGGTTCACTCTGACTGTACAGCTACACAGTGAAGAACCAGCCTGCCGCCGTCTTAGGCTTAAAAACCATCTATAGTAAAGACAACAAACTAGATATTTTTTTTTAATTAGACCTCTGTTTCTCAAGGATTGGGCTGTGCCCCACCTATAATGTTAACTACAAATGGTTCTATACCGTCCAGAAAACAGCAACCATACTTTTGTTTAAAAGAAGTTGTTTATCATCACCTCACACCACTACCTTTGTTTGAAGGTACTATGACTACTGTTGTTATGACTACTTTGTTACGCCACTTTGCAACTTGTTCATTGTTTCAGGAGGTCATATGATATTTCTGTTTCTGTAACCTCCCCTCTTTTCTCCATTTGAAACCGTACCACTGAGTATAAAAACTGTCTTCCCACACCCAATGCTGAACCACTTCAGGGAGTGTAGCGCCGAAGAGACGGCGCGGTTTCCAACATGGCTGGCGCAGCGTCCTGTATAGCCTATGCGCATGCGTCAGCTCAAGCCTCCGAGAGGACTTATGCAAATGAGCTGAGCCAACCATCACAGAGCTTATGCTAATGAGGCACGACTCACAGCTTATGCTAATGAGGCACAAGCCCAACAATCACAGGGCTTATGCTAATGAGTATTGGCCAACCATCCTGAGGAACAGGCGCTGCCCCCCCCTTGGAGGTATATAAGCAGTGCATTTGCTGCTTGGGCGCCCTTCGATGATGAAGACTGTGCCTGGAATAAGAGCTGTCAAAGAAGAATCCAGCGTGTCGTGTCTTACTTGCGGCGAGGAAGACGCGACAAGGAGAGCCAGTTCATGCGCATGAATTAAGCCACCTGCTTTAGTTAATTTTTTCAAAGAATTTAGCCATGAAGATTTGGGTCAGTGGTCATTCTCCTCTCCTCTTTGGGATTAACTATAGCCTGTACTGATACACTCATTTTTCATTTAAATATAAACAAAGCCAAAGTGTTCAACTTGGATAGCTAAGAAATATAACATAAACCAATACTACGGAGGCCTGGTGATACAATCCTAGAGTTAAGTGGAGGCAGAATTGTTGCATTAGATATTTTAAAACAGCAGCACCCAATCTGTCTTGCTATACAGGCAACCATGTTCCGACTAGGCAAGGCCTCTGGCCACGAGCAGTGGTTGCTGCTCGACTCAGACCACCGGCTCAGGCAGCAGAGACACCAGCCCTGCCACCCATGAGATGGCAGTGTGGGAGATGGCTCTGCCAATCTTCCACGCTGTCTCCACAAAGCTGGGTTGTGCCCAGACTATCCCACCATCCACTCGACCCAATAGGAAATGAGACTCTAATGCTTAAATATTAATCAAAGGCTTTATATGTTTGGTAATGCTCAATAACAATATGTCCATACAATTAGAGGTGTTTCCCAATTAGCTAACCTGAATATAAGTTGTTACCCAGGACTGCTCTCCATACCTGCATGGCTCTCCATCCTCCAAATCTCTGCCCTCTCTAGCTCCTCCTCTTCCTTTTCCTCTTCCTCTCCTTACTCCTCCCACCTTAGCTCCTCCTACACAGAATGGTCACATTTACCTGAGGCTAGACCCCAGGGCAAGACAGGCTCCAGAACTCTGCTTTTCAGTTTGAATTCTGGCCTGTCCAATGCAGTGTCCAAAGGGGAGTATAGAGAGAAAGTGCTAGATAAAAACCAAGTATGCCATTTGTTTATTCTAAGTTATCTAAAATTATATACGTACATATATGAGCACATATGCATACCTCGATTAATTTCCTAAATTGACTTAGCTCTTGCAGTTTCCTCTAACAGAAGATACTACCTGGCCATCCCTTTTTTGAGCCTCTTAAGAAGAAAAGTATTTCAAAACTAGGGCCCCCGAGATAGATTAGAGCCACAGAATACAACCCCTATGTGAGTTGAAGATCTGCATCTCTCTGGTGTGAGGCTTAGTGCAAAAGCTGACCATGGAGCTGAGCAAGACAGCCAAGTGGGGCGATCTGAGTGTGGGGGTTTGGGAGTAGCAGGAGATCCAGGAGTCGCTCCTCCTTCCCTCTCCTCTCCTTCTGCTTTCCTTCTGTAGTGGTACAAGACCCACACCCTCAAGGACTCCTCTTAGAAGGCAGGACCTTTTCCATTGATGGGCACAACTGACTGAAATCTTCCTGATCCTCTGCTGACCCTTGTTCCCAGAAACTCCTCTCCCCTGGCCTAGCTCTGTATTGTAGATTTGCAGAGAGCCATTTCCCCTTTGGTAGAGAAGAATTCTGCCTAGAGAGGGAGATCCCAGTGAGAATACCTGAAGCCAGCTCCAGCACCTCCACTCCCTCCAGGATTCTCCGACACAGGCTGCTTCAGCCTCATATCTCTTTTAGACTCTGTTCTCTGCCCTGGCATATACAAAGGGATTCTTCCAAAGGTTCAGGGGATGTGTCCTAGGCATGATCTTGTCTCCCTCTTGCATGGTGCCCTGCATAGCCTGCTTTGCAAATGAGCTTGCCAATCTTACGTGACCGG
This sequence comes from Mastomys natalensis, assembly GCA_021653895.1. NCBI lineage: Eukaryota > Metazoa > Chordata > Mammalia > Rodentia > Muridae > Mastomys > Mastomys natalensis. The sequence goes on along the minus strand of JAJTUV010000510.1, from coordinate 3,880,664 downwards.
TATGCCACATAGATTTTTACCAGATCTTAACAAAGAAGAGACAAGGAGAGAGGGGGTAACCAAATCAAGTATTTTTTAACAAAATAATAAACACTCCTTATCTACCTCAGTCTCAAAGACAGAGTCCCGACACTAAGCAGCTTGCAAAAGAGAAAGTCAACACATTATTGAATGGAGCTTGCCTCGTACCAGGCCCTGGCACAGGCATTGATTACCTTGTTGGGTTTCTGTAACTCCCTCAGGAGAGACTTGGCCCTGTGTGAGTTTCCCAGGACCCATGACACTGTAACTGATAACCTGGGCACGTGCTCTGCACCCTGAGGTCTCCCTTTCCCACACTATAGCATGTCTCTGAGAAGAACAACCACAGGAATAGACAGAGAGCAGGAACTGGGCCAGAGGCAGGAGCGACCATTTGGATAAACTGTAGGGTGATGACTAGCAAGAAGATGGAGCGCACAGTGTCAGGGCCCCGTGCTTGTTCCCATGAACTCTGAGAAAGATGGAGATGAAGAAAGCATGTTGCTGCCTTTTTGACAGAAGCAGGGGGAGCCCTTCAGGATCATTTAGAGCAACACCCTGGAACTTGAATCCTGGCTGATCTTGTGGGCCCTAATGTTTCTGTTGGATGAAAGGCATCAAGTACAGCTGAGAACTGGATCTGCTCAGACCCAGCCAAAGCCGCACTGTCAACTGGACTCTATGTTCTAAGCTGTAAATTTTCCAGCTCAGCTCAGCTCAGCAGACGGTGATGTCAAGTCTCACTATGTAGTGAACTGTTTTATGGGCCCTTGGATTGAATAGCACAGGGCAGCTATAACCCTGGCCACCTGAGATGATGAGAAACCACCTTGGCTCTGAAGCAGTGTCTTCCCAGTGACCACAGGGACAACAGCATTGAAGTTTGACTTCTCTCCGAGGGAAAGCTGGGACAAGAGGAATCAGAGAACGTATCATGGAGGTGACACCAGAGAGTATCCTAAACCTACAGTCTGCCCTGTTGGTTTTTTTCTTGTTTGTTTGTTTGTGTGTGTGTGTGTGTGTGTGTTAAGACATGTTTAGACAAGTTATAGATTCTTATCTCAACTCAGGACAGTCAAACAGGGAACCCAGCCTCTAAGAAATACTGAGTACCGGCTCAGTCTGCCCATGTACCTTGAACTTCCGCTTCATGTGCCACAATAGCTAATCTGGGCATTGTCATCTCCCCTCTAATCAGGACAATGCCAAGACTCAGAGACACAAGGAGAGGTGACTTGCCTACCTGGACATTGGCAGGGCTATAATTCCCATCCTGGGCTGTCCAGACACTGATAGCTGGGGCTAGAGACATGGTTCAGTGGTTAAGAGTGCTCACACCCAGGTTCAGTTCCCAGAACCCACATAGTGGCTCACAGCCACCTGTAGCTCAGCCCCAGTCAGTCCAATGCTTTATTTTGCCTCCCTGGGCACTGCACACATATGGTGCACATAAACTTATACAGGCACACATATACACACACACATACATACAGATAGATATGATAAATAGATGATAGATTGATATGAAATATTTAAATAACAAGAAAACAACAACAGTCTACCCTAGGACTTCATGTGCTATAGGAGGGAAGGCAGTAGCTGCCCTCAGAGTGTACCCTCACTCAGAGGGTACCCTCACACATGAGATACCCCAACCTACAGAAACAGGAAACTGACTGTAGGTCTGAGCACTCCCATGAGACAACACATGACTGGCAGAAGACAGCACTTTGTAGAAGAAGGGGTCTCTAAGGGTTATAAGACCCGTTTCTTGCTCTAGTAGACACCTGCTCTCTAAATGTCCAGAGTAAGCTAGTTCATGAGTTCACCTATTATAAGCACTCGATAATGATTTTCATGCTAATTAATAAGATCAAACTCACTCTACCGGTTGACCTCTCTTTCTCCACTGACCTCCTGAGACATTCTTTCCCACCCCCTCAACCAACATGCTACCAATGCCACCTGGCCAACACAAAAGTGGCCCATCTCCCCAACTCCCCCCCCCATGGTGTTCACAGCGGGTGGGCCCACTGTTATTGAGTCTTCTAGGACTCAGTGTCCAATGTTAGTACTTGTGTCCCTGAGCTGTCACAGAAGTGTTGGCTTTGAGTACTAAACTCTCATCCTGGCTTGGCACAGACCTTTCATCCCCATTTAATCCCACTGTGTCACGCACCGTGTCCCAGCTCCAAGCTAGGAGACCCAACGCTGGTGACTGTCCCACGGCTCTAGGAGGCTACCATCTGTTTCTCTGGGTTCCAGGCTCTTTGCGCAAGTGGTGTTGGTAGCTGGCAGAGCTCAGGGCCCTCCCCTTGAGCCCATGGGACAGAGGCGCTGTCCCCTCGCCTTGGGTTCAGATCACCCTGTGCCGAAGCAGCTGAAGCAGCACCGAGGGTAAAGAGAAGGAATCTGAAATGAGTCTCCGGGAGCTGGAGAACTCGGGTGCAATGCGTCTAAGCGTTCTCTGCTTAAGACCCACACATTTCAGGGACTAGGTATGCTAGCCGCTTTCGACTCATGATGTCCTTATCCTTTCTGTGGTATTTAAGTCACAGGATGAAAGATGAAAGAAAGAAAAGAACCTTTTCAAAAATGTCCTGGTGTCCATCATGGATTGAAGCCTTTCTGTCGGTCTTTGCTACCAGTTTGTCAAAACAAGGGCCGGGGCGCTGACAACTGAACGGCTAATTGCTGTTGGACGCAAGCCCACAGAGCCCCACCCGCTCCTCTCAGCAACTCTTGGCTCTCCTCCCCAAACCCTACCCCTGGCAAGCCACACAGGGTCTAGATGAAGGCTTGCCTTGGGTCCTCTTAGAAGGGCTAGGCCTTCCTCCACGACCACAGCCCCTGATATGCCCAGAGCCTCTAATTAAAATGCCTGCAGCACAAGCTCCTGTTTCATTGCTGAGGGCTCTTGAAGCCTTGGCTAATACTCCACACAGATTAACGAAACGCTGCCTCAGCCTTTCCTGTCCCATTTCGTTCTTATTGTCATATTTATTAGCCCAATCCAGACACTGGTGAGAATATCTAAAAAGCAAACTAAGCACTCTCTCCCCAGGGTGGGCAAGAGAAACGCTTGGCTGTGTCTCTGTGGTTCCCAGACTTGGTTTGCAGCCTGTGCTCGCAGGTCTCCTGGGCACAGGCCTTGGCAATGCTGCCCATGATGGGACTAGCTCCCTCCAGCTGCCGTTATCTTCCATTCCTGCTCCTGTAGAATGGCCAGGTTCTTGCTACTGCTTGAATTCAGAGAGCAGTGGTATTTTCTGTTTACTAAAATTCAACAGCCTACAGCACTTCTGAGAACTAATTACAGTCTGAGAGGAAATAAACACCAACTTTACTCACCTATCATATCTCAATTATTAGCCTAATAATTGCATGATATTCGGAATTAAGTCTCCATTACTCCCCATCCTCCTCCTGTCTGTCTGTCTGCGTCCTTACACAGAATGTCATCAAATGAAGGAGTGACACAAGAGAATGCCAGGGCTCAGAAAGACAACGAGGAAAGTGACAGTCCTGGGGGAGGGTGAGAAGGGTGGGGAGGAGAAGGGGAAGGGGAGGGGGCAGGCAAAGTCTCAGCAGCTCTTTTCATTTGCTCTTTTTCCGTGTGCTTTATAATATCCATGATGAACGATCGAGTTAACACAATGGTGTATAGCAAGCCATCACTACACATGCACTGGGGATGTGTACCCAAGAGTCATCTATAATTAGGTAATTACAAACAGTAGAGAGATACTATGATGACATAGTTGAGGACACGGTAAAGTATTTGGCAAACCAAGTGTAAATAATCGAATAAGGGATTGTAAACAGTTGAGTTGACAGGTGACATGGCTTAGCAGGTAGAGAAGCTTGCCCTAAACCTAGTGACCTGAATTCATTCCTGACACCCACATGACGGAAAGGACAAACTGACTCCAGAAGGTGGTCCTCTGACCTCCACACATATACCACGCTATACACACACACACACACACACACACACACACACACACCACGGAGGGAAACAAAAGATTTACAAAATTCATGATGTTGAAATTAGATCTCCATTGCCACTGTATTGAAATGTGTGGCCCCCAGGGAGTAATTAAGCCACGAATGCTCTCCTCCCATGAACAGAATTAGCTGCTCCATAAAAGGACTTAAGATTTAAGAACCACTCCCTGCCTCTTCCCTCCTTTCTTATACAAAGATACTGTGTCTTGTCTGAAGGGCTCAGTAACATGAAGCCATCTTGGAAACAGAGGGCGTCCTCCACTGACATCACTCTGACCTTAGACTGCCCAACTCCAGATCTAAGAGAAACAAAGTTCTGTTATGGATCAGGCTAAGATAATCAGATCTTTGTCTTATGAAGGTATCATCAGTGCAGTGTGCAAAACTGGCTAAAGGAAGAAAGAACCAGATGTAAAGATGCCGAGCTGTGGTCCTGCGGGTGCCATGGAGCCTGAGCAAGAGCAGCGGGGAGGAGCAAGGGCAGAGGGGAGGAGCAAGGGCAGCGGGGAGGAGCAGGGCAGTGGGGAGGAGCAAGGGCAGCGGGGAGGAGCAAGGGCAGCGGGGGAGGAGGTGGAGACAGAGGAAGCAGGAAGCTCTCTTAGAAGTAGCATCCGTAAGGTCTTGTTTTCAGACTTGAAGTCATGGCGTGAGGAAAGTTGGGAATTCACTACTCTTGTCTCGGGCAGTTGAGGAGAGAGGCCATGATACTTTTCATGAGGACAGAACAAAGGAGGAAGAGGTGTAGGGGAAGGAGGTTGGAATGCTAAGGTTAGGTTTTCTGTGCAACCAGTAAGCAAGGATGTCCTTTAGGACAGTTAATATCCCAGCTGAGGACGGGGCCAGCCACAGAGGACCTCAGGCTCATCACTGTTTCTCATGACCTCCCCATGTTTGTGGATCTACTGATTCATCCAGAAAATATAGTGTCCCCTCTCTAATGCTCATAAGGTCCTGCGGAAGGGGAAGTTAGCCAAAGTTGCTCCTCAGGTGGGGGGCAGACATCTGCCTGGCACCTGCCTCTGTCCTGGAGGCTCGGTCAGGGGTGTGGGGGTTGTCACAGTCCATAAGAACTGAAAACCAAGGTTACCCACAGTCAATCTTCTTCCCATAGCTTTCTGCACATTGCCTGCCACACCAGGCAGGGATCAGGAAGCACTAGAACTCTCCAGTTGAGGTGTATGGTATGAAATGTGGACAAAGGAAATCAAAATCTCCAGGAGTGTCTCTAACACCCAGGCAAGCCACACTAGTGAGCCTTCCTCTCAGGCTTAGCATCCACGTGTAACTGAGCAGTCTGCCTCCAACCACTCACAGCGCCTACCCGGTGTGGGCTGGAGTCGGGTGTTACGAGTGATGCCTGTTCAAAGCTGTCCGTGCTTGACATCACCTTGTTCACCATCAAATTAAGATGTCCTCAAGTTAACTGGCCACCGCTGACAGCTGCTTTGGCGTAGGATTCGGGAATGCAGGACTGCAGTTCTGACCCTGGCACTGGTGCCACATCGAGATGTTTAATTCAAAGGCTCTCAGACTCAGGCAATAGAGCATCTCACTGGGAGGCTAGCCAGCAGAACAGAACAGGAGTAGAGAAAACCTGGTCTGAAAGTGTGACTCGTAATTTCCACTTGCCTGGAACTCTCACCATCAAGATTCCCCTCCAGTTGGCATTTGAAGCATCTTAGGATGGATCCTGACCTCTGGGAAAGGGTCTCATGGTCCACTAACAGGTAGGACATTGGACCTGACTCTGCAAGTGTGAACTCTGGGGTGAGATTTAGGGATGTGAAAACCACCTTTTCTGCTAGGGGAGAGCTAGAACCTCTGTGGGCCGGTGCATGTCTGGAGTGAGTACAGCAGGAACAAGACAGGCTTAAATGTCCAGGAAATGTAGGCACCTGCTCAGTGGATAGGCCACTAGGAGGCATGGTTACCATGGTATTTACAGGGATGTGGATGAAAACGAGTCAGACTTAGATAAGCACTGCCATTGGCTAATTTGTGTTCCTTTCATGTGCTGAAGCCCTAACTGGCAACTTGGCTGTATTTGGGGGCAGGTCACTTACAGAATTAAGTAAGGGTTAGTGAGGTCATAAGATGAGGCCCCAAACCAATAGAACTGGTGCCTTCAAAAGAAGAGAAAGTGGCCTGGAAAGATTTAGAGCACATTTTGCTTGCAGAAGACCCAGGTTCAGTTCTAAGCACCCAGATGGTGGCTCACTGTGGTTCTTCCTACCCCGGGGATCGTTGACCAACACAGGTCCATAGATGGGGGTTCGGAAGCCCTGTGAGCACATACCATGGAGAAGACCCCTCAGGACCAGCTGCAGAGAAGTAGATCAACTTTAATTGTGGTGATTCAAGACTTAATAATTTGGGGAACCAAGGATAGGAACATCCAGGATGGGCAAAAGTCACTGGCTGAAGACTTAGGGACCAAAATGCCTTATAGCATGGGGAAGAATTTCAGGAGTCTCAGGTGCTAGCTGAATACAGGTTCCTATCAGGAGAAAGGAAGTTGAACCCGTAATCTAACTAAGACTACATGACATTCTACAGGTAGAAGCATTGCTTAAAGGTTTCTGAAGCACCACAAATAATTAACTAAAGTTGAGCCTCGTTTTGGATGCCCTGTTGCTGCCCTGCCAGCTCCCTGGGCTTGACCATCAAAGTCCTGGGACAGCACTGCGGTCCCGTACTCTTCTTACTTCTTTTTTTTCCAATTCTTGAGGTCACTTTTAAAAAGTGTCTTCCCATAAGATCTGCCTTTTTAAAAGTTATTCCAGGGATACTGAATGTTCTGCAGGCTCATTTTCTCTGCATCTCTCCCCTCAAAGCCTCTGAGGGTCTCTCAGGCTCCTCTGAGCAGCCCTGTGGTCCCCTTGGGCGCTGGCAGACGTCACCATTAGAATCAACTGAGATTTTTATTTTTTTAAGAGTTAAAACCTTTTCCTTTTATTTGTATAGTGTCTTGCATGCCTGTATGTCTATGCGTGCCATGTGCATGCCCGGTTTCTGAGGAGGCCAGAAGAAGGCATCAGATCTGGTGGAACTGGAGTGATGCCCAGATGCGAGATCCCGTGTGGACAGAGAACCGAAGCCAAGTCGGCAAGTGCTCTTGATCAGACATTTAAGGAGGTAAGAGGAAGTAACGACAGCGGAGAGTGGCCTGGCCCACCGGGCTCAGCAGTGGTGAGAGAGCAATGGGTTGGTTGTGGTTTCACCTGACTCAAGTGTAGAGGCATAATAAGTATGTCTGTCACTAGGACAGCAGAGACAAGTGGCTCTCCTGTGCTGGGGGTGCAGCACCACATGACAAAGGACTGTCCTGTTGTATAGAAAAAAAATCCTCATTTTTTTGAACATATGAATAACTTCAACTTACATATCCATCTAGCCTGTTTTCTGTTCCTCAATAAAGGACTTGAAGCTAGTACTTTATAAAGAAAAGAAGTATTTATCTGGCTTCCAGGTTAGAAGCCTGAAGACATGAGATTGGTTAGGCTGATCCGACAGACCCTCTGGTGAAGGCTTCCTTGGTGGCACTGCCTTGTGGCAGTTGACATCCTGATAGGACTGTGTGCAAGAGGAGAAGAGGGCATGCAGACACGGAAAGCCAGAGCTTTGGTCAAGCTTCCTGTTTTTACAATTTTCTCTCTTAGGAACTAACCATGGTCCCAGCAGAACCACAGTAGTCCTTTCTAAGGGCAGACATTATCTTTTAAAGACATTATCTTTTAAATTTTTTATTTATAATGTATTAGTGTATTGCCTGCATATGTGTCTGTCTGAGGGTTTGGAAACCCCTGGAAATGGAGTTACAGACAGTCGTGAGCTGCCATGTGGGCTCTGGGAGTTGAACTGGGGTCCTCTTGAAGTGATCTTAACCCCTGAGCCATTTCTCCAGCCCTAGGCCCCACTTCTTAATGCACCACCCTGGGGACCCAGCTCCCAGCCCAGGTACCTCTGGGAGTACGGGACATACTCAAGCCATACCCAGACCCTACCAGAGCATTTACTTTCCAGGAATGTAATTGGTGCCCAGACTGAAGGCAGGCTCCTCTTAATTTTGTCCAAAGTTGCAAGTATTTATCATTTCAGAAAGTCACATGGCCAGCAGCAGTGGCAGCTAGCGTTAGCAGTTACAGTCTGCACTGGAAGCTGGGGTCGGTGCCTGTGTCACCTGGGAAGCCTGGGTGCCTGTGTTACAAATCTCTGCCTTCATCCCTCTCTATGCTTCAGGCGGGATCCACATGCTATCTTTCCGAAGATTGCGGGTGTGAGTTATATTATCTGGGACCTTCACTTCAGGCTTGTAACCAAGGGTATTAAAAGTATTTGTAATAAAAAGGAAGGAGGGGGGGGCTCACAGCTTTAACAACAAGGTCTCTGTGCCACACACTGTCTTTCCAAGTGGGAAGGCAGCAAGTGCTTTCCTCTTGGAGGTAGGCGGGATCTGGAACAACCCAGCCTGGCAGAGCAGCAACAGCTGGTGTGCTGGTCGGGAGAGAGCTTTCTTCTCATTCTTTGTGAGTGAAATGGCCAGCCCATTGCCCAAAGTGGAGAAGGCAGATTACACACAGTCACACAGTCCTCACAAGCTAGTCAATAGAAGCCTCAGTGTCCCCTTGTGAGTGACAGATACAAACAGCCCCTCAGGGGTTGGCATCCTAAATGGACTGGACAAGGTATTTGTGGTGTTACATTGTCTCAACACACACAAATACCAACTCGTTACTGTTGACATTTACAAGTTACCGATGACTTAGCACTCGCTAAGCCCGGTTCAATGCTCTGCTTGATCCAAACCACCTTGGCAGTGAGGGGTGACTAGGAAAAACATCTCTAAGAAGGATTAAGTTCTAGAATTTTCAAGGGTGCCCCAGTACAGGCCCAGGTCACACTGGTAAGCAGTCAGCTGGCCTTTGTAAGTCAAGTCTATGCAACTCCACAGTGCTGTTCTGAGGGCAAACGGGAGCCCTGGGAAGATAGAGAAGGTGCTGGAAAAGGAAGTTGGGGGAGCACTGGAGGAAGAGATGCCCTTGCTTACAACTAGAGAGGAAAGGCAGAGGCTGGGCTGTCTGCACCCCGCAAAGATGCCGCACAGAGGCCAAGCCCTGCTCTCAGAGACAGACCCTCAGCCGCACACCATGTGGGTTTCTGGAGTTTGCCTGGGGACAAGGGCTCACTCAGATTATAAGTTCTTGCTTTTAACTTTCTTCAGATGTCCAGCATTTTCCCCCTCAAGCACATAGTTTTAATTGCTATTTTTAGTCTTCTGTCCCTAAAACAGAGCAAGCTGGCTGTAAAGCAGGCTTACTTGGGCCTGTGGTCCCTATACAAATACTTCTTACCCCATCCACTATCTGTGTTCAGGGAAGAGGAAGGAAACCCTGTACCTGGGACTGGCTGCGGGAAGCAGGGATCAGAAGGCAGGAAACTTCAGCCTAAAGCAGCCCGGATTTGCTTCCCTGGGTCCGGGAGCCACATAACTAATGTGCAATGCCCTCTGCTAAAACCAACCAGGAACAGCCAGGTCTCGATCGCTAACTAATGTGCAATGCCCTCTGCTAAAACCAACAGGAACAGCAGGTCTCCGATCCGCTGGAAATATTTTTGTTTTCGGCCTTGAGAGTGGCATACATGGTTATAAAAATGATCTGACCTATGTCCAGAAATAGTTCTATGTGTTTCAAATGATCGTAGTTCTAATTTATGTCTCACTATCCTGGTCTCAAACAAGATATTAGGGGTTCAAGTTCCTAATATTTGACCTGAAGAGAGATTTGGACTCTTGCTGGGAACACACACACACACACACACACACACACACATAAACACTCAAGAGCGTGTGTAACTGCATGCACACATGCCAACACCCATTCTAACAATAACATGAAGGACACACAACACAATATACCACACACACATGTGCACACACAAACACTCTTACATGCATATACACACATGCACACACACACACACACACAAGAGCATGTGTACTTTTGTACACACTTGGCAACACACACACTAACAATAACATACAGGGCATACAACACAATATATAACACACACACATACTTAAACACATACACCCACCAACATTCACATGCACATACACACATTCACATACATACACACAGGTGCACACACATGTGCATGCAAGCACACACATGCACACACACTCACACCACACACACACACACACACACACACACACGCGCGCGCGCGCACACACACGCACTCGAAGCAGACCTTTCTGAATGTACCTTTTCCTGACTCACCTCTCACAGCACGTCCAGCTGTTTGACCCTTTACTGGACTTGAAACAAATGGCTTCCACCTAAGAGGGAAGGCAAGAAAAGAAAGGACCTTCCATGTGTGCCATCGCTGTCACTAGCAGCCACGCTCTCTACACATCACAGCCCACTTAATTCCTCACTGTCCTTTCTGAAGAGAATTTATCCTCATTTGCTCTCACTAAGCCAACACAAACATGTTCCCAACAAGGAAGAGAGCAGAGCCTGCGGAGCCTGAGGTTGAGATGGCAGCCTTTTTTCAGGAAAGCCAAGAAGGACGAGCCTTTGGGGCTGGAGATGCCTCAGTCCAGTCGGCGAACTGGCTAAGCAAGCATGAGAACCAAGTTTGGATACCCTGCACCCACATAATGAGCCAGGCATGGTGCCGCAAGCACTGAATCCCAGCACTAGGGAAGCAGAGACAAGAGACTCCTGGGGGCCCTGTCCAGACGGTCTAGACAATCAGCAAGATCCAGGTTCATGAGAGACACTGTCTCAGACAGCAAGACAGCTATTGAGAAAGACATCTGATATTAACCTCTGGTTTCCACAAACACACACAATGCATAAACACGCAAAGAATAAGTCTTGCATCCGATATGGTAGTGGCTCAGAAATAGTTTGGTCTAAAGGGACGTTTCAGTTACACAAACTTCTAATCTCATTTCCAAAAATGAGAAGCATGAACCCCACCGCTGACTTCCACCATGTGTTTTCTCTCTATTCCTTCCTTCTCTTGTCCATGGAAGCATAGGCTGCCAGACAAAACAGGATTCAATTCCTGAGGCCACCCCAGGCTGGCTTAGGGGCCCGTGCCGTGGCAGAGCCCCAGATATGGCCACATATCTGAGAACACACACGGCTGGGGAAAGGACCCAGGGCACAGCTCTCGATAGTAGGGAAACACACATCGTATGTTTAATCCCGGTTTTCTCATTGTAGACATGATGTCGTGGGATGGCATGTAAGGAAAAGAGGAAGGAATTGAAAAACCTCGGCTGAGAGCCATGGCCATTTCTCTCCAGCGGAACAATTTTCCAGACCCCTTCCCTGGGGGTCTATCCCAGCACCCATTGCCACTTACCCATAGTGCCCTTCTCCTCCCTTCACTTGGACCCAATTATTTGCCCTGCCTCACTTGCATCTGTCCCTTCATAAAAATTTCTTTCCGACTTTCCAGCCAATGAGATCGCTACATAAAGCAATCAGCATGGGGACAGAGAAAGGGAACAGGCTTTGGTCACCACATATTCAGCTCTCAAAAGCTGAGTCACTATCAGGGGTCTGAGCAGTCATCATTGCCACCTTTCAGGGCACACCGGGGCCTCTTGTCCCGGCATGTTGGTGTTCTGACTACAGTCAGCTGCTGGGACTTCTAGAGAAAGCGAGGCGGGTCCTCGTTCTCTTTGAGTCTGGCAGCAGGAACGCACACAGGTCCCCAAATATCCACAACAGTGCAACAGAGCCCAGTTACCTGATCTATAATAAACGTAGAGGCCAAAACGTCACCTTCACTCACGTGCTTCCTAAGTGAAACTTTCCGAAAGAGGGTGGCTGAGGAATTGCAGAGTTGAAGAGAGGTGGATGTAGGTTTGAAGCACCAGATTCCTGTGACGCTGCAGCAGTCAGGGGAAGCTACACCAGACAGGCCTGCCTGGAGAGCCAAGGGGGCACGCTTCCCTGGCTTCAGCGTGACACCAGGACTCCGTGGAATGACTTTTCAATTTAGTACAAACTCAGGACTGCCCCTGGATGAGAAATTCTCTTCTTCTCTGAAAGATTAACTCAAGCTGTTGGCTAAAGAGGTCCTCATGGTTGCAGGGAACTGATTTATTCCAAAAGGCGCACCTGACTGAAGGCAGGGGCATTTTTGCCTCAGTAGGAACTGACTGCCTAGACCTAGACACTAGCATCCCAATCTGACCAAAAAAAGTGCGTGCGTGTGTAGTTTTGTTGCAGTTTCCCTGAGATGTGGAAGGCTGGATCCTACACCCAGCAGCCATCACTATGGGTAAATCAGACAAACTGCAAACCCCTGGGCGCAACCGAAAAAGGTCTCCGACCTGTGCTTCCCCTCAAGTCTCCACCTAAGTCTTTGCATCTGATCACCCACCCTCGTAAGCTTGCAGGAAGGTAAGGGAACACACCTGCTCCCCAGAACTGAAACCGAGATAAACCCAACATGAACGAAACCTCGGGCTGTGCGTGCACCCACAAACCATAATTCATCACCATGGCTTCCAGCCAGAAGACTGGGGCTTGCCGAGAAAAAGGTAGAAAAGAGAAAAAATGAAGAAAGAGAAATGCAACCCAAATATCCCGAGCAACTCTGGGTCTCAGAGATTTCGCCAGGATTTGAGTGATCTTAAAGGTCTTTGAGCCACAACTGAAAACGCCACAATAGATATTTGAATTAAAAATCACTAGCTTTGCCAAGAGACCAATTGTTAAAAATTGGCAGCATTCCAAAGAACTTAGCAGGCGGCATACTGCCCGGGGCTCGGAGAATCGCTAATTCTAGAGAAAGTTAATTATCACCTTATTGATAAAAGGGTAATTTTTAAAGCTTGTAGTATGGCTTTTGTGTCTCATTAATTAAAATTTAGAGTAATTTACTAGACACCCTGGCGGCTTCTGTAACTTTATATTTGTACCAAACCATCTGATTTTTCTTCCTTCTAGGGACCATTTGAATCCCCCTGTCTCTTCTCACCTGTCTCTGAAAGTTAAAAAAAAAAACAAAAAAAAAAAAACTAAAGGAGGGGAAATGTGTAAATCTCAAAGTCTCTTGGGAGACTTTGGGATTAAGACATAAAATATCCAAAGAAACTTTTTTTTTAAAGCTTTCTCAGAAATCCTCAATTTGCCCATCAATAGAAAGAAGCCTATGCACTCACCCCTGACAGGAGCCTGTTCTCACAGACAACACTCCGGAAACAGGAAAATGATTTTACATTTCCCTTGTGGAAAGGGGTCTATCTTCATCTTCATCCCAAATCAATTCTCAAACTAAATCTAAAAGGATGAAACAGGAGGAAGTTAGGATTCAAATCTCCAAGAAGCACACAGCCCAGCTACCCAGAGGTCGTCATGGGATGTTGAAGCTTTCCGAGGTAGCTGCTTGTTCTAAAGCGTGAGTCACCAGGAGTGTGCACACATGTGTGATACGCCCTTGGGTCTGGCCAAACAGTAGACAGACCTAAGAAACACTCTGAATCTTGTGTTCCACACCCCAGCTTTAACAGAAAAGCTATTCTTCAGTGAGCAATCTTTGTTATGTTTTCTTAAACTTATTGCAGTTAAGCATTTGAGATCCAACAGTAATATTAAGAAGAAACAAATAAAAACCACCACGTTATGAAAGGTTGAAGGCAATCTGGTCATGATTTTCCAAGCAGTATTGAGTATATTAAAAGTCCTTGGTTTTTCTGGCTTTTTTGTTTTGTTTTGTTTTTTGTTTTTGTTTTGTTTTGTTTTTGAGTTGGCAAGATCAAAGCGGATGAGTTGAGATGATGACACTTGGGTTTGGCTTGTTTCCCCGGAAGCCTATGACCTCCAACCTTCAGCCCCACAACCAGAACCAGAAAGTGAAACTATTGCTGATATCACTTGCAGAGAATACCAGAGGCAGAAAGACTGTGCAGGAGGAAGCCAGGCTTGCCCGCTCATTCTTTCCTGTCTTATTATTGCTCAGATACAGCTTTTAAGAAAATAAAAGTAATCTTGGTGACATGGGTGAGAAATTGAAATGGGGTAAAACAACTAAAATTTGGGATTTTTGTGAGATCTGTGTTTCCTCTTATGACACAAGTCAGACAGGCGGATACTTGGAGAAGGTTCCCACACACACACAATGTTAAGAGTGAGAGAAAACATTCATGTTTTAAAAATTAGCTGACCGCTATATTTTAAAAGTAAAGCTACCAAGCAGCTTCTCTGCATGGGGCATCTGTGTTTACATTTTAGCTACATTTTGGCGGCCACTCAGTGTTAGTTTTCTAGGTAATTGCCACCCAGTAGCTGTTACTCAGATAGACGGAGCCATTTCTATCAAATGACAAACACACAAAATGTTCCATAAAATACTGTCTAAAACATGCGCCTTCTCCTCTACAGTCATCTCTATACTTCTACCAGTTCTCCAGACATTCTGCTTTGTTTTATTTTTAATGAGAAGAAAGTCTTAAGGAGGGGAAGGCAACTATGTCTCTTGCCCTTCAAAGAAATCTTTCCTTCATTGAGAAAGGAATTAAAAATACGAAACACACAAGAACCACATCTGGATCACTTTTCAAGTATCCTAGCTACAAAGCCCCACTTCTCAGAGAGCTGCAGATGGTCTTAGCCCCCTTGAAAATGGTCATGACCCTAGAAAGACAACACAGCAAGCCACCTCTGGCTGATTGTCGCAAATAATGGCAAGAGCTTCGACTCCAACCATCAATGCTGAGTCAGATCTGCTTACTCAGCACCCCGCTCCACACCTGTACCCCTGGTCCTGTCCATCTGCAGAGCAACCTGTAGATGACACTTGGGGCCGCAGGCAGAACGAGGGGAAGCTAGTTCGGGTCACATAGTGCTGTGTGGGGGAAGAAAGTGATTTTGTCTTTGAACTTGGGAAAACTCCAAACATTCCATACTAACCCGGGATTTTTTTTTCCTCCTAAAAAACCAACAGCAGGAACTTGCAAGCAATCAATACTATCCTTATCTATGACTCGTAAATTAGTAACCAACAAAAAACACTGTAGTATCCCATCTGCAACATTCAACATAAATAAATAAAATCCAACTTAGAAACAAAAGCTTTGGCGTGTGCTTATATCGTGCCAATTCTAATAATAAATTTTAGGTAAGTATTTGTAACTTAAAACATGCTACAATTTTTAAATTAATAAAATGAAATAAGGCAAAATTATTATTAGAAAAAAACAAGCAGTTATCTGAGTTCATATTTGAAAAAAATAAAAACTTTACACATATTTACATGCAGACTTACAGAGCGGTACATATCAAAAATATATATAAACTGTATGTTTCTATTTTACATCTTCCTTCGAAACACAGTTCAAGAAATCAAACATTTTGCATGTTAGGATCTGAAGTTTACCCGCCGGGCTCAGTAGTTTTAGCACCAGACACTCGTGCATTGCCATAGAGGCAGGCATGCAAACCCTCCCAAATAAACTAAAGCAGGTAACCTGTTGTGCTGACAGCCCAACGAGGAGCCGTGTATGACAGCACACACTCCAGCATGCGTCTCCCTTACCTACAGCTTGGTCAGAGCCCTGATGAGGGTGTTGCTGAGGTCGGGAGTGTTGGCTTAGAAGACAGGTGACTTCCTGCACACGCACTGTGATGGTGTGGCTTGCACAAGCTATCTTCCAGCCGTGTGCTGCTACGGCTCACAGCTAGTCGCCAGCAGCCCTGCTCGCCGCTGCAAACATCTCATTAGACTAATGCATTCAGCACAGGCAGAGCACTCGATTTACCATAGCTACAGCAGTGAATTTCCATTACGATGACAGCTGCAACCACATCATGTCCGGAAAACCAGCCAACCACTGGCTTCTAAAGAACACACACATTTTACATGCAGAAGGCAAGGACTGCGTGTGTGTGTGTGTGTGTGTGTGTGTGTGTGTGTGTGTGTGTGTTGGTTTTTTTTTTTTTTCCCTCTATACAGACCAGCTAAGAGAAATACACAGCGAAGCTTTTTGTGAACAGAAGCTACCTGGTAATGACACTTCTGCTTCTTAGATAGTTACTTCCTTGTAATAGACTGAATTATGTCACAATAGTCAGAATGGGTGTTTCCTGCATTTCAGTTTCCATGACCCCTCCTCCGTTGCCATAGAAACCAGACTGTAACATCATCTCTTTGTCCCAGTCCTGCAGCAGTGAGGGCCACACCAGTCTTATAAGGCTGCTGTGATCCGACAAGGCTAATGTTTGGCTTCGAGGGAAAAAGAAAGAAAGGAAAAAGAAAGAAGAATGCTATTCCAACAGAATAGCCAGAATACTAATAACTGTGTGTAATCAGAGGTGTGTGCCTATACTGGTGACACACCGTGGCTGTACCTGTCAGCTCTAAAGCTGCCTATCCGACATTTAATGCCACACGGCTCCACATCTGTGTATGCACATCTGGAAGTGTTTCTCCATGCCCAAACACACTTGGGATCTGCCTGGGGAAGGGTTGCTGTCTCTCCTCCATACCCACTGCCCGTCCACTAAACCAGCTTATACCAGAGAAGGCGGCTTTTCTCCTCCTTTCTCTTTATAAAGCGAGTTGAGGTTTTCTGGTGCTGACTTCATTCATTTGGGGAAATGGGATGTGTCTCAAGCGACTCCTACAAGATGACATGCCTGGACTACAAACACAGGCTGTCTACCGGGCTTACTCGTAGGGACAGGCAGAATGCTTGTAGCCAGGACTGACCATTAGCTAAGCTAATTTGGAAGGTCTGGGTCACAGCTTAGCCAATTACTGAGAATATGAAAAATTAAAAAGGACCTACAATTTGAAGTTAAAATTAAATAGATACAGGAAATTGGTGGTTTTGGAGTCAAAGCATTGTCCTTACTAAGAACGAAGGAATTCCCTGGATGCATGTATTCTTTCTGCCTGTCAGCTGGCCGGCCCATGGCCCATGTCTTCTCTGCCCCATAGTTTGGTGTCCCACCAGCACAGTTCTATCTGCGCCATGGTTCGGATGCCAGTCCCCTGTCCTACCAAGCAATAAAGAGTCACACACTTGTACCAACAGTGTACTATGTGTCCCCTTTGACATCCAAGGGAGTCAGTGAAACAAGAATGGCCCACAAAAGCTCTGAACAAACTTCCATTTTATGAAAGATACAGTTTGGTCCAAGTAGAAACTATTAGGGTGATGGGAGACAAACTTTGGGCTGATATTCATGATGCAGACATGGAAAAGCAACAAGTTCACAAAGGACAGATTCGTGCGGGTATGGAGGATGGTTGGCAACAGTTATAGTGCCCTCTCCTCGCAGGAAGAGGCCTTAGAGGAGGTGCTGCGAGTCTGAGGAAAGCATCACGGGTTCCCCACCGGCCTACAACAACCCTTTTACACTTGTATTTAAACTGTCAAGGGTTTTGTCCTTTGAAAATAAATATAAAACTGAAGGGGAAAAGTAAAAATAAAGACAAGGAAGACAGCGAAGAAGAGAAGAAACCCACGCCCTTACTTCATTTACCTGTTGAGTTTTGATGCTTTGTTTTATTCAGAAAAATACAGTCTTGGTAGTTTCGTTTGGTGGAGGGAGTGTTTGTAATTTCATATAACTGATTTCATTTAAAGAAGAAAGGGACCTAAGAGAGAAGAGGAGAAGGAGAAAAGAAATTAGAACCAGCCAGGGGTGGGCTGCACATCTGTGATGTCAGCATTCAGAAGCCTGAGGCAGAAGGAAATGGGTCAGCCTGGGCTACATGGTGAGTCTCAGGGCAATCTCAGCTATGGAGTAAGGCCCTGTGGGGGTGGGAGGAGAACACTAGGGCTGATGGATGGTTTAAATGTGGCCTGCCTGCACCAAGCTCCAGCCACAGCTGTGAGTCATATAGACTCACCAGTGTTCCACTGAAGGGCGCCTTAGATGAACTTGGGTAACTGATGTTCAATTGAATATGGCTCTTTCAACAAATAAAATCAACATTTCTTAAGGAATCAAACCTTATAAGAGAAAAGGCTTTGGTAGACTCGTACTCCAAAAACCTTTGGTTTTTCTTTCCCAGGAAGACTCTGAGGGGCCCTGATCTCCATGTTCCATCTTCATACAGATGCTGTCTGTGTGGCTTCTCCTTCAGCCAGGTTCAGCACTCGATGGGTCAACTTGGCAGTCACATGTGACCTTGAAATTAACTAAAGCTGACCTGAAATATTTAAATATACATTACTGAGATTAACAGTATGTACATGCAAGCATGTTACTCAAATTCCTTTCTTCCACAGGCCTTAAGTTATCAATATTTTACAAAAATATTGAATGTTTTTTTTTAATTCCAAGAAAATTTTAAGTTAAGCATGTAAGAGAAAAAAAATGTTGTGGAATGACAAGTATCAGCCAGAGGATTCTTAAAAGGCAAAGTGTCTCTCCTCCTTTCTCCTCCCTTTTCCTCTTCCTCCTCTCTTTTCTTCCTCCTCTCTTCCTCTCTCTTCTCTTCCTCTCTTCTTCCTCTTCTCCTCCTCCTCTCTCTCTTCCTCTCCTCTCTCTTCTTCTTCCTCCTCTCTTTTCTCCTCTTCTTCCTCTTCCTCTCCTTCCTCTTCCTCTATCTCTTCCTCTTCCTCTTCTTCCTCTTCCTCCTCTTCCTGCTCCTCCTCTCTCCTGTCTCTTCCTCTTTCTTCCTTTTTCCTGCCTCTTCCTCTTCTTCCTTCCTTCCTCCTCCTCTTCCTTCTCTTCTTCCTCCTCTTCTCCTCCATCATAGCTCTAACCTTGAGTTCATGGGTGACCATCAAAATGCTCAGGCTGGGCTGGGGCAGTGGCTCCATGGATAAAGTGCATGCATGCTGCATGAGTGTCCGAGTTCAGATCCCAGACCCTCACAGAAATGCCAGGCAGGTGTCCTGAGGTCTGTCTGCAATCCCATCATGACCAGGAAGCAGAGACAAGATCCTGGCACAAGCTGGCTAACTGGACTAGGTGATTCAGAGTTCCAGGCTCGTTGTGAGACTCTACCCTTGTAAATAAAGTAGAGGGATCAAAGAAGATGCCTGCTATCAACCTCTGCTCTGGCCTTCACACATATGTGCCAACACAACACCCCCACACACACACACACACACACACACACACACACACACACACAAGATTATTTTATTTATACATACGGGTACTTTGTCTACATGTATACTGCACACCAGAAGACAGTATCAAATAATTGTGAGTGGCTATGTGGGTACTGAGGATTGAACTCAGGACCTCTGAAAGAACAGTGCATATACTCTTAACCACTGAGCCATCTCTCTGCCACCACCCTCTTGCTCTTTTCTGAGCTATGATCACATTTCTCTCTCAGAGCACAGGCAGCATAATCTACACAATATCACTTGGTTGGTGGGTAGTAAGACGTAATGAAGGGAGCATGGTTCCCTTTTTGGGGTCACCCCTACCATTCCTATTAGTTGCTGGTGAAGACATCACCCATACCAAGAACAACCTTTCCCTGGTGTGGTCGTTTGAATATGCTTGGCCCAGGGAGTGGCACCATTTGGAGGTGTGGTCTTGTTGGAAGAAATGAATCGCTGTGAGTGTGGGCTTTAAGACACCCTTCCTAGCTGCCTGGAAGCCAGAGTCTTCTCCTAGCTGCCTTTGGAACAAGAGGTAGAACTCTCAGTTCCTCCTGCACCATGCCTGCCTGGGTGCTCCCATGCTTCTGCCTTGATGATAATGGACTGAACCTCTGAACCTGTAAGCCAGCCCCAATTAAATGTTGTCCTTTATAAGACTTGCCTTGGTCATGGTGTCTGTTCACAGCAGTAAAACCCTAGTTAAGACACCCAACAATCTTGAAAATAGGTATTGGTCCCACTCCACAGACCAGAAAAAAAAAAAAGACCTTGAGGATGTTAGGCAAATTGCCCAAGGGCTCAGAAGTGATGGACAGCTTTGCTCAGGCATTTGCTTCTAAGACACAGTAGTTAATGGGTCTATCACACAGCTTCCTGGCACTGCTTCTCATTCCAGCCCTCAAGGAACCCAGTGACCTTGGTCAAATCTCTACCTTGCTTTAGACTGGAGATGAGTCTTTGTGAGCCCATATGGGTCTAACGTTCTAAGAATCGCTCTCTCCACCGGGCTTGATAGATCAGCACTTTAGGTTGAAGGACTATGGCTTACTGTGGCTGTGGTTGTGATTAGCAAGAGACAAATGGCACTCTTTCGGGCTGGAGGTGTGGCTCAGTGGCAGCATGTGTACTGAGCATGTGCCAGGTCTGGAGACTGATTCCCAGTACTGCACAAGGAAAAGCACAGTTTTCCCAGTAGCATAAGACCTAACGAATGGAGATAACCATATGACAACTTGAGGAAGCTTTGTTTTGTCTTTTTGAAACAGGATCTTCCTATGTAACTCTGGTTGTCCTGGAACTCATTCTGTAGACCAAACTGACCTTGAATTCAGAGAGCCACCTGCTTCTGCTTCCTAGGTGTTGGGATTAAAAGTATGCATCACGCCGGGCGGTGGTGGCGCACGCCTTTGATCCCAGCACTTGGGAGGCAGAGGCAGGCAGATTTCTGAGTTCGAGGCCAGCCTGGTCTACAGAGTGAGTTCCAGGACAGCCCAGGCTACACAGAGAAACCCTGTCTCGAAAAAAAAAAACACAACAACAAAAAAAAAAAAAAAACAAAACAAACAAACAAAAAAAACCAAAAAAAAAAAAAAAGTATGCATCACCATGCCCATGGAGGAAGATTTAAAGAAGACAACTCACAAAGAAGAAGGAGGGGGTGAGGAGGGGTGCAGGGATATGGGGTTTGCTTTGGGCTGTCAATGCAGTTGGCCATGATTTGCTTCATGCTCTAGCAGAAGGATGTTTTAGCCAGATGCAGATAGATTTCTGCAACAGTGTTATGTTTGGAATTCCAGAAACTTTTCAGAGGGTTTATAAATGCTAGGGCCCCAGAGAGGCAGTGAGGTGGGTGGCAGGGAGGGAAGTGTTCCTTTAGGGAGGTTAGTAGCTTTGTCAAAGAAGAAACAAAAGAAATTAGATTCAAGAATTTTCCTAATTCTTCTCTCCCCTCTATCCTTGTTTTCTCCTATCTAGTGTAAGGGTGTGAAACCAGGGTGTGGAAGAAAAGAACCCACAAAGCAGCAAAGACCAGCTACAGAAGAGGGGGCTGAAGGAATGCTAAGAGAGACCAGGCAGAGTGCTGTGACGTGCTGGCATTGGGACCTGTCACTGTGGGTACCTGCACAAGCTCAGCCAGTCTCCCCACAGGCAGCACGGTGGGCTCGGTGGGCTATTAACAGAAACAAAGAGGACATGAAAGAATGTGGCCACGAGTTAGGAAATTCCTGGGGAATGGTGGGGTGTGGGGTTTCTGGGAGAGTTGGGAAGGGTGAGTCCCAGTGCTCAAGATGCATTGTTTACACGTAGGAAACTGTCAAAGAATAAATAAAAGATATTATCCTATTTTTTAAAAATGGATGTCATAGAGCATAGAACAATAGGAAAAGAGATTCCTAATACACATTTGCTGAGAAAATCGCAGGCGAGAAGTAAGATACGGAATAGAATTCTATTTTGAAGAAAAGGAATGATTTATAAAATGTGGACGAGATGTTAGTAGTGATGATTTATTGGTGGTAAAATTGCGAGTAATTTCCGTGCTCTTATTCTTTTATATTTCCTGCAGAGCAGCCCGACTTGTTTTGTGCTAACAGGGACTTGAGTGGAGCCATCCATTCTCAAGAACAGGATCTTTCCTTGTCTTGTTAGGAAATGCACTTACACTTCTCATAAAAATTGTTTTGCTTTGTTTGAGACAGGGTCTCACTGTGAATCCCCGGCTGGTCTGGAACTACTGATTTAGACCAGGATGGCTTGGAACTCATAGAGATCTGTCTGCCTCTTCCTCCCAAGTGTTTGCATTAAAGATTTGCACCACTACACACACCCCAGAACTCAAAAATCACTCTTAAAATAAAAACAAATCTTTGTATTTTTTCCTGCAAGGTGGAGTACATCAAACAACAGCCTAAGCTAACGTGAGGACTATTCTGTTGCCCCCTGCTCCCGGAGTCCCTTCAACCATACCCTGGAGCCCTGGGAGGGCTCGAGGCACTGAGCACAGGCAACATACAGAGGGGGTCATTCTAAAATGGTAACACCCGGTGTTAAGTACTAAAGAAAGTTGATTATTGAATGAAGAGAAAACAAGTCCCATCTAAGGAAAGGGTTGTTCACTCAGATGCTGCTGGACCCAAAACATGGTCCCTTCAGACAAGCCTCCTCTCTAAGCTAACCTTGGCTCTGAGCCAACCTTGGCTAATATCAGGGGATCATCTTAGCAGAAACATTGACCTTGAGGTTTGACAGTTGACTCACAGCCCAGACTCTCTCCTTTTGAGTCAGAATCTGGCCTGTCAATGATTGTAAAGTAAGGGACACCAACTTCAGGGCTGTACTTTGGTCATGAGTCTATAAATTCCAAAGTGGTAAAGAACAGGTCCTACTCTAAGTTATGGTAGTTCGAATGAAAATGGTCCCCATAGACTCCTAAGAGTGGCATTATTGAAGGTGTGGCTTTGTTGGAGGAAGTATGTCACTGGGGGGGGGGGCTTTGAGATTCCAGAAACTCAAGCGAGGCCTAGTGTCACTCTCTCTTCCTGCTGCCTGCAGATCCTAATACAGAACTCTCAGCTACCTCTCCAACACCATGCCTGCCCGCACGCTGCCATGCTTCCCACCATAACGCTAATAGACTAAACCTCTTTACTGTAAGCCAGCCCCAGTTAAATGTTTTCATTTATGAGAGTTGCTGTGGTCGTGGTGTCTCTTCACAGCAAAACAACAACAAGCCTAACTAAGACACGGCAGTTCTCCAGCATGCATGCAGCTCCTGGTGTGTTGGCAGAGATCAACACCTTATTTCAGAATGAGTGACCACCACCAGGGGTTCAAGAGGCCTATCTAAGTCAATCTCAGCAAGTGTCAGGCTTTCAGACATGGGTCCTCCTCATCCCTTGAAATCACTGATTTTAGATATATGCTGGCTTATCTGGGTTCCTACTGCCTTGATGAAACACCATAAGCAAAAGCATTGGGGAGGAAAGAGTTCATTTCACTCACAGTTCCATCATCAAAAGCAGTGAGGATAGGAACCCCTGCAGGGCAGGAAGGAACTTGGAGGCAGGAGCTGAAGCAGAGGCCATGGAGGGGTGATGCTTACTGGCTTGCTCCCCATGGCTTGCTCAGCCTGCTCTCTTATAGAACCCAGGACCACCAGTCCAGGGGTAGCACCACCCACAATAACCCTAAGAAACACTTTGGGTTGCTGAGAAAATGGCGGAAGTGGAGAGTCAGCCTAATGTCTGTTTGTGCTGCCAACAGAGACTTCAAATAAAGGAGGCGGGTGTGCAGTCAGAAGCTGCAGACAGCTGCTGTGGGCTCTGATCCTACAGAAAGTTCAAGTTTTGGTTTTGGTGTGTGTCTGTGTGTTGTGTCTGTGTGTGTGTCTGTGTGTTGTGTGATGATGTGATGTATGTGTGTATGTGGCATACATGGTGGGGTGTGTGTGCATATGTGGTCTATTGTGAGATGTAAAACTATGACAGGAAGTTTGGTAAGGTAGAGCAGGTTGAGACCCAGAGGCGGCACACATCTGAGGCTTAGGTGACTGCCAGACCTACCAGACTCCTGACATGGAACACGTGCCATGCTTCTCACATAAAAGAAACATGTCTATGGTCACATAGGCTCAAAACAGAGTTCTCCATGTTAATGAGGTACCTAGAGGCCTAGAGGGCTTAGCCAATAAACTTCCCTTCCCAGACACTCCTCTCTAAAAGGTATTTAATCTCAGGCCCACCCTGAGAAGTGGAATATGGCTTTACACATCCATTTTCCCCATGACAATAAGCTGTTTAGAACCATGGACTGCCTCTTTTCATCAAGATCTGCCATGGGAACCATGAAGAAGGCCTTCGCCTACGAGCCAGCTAATCGTAGAAGGCCTCTTTGCCCTCTCAGTCACAACGCCACCAAGCCTGCCTCTGCCAAGCTAAGGACAATCACAAGCCTGAGCTACCCCTTTTCCCCCAGCCCCGGCTAGATGCTGTCCCCAACCTGAGGGCCCCGACACCATTCTTTATTCTTCCACGACTCTCACCAGTGAGCGGATCTCCAAGAGTCTGAGAACCCCACTGCCCGCTCCGGCTTTCCCACGTCTCAGATTGTGCTTTCCCTACCCCCAAGAGCGCGCCTCAGCCATTCCTTACAGCCTAGCACCCACCCCTGTGGTGGCACAGTCACAGCACCTGCCCCTGTGGTGGCACAGTCACAGCACCTGCCCTGGGTGGCACAGTCACTTCGCCCTGCCCCTGTGCGGAGGCACCGCAGACAGTGTACGGGAGTGTGCTAGTGGCCTCTGTGATGAGTGTGTGTCAAGTACAGACTGCCCCTGCGGTGGCACAGTCACAGCACCTGCCCCTGCGGTGGCACAGTCACAGCACCTGCCTCTGTGGTGGCACAGTCACAGCACCTGCCCTGCAGTGGCACAGTCAAACTTCTCTTGTTCTGCCTCTCCAAGCAGCTATGCTCTGTGGCGGGCGGGGCAGACTCGGCAGACAGTGTACGTGTGTGAGTGTGTCTATGTGGTGTCTCTGTGTATGAGTGTGATGTTATATGTGTGAGTGTGGTGTGTGTGTGGTGTGGTATGCAGTGTGGGAGTATGTGGTGTTTGTATGTGTGTTTGTGTGGTGTTTGGGGAGAATCAGTAAAGAAAAGAGAGCAGAACATACTCTTGTGGGGTAATCCATCAGAGAAGACTGCTGAGACATGGGTTTAAGCCAATAGAAAGTCTTTTCTATTAACTGGCGGCAACTACACTGGGTGTTTGGGATCCCAGTATAGCCCTGAGCCTTTCTCAGGGTGAGGTTTTAAGCACAAACAACCATATCCTGGGCTGAATTCTTCAGTTAACAAGAACAGGTAGATCCAGAAATGGAACTACAGAAGCCAAAAAGCAAGGTTAGTACATTTGGAGATTTTCCCAGAACTATGGACTTTGATGGATTAGATCTTGTTTTCATTTTGGTTGGTAGTACTGTCTATAAGCTGAGTTTTACAGTCTGAATGGTCCTTCCATCATGGAGTCAGTTGTGTTAAAGTCTGGGGGCCTGTTATAATACCAAAGACATCTTATTTTATTTACTTGTTTATTTATTTATTTAATTTAGAAAATGGAAGGTGGTCTTTTGGTGCCTGGGTAATGGCAAATGCTACAATCCCAGCACTTGGGGGAGGGAGGTAGACAGAGCAGGAGTTTAAGGTCATCTTCTAACAAATAGGAGTTCAAAGATTGTCTGCAGTACACGAGACCACGTCTCAAAGTAAACAGAACAGTGCTTAGAGGCCGGGGTGTTGCTCAGTTGGTAGAGTGCTTGCCTAGCATTCACGAGGCCCTACCTCATATAAAACTGGACACAGCAGTGCTCACTTACAACCTAGCACTCAGGAAATACAGGCGAGAGAGCCAGAAAGTCAGCAAAGTCACTGACGGAAGCGACATTCCATTCCCGTTTATTTAAGGAAGGCTCTTCAAGAACCGCCCCTTAGATTCCGAAGGCGAGCAAGCACTCTTACCTTTGAGACATCTTAAATCTGAACTTGAATGACTTAGTCTGGCAATTTTTATACTCTTTAATAAAAAGCAGCTGTTTGGTGAATGAATGCCAACTGGTTGATAAATTCGTCTTACAGGCAAACAACTTAAGTGTGGTGTGTCTTCAATGAGCTGACATGCGGTAGAGCCTGAATCTAGAGACGGGGTCTTGGGAAGAAGAGGAGAAGAGGGAGGGGGACGGAGTAACTCAAGTAGTTTGAGGACCTTCCTCGGCTGTAGAGCAGGGAAAGCAGGCCAGCCTGGAGGGAGCAAGCCAAGCTCCAGGCTCCAGGGATGGGAGTCACAGGTATAAACGCAATCACCTGAAAAAGAGCCTGGGCCCCTAAGCTGGGGACACAGCAGCCAACGTGCATCTCTCATAGACAACAGTTGTCCTAAGGAAGGAAGTGTCTTAAAGGGTGCCAAGAAGGGCAGTTATTCTTGTGAAGAATGTTGTCGCTGCAGGGATTGCTTTAGTATGGAAGTGTTCATGGGCTTCTCTGTCCTGTGTGTGGTGTTGGGAGCTCACTGCGCTTGGAAGCTGAGAGAGAAGCAGGTAAGCCTTGGCAAATGGCACAGGCAGCTGAAGAAGTTAGTGAGCAGGCTCGGTCCAGCCTGGCGACTCTGGAGGGTGAGTAAACGGCCCGCTTTGATCAGGCAGAGAGACAGCAGATCCACGGAGCTCCAGTTGAATAGATGAGCTCCAGGATTCAGTGAGATACTCTGTGTCAAAATGTGAGATGGAGATTGGCGAGGGGAGACACCCAACGCTGTTCTCTGGCCTCCACGGCGACACATGCACACATACACATGCAATGCAGGTGAACATACCCAGAGGAACATATACACAGATGTGTGCACACACGTATCAGTGTGTACATGATAGATAGTGGTGAGTGCTAAGGAAGAGAGTGGGTAGGGAGATGGCTGCAAGAATGCCAAAGTCAAAAAAAAGTCAAAAAAAAAAAAAAAAAAAAAAAGAATGCAAATCGTGTGTCTTGATTAAAATGAAAGTATACAAGAAAGATCCTGAAGTGTGAAGGGGGTTGTGACTCAAAGGCCCTGCACCTCCACTGAGTAGCACAGTAGAGCTGGTTCTGCTACCAGGGGCAAGAGTGAGCCGCCCAGGGGTATGAGCATAGTAGAGCTGGCCCTGCCCCTTGCCGGGTGCAGCATTGGGTGAGCTAGCCAGGGCAGTGCTGGAGACCTCACCCTGGTGGTGCCAGTGCAGGAGAGCTGGCAGGATGACCAATCCAGCTCCCACCCAGGCCCAGACCAGGGCCCAACAACTACCTCTTCCATAAACTGGTGGAGCATGTGAAAAGGGCCGTTCCTACAGATCCAAAGCTAGGATCTCCGTAACACAGGGCCACACCAGTCCAGTGAGACATGTCCAGTGAGGGTGCAGGATTGATAGTGTAGCAGAAGCCAGGGCCTGGAACCAGACAAATGCATTGCAATGAACATTTGCAAGTGAAGATGTGTGGACAAAAGGCTTATATTGTAGGACATGCTACGATTCCCGAGATTTTTGTTTTTTTTGTTTGTTTGTTTTAATTTTATTTTGGGGACAGTTTACAAAGGAGGGGGCAGATACAAAGGGACAGGGAGATGAGTGGGATTTGGGTACATGATGTGAAATTCACAAAGAATCAATAAAAATTAAAAAAAAAAAAAGGAAGAAAAAAAAAACCCCAATGTGCTGGTCACAGTGGCGCACACCTTTAATTCCAGCACTCCGGAGGCAGAGGCAGCCAGATTCCTGAGTTCGAGCCAGCCTGGTCTACAAAGTGAGTTCCAGGAGAACCGGGCTACACAAGCAACAGTGTCTAGAAAAGCCAAATCAACGACAACAAAATCCAATGTGCTCACAAGGGAGGAAGATAATAAGAACTCAGTTTGTGGAACTGTCTCCAGAAGCATCCCGCTGAATGAGAGGTGTGGGCGTGGAGATTTAGTCCCCCCACCGCCCCGTGGCTCCCAGCTGCATCAAGGTGACCGCTTTTGCCAAGTGACTTTATCTTAAAGGATAAAGTCCCCCAAACATCTCCCTATGGAGCCCCATACTGCAACCACAGAGCGATGGGTCTCCTTCACAGGAAGTCAGCTTTGTCTCATTTGTCCACACGCCCAATGTCACAATACTCATTTGTCACACCTCCACCACTAACTGTATATTTTATGGAGACTGAGAAATCCACACCAACACAGTGACTTGAAGGCTCTCTGAAATGGAACCTAGGGTTCAAAGAAATGTCTGTCCTACTGCAGAGAAGTTAGTTGCACCTTTAGAGCTTGCGTGTGTAGGGGGTGGGGGTGGGGCACTAGCTGGTTTCCAGCCTGGCTGTCACAACTGCTGGAAAAGTGGGGGAACTCAGGGACTGTGGAATAGCTGATAGGATTCCACAGTCAGTCTGTGTGAAGCAAGGGGAAAGGGGAGAATTTTCTCACCCCTTTGCACAAGTCTGGTACTGTATTTACAGTATTTAAATCATACAGAGACCGCAAGGGGAATTTGAATAAGCAAGTGGATTCTTCCAAGTCCTGGGCTTTCCGTGGAGCATGGCACAACTGCATAGAGCTCATTGTCCGAGGAGGGGGTACAGTGTGTGGAGGGGTGGCTTATGGATCCAAATTATTATGAACATTTGCTATACTAGTTGCTAAGCTTTTCCTTGGATCCTCCAAATGACCGGCCCTTGATTTTCTTTGCTGACCCAGTTCCTTGCTCCACCACTGAATTCAAAAGTAGCACATGTTGGGCAGGTCTGTGGAGAAAGTTCTGCTCAAAGTTCTGTCTCTACTGTTGAGGTTTGGTCTTTTTGCTGTGTATTGTAATGTAAATGCTGGCCCCCAAGGCCTGGCTGCTCTCAGGAAAGAGAGAAGCTGAATGCACAGTGTGACCCTGCTCCTTAATTTAAAACTATGGCTAAATAAAGATGCCAACAGCCAATACTGGGCAGAAGAGACATAGGTGGGGCTTGGGATTGGAGGAGAACCACGAGGAGGAAAGAGGAAATAAGGAAGATGTCATGGGTTAAAGAGTCATGAAATCATGGTCATGTGAGCTGGCCAACCTAAGTTAAGAACAGCTCAGATGAGACATGATAAATTATAATTTGGTGTTATTTGATGGAAAAATAGATTCTAATAGCTTAGAGGGTAGGTATCTGCCTAGCTTTAGTGCTGATTAAGAGTTATTGTAAATATAAAGGTTGTGTGTGTTTTTTCTATCCAGGAACTGAACAATCAAAGGTCTCCACCCCAATTGAGATTAATTAATTACGAATGACAACACTGTACTTACAATGGGAGGCACAAATGGGTTTCTGGTTGAGGCCAATACATCACACAAAGGCCTGTTGAAGAGGAGGCCTCTCTCTCCTGCCAGCAGCCCAGAAACTTCCTAGAGAATACCTTCTGGTCACAGAGCCAGCTCAGGCACTTTGGTGGTTTGAATAAGAACAATCCCATAGGCTCATAGATTTGAGTGTTTAGTCACGGGGAGTGGAACTCTTCAAAGGGATTACAAAGATTAGAAGGAGTGGCCTTGCTTGAGGAAGTGTGTCACTGGGGGTGGAGCTTTGAGCTTTCAAAAGTTCCAGTCTACCCCTCCACCACCAGCCCCTACCCCCGCCCGTGGATCAGAGTGTCACACCAACTACTGCTACCGTGTCATGTGTGCTCCCTGATCCTGCTCCCACCATGATAATAGAGAAGTAAATCTCTGTAAGCCAGCCCCATTTAAATGCTTTCCTTTATAAGAGTTGTGGTGGTCATGGTGTCTCTTGCAATAACAGAACAATCTCTGCAAACTAAGATAGACACTGCCATAGCTATTAGCTTCTGCTGTTTTGATAAAACCCCATCTCAAAAGCAACCTGGGGAAGAAAGGGTTTATTAGGCTTACATATCCAGGGTCACAGTCTACTGAAGGAAGCCACAGCAGAAACCTGGAGGCCAAAACTGAAGCAAAAGCCACAGAGGAGTGCTGCTGACTGCTAGCTCCATCTGCTTCCTTACATAACTCAGGACCATCTATCCAGAGGTGGCCAGGCCCACCCACGGCAGCTATTAATCAAAAAATACAGTTCAGGCTTGTCTACAGGCAATCTGATGGAGGCATTTTCTCAACTGAGGTTTCTCTTCTCCGATAACTCTAGCTTGTGTCAAGTTGACCCAAGTAACTAGAACAATTGACCCCTTATCAACCTGACCCACAGACACATTACTATTAAGTCATAATCTTTCCTTTCTTCTTGTCCCCAAGATTTCATGTTACTATTACTATGACAATATAAAACATTCCAACTTTTAAAAGTCCCAATCTGGGGCTAAAGTCTTAGAGGATACCTGGAAAGCTGCGGATCTTCAATCTGTGCTGGAATCCCAAAGAAGTTAGCTTCCATACAGTAGAGGGATGTCTCTGCCAGGATAGTCAAGTGAGAGCAAGCAGGAGAAAGTAAGACCTTTCTGTTCCCATGCTCTACAAGACAAGGCTTAGAGTGAGGTTCCCTGTCTCAAATCATCTGATCAAGAAAATTCCCTACATGAGACAGGCTGACTTAATGAGAGGCTTCAAATCGACAGTTCAGGAGACTAGGCCTAAATCTCTTTTTCCGAGAATCAGCCAATCAGTTACTGAAAAGTCCCCAAAACTCAGGTAGCCAGTCAGAAACTGCCCTGCCATTAAACGCTGCCCAGCCACCTGGCCAGAAGCAAGTGCAATGGGTCAGCAACAGTTTCCAGACTTCCCCAGCAACAGTTTCCAGACTTCCCCCAGCAACAGTTTCCTGACTTCCCTAGCAACAGTTTCCAGACTTCCCCCAGCAACAGTTTCCAGACTTCCCCAGCAACAGTTTCCAGACTTCCTCAGCAACATTTCCAGTCCCCATGTCCCAGCAATGGTTCTGGAATGTCCTAGAGATAGAGCCAACAGATTAAGAAAACAGTCACCTATCCCCTCCCCAGAATTCCCCTAATGTGCTTTAAATCAGGCCTGTGAGCTCACTTGGGTGCCTCCTTCTTGGAAGATGGTAGACCCAGCATGTTGGACTTGTGCAGAATAAAACGCTCTTTGCTTTTGCATGCTATTTGAGTCTAGGGTAACATTCTTCGGAGAATCATGGGCCCTACATACAGGCATGTCCACAAGCTTGGGTTTCGGTTGATTTTAGAAGTAGTCAAGTTGACAACAGAGATGAACCACCAGAGATACCCAACAGTAATACTACTTTGTGGTTGTGTGTTTTCTGTATGCTCATGCTTTTCCTCCCAGATCTGATCCTGGAATAACAACTCTTGAGACTCAAATATATTTACAAACACTGTGGCCATAAGTTTCGGCTTATTTTCTGACTAGCTCATAAATTAATATCCCATTTATTCTAATCTAAGTTCTGCCACTGGCAGGTTACCTCTGCTCAGGTTCCATGCATCTGCTCCACTGTAGGGTTCCCAGGGCCAAACCCTCCATGCTTCACTCTATCCCAGAATCCTTTCTGCCTACTAGATGTCCCACCTTCTATTCTACCCTCTCCTATAGGCCATAGTTTTTTTATTGACAAGTGATGCAGCCATACAATACACAAGATATTCTCTCTACATTACTTCTCTATAACTCCAGTGCTGCTACAGTTGTATTTCCTGACCAAGCCTGCTGACACTCAAGGCTCTGTCTACTATCGCACAGAGGGGATCCCGAGTCATCTCAGCACCATCAAATAGCTGGTCACTCGTGAGGGTTCCCTTGGTGTTATGGAGGACTTGTGACCAACCTCAAACAAGCTGTGTTAGGATCCTAGTCCCTAAAATCTCAGAATGTACCCTATGAAGACATAGGTGAGTTAAAATGATGTCCTATGGGCCCTAATCACATAGGACAGACATTCCCATGAAAGGAAGAAATATGGACACAGGGACACGTGGACACCAATGACATGAAGAGCAGAAGGTAGCTGTCCAAGGAGGGTCACCTGACATAGATCTTCTCTAGAATGAGCCAGTCTTCCAAGCGCTTTACTTTAAGATACACAGCTCCCAGAGACTCTAAATCTCTGCTGTTTAAGCACTGCCAATTGACAGACTGTCCCAGCAGCCTCCCAGACTACCATACGTAGCTTCCGGACAGCCAAGGCCCAGGCAGGGGGTTTGGTTAGGGTTACTGTTGCTCTGGTGAAACACCATGACTCTAAACAACTCCAGGAGGAAGAGGTTTATATCAGCTTGTAGTTCACCTCACAGCCCATCACTGAGGGAACTCAGGGCAAGAACCTGGAGGGACAGCTGAGGCAGAGGGCATGGAAGGGTGCTGCTGACTGGCTTGCTCCCTGTGGCTTGCTCAACCTGCTTTCTTATAGAACCCAGGACACCGACCCACGGGTGGTAACACCCAAAATGGGCTGGCTCTCTCCCATCATTCATTTATCAAAAGAAAAAAAAAAGCAGCCACAGGCTTCCCCACAGGTCAGTCTGGCAGGTGTACTCTTTCAGCTGAGGTTTTCTCTCCCAAATTCCAGTTTAATCTTATATGAAGTTGACATGAAACTAGCCTGCACAGAGGTCATGACCACGGAAGCATCTACAACGGAGCCAGTCTCGTCTCAAATGGGATTCTACAGTGGGTGAGAGACATGAGCTCCACACAGGGCAACCAGTGTTACTGGGAACCTTTGAAGAGATTTGACTTGGACCCATTACACTGGGCTGTGTCCGTCCCAAACGTCCACGTAATGGAAACAGATTTTTGTATGCCACTCACTGGGTGTGAATTCAGTGTCCAGATGTGAAGTTCCAGAAGGCACTTGGCTCAGGGTTGGTAGAGGTGAAATGAGGACATGCACATTTCTGCCCATGGAACAGTTCCTGCGTAAGTTAGAGCCCAGTGCAGACGCAAATGCCCTAAAATAGCAAAATACAGATTTGCACACAAAAAAAGTCATTATAAAAATTATTAAGGTCCTCAGAAGGGAACAGCCCATAGGCATCACGAGCTGCAATTTTTGCCGAATGAAATGATTAAAATGGTTCGTTTCTTTTCCTTTTAACCTGTGAAAGAACTGACGATGTGAGAGGGGCCAACGCCGCAGTCAAGGCTGCACCGCAACTTCCTGGAGCAGAGAAAGCTGACAGGGCTTCATGCCGACTTTGCCTCAGTCCCAGCTCTCCCCTGCCTGCCTCCATCTAAACTCATTCCTAGCTAGAAGTCCAGAAAAAAACAAACAAAAAAACAAAACAAAAAATCCAGGGGATTTAAAGTTGAATTTGCTTATCAGAAAAATAAGGAATTTCTTTTTGTATTATTATATGTCTCAGATACTTCATGGGACATATTTATATGACAAAAATAAATTGTTGTTTATCTGAAACTCACATTTAATTGAGTATCTTTTCATAAAATCTTAATCTGGTCCCAAAGTAAGTCCTAGACAGAACTGTAGACAGGTGCGTTAGGATGCCCATAAGGATGGAATTTGCAACATGGACAGGTGGCCTTTGAGGCCTTCTCCAGGGCCCTGACAGCCTGCTCTTCAGAATCCATGAAGGTTGCTGTCTACTCCCCCTTTAGGAAGCTGGCGCTATCCACCTAAGGCGAAAAGAGAAGGAACAGCGACTGTCATCCGCACCCAGAGAGCCTTGGAGAAGGTGCTGGGCTCTAGGGGAGACAGTCAGAACCAGGCCTATAAAAATAGAGGATAAGTCAGGACACCCTGAACTCGGGAGGCTCTGCGGCAGGAACGTAGCTGAGAGGAGTCCCGGAAATAGAGGTCAGCAGGTTCGCACTGTGGGACTCAGGGCATGGGCCTGGTACCCAGAGCATCCAGCAACCCTCCTCGGCTACCTCGCGCCCCCTGGTGGCCACAGCTAGTCAAGCACGTACCCGTTCCTGGCTCTGCTACCTGGATCCCAAAATCCAGCAAGGGAGAGGGGGTCCCCTAGGGAACAGTGCTTCCTCAGTGGTCACTGATCTGAAAGCATCACTTTCAGAGTCTCCCACTTTCAGTGTCACTTTGCAGTGACTACCACCGCAAGTTGCTCACAGCATCTGTCCTCAGTTCCAGCTGCAAAATGGAGCCTCTGGTTGGATGTCCCAGGAGAGGTCACGACCTTGTCTAAGGGCATCTTTGCCAAGTGAACTCTGCTCTAGTGAGCTGGAGGCAGCCTAGTTAGTGTCTTCAGACCCCACCTAGTGACCCCCTGGGCAGAGCAGGAGGGGAGCCATCTTTTCAAATAGGCTTACCTGGTGGGGACCTAGTCAGTGGTAAAGCATACTCAGCACGCATGAGGTTCCTATCATTGACATCTCAGATACAGAGCTTGTTAGAAAGGTACAGACAGAGACGGCTCAGCAGTTAAGAGCACTTATCGTTCTTGCAGAGGATCGGGGTTCTGTTCCCAGAACCCACAGGCAGCTCACAACTGTCTGTAACTCCAATTCCAAGCAGATGCAAGCCAGAACACCCTCTTCTGGCCTCTGTGGGCACTACACCACGTGTGGCTCAGTATCTCACAGGCAAAATATATATACTCCGTGCACAGTACTTTCCAGCTCGGCTTGCTGACTCAAAAGGACCAAAAACCTCTGCTCTCAGTTCACATAAGCAACTTCGGCCTCACGACCCTTCCATAAGTCCTGCGGATATTCTCCAGACCAAGCAGCCCTCCAGTAGGAGGTGTTCTGAGTGCGAAGCCAGAGTTGCCCCATGCCCCCTTCCACCTCTGACCAAGGCTGTTAAAGGGCGGAAACAGCCAGAACTGTATTCGCCGAGACTGATTTTCTTTGTCAATTTTGCTATGATTAGGTGTCGGGATTTTATCCAAATGCTTCTGGGATGTTGCATGAGGTTGGGTTTTTTTGTTTGTTTGTTTTAAAGGGGAATGACATTTAAACCACTAGATCCAGTAAGGCAGATTATCCTCCTTCCCAGACTTATCCAATCAGGTGACTGCCTTAAGGAAGAGGCGTGCTCTTTCCTGAGGAAGGAATCCTGCCATTAGGTGCTTTTTGTCTCAACCTGAAGAGCCACTTGCCGGGGCCTCCAGACTGCCAGGCTATCAAGGATATTCCAGACTAGCTGGTGTCTGCAGTGCTGTGAGCCAAGGCCTTAGCCACATATGTATATGAGGGGGGAAGAGAGGGAGGGATTGTTGTGTGGATTGAAACATCCCCCTAGAGAGGGGGAGAGGCTCATGACACTCAAGGAATGTATGGGGCTCACAGGGTATCCCTAAGGCTATATAAGCAGCAGATGATGGGGGGCTCTTTGGGGTCAGCTGCCTACAAGTTGTGCAGGACACTCCAAGGATACAACTGTCATCCATCCTCACCTGTACCAGGTGGGCTTTTAGGGAAATGCAACCATCCAAGTTTCCCTCACTCCTATAGGTCACCCTTCATCCATGTTCTTGTAAGCAGCCCCCGCAAACTCAGTGGTTGGCAAAGCCAGACTTGGATGGAATAATTTCTTTGGTCTGCTGTTGCCCTGTGGGGACAAACAGGCATCCTGTTCAGGTCGCCATGAAAAGTAATACAACAGACACGTGAATTCGTATGTGTGTAAAACACCCTTGTATATCCACACATACATACGGGTGTGTGTTATATATGCACTCACATCCTATTATGTGTGCATATATGAATAGACACATTTAGATGTACCCACCATTGGTTCTGCTGCTGAGTAACCCTAACTTAAGGTCTGCAGGTATCTGGCTCAGCCCAGATCCACCTCTTCAAACAGTTCCAGAGCTGTCCATCAATCTGACCTCCTATGGTCTTGTCAGTGGATGACTTCTTCCTCTGGAGAACATACTGCTGCTCTTTAAAAAGAGAGGAAAAAAGAAGAAAGCACACCTTGATCCCATTTCTCTTCTCCTGAACTATGCCAGCGTTTTGACTTTCTAATGAATTAATTGGTTTATATTTTTTAATGAAACTCATCTGTACAGCTGTTTATAGTCAATACATTTTGTCTTGTGTGTGCTTGTTTGTTTCTTTGTGTGTGTGTGTGTGTGTGTGTGTGTGTGTCTGTCTGTCTGTCTGTCTGATAGCATTCGTGGGGAAGGGAATTAAAAGGACTATATGGCATAATGAGATTTCTCCAAAATACTCAGACAATTCTACTAGTGGAATCGGAAACCATCACTTTGGCAACAGGCCAGCAACCTTGTGTTCCCTCCCAGTCCCCACTGTGCTCCCTACCAGGTCGTCACCCACCTGATTTGGGGCAATCGCTCCCTTCTCAGACTGTAATGGACAGAAGTGCAATTGACTTTTACATGTTGTTTTTGCATTCTGCAACTTTGGAGGAATTCATCTGTGAGGTCTACCAGCTTTCTCTACATACATACAGAATCATAGCGTGTGTGAAGAGAAATTATCTCACTTTTTTCTTTCCAATTTTGGTGCCTTTTGTTTCTCTCTCTCCTAATTGCTCAGGCTTGAAATCCCAGCTTCGGGTTGAATAGACATGGTGAAAACCGACATCCTTGCCTTGCTCTGATCTTACAGGGGACACACAGGGTCTTTTCCCATCAAGCCTTAAGTCCACTGTGAGTTATTAATGTGGCTTTGTTAAATCTTACCCTCTTTTACTCTCCCTTGCAGTTTGCTGGAACTGTTCATATGACCGCCAACACCATCTCCTCTGCCGAAAAAAATCAAAACCCAGTCCCCATGTGTGCAACGTCTAGCAACTGCGAACACCAGCAACTGCAGTCTCAACAGCATGCTCTCAGGACGTGTGGACACCATAGGCTGCTGGCTTGCCCTTGCCCCAACCTCACAAGCCCTGCACTGGGATTTTTAAATATATATATATTTTTTACTGCATCCAACCTAACCCTAACAACCCTACCAACCCTAACCCAGGGCTGTGAGAAAGTAACATAGTCTCAGCCTCAAATCTGAGCAGGTCACCACTCACATTTCAGCTCAATAGTGTGCTGTGTAATGAGCTGGACCTCAGTTACTTTGTAAACCTCACACCAGGGGAAACAGTAGCTCAGTGGTAAGGAAATCATGCAGACTGTGCCCTACACGGGGCAATCTTATTTTATTGTGAACATATTGCTGGGGTGAATTCTAGTAACTGGGTCCCAGCAAACAACTGAGAAGAGATTTTAGGAGCCTTTGAATTTGAACCTAGTGTTTGTGCCCAGATCAGCTCAAT
This sequence comes from Mastomys natalensis, assembly GCA_021653895.1. Classification (NCBI taxonomy): domain Eukaryota; kingdom Metazoa; phylum Chordata; class Mammalia; order Rodentia; family Muridae; genus Mastomys; species Mastomys natalensis. The sequence goes on along the minus strand of JAJTUV010000510.1, from coordinate 3,843,823 downwards.
TGCTTTTACTCTTCGTCTTCAGCCTTCATGTCAACATCAAAAAATTCTCCAGGCCAGGCCTGTAATTCCAGCAGGAGGATCAAACGTGCAGCCTTAGACAATTTAGTAAAAAGGCTAAAGAATAAATCTTTAAAGAATAAATTTTTAAATAAAAGTTTAAGGTGCGTGCGCATGGGGGAGGTGGGCTGGAATGTAGTTCAGTGTATGTGTAAGCGCTTCTTAGCACACCCAGGGCCTTTAGACTCTATCTCTGAGCAGGAAGGCAAAAGTCTCTAAGAAACAACAAACTATCTGATCTAGTAAGAAGAGGGTCTTGAGCAGATCTTTCTAATGCTTTGGGTTAAGGTGGTAAAAAGTGAAGGCTCCTGAGCCCACGCTGTAGGAAACAGCAAATGAGCGAGGAGGGGGCGTTCTGAGCTTCTGGGCCTCTCTTGGGCTCCTAGGGCCACATTCAAGACTAGGAGGGAGCATTACACTCCTCTCAAGACAGATCTACAATGGACACTTGAATCTCTGACTTGAGAGGGATTTTAAAAAAATATATCTTCATGCTTTTAGTTAACATAGGTTCACGCAACTTGGAATCTCACAGAGATGGACACAGCTGGATCCCATGTCGTTGCAGCCTGCAAACTCTGAGCTAGGGGCCGAGTCATGTGTAACCCCAGGCCCGCTGAAGGGTACACCCATGTCGGAGGTGGGCTGGTGAGGTAGAGTTGCTGAACACACTAGGACATGATTCTGTCAGCTTCCATTTCCATGCATGCATTGTAAAAGATAAAAAAATGGGGGTTCTGGAATGTGCACGGAGATGCCTGGGTCCCCACTGCAGCTCCCCAGACGTAACAAAGGCCCTCTTCTCAGGCTCTTTGTTCTTAATGTCCCTTCTTCATATCATGTCTGACTCTCAGAGCGGAAAGACAGGAGCCAAGTGTCTCTGGGACAGAGCTGGAGAGCTGCTCTCAACACTCCTGTCACGGTATCACTGCAAGGAGGGGCTCTGGGCCCAAACCCCAAAGACTCTGTTTCCATGTGGCTTTCTTTGGAGGGACTTAGATCAACTGGATGCTAAGCACCATGGAAAATTCCAGAAATCAGGAGGTAAAATGCTTTTTTAAAGATTTCCTATTCTGAGAGACTGTTCTGTGTAACACACCAACTATAAGAATTCTACTCAAATCTTAGTATTGCCAAACTTAAACTCCATGTGCAACGCGCTGCTCCCAAGGTGTCTGTCACTCCTGACATTTGGTGGGATGCTGTCATTAAGTCAGCAGACTTGAAAGACACAGGGGCTTGCCTTGTGCAAAGAAATCTGCAGTAGATCATAACACCAGTCTCACGCCCACTCTCAAAAGCACTTCTCAGATAATCACATTAATCCTTATAATTTCCATCATAATAGACGCAGACCTGTGAGTAGGGGTGGGTAGGTGGGGCAAGCGGCTCCTAGGGATCGTGGGAAACCTAACTGCAAGTTCTGAAGCCAGAGCTTTGAGCCAAAGGGGGGCCTTGGAGCCTGTCACATGGGCACCCCTCTTGCCCCCTCTATTCTTCTTGCCACCACCCCGAGTGTTTAATGTGTTGTCAAGAGGAACAGTAAGCTTTTGAAGGGAAGTGATTAGAGTCCCAAGAATGTGGCAGAGAATCAAGAAATTAAGAAGCTGGAGAAACGTTGGATGGGATTGTGAAGACGGACAAGTTAACAGGACTGGGATAAAGGGTGGCAGTGCATGTAAATGAGGAGGTCCGGTTACCCCAGGCCTCTTACTGAATGCTGTATTCTCCTGAGAAATCCTCTAACGTTTAAAGCTCAGCAATTCTAGTCCTTCACTGAATTTTTAAGAACAGAATTCTCACTGGCAAATGTGGTCACCCTCTCTGTTCTCTGCAGTATCTCTAAGTGAGATGTCAGAGACAGTTAAAGCAATAAGCAATCTGTCCTCAGAGGGCAATGAGGACTAGTCATCTTATTCAGGACAGACTTTCAGAGGCTCCCTGATTATTTTAAGCAGAGGCCTATAGCAACCTGGCCGGGTACTAGGGAAGGGTGCAGATGGCAACAATAAAAAACTTATAAGGTTATAACGTACAGCGGATATAGTGATCACTTTTCAGACAGCCCCTTTCCCATTTTAACAGACTGAATTCAATGTAGAAAGTTCTAGATTAGTAGCTGCATGTAAGCAAACTATCTTCAAATGAAACAAAGCTATCCTTGATAGTAAGACAAAACATTTGCAAGGGGCTTAAATGTATTATTATCAAGTGAGATGGTCTATTTTTAATTTTTTTTTGTTTGTTTTTAGTTTTTCTCCTGGTCTAATAATGTTTATGTATACTGTATCCCACATGCTAAAAGGCCAGTCTCCTTGCTTCTTACCTTTAGGTACACCTTAGCACACACACATACACACTTTAGTTGCATGCTGCCCTTCTCACAGACTTGTGTCCAAACAGCCATGGTAGACAGGCATCATTTCCGTCCTAAGAGAGGACATGTCCGCTGTTCCAACAGTAAAGAGTGAACAGGTTTGTCCACATGCTATTTTAAAGGGCTAGGTTCCCAAGTGCAAAGTTCCTGTTGACATGCACAGTGTCATCCTGAGCTACTTGGCACCGCCAATGTGTAACTTGAGGACAGAAGTTTGGGTGACATAAAGCTCGTGGTGTACCTGGCCTGGGAGTTGGAGCTAGCACCTAGAAAATGTGACAAATTAGCTTGCACAGAGGGAACAATGTCAGACCCTTGATAGCTGACACCATACAACAAATTAAAAAGTTGCATTTTATGAGGAGAACATCAACATTTTACCTGATTGCTAGTTCTCCCAAGCAATGTGACATAGTTCTAGCACAGTGGACACACAGCACTGTCTCTTGGAGCTGGCTATAAATGAACGGCCTTCCAACCTGAAGCACATTTAACGGATTGCATAGGTAAGAAGACAAGGGTTGACAGAGACCATTTCTTAGCTGGGCACAGTGGTGCTGTCCTAGAGTTCCAGCTCTTCCAGAGACTCAGGAGAATATGAGTTCAAGAATTTGAGGCACGACTGGGAAACACCTAAGTGCCCATCTCAAAAATAAATAAATCATCATTTTTGGAGTATTAGTTTAGTCTCACCAAACAGTCTTTATAAAGAAAATTAATTATGGCCCTATCGCCCTCTACTGGAACCAGGCTGGAAGCTACAAGGTAACTATGATGTTTACAATCTGCTTATGCTAAGTGGCGGCCACTGCTAGCACTGTGCAGGGGTTTGGCTCCTCCCACACCAGCCTTTAATGTGCAGCAGCTAAGGACTGCCCAGCTCATGACAGGCACAGTCCTTCCTCTTTCGTGGCTCCACTCCAAGGGCAGCTATCATGTTTGCTCTTGTGAGGAGCACATCTAGATACCTCCTGGTATCAGAGTATGTCACTGTCAACCCAAACAGCAGAGTGGCAAAGCCCCAACCCACTGAGATGTCATCCTATCTATACCACAAAACAGTAGTATCCAAATGTTTTCACCACACACCCAAGACAGGAAAAAAGAATGCACCAATAAATGTATTATTTATTTATAAATTATATAAGTGTACAACTGTACAATATATTATGTACATTATAAAACACATAAAAATAGAAATTTAAAGGGATGAGATTAAATACAAAGAATCATTATTTTAACATTTTCTCAATGGACTCAGTATCTGCATACCCCGAGGATGTACACCCCTGCCTGAAACCACAGTTCTAAAGCATGCCTATGATTGCTATTTGGATTTTTAGCTCAGTTACAGGAAAATGTACAAGGTGGCGTCTGGTTTGTTTGTTAAGGTTTGTAAAATAGCCCTAGTGTCAAGTTTAAGTGTATGATGATGCTACCATCTCGAGACACACTTAACTAACCACCACACGGCTGGTAAAATGTCATGCTACGGTTCACTGATAGCTGTCTCACTTTAAGGCAGACTAAATAGGGGATTCATAGAGTTGAGAAAATGCTTCAAAAAAGAAGCATTTAAAAACAAAAGATGCATGTTGCTTTATTCAAAGGGGATAAGAGAAAAGGCAAAGGCCAACTAACTCAATAGCTAGCTCTTTAAAACATCCTCTGCCTAGTGACAAGATCAAGAAACAAACAAACAACAGAACAAGAAAGTAAAGTAAAAGAAAGAGGGAGGCATCCTAAACATTGGCCACCGTGCCAAGGGAGAAAGAAGAAATTCCCACCGTGTGCTGACTAAGTCCAAGGTAAGTCCTTAACATAGTGTCCATAAAGCTGCAGTGCCTACTGACAGCATCTGGACATAGAAACTCAGTAAATACATGATAGACAATCCCTCAAAAACACGTAGTGCATTTGAAATACACATTATTACTAAACAACACTCCAGTGCATGGTAGGAGCCAGCTGGAGCAGGTACCTGAATAAATGTAGTGAATATGTTTAACACCAGGTGTGGTGGCTCTTGCCTGTAACCCTATTACTCAAGAGGCTGAGGCTAGAAGAGGATCACAGGGTCCACAACCTGGGCTACACTGTGAGTTCAAGGCCAGCCTAGGCTATATAGTGAGTCTCAAAAACACAAAAAACCAAATCAAATCACACTAATAAAGCCTCAGTACACTCCCTGGTTCCACATGGGAATGGCGTTCCACTCCTATACCCCCTACACGCCTGAGCGTCCTAGTAAGCAGTAGAATAGTACTACAACAGCCTGTTCTTCTCCACCCCCAAGGCATGCTGGGAAAGGCAGAGCAAAGAACAAGATTGCTCCAATACAGATCTTAATTCAATGTGCTCGATTCTTTTAAAAAATCACAACATTTTAGAGAATGCAAATATCTACTTTGGGATCTGAGGCCTCAGTCAGGTCTTCCAATGTCAGCTTTCAAACCTGCCACACTTTGGACTAGCAGTAAGTCTCCTTGTGGAAAGCTATTATTTTGACATTCTGCATATTTAGAGATTAAAACTTTTACACAATGCAAACTACTTAATTTCATATATAATCAATTTCACTCTGTATTTCCTTTCAACTAAATGCAAAGTAGGACAAATTACTAATCCAGAGAAAAAAAAGGGATGTGGAGTTTAGTGGCTGAGTAGAGAGATGAGCACCCTAACTGAAGGCTTTCACCAAAGTACTTGTTTAATTGGTTCTTTAGGTTGAGATGTTGATACAAATCACAAAACAGGCAAGCATAAGCAAATTGTTGGAATTTCCAATCATGGAAGACATACTGTTTTGTAAGCATGGTGCTGTTATCAGGGTGTAAAATCCTCACCAGAGAATCTCCAACCAGAGAAGCCAGTTGTTTCAACAGTCTGTCTACCCTTTCAGAGGGAGAGCCACTAGAGAAGGCTTCCTTGAACCTGGCTACTTCTGTAAAGCTAGGAAATACGAACTCCACAACTCTGTGTCTCCGCTCATGGCTCTCCTCTCATCCGACACGAGCTGACTCCCTCCCTCACACTTGCATGTCTACCAGCTAGTGGAGCTTCCCGGTTAGATTCGGCAAACCCACACACCCATGCCTGCAGAGGAAGGGAAGGTCTCATTCATCCAGGGAGCAAGGTTCCAATGAGAACAACTGTAAAGTGTTACATCTTAAATTTAGAACAACAACAAAAAAATTCATATTTTTGGTAATTTTCAAATTTTATTTCCAACTACTGTAGTAACAAAATACCAGCAATAATTCTGCAGGAAGAGTAGCAACCTTTTAAATGAACAAGGTCGTAGTTAGTATTGCAACAGTACTTTGGCCTATGGAGAGTTTGATAGGATTATTGCAGTCAGTCTTATAGTATTGTAGATGTGTGTGTCCTCTATGTCTAGTAATAAAAATATTCCTTTGACCTCAGTGACCCATCACACACACATTTCTACTGTGATGAGCACTGCCCTTTTGGGTTGTACTAAATGAGTGAGAGAAGAGGTCTCTCTCCTGGGTGTTCCAAGAGTATACAGAGACAGCAGTCACTTGCACAGTGAGGTACAATATCAAACTTTGAGTTGAAAAATAAAACATTACCCTATTTATGCCCTTTCTCTAGGAGTAAAAAGACACACAATTACAAACATAAAATGAGCCAAACTTCTATTTTATTAACAGGAGTCCAAATGAATACAAAACTGCCTCCTTTGTATGCTGTGTTTACTGTCTTTAAAAGGCTTCTGACAGAGTCAGGGAGATTAAAAGCTACGAATGTAGTTCAGCTTTGATAGTGAACCTCTTCCAAAAGGTTGACTGACATAAACCAAGCATCAGAGAATATGTGGTCCCACAATCACTTTTGGCCCTGAAGCTTATCAGATGAATTAGATCCTGCACTGACACCACCAGAGGCTTTAAGAGGCTGCAAGCCATTAAAAGCCACTTTTATAATGTCTGCTAACTCTGGGCAATTAAAAACAGAAAATTCTAAAATGTAGCCCTCTGTATTATGTGGAATGTGTGAGGATGCTAAGTTATGGCCAGGATAGATGAAAACTATGGCTTCGACTCACATATGGAACTGTTACATCTTACCGTTTGCAAAATATTGATAAATGAGTAATAGAGCTTACTAACAGATTAAAAACTTGAGCAGACGTTACTTAAAACATATTTGTGATGTTTATCATATTTTAATGTTTACTAAAACTAAAGCTGAACAAAGAGAAGTTCCTCATTTATAGATTGTTCTTCATGTACCTTGACTTTACTGAGAGCATAGTCTGCTCAGGTAATCCACAGCCCACACTTCTGGACAGTTGTAACATCAAAGGATTTATTATCATTTGCAGATGAGATAAACGCACCACCCATACCTGAAAGGCTTTAACCACCCTTTTCAGATGGTACCATGGCACCGACGGCCTATGTTTGCATCCGTTTAGTAAAGACGCCAACACTTCCCTCCACATCAGTCCTCCACTGCTTCTCTTTTATTGTCACTCACAAAGCAGCAGGTGTTTGCAAGGATGTGCAAACGCTGTGGTCCACTCACACGGTTAGTCCCCACCTTCCTCCTCCTCCTCCTCTTCCTCAAAGCTGTCTTCAAATCCTTCACTGTCCTCCTGGTCTTCGTCCCCTTCTATTGCTGTGTCCCACTGTGGGTGGTTTTCTGGCACAGGCTTGGCCTCATGAACTTCCAACTATAAACAATTAAATACATATGTCAGAAATTTGGAGACGAGTAATAAAAAAAAATATCTAGTAAAGGTTTTCTTTGACCATGGCAATCACAAAGAAATGGATTTTGTGGCTGCAAGTCTAAATTCAGCACATTCATTACAAAGATTCTTTGTTCTGCAAATGAAAATACTAAATATACTTAGACAGAATGTAATTTAATTTCTAATACAGTTCAACATTTTGACTCTGTAGAAGTTCAATCAGTTAAGAAAGTATTTTTTCTACACCCGGGCGGTGGTGGCGCACGCCTTTAATCCCAGCATTTGGGAGGCAGAGGCAGGCGGATTTCTGAGTTTGAGGTCAGCCTGGTCTACAGAGTGAGTTCCAGGACAGCCAGGGCTACACAGAGAAACCCTGTCTCGAAAAACCAACAAACAAACAAAAACAACAAAAAAAAAGAAAGTATTTCTACGGCACAAACTACTAACAGCCACGATTCTTATGCAATAACACTGAGTGGTCTCTAATTAGACGTCTTTGGATAAAGGAAGAAAAATTCAAGTATGTCTTCCAAAGATTCCTGTAAAGTAAAATTGTATGGCCAACACACACTACAGAGCTCTCGGGAGGAAAGACAGACTCACCTTTACTGGCTTCTGTACTCTGAACAATGTCACAGTGATTTAGCACAATTTCACTAACACAGAAAAAGCTCAAGGGATGTGAATACTTCAAACCACACACAAAGTTTATGGTCTAAGACGATTAAAAAAAAAAAAAAAAAAAAGAAAGAAACAAAACAAAAAACCAAAACTACCAAAAAAAAAAAAAAAAAACCTTCATTTCAGAAATCAACAAACACTACGATAAAGTCCATGGAAGAATCTGAGTCCTGGCCCCCACTGACCCCCGCCAGCCTTTTTAAAGCCCTGAGATGGACCACAAGTAATAGTGCATTAAACAACCACTAAGGCAACTTACAGTCCAAGTTCAAAGTTCCTTAAAAACCTATTCCTGAGAGTGAGTGAGGTCACCCCACACTTCCTTAGGCACCTGCTCAAAGCCCACAGCACGCGCATCTGCAGTGACTGTGCTCACCTATCTTACACAAGTCTTACCTTCAGTGGTTTAATCTGATCCAAGCCCATATAGGAGTCTGATCTCAGAAACACTGTATACTGATAATTTCCAGGCTTGCCTGGTGCAGGAAACTTCAATTCTACCTAAGAAGATAAAAATCAACACTTAAAAACCTGGATTACAAAAAAGAAACAAGAAAATGCCTTTAAATTTCCTACTTCAGAGGACTGAGCAGATGATTTACACAAACTGTCATAATCACAAACAACATGTGTGAGCTCTACCTCATGTACTATAAACTCCACACACAAAGGAAATCACATTAAGCAGAACTACTGCGGTTCATTTCTATGTACACAGTTCAAGAAAGCACATTAAAGTAACCAAATTATATGCTGCCACTTTAAAACTCAAAAAAATGCAATAAAGAATGAAAGTATGAATAAATGAAATGGTGAATTAATAGACTTAGTTAGATAAAAAGTAATTTCTGCCAAATTCTTATTCCATAATAAATTATCTATGCCTTAAAGAATCCAAAAAGAACCTCCAAGACTTAGGGAGGAAGGGGCAAAAAGAATGTAAGAGCTGGAGTAGAGATCTGCTGCAGAAAAGTCCTGAGGACACGACAGGGCCACTGAACTCTCAACCCACTGCAGCGGTGGTTATCCCCACATAAGCCTGGACTTGAACAAGACCACACAGCTCCCAAGGGGCTGCTGCTGGCACTTAACAGTTGCCTACTTTCTAGTAAACACCTTTCCACCCACGCTCATGCAAGCATCCTAATTAAACTCGGCAGGAAACACACGCACGCACACACGCACGCACGCACGCACGCACGCACGCACATTTACTTGTTGGGAAAAAGGGTTTCAAAGGACAATGGAAGAAATCAAAGAATACATTAAGAACAACTAAAATTCATTATATCCATATATGAAACTCAAAATTATGCAAACAGATTTAAAAAGAATTACAATGTTTACTCCATTATATTTCAATAAATGATTTATTAATTCTTTTTTAAAAAGACATTTTTAAAAAAGATTTATTTATTTTATGCATATGAGTACACTACCATTGCCATCTTCAGACACACCAGAAGAGGGCATCAGATCCCATTACGGATGGTTGTGAGCCACCATGTGGTTGCTTGGAATTGAACTCAGGACATCTGGAAGAGCAGTCAGTGCTCTTAATCGCTGAGCCAGCTCTCCAGCCTGATTTATTAGTTTTAATAAGGCCATTTACCACCTTAACACCTATCCACAGCAGAAAAATAAAGTATAAATTACAAAAACCTATATAAAAACAAGCCCCAAAAAAGTATTAAATTTCCCATCAAGTCATAAACATAAATAGAGATATAACCTTAGAGATTTCAATTCCATATGAGGATAAAAAAGCATATTTAAAATAACATTTCTATATTCTAGTAATCTGCCTCCAATCTCCAAATTGCAGATTTTTGCAGCCAATATTATAATTAATATAGGCCATTGTGGTGTAAATCTGTAATCCCAGATCTTGGAAAACTGCGGCACAAAACAAACTAGGGAGATATACTCATGTTCATTTGTTAAAGGCTGATTCCTCACAGTAAAAGAAAAATATCCAATTTAAAAGATCAAATAAAATTAACAAGGTAACCAACATACACACAAAACTCTGCCTGATCTCACTGACAGTGTCTGCTTTCACTCTTAAAACAAACTCACACTAGAGAACAAAGTGATTTACACCCAAACCATCACTGCATGCTAAAGGTTTGGTAAAAATATTCGGAGAACAGTTTGATGCCCAAATCACATACCACAGATGAGATTTACACACACTCTGGAAATAAGAAAACCTTATTATTACAAATGGGGGGGCAAACAAATACAATGTGTCATAAGAAATATGAGTAAGCAATGAGACAAATTAACAGTGATATTCTAACAAAACAGCTTAGCGGAACCTTGAAAAGGATGGTATGAAGAGTTCTGACTCCAGTGGTCGCCATGCTTGGCTGGCGTGTATGTACCCAGAGCAAAAAGGATTGAGAACAGAAACCAAGTGCTACCTTCCACTCGGAAACAGATTGTGGCAGAAATGAAGGGACATTAACTGTGAACTGTGACACTGCACTGCATCAGTGCTCATTCCTGACAACTGCATTATGCTGCTGGGGAAAAGACTGTAACTCAGGAGATCCATGCCCAAGTTTTGTTGACGAAAAAGATCAGTTGTGAAGCACGGTATTTGCCAACTTTTGTGTAAAATTTGAGGAGAGTGAATAACCTGTATATTATTTACATGTAATATCACAAGAAAAACACATTAAGAATTGGGTACTGGGTGGTAGTGACGGCGATGGCACATGGCTTTAATCCCAGCTCTCAGGAAGCAGAGGGAGGTGGATGGGTCCGTGAGTTTGAGGCCAGCCTGGTCTACAGAGCAAGTTCCAGAACACCCAGGGCTACAAAGAGAAACCCTGTTAGAGGGGTGAGGGAGTCCCAACAACACAATTGGTAACATGAACTGTATAGGCGAGCAGAGTACTTGCCTGACAAGAATTGCAGACTGGGAGTGAAACCAGCCCAAGAGAGAGAAGTGTGTTGCAGTCAACACAGCTGAAAGGAGAAAGCTCTAAAGAGTGTTTTGACATGGAGAAACAGAAGTTAAAGTTTGCTCTTCTGGTTTTGAGTCTTGCTCTGGCCCACTATTTTCTCACTATGTTCCCTTCCTTCCTTTTGAAATGACAATGTATATTCTGTGCCACAGTATGTTGGAAGCATGTGATCCGCTTTTTGATTCTGACTTTACAGGGGGATACAGTTAAGGAAGCTGCCATGAATCTCAGAAGAGAATTTGAACTTTTAAACACTGTTGAGATTGTGTCAGATTATGGGGACTTTTGAACTGTCCTGAATCTGTTTTTGCATTATGATACGGCTATAGACCTACAGGGGTCAAGGAGCGGAGTGTGGCGGTTTGAATAAAAATAGCTGCCATAAGCTCATATATTTATTGAATGTTTAGGCACCATGGAGTGGCTCTATTTGAGAAGGATCAGGAGGTGTGGCCTTGTTGGAGGAAGTGTGTTATTGGGGGTGGGCTTTGAAATTTCAAAAGCCCATGCCTGGCCCAGTCTCCCTTTCTCAGCCTACAAAGCAAGATGCAGCTTCCAGCCACTACTCAAGCACCATACCTGCCTGCTGTGACGCTCCCTGCCATTATGATAATGGTCTAAGCTCCTGAAACTATAAGACCCTAACTAAATTCCTTCCTATGTAAGAGCTACCTATATAAGATGTCTCTTCACAGCAAAAGAACAGTAATTAAGAAAGACCAACCTTAAATCTGGATCAATTAAGGTCAGAATATCCACCCTAAACCTAGACCACACCTTTAATGGTAGCCTATTTAAAGACATGGAAGATAGTAGCTTCTGCTCTCTATCTGCTTGCCCTCACTCTTCCTGGCAAGTTCATGTATCTTGTTGCTGAGGGATTCCTCTACTGCAGACCACCTGAGACATGCAGCCTTGTGGACTACTGAGAGACAGCCAGTGTTGTACTAGCTGGACCACAACCTGCAAACCACTCACACAGACAGCCACACAAACATCCATAGACCCCAAGATACAGCAGAACAGAAGACAGCTTCCATGAGTAAACGACTCTTCATCACACACTGGAAAGCTACGATGCAATCTATGATTAACCCTTTGATGGCAACATAATTTGATGACATTATTGAAAAGTGATGGACAACAGGAGGCAGACCCTGGCTAGAGGAAGTAGGTCACAGAAGGGGTGTGCCTCTGAAGGTCTATCTTGTCTCTGACCCTTTCCCTATTCTCTCTGCTTCCTGCTATTAAGAACAAGTTTACTTCCGTGTCTTAACTTTGCCATGAAAGTAAAAGTAAAGGACTAATTGTCAAACATGGATGAACCTTCTGAGATAATCTTCCCTTCCTTAAAATATAATAAAAAAATCTATTTCCATTCTAAAGGAGATGTGTGTGTGTACATACAAATAAGTGCAGGTATCTGAAGAGGCCATCACGTACCCTAGAACTAGTGTTGCAGGCTGGTCCCAACAGAAACAAAGAAAATACAACAAGCAAAATATAATGAGCCGAATAATTAAAATTTTAATGAAACATCATAAATGTAAGATATTAAAACCAGTATGGTTGGCTAATTACCTCTTCTGTATCTTTCAGTGTGCAAACATGATATGGCATGGATATTAATGTTTGTTCTTTTCTATCTGCAATATAAAGCCACCACCATTCTTGTTTTTCCTGCAAAGAAAAAAAAAAGAGCATGAGTTATCAGAAAGAACTGGAGAAACAGTTTTAATTTGTCTTTATTTTGGAGATGATATCCTTGTGACATCCTTAGCATTGATATAGTGCCTGGATCAATTGAACAAAATGTACACAACCACTGCAAGATATATTCATTACTCCCCAAATAATTTTATTAATAGATCTCAATCTTAAAAATCTGCAATTTACTTTAAAATGACAAAAGGTATTGTAAAACAGGAAAACAACTCAAATGATTACATCATCACGTACGAGTGAAAGGGGCTTGGGCAGCACAGCGCATTCAGCATACATCTATCTAAGTTCCTCCCTCCCTCCCTCCCTCCCTCCCTCCCTCCCTCCCTCCCTCCCTCCCTCCCTCTCTCTCTCTCTCTCTCTCTCTCTCTCTCTCTCTCTCGACAGGGTTTCTGTGTGTAGCCCTGGCTGTCCTGGAACTCCCTTGTAGACCAGGCTGGCCTGGAACTCAGAGACCCACCTGCCTCTGCCTCCTGACTGTTGGGATGAAAGGTGTGCGTCACCGCCGCCCGGCAACATCTTTGAAGAAAGCACCTCAGATTCTAAGAGCTTGTATCTGTCTTTAATTGCACACTACTACTTTAGAAAACTCAGCACTTCTAGCTGAACTTCAGAAAGATCAGAACAACAAGAAGCTCACTAGGGAACTGCCACTAGGATGCACAATGAGAGCTGGGAATTAGAAATGACAGAACCAGGCAGAGAATGATTTCAGTGATAAACACAAGCCTCCACGTGCCAGCAGCCATCTCTGTGCCTCATTTGCAATAGTGAACTAACACTGGATACTTGCTTAGATCACTTGTTTTAAGGACTGAGGAGGGAGGATACCTTGCTTAAGCAGTTTAAAGGGGAATGTTGGAAGCTAAAAATAAACTCCAGGATGTGTGCTAAATATACAGTAGTCAAAACAGCACTATCTGAAACTCTTAATTTTCCAACACTTAAAAGCGATCCTGATTTTAAAAAGAAAAAAGAGAGAGAGAAAAAAAATTCTATTGAAATCATTTCTTTGGAAAATATTTAAACCCATATCAGTACCTTTTCCATTTATTTCCATTTATTTTATCCTTAAAAGGCCACTTAGAAACATCTTTGCTTGACTATCTTTTTCATTCTTAAATGTTTGTGGGTTTTGTATGTATGTATTTGTGTGTGTTTATATGTATGCTGGTGCCAGTATACTATGACACACGTGCAGAGGTCAGGACAGCCCGTGCAGTCAGTCTTCTCCTTCCATCATGTTGAAACTCAGGTCAGCAGGACTAGCAGGATGGCCCATCTTTCTCATTATTTTCTGCATCTTTTTTAACAATGCTTATTTAACTCACCAAAGAGCTGTCTGTTAAGTGCAATATGCCACAAAGCATGTAGCATGGATAAGGCTAATAAGTAAATCACACACATGCAATAAGAGCAGCAGAATGATGGTGTGTGTGTGTGTGTGTGTGTGTGTGTATGTAAAAGTATCTTTTATTTGCCAGAATTAATTGTCATCTCAGAGGCTTACTGTCTCTGCTAACCTAGAGCTAGTCCTGGAAGCTTCTAGCCTCCGTACAATCTAATCTAGGCCTAGAATGTTTTCAGCCTCTGAAACTTACTGCTGAATAAGCTCACCATTTCTAGTTCTCTAACTAGTTTGATTTCTCACTGGCTGGTTGTGGAGCAGTGGGCTGTGAGAGGCAGCTGGGTGCCTGGTCAAGCACGGGCCTCAAACCTCGAACCCTAATGGGATGGAAGGGCTTTGCTCCTGGGCCCCTGGTTCCTTTCACTTAGCTTCAGCCCTCCACAGCCCCTCCCAAAGACAGGTTTGTGTCACCCAGCACAGGTAGAGGGCATGACTACAGGCCTCAGCCTCAAGAGATTTCCATATTAATGAGATACTTGAAGGCCAGAGGGCGTAGTCAATTAAGTGTTCCTTCCCAGACCCTCTTCCTTACAAACAGTATCTAACCAAAGGCCTGCCCTGGAGGTATGGGGTACAGCCAGATTCATTCACTTTCTGCTATGACAGTAAACCTTTTAAAACCATGGACTTCCTCGTGTCTTTGGGGCCTGCCATGGAGAACCATGGAGGGGCCTTGGACTACTGAGCAGTTGTTTAATCCCACTGAGGACTTCCCTACCATCCCGCTGCATAGGCTGCCAACTCAAGCAAGCTAGCCAGTCCCAGTAACCAAGAGTCTCTACCCACTGGGCGCTGTCGGGGCTTCTCTCCCCCTCGTTCCTCTCGGTTGCAGGCTGGTCCAGCCCATATGCCCTCACGTCTCAATTCTTCCGGGGCTTCTAGTGGCGTCTGGGAGCCCAAGGACAAAGACCACCGGTCTCCCAGTCAGCCGCCTTGGCCCAGAGACCCCCCACTCAGGAGCCCCGCCCCACGGGACTTCAGGCTGACACCTCTCCACGTCTGGGCAGAGCCTGGGTGGCTTATCAGCCCAGCTCCACCCGCCCGGTGCCGCATGGAGTGAACTCATTCGGAATCCATAACTCCGCCCAACAGGACCCACGCCCACGAACCAGCTACAGCCCTGCAGCTGGTCAACTCAGCTGTTCTGGTTCAAAACTCCTCTCCAAGCTGACTGACTCAATCTGGCTTTATTCCCTCCCCCTCCTTAAATTGTTTTTTATTCACTTTACCACAGTAACCCCTCCCTTCTCTCTTCCCAGCCTCAACCTTACAAATCCTTCGTCTTTCTTGACTGAATTGCCCTGTTTGGCCTCAAACTAGCAATCTGTTCAAATCTTTTGGCTCCTTATTCTCTGGCTTGTTCTCTCTCTGCAACCTGTCTCTGTACAACTGTCCCAGAAAAACAAAGTTTTTCTGCACTGCTTTCTCTTAAGTAGCCTGTTCTCCGGAGAGTTGGATATAACCCATTCTGTCAAATCTTTCACTCAATTAGACATCACTTTCAAACATGGCTGCTTTCTTGGAATTAAAAGTGTGTACAAGGGCATGTCTGTATTCCAGCCAGAGGGATTAAAGGTGTGTGCTAAGTGGCAGCCACATCACAACAGTGGATAACACAATCAGCGTTATACACAATCTCGCTCGGTTTAGTGTGATCACATATCCTGCAACGTGTGTGTATGTGTTACGTATACAAACAAAGTTTATGCACACCTAACATTCTCAACATGCAGTATGAATGGAGACCTTGGCAGGTGTTCAGATTTGCTGTTGCAGCATGAGAAGAATGAGTGAAGCTGAGCCCAAATAAACTTTGTTTACAATATAGCTTAATCACAAAAGCAGGCACGGTGGCACATGCCTTTAATCCCAGGAATAGGGAGGCAGAGAAATTTGCAGGGAGACAAGGCCCAGCTGTGGTACATCTCATGTGGAGAGGGCTCTGTGCCCCTTCTCAGTGCCGTCTTCGGGCCCCTCCCCGCTGCTTCCCACTAGCCATGGGGCACATAGAACCTGGCCTGGCCCCTGACAGTTCGCACAGGGGCGTCAAGGGCTTCTCCTTTGGCTTGGTGGGGTGGTGAGGTGTCAGCTGGCAACTCAGCTGAGTACAGGGAGGGGGAGGGGAAGCATACTCAGCCCCTAGGAAGGTCTGAGACTAAGGCCTCCTGTGGTCCTAACTGAAATCTCCCCAAATGGGAAATGAGTTCCTAGAGAGAGCAGGGCTCCAAGCGAGGACACACTGGCCAGGATAGACCCTGAGTAGGCAGATGTCTCCATCACAGGAACATAGAACAGATTCCTGGTCACTCGTTTTGTTCAGTGAGTGCTACCCTTCCTGCCAGAAGTGCCCAATCCCTGTGTGAACAGATGTACTCTCTGAGTTGTAAGGAGAGGGTCTCCATTGACATCATCCTGCCACACTCAGCCCACCTAGAAACAACTACTCTCTTCCATGTGCCTTACGGCAGTCACCTACCCAGAGCTAGAATAAACAAGACAATATGCTGTGTTAGGATGGCAGGCAACCCAGGAAGGCTTCAGGCTAAATTCTTGCAGGCTCTGCTCCCCATACCCTCTACCCGAAGATTAAAAGTTAAGGTTGGCCTTCTGAGCCTGAGTCTGCCCTCCTGTCCTTGTGTACAGCTGGGCTGGTTGGTGATCAAGAAAACCAACCTCATCACTATTGGCCCTTTGCAACCAGTGACCTTTTTTACTGGAGAATTCAGAACTCCCCCTTTTCAGACAACCCTCAAGATTAATTAATTTCTTAAAGACAGTCCTCTTCAGCTCACTTGAGATAATTACCAACAGTTCTTACAGGTTGTCTTCACCACAGACAGAGGCCAGGAAACTCATTCCTGGTCCCACCGGGGAGCTCACCAAGCAGCTATCTGTGCTGGCTTTCCCTTAACCCACCCAGATTGGGACTCCAGTATGGACAAGGTAAGAAGAGATTCTTAAGTCATCAGTCTCTACGGTCAGATCTCAAAACCAAAAACAAAAGCAGTGGTAGCTCTAGCCTTTATCAATCAGGCAACATCAGATATGAAGAAAAAAATGACAAAGGGTTCAGGAACTAGAAAAAGAGTCTAATAATGAAAACAACAGACTCATGACCTGACCAAGATTCTGTTGGCTGCCACGGCCAATCCAGAGGACTATAGGAGATGACTGAAACAAACGACTTCTAAAAAGAGATAAGGGGGGCCCTAAAGTTCAACAGCCCCCCCACTTGGGAAAGAACCAATGTACTTACTATAAAAAAGAGGGCCACTGGTCCAGAAAATACACAAAGGAAAAAAAGCCTATTCAAACCACGGCCTTAAAAGATGCCCAGGGTAACCCTTTAAAAAAAAAAAAAAAACACCTGCTTCCTTGTTGATAATACAGCTTAACATTCTGTCTTTCTAAAGCCAGAAGATGAAGTCTCTTAAGAAAAAAAAATCCTAGGTCCAAGGAGCAACAGGAATTAAATAACACTCACGAACTACCCAAAGAACAGTGGACTTGGGAATGAACAGGGTAACCCAACTCATTACCCACCTAACTGCTCCTAATCCCTACACCCTCTTCAATGCTGTTCCTCCTGAGTGCCAACAGTATATGGTGCTAGAATTAAAAGATACTTTCTTTGGCTAACCCTTGGCACCCAAGAGCCAAGACCTGAGTGAGTACTGAACCCAGCATCTGACCTGACTCTCTTACAGTTTGTGAATGACCTCCTAGTGGCAGCAGAAACCAAACAAAAATGCTAAAAGAGACCTAGGACCTCTTGGAGACCCGGGAAAATTCAGATTATCAAGCCTCTGCTAAAAAGGCCCTACTCTGCCAACTAAGCCCTTCCATCTCTTTATGGACAAGAGATCTGGCCTGGCACCGGCCAGCGGCCTGCCTGTCAAAGAAATTAGACCCAGTTGCCTGAAGCTGGCCCTCCTGTTTGCGCATCATCCCAGATGCTGACAAGCTGTCACTGGGCCAAAGCCTGACCATCACCAATGCAGAATGACTCATTACCAGTCTCTCCTCTTTAATCCCCCAAAGTTACCCTTTCAGGCCCCCGCTGCCCGAAGCCCAGCTACCCTGCTGCCTGACCCAGACCTTGATGGGCCTCTACATGACTGCTCAAACATTCTGGCCCACATCCATGGAACCAGACCAGATCTTCAGGATACCCCTTGATGGATGCAGAGGTAACATGGTTCACCAATGGCAACAGCTTCATTCAGAACGAACAACGAGACGCTGGGGCAGCTGTGGTCTCCATACTGAGATTGTATAGGAGGGTCATTCTCGGCAATAACGTCAGCCTAGAAGACTGAACTGATAGCTCTAACTAAAATGTTGAAGCTGAGAAAAAGCAAGAGACGCAGAAGCCAATATGTCTTTGCTACCACTCATATCCATGGGGCTATTCATAGGGAGAGAGGCCTTCTGATGGCACAGGAAAAAACTATCAAAAATAAGGAGGAAATCTCTCCCTACTGAGGGTTCTATAGGGGCCTAAAAAGTTGGCTATCATCCACTGCTTGAGACACCAGAGAAGGAAAGAACCAGTTTCAGAAGGCAACAACAGGGCAGACTGAGCAGCCCTACACACTACTAGAAATTGGACCTCTCTTGCCCGACGTCCCTGGATCCAGGAGATTTCATGTACACTCCCTGACCACCCTAAATGTTCAAAAGATGACATAACCAGGGCTAGGAATATGCACATGTCTCAATATAATAAAAGATGATTAAAAAAAAAACCCAACAGATTACAAACCCATTGTGCTAGAAGAAATGAGACTACACAAACTCAGAAGACCCACCGCTCCTCGCACGCGGGCATCTGGAGAATACAGGATTTGAGATCAGGATTAGAGATGCCAGCTCAAAGACAGCTGACACTGTCGAGAACTATAGAGTCTGCCAGCTAATTAAAGCAGTGACTAATGACAAGAACCACAGTAACAGGTTCAGAGGCACAAAGGCTATCTACTGAGAGACAGACTTCACAGAGGTAAAGCCAGAAAAACTTAGATATAAACATTTACTCATGTTTATACACATCTTTTCAGGTTGGACTGAGGCTTTTCCCACCAAACGTGACACTACATTCATAGTGACAAAGAAGCTCTTAGAGGACATACTGCCAAGGCTTCCTCAGATGATAGGGTCAGACAATGGACCAGCTTCTGTGTCCCAGATAAGTCAGAGACTAGACAATATTCTAGAGATTGATTAAAAACTTGTATATAGAGACCCCAGAGTTCAGGACAGATAAAGAAAATAAACAAAACCCTAAGAGACTTTAACTAAATTGACCTAAGAGACTAGTGATGACTGAATAACTCTCCTTCCCTTCATTCTCTGTAGGGTACAAAACTCCCCGTACTAGATGGGACTCACCCCCTTAAAATCATGTTTGGGATATCCCCCCACACACACTGTTCTTAACATACAGGCAGAAGTCATTGCTGAGTTTGAGGACTGCCAATTGCTAGACAATCTCAAAGGTGTCCAATACAGACACAACCCTGTTACTCCCTGTTTATGAGATTAGATATAGCTGACACTGGCACCAAGATAACCACCCTGATGTCACAAAACTAAATATTAAGATAGCCTGAGATGATAATAAAAAGTCACTACCAGTCCCTCCATAACAAAGCCTAGGAGCTTCAGCAAGTCCCAAGATTGGGCCTTCTAGTTACCAGAGAAAGGGGAGAATGAGAGGCAACACTTATTCCATCTCGGGATTAGACTCCCATCTTAAAAGAAAAAGAAATAAAGCCTGAGAACTTGACCTGCTGCTAAACCCAAGCCCCAGGAAGGACCCCACAGCTTGTCCTTGGTCAGAGTTACTCTCTAGCTACTTCTTAGCAACAGTTAATCAAAGATTAGTCACATTGTTTCAGATGTACTTTCAGACTATTCTTACACAATCTTGCTTCAGAGCACCCACCTGTCAGCTTCCGATAGACATTCAATTAGATACTTGCTAGGCTGGACCCAGCCCCTCACTTGCTCCCATTTTATTATAAAACCCTGTCCTGATGAGAGTGTGAGGCTATTTCACTAAGCCTTCCTGTGGGTCTGCAGTAAGCCCAAACTCGAGTTTGTAATAAAGAGACCCTAATGTGATTACATCAGAGTCAGCTCCTTGGCGGTCTTTTGGGGTTCACGAACGCTTCCTGGCACAACAGTACCAAGTAGCTACATAAAGAACCCTCAGAAAGAAGAATTTCTTCCATCCTACTTAAAACTCCATGTGGGTGAAAGACTCAGAACAGCCAAGTAACCAAAGTAAAAAATAATGCATTCATCTTATAAAGCCTCCTCTCAACACCAAATGAAACAGCCATTAAGCACAACACTCAGTAACAGGACCAGAGACAACAGAAGCATAGGAAACCATACAGACTTAAAAATTAATCCCCTGTAAGCAACATATTCACGGAAAGGAATTCCTGTTACAATATATCCTTTGTTATGAGGGTGACCTATCAAAGATAAACTAGCTATTACACTTGGAGCAATAAGCATCCCACGAAACAGTACACATCTAGTGAGAAATCTATGCAAAGAAGAGTAACAGCGACACTGGGCTGAGAGAAACTCACCTCAGGAAAGTAGAGACTGTACACAGGATGTGTTATCTTTGACTTGGTCTCCAGAAGAGCTCTCTCTTTCCTCTGTATACTCTGCTGTAACTCTTGCCACTCCTGGGGGGAGGAAACATTAAGATCTGACACCTGCTATCTTGCAGAGATCATTTAGGCAACTTTTTATTTAGCTTTTACCCTTGACAATGCCAACTAGCTACAAAGGTTTTGAAGTTCATTTCCACAATCTCACCCCTACATAGTTACAGACATAACTATGCCTCTAAGCCCTACAGCCTGTGACATGACCGCTCCAGATCTGACCCTGAGCCTGCAACACATCTTTCTTCCCTTTTCTACACTCCTCTGAAGTTACCAAACTATTTTCACTCACCCTAAACCCTAAGTGGGTTTCTGGTCAACTTCTCCTAATTCCTTCAGGATAATAAAACTCTAATGCATAAACTCCTGAGAGAAGCCTACCAAAAATATCCCTCTGCCTCAGAACTTAGCCGATCACACCTTTATGCTATTACTTCAGTCTTCATAACACATATAAATTTTTGTGCAGAACACATTTATTTTAAATCTGCTGGCCCTGACAGCTAGCATGTTCAAACACAAAGAAAAAGAAAAATACAAAGTAAAAAAAAAAAAAAAAGGAAGCAAGAAAGAAACAAATCTATAAAAAACCGTGATTTGCATCTGAGAATACTAGATGCTCAGAGAAAACAATACGACAAACCTTTCTTAGAGTGGAGCTGGGAAAATAATCTCTGTAATTCTCAGAGTCTAAAAGCTCTCAAGATCCACCAACTAATAAAAGCTTTCCCTTTTCCTGACTATCTAGTATCAGGTTTACTTCTAAGAACGATCTGGAAGCCATGGAAGCACTTTCCATCACTGCAATTCTCCTTAAGAGACTAACTAGTGTCACTCAGACACAGGACCTGCTCTGCTTTGTAATTTCAACAAATTTAAGAAAACTGTGATTTCCAATCCTTGTCTGAAACAATTTTCCTTTAGAATACCTCAAAACAAATATATTCTTAAATAAGATTCTAAAATGAATGAGCTAAGGCAAGTAAACAATCAAACAAGTGAACGCCCAGCTCCAGTGATCACCAGAAACAGGATTCAAGTGATTTAAACTAACACATTTGGAGTCTGGGGTGTGCACTGGGCTCTGCTCTCAGCATAGAGAATAAGGAGGGACAGGGACAGGGACACCAGGTCTTACTGCTTCGTCATCTTTGCTTTGTTTCTCATCTTGCTCTCTATCAGACTCTCTGTCACTGCCATCGTCTTTCTCACTCTGAGAATCTCTATTGGTTTCTTCCTCTTCAGAATCACTGCCTTTGTCAGAAATGTCGTCTTCTTCCTCCTTTATTGAAGCTTCCTACAAAGCAAAAGCAAAGACAAAAGTTCTGAACGTCTCAGTCAGAATATATTGTTCTGAGTCTCTGAAGCTAACTAATTCACTGTCAACATAACTAAACTGGCTCAAGATTAGAAGGCAAAAGGCAGAAATGGAGGGCATAAAGGTTAAAAGAAAAATTGTCTTCATTCACAATGGTTGCAACTGCATATGCAGAGTAATTTAGAACATCTACAAATGGTTAAAATCAATGTCAGGTCATTAAGATGTCTTGATACAAGGTCAATGTTTTAAGAAAAAGCTATTATATGCCAGTAAAGCAGTAATACCCATTGAAAGAGATTGTAAATGTCATTTAAAATAACCATTAAAAGTTAAGTACACAACAGTATAAACGTCCACACCTGTCATTTACTGCTGAGAAAAATGTAAAGAAGCTCTAAGTTAATAAAGACAGTCAATGAGTGTGAACAAAGACTCAGTAACAGTGCTATATTAAATCCCCGTATCAAACCAGAGACTCAATTACTGTCAGTCTAAATTTAGTAATTATTTTTTAGAGAATATTACTCACTCTAAACGTTTAGTTGGAGGTAAAATAGTTAAGAAAATAAGTAAAATTACAAGCTATAGAATTTACACTATCTTGTGTAAAGACTTAGAGCTGCAATTAAGCTAGTGTGACACTGGCTTAAGAATAAGCACATGCAGTGGGTTATGGCGACAGAGTGACATATTACAAGCAATATAGCCACTTGTTCCAAACAAAATGCCACTGTGATTTGGCAAGGAAAAGATTATATTTTCAATCGATACTGGAATAAATATCTCAGAATTTACATTATCAGTGAAAATTCATTCAAGGTAGGTCACAGAGCTGAAGGTAATATTAAAATGAACTCACAGCTTGCATTCATGAACAAATAAATAAACACACATGCACACAACACAATACAGAGACACATAAATAAAAAATAGGGTTTTGGGGTTTTTTTTTTGCTTGTTTTTTGAGAAAGCTTTTCTCTGTGTAACCCTGGCTGTTTTAGAACTTGTTCTGTAGACCAAGGTAGCATCCAACTGCCCTGCCTCCTCAAAGATGTGCACCAACATGCCTAGCACCAAAAAAAGGGAGGGAGGGAGGGAAGGAGGAAGGGAGGGAAGGAAGGAGGGAAAAAACAGTGGGCATTATAGCACACATCTTTAATCTCAGCACCAAGGAGGCAGAGGCATCTTGGTCTACATAGCAGTTCCAGGGCAGCTAGGCCTGCATATTAAGATCCTGTCTCAAAAGCGGAAAGAAGGGAAGGGGGGAGGGGGGGAGAGTATCAGGACTGGAGAGATGGATAGAGGTTAGGGACACTGGCTTTTTTTCTAGAGAACCCAGATTACACTCCTAGCACTGGTGTGGCAGTAATGTCCATCTGTAATTCCAGTTGTAGAGAACCCAATGCCCTCTTCTGGTTGCATCTGGCTATCTAGGGCTGCACACATATGGTACACCGCCATTTATACAGACAGATTAGATAAAATCTTACACATAAAATAAAACTGAACCTTAAAGAATGGTTTCACTGTATGAATTTATTAGTAAGTAAAATTACAGTGACTACGTCACAGGAGTGGGAGAGATAAGCCACTGACTAGGAAGGGGCTCACAGGAGCTCTCCTCAATACTAACAAGGTTTTCAAGTATTTTTTAAATATTTATTTTTTTAATTGGGTGTACATGCCTGTTATCTATATGTGGTATGTACACACATGTAAGTGGAACTGCCAGCAGACCCTAGAGATGACAGATGTCCTGGAGATGGAGTTACAGGGAGTTGTGAGCCACCTGATATAGATGCTAGGAACAGAATTTAGGTTCCATGCAAGAACATAGATCGTCTGAACTACTCTCAAGCCCAGAGCTTTGAACTCTTGACTTGGGTATAACTCAGCAGAAGAGCACTATTCTCATGTACATGAGGTACGGGATTCAGTTTCCAGCATTTGGAAGGGAGAAAATAAAGAAAGGACAGCAAATCTTGACTTGGGCTTACTGTCGGTATTTGGGTGTGAACTGTAAGAACAGGACACACATTTGAACACCTGAGCCCACACAGACTGCATCTTAGTAGTAACAGTAACAGAAACTGTAGACTTACACTCCCAACAACTCCATTCGCTTGCTTTTGCTTCGGCTGCTTTGCCTGAGGTAAGGGCACAGTTGTGGGTTTCTTTTTTAAAGGCTTCTTTTTTTTGGATTTGGGCATTTTCTTGGGTCCTTTGTTCTTCTGCTGCCATCCTCCTTTTGCCTTGATCTTGTTGGCATCACTCTGCTGCAAATCACATATGACTATTAAGGCTTAACAGTCATCTTTAGAGGAGACTGATGAAAATAAGTGTTTTCATAAACTGTATTATACCCTACAGTAATATAAGTTAACCAAAGAAGAAGAAGAGAACTCAGGCTGTCAGTTACCCCGTCTTCCGCAGGCTGTTCCTCAGCAGCGCAGATGGATTGCTCCTTTTCAAATACTTCCTAGAGGCAACAAGGACAATACTATCAGCCCATCTTTGTCTTTCAGATGGAAAATAAAATCTTTCAGAATGTTTATCCATAAAGTTTTTGTTAATTGGTTGCAATTGGGAGGGTGAGTAGGTCTGGCAGTCATTAAGTCTGTACATGCCTAAGTAGTAACCCTCCAAAGTATCTCATACTACTGTAAATAGACTTCGAAAGCAGAGTCTGCTTAAGTTAACAAATTCGTGACTTAATAATATATATGCTTATTCATTTTAAAGTCAAAAACATTTCAATTTAAAACTTCATTTTATTCTAATACTAATCAAGCAAGAATATTATAATGGAAATTTGAATATAAGACACTACTCTAATTTTCACCTTAAAGGGGCTACTGTAAATTTATTATCACTAGATGAAAATCCACATACCCTAAAAGTGCATCCACTAATCACACAATTTAATTAGAATCAACACAAAAAGAATACATTTACAATTTAAAGCTCAATTAGAATCTAGTAAGAATGCATACTGGAAAATGACAAGTGGTAGAGGTTGTGTATAATACATATCTTAGAATTAGTAAAGCCAATAAATTAAAGCAAACATAATTATTAAGCTCGACAAGAGACAGCCTAGTCTAACTAAGAAATCAATAAGATGGCATCACCATTTTGTTTTTATGGTTTTGACAGGGTCTCAAGTAACCCAGCTGGCCTGAATTCACAATCCTCCTGTCTTAGCCTCCTGAGCCCAAGTTGCTGGAAGTCTAGGCATGTGCCACCACACTAGCACTATAAAGCTTTGTTTTTTCTGTTTGTCTGAGGTGGTGGGTGAAGAGCCTAGCACCTCACACACACACGCTGGGTAAGCAGTATACCACTAACTAACAATACCAACTGTGCGTGTGCATGTGCAGCCTAAGGTTGGTGTCAAAGGGTTTATTTTCGTTCACATTATTTTTGAGGCAAGTTCTCTCACTGACAGACTTGGTTGGACTGGTTGGCCAGAAAGCCCAAGGGATTTTCCACAAACACCCACAGACAAAATAATAAACCTGACTGATAACTTTATGAACCTGAAAGGTGACAGGATATGTAACTGAAATAGGAAAACAAAATGGAAGAAATACAGACAACTGTATTTAAAAGAGCAAGTACCAAAGTACAGTGTATACGTATATTTGGATATTCACTGAATATGAAGATATAAAAGAACACAAACAGGTCAACTGGAACTGAGAAGAGATATAGACAATGAAAGAAGTATATTTTGCTATCTAAAAAAATATTTAACTCTACAGCACATATCTATTAGGATGTTTTAAGAAACTAGCAGTGGGATTTCAGAATGATCATGATGTTTCCCTATACTTTCTAAGCTGTTTAAATTTCTTTCTGGACTTCATAAATTATTATAAATTGAGTGTAAAAAATTTACTAAAACAAAGGCAATGAAATTATCAACAATAATTTCTACATAGGCAGCACATTACAGCATAAAAACTATACTCACATAAACACAGCATAGACAACAATAAACATATAAAAAAATTAATCTATTTCTAGGTTTTTAGTGCATATGAAAGCTCTATCATGAAAATTAGTATTATAAAATACCCAACAGAACTTGTTAATTTAGATATGTTACAAGCTTTAAGAACATACTTAAACTGAGAAAAACATTTAACTCATAAAGTATAAAAATATAATTACAAATACAGTAGGATGTGCATGTCTATAGTCACAGCCTCTAGGAGGCTAAGCCAAAAGGAATAGAGCCATGTGGGCTACAGAACAAGACCCTGACTCAAACACAAAGCAAAACAAACACCGAGCTGGGAAGACAGTTCAGTTAGTGAAGCACTAGTCGCACACACAGGAGGTCTGCGTATGATCTCTAGAATCAATGTTTTAAAAGGTTGGGGACCTAGAAAGGCACTACAGTAGGTTAGAACACTTGTTGCTCTTTGCAGAGGTTCTGGGTTCAATTCTAAGAATCCATACGGTGGGTCATAACCTCCTTAGGTATAGTTCTTCTGACCTCTGTGGCCACCAGGCACTCATGTGGTGTATATGCATACAGACAGGCAAAACATTCATACATAAAAAAATGACTAAATCTTAAAAAAAGAAATTAAAGCCAGACATGATGGATATAGCACATGCTTGTAAGCCCAGTACTGGGGGGTAGATCTCTGGACTGAGCTGGCCAGGCAGCCTCACTAAATTGGCAAACACAAGGCCAGGGAGAGACCATCTCAAACAACAACACTGCAACATCAGATCCTGACTTGCAGCCTCCACACACATATATGTGCACATAGGTTCTCACACAAACCAACAGATGCATAAATAAGCCTCCATAATAATAAATATACATAAACAATCATAGATAAATGAGTAATCCAAGTAACTACTCACAGCCATTGTCTGCCTCGTCAGTTTAACCAACACTGTAACTAGGGATCCTACTGTGATGTTGTTACTGTCTTCATCATCCAATACTGTAAGATAGGAGGAACGGAACAAAACAGAAAAACAAGTTCTCAGTCAATGCAAACAGCAATATTTACCTTGCCTGAAACAATTTGGTACTTCAGTATTTTGAATATATTTTTAAAAGCTTATTAAAATAATTTGATAACTGTAAAGCCCTCCAGGTGTCTTCAACAGTTGCTTCACTTAATCCTTAAAGGACTGTTATGATTTATTATCATTTCCACTTTAAGAAAGCAAGGTTCATAGCTGCACTAGCACTGCCAAGTTTAAAACCAACTTTGTATAGAATACAGTATAATTTTACTTCTCTGACCAATGACTTAGTAAAAGAATAAAAGAATAAAATCTAACATCCCAATGACTTTAAACATTTAAACAGCAACATTTAAAATAGTAACTTCAACATATTTTCTTTATAGTAAGAAGGGTTTGAAAGGCTAGCTTTGTAAAAACATATTACAACTAGAACAAGCAGGAAGAATAGCGTTGCCTGTGTGCCAAGGATGACACGCAGATTTGTGTAGAATTCTGTATATTTATAAAAGAATACTGTCCAGCAAACGTGATGGTTTGAATGAGGATGGCCCCCACAGGCTCATGTTTGAATGCTTGGTCCCCAGCTGCAAGCACTATGTTGGGAAGAATTAGGAGGTTCGGTCTTGTTGGAAGAGGTGTGTCACTGAGGATAAGTGTGGTGGCTTGACTGTGCTTAGCCTAAGGAGTGGCACTATTAGGTGTGACCTTATTGGAGAAAGTGTGTCACTTTGGGGGTAGGCAATGTGACCCTTCTCCTAGCAGCCCGAGTGAGTCAGTCCTCTCCTGGCTGCAGCTGGATCAAGATGTAGAACTCTCAGCTCCTTCTCCAGCACCATGTCTGCCTCAACACTGTCATGTTTCCTGCCTTGATAATAACTGAACCTCTTAACCTGTAAACCAGCCCCAGTTAAATATTGTCCTTTATAAGAGTCGCCTTGGTCATGGTGTCTCTTCACAGCAGTAAAACCCCAACTTAGACAATGAGCTTTGAGGTTTTAAAGCTCATACCAGGCCCAGTCTTGCATGCTCTCTCTCTGCCTCCAACTCCCAGAGCAGGATGTAAGCTCTCATTACTCCTCCAGTGCCACACTTGCCTGCCTGATGTCAGGCCCTCTGAAACTGTAGGTTAAGTCCCAATAAATGCTTTCTGCTATAAGCTGCCTTGGTCATGGTGTCTTTACAGCAATAGAAAAGTAACTAAAAGAGCAGAGAAGATGGCTCAGGGGTAAAAGGGCTTGGTTCTACAAGCATCAGTCCACAGTGTCACTTGTCAGCAGCACCTACATGAAAAGTCAGGTGTGTAATGTATGTGTAATACCAGCATTGGGGGTGGAGACAGATGGAATCTGAGAGCTAGCTGGCCATCCAGACTAGCCAAAAGAGCTAGCTTCTGGCTCACCGAGAGACCCTTCACTGCAATGCAACGGGAAAAGAACAATAGGAAGCTACCAAACATCTTGCTCTAGTCTCTGCATGCTTGTACATCCATATATATATATATTCGCATACATGCAACACATAGAAACACACACACACATCCCTCCTACACACCAAGACTTGGACACGATGGACTATACCTCTCAAACCATGAGCCAATATACACCTCTCTCCCATTTTCCTCTTAAAATTGCTTGTAAGACATTATTTTTTGTCAAAGCAATGAGAAAGACAATTACTCTTCATACTTTCTACCTTCTACCTAAATGATATTAATTCATTTTTCTACAAGATTTTATCTGTAAGAAATTTCTACACTCAGAATTTTTGTTTTTACTAAGTTTGTGCTGCCTTACAAATTTAGTTCAGCACACTGTTCTGGCCTTTCTGACACACCAACATATGGAAAACAGTCTCCAACAACTTGTAACTGTTACCTCCACCGCTGGTTGTGAAGTCTGACTGTGTAGCTCACCCTACAAGCCTCTGTTATCAGAACTCAAACCTGGACACATATCATCTCTATTTTCACTTGGCAGGACCTATGACATCCGCTGTATCAATGTGTACATATATCTAGTAGGGGGAAAAGCATGCCATGAGATGCTAAGTGGCCTCTAGTGATAAAGGGAAAGCAATTATCTCCACCACCATATTAAGAATTGGTCCTATATTCTCTATTCATTCTTCAAACTCTGTGACTCCTATGACACACACAAACAACATGGCAAAATAAACTCTTACTTCCTTGAAGACAACCTCTTCTAATATTTTTTTCTAGCCATGTTTTACAATATTTGATCATAACAAAGATTATCTCTTAAGCCCACAACTAGATTTGGTTTAAAAAATGAAATTGTAAATGCAGTATTTAAGACTGATTTTTGCCTGTATGTGTGAGTACCCACGAGTATGCATGAACACAACGTGAGTGACAGACGGGTGTGAACCACTAGCTGGGAGCTGTGAACTGAACCCAGGGCCTTTGCTAAAGCAGTAGGTGGATTTTTGGGGGCGTGTTTTTTTGTTTTTGTTGTTGTTCGTTTTTGGTTTTTTGTTTTTGTTTTTCACGACAGGGTTTCCCTGTGTAGTCTTGGTTGTCCTAGAATTTGCTCTGTAAACCAAGTTGGCTTGAAACTCGCAGAGATCCGCCTACCTCTGCTTCCCAAGACCTGGAATTAAAGGTGTAAGCCAGCACCACCTGACACTTAACATCTGAGTATCTCTCCAGTCCCTAAACGCAGCATTTAGATTAGCGACTTTAAAGTCTAAAAACTCACTAATCTAAAAGGAAACTCCCAAATCCCAGAAACATTTATCTAAAGTATTTACTATATGTAAATACTTTGCAAATGTCCTATACACTACATAAACCAAAACCAGATGACACTATGTGCTTCCCTGTCCCTAGCATCCCAATTTTAGGAAATCATTTACTTCTCATTGATGTTAGGATACAAATTCAGTAAGGCAAAGTGCTGTAAGCATAGCACTCCAGACACTAGTAAAAGTGCACAGCATTCAGTACTTCTTACATGAGTATAAGGTACAATGTCTGTCATCGGAGAACACCAAGCATCCATTATGCTGTTTTTAATTCTGTAATCAACTAGATGATGAACTCTTTAAAGACACAAATTATCCCTAGCATGTTCCTGTTGTTCTCTCAACAATGAGTTTATGAATGTTACAACCTGGAACTGTGCCACAAGACAGACTAAACTAATACTCTGTACTTCTGTGTTCAAAGATATTATTCAGCTCTTAAAATTGTGGCAGGGCAATTATGTTGGTAGAAAAAAGTTTTTTCACTTAAACAGGTATAAAGATTTAGAAAAAACACATGAAGCACAGGCTCAGTAATTTTCAAAACTTACTATAAATAAGTGTTAATTTCAGCAATAAATAACTATTTATTTTAATAATATATGGGAAATACCTCCTCCTTTCAGCACACGTGGGCATCTCTTGGATTCTTTGGGAAGTTAAGCAATTTCAAGAGGATACCAGGACTCCACAGAAAAAGCACTGAAGGAGCTGCCAACGCGCCCTGATGCAGGGGTTCAGTCCCAAAGGCACTTTAGAGGTTGTAACTGGTACTGTAAGTACATCAACTTCAAAGACTGCACAGCATAGCCAGGGTTAAGACAAGAATGGCAGTCTATGACACGACATGAAATACAGCAGGAACCACGGAAAAGGGTCCTACATTCTATACTCTGAGCACGACCTCCTGTTCACCCCCATGTGTGAAGAATTCAACTAAGGATAAATTTTCCATATCCTCACTCAGAACTAATTTCCAGTTATAGGTGATTAGTACACACAGAAAATAAAAATCCAATGTTCAACTATAAAACCATATCCTCGTACTCAGCACAACTGTGACAAAAATAAAAACAGAGTTTTGACAAGAAAACTACAGCTCTGCAAAGTCTAATTATAAATCACATTATTAAAGTGTCATAATGAAAGACACAGTGGAGCATGCCTGACTGCATCAGCACTGATAGGTCAGAGGAAGAGTTCTCCAAGTCTGAAGGAGCCTGACCAAAAGGGAAATGCAGGCTAGACAGGACAATGTAGTGAGATGAAGGAACAAAGGAAGAGTCTGAGTTTGAGGGCAAATCATCAATGTGCAAAGGGACCCCTCACTCACCCTGTGATTTTATGTCCATGGTCACATACGGGAAACTCCCAAGAACCGCCATGACCTCTTCATATTTTTCATCCTCAAGGAAGTGTAGCAGACTATGACGATCTGATTCTTTTAAACTGACCAAATCCTGGATAGTTTTAATTTTGTACTGAAAAAGAAAAATACATAAATAAATGAATAAAATTTTTCATCGAATTAAAACTATTGGCATGTTGACCAAATAAAATCCAGCAACTTCATAAAAAGTTGTCTTTATGGGCAAAGCAAGACCATTAAAACTAAGTTGTTTTTCTTTTTAAATAAATTCATTACAGGATTTGTTTTTAATCAGAAAAAAAAAAACAACCAAAGACAACATAAAAATAAAAACATGTTCATACAGAATCCTGATTCAAGCAGTAACTACTGCCCTAAGTTTATTTTCAGTCTTAAGAAACCTTCCAAGTACAAGTAGCCTCTACAAGTATTACTATGTAATAAATCAACTATACTTAAATTAATTAAAATTTATGTACTAAGTACCTAGTTTTTATTTTCACAGAGATTAAATCATAAGGTAGGTGAATTTCAACTCTAGGATTCTGTTGTGAACTGTTGCTTAATGTAATGGTAATATGACTAATAAGCAGAACTTGGATACTGATTTCTTATACATTTATTTCCTTTAATACCGCCAAATCCAAAGCCTATCTTTGCTTACTTCTTTTATTGTATATTCTTTTTCTCTTTGTTTTCTTAAAACAGGGGCTCACTCTAAGGCCTGGGTCAGCCTGATATTCACAACTTAGCCTAGGGCTCAAACTTCCCACAACCCTCCTGCTTTTAGCCTGCCTCCCAAGATTCCGAGTACACAAGCTAATGCTAACAGGCTCAAAAGGAATGCTTTAAATCTCCTACCACAACTTTGGTTTCTTTTATTTCCCAAACTTTTTCATTTCTACATACTTTTGAAATATTCAAGTGTTTATTATATTTTGTAAAAAAAGAAATTCTCTTAATCAATGTATCCTCTTGCGCCCTGTAACCAGATGGTACTGAACCCAGGGTCCTCTGCATACCAAGAGCTCTACCACAGAGCTTCAGCAACAGTCCAACATTATTTTTATGAATACTTCAGGTTTTTTTGGTTTTGTTCATACTCAACTATAACAACTGCCCAACTTTTAAGTCAAAAACAAAATGAAAAGCATATGGTGTACTATTACTTGATGTATAAATCTCTGCAATGTAAAAAACAAAGTATTAACTACTAAAATTTACTCAATGCAAGACAGTAATTCTATAGTAGTAAAATACTATAAGACCATCTAATCAAGAAGTATGAACAAAAAAAGATATTTTAAATCTAAAAAAATCACATATCAAAGTCTAGAAAACTTCATTATTCACATTCCCTTGTGATACAACTTGCTAAACTTTGACTAGAAAGTAGTCACCAAACCTTTTTATGATTTGAGACTCTCCTGAGATTGTCTTCTTCAATATGAGGGAGCTGCAGAAGGGGAGATTTGAACTGCTGGAGCCCCTGAACAGCCATCTGGGAAAGCTTCATACAGTTTTCTAAGGACGCCAAAGTTGGAGCACGAAACTCCCTTTCTTAGAAAGAATAGGAAAAAAAGAAACAAAAGAGCTGTACTTTTTACACTTTCATTATAGTGAATAAAATCACACTAACATTTAACAGATAATTGATTTTCCTTTTAAAAACTACTGGAAAAGATGTTTAAAATACATAAAATTGGTCAAATGTGTATTACCCAGTAACAACAATTAATTTAAGAAAAAAAACCTATCTATCAACTCCACTAATCCTAAAGTATCAGGCACTAACAGTACGACATGACTTGATCTGGAGAGCACCTGCAAGCCCAGTCCTTGGATGGCAATCCTACACTCCGGGAGCTGAGGCGAGAGCCAGTGCTTTCAAGACCAGCCTGGGTGATATAGTAAGATGGACCCACAAACACACAAATCCCCAAAATGTCTTCAGCCAGGCGTGGTGGAGCACAGCGGAAATCTATCACTTCAGAAGCTGAGGCAGAAAGACTGAGTTCAAAGCCAGATTTGGCTACATGGCAAGAGCCTATCTCAAAAAATAAAAGAGTAAGAATGATTTTGTGTTTTCAGATGTATTTTTATGTTTACTTTTTAAGGCAATGAGGTTGCTGTGTGAAGTACAGACTGGCTTCAACCAGGACTCCTGGCTCTGCCTAAGCAGTGCTGAAGTTACAGGTTTAAGTCACACCTTGCTCTAAACTCTTGTGTTAATTCCAACAAGCGGATGTCACAGCATTCCAAAGGTACTGTAACACTGCCAAGAATTAAAATCACTGACAACAACAAACTTTATTATAAACAGTCTCCTTTTTTAGCCTCTTCTTTTCCATTAATGGCAAAAATTCCTTTTCTTTTAATAAAAAAAAATAAAAAATAAAAAATAAATAAACAAAAAAAACCCTATTATGCCAATTACAGAATTATTTCAAACTCACTGTGAAAATACAAAAAATAATTCAAATGTATTCAGAGGAAAGAAAAAGTTTAAAGCTCTAAAAATAAAGCAATGAAAAAAAATGAGACAGTAAGCAAATCTGAGAGCCCTGACTGACCTGGTATACAAAGCTGTTATTAAATACGCATAAATCTTTAAACTGTGAAGTATAATAAGCAAACATTTTTCAGGACAAAGTACAATTGCATGTCTTCCTCACCTTCACGGCTCCGGGCCATTATTATTAGCTGACAGATTACATTAACCATTTCCTGAAGCAGAGCAGGACATTTTTTCAGCATGAACTGTTGATCTGAAAAAACAAAACAAAAAAACCTGAAAACTATTCTAATCTTACAGTCAAAACACCTTTCCCACTTGAAGCCCAAGACTAACACAAAATGTGCTGGCCCTTAAATATTTTACCCAGCCTCAGAATCTTAATGCTTAAAAGAACATTTCTCTTCAACATTACTGCAAACAAAAGACACAAAGCCATCACTAGCATAAGATGGAGGAAAGCCAGAATTCTAACATAATGGGGTACTATTTATTATATATTCCTTGTTTTCTTTAAAACACTTCTAATCGTGAATTTAATTCCAATCTTGCTATCTTTGAGAATGTTCTATTTGTGCTACTACGCTCCTATAACTGTGGTTAAATACAAAGACCATGAATGAGAAAAAAGTCAATAAATACAGAAAGGGGAAGAAGTTAATTAAAGGGGATGGATAGCTAAGCATTGCTTGTGCTTAACTTGTGGTGCAAGCCCAAAAAGCTGAGTTCAATTTCCAGAAACAAATATAAACAAAACCATTGGGCTGGCAAAGATAATTCAGTGGGTAAGAGCACTGACTGCACTTCCAGAAGACCTAGATTCAAGTCTTAGCATCAACATGGTGGCTGACAATAGTCTGTAACTATAGCCCCAGTGAGCTAATACTCTCTTCTGGCCTCTTCAGGCATTGAACACATATTGTAGGCAAAATACTCATATATATTAAAATAAAAATAAAATAAAAAAATTCTAACAGCCTGGAAACATAGCTAGGCAGTAGAATATTTGCATAGCACATGTTGGGTCCTGAGTCCAAGTAGCAGCAATACAGAAAAATAAATGCTTTTTAATCTTTTTTTAATTATCCATTTGAGGGGGCTGAAGAGATGTCTCAAGAGTTCCGAGCACTGGATACTCTTCTAGATGGCTTGAGAACAACTTCCAATACCCAGTGCTTCACAACTACTTGTAACCGCAGTTCCAGGGGACCCAACGCCCTCTTCAGGCTTCTGTGGCACCAGTATATACATGCAGAAAGAATATCCAGATAGATAAAAGTAACTTTTAAAATGAAATTCATTAGATTTTGTTCTCTACCTAAAAAGCACTGGATTGTCTTATTTTGAGAAGTCCTGGATTGCATCACTAGTTGACAGTGATGTGGTGGGAAGATTTCATTCAAAAAGAACATTTGTTTTTAGGATGACAAGTTTGTTAAGTTCCAAATGCAAAGGAAATGACATTCATCGATGGTCTCTCTGGAAACACTTCCATCTCAAGCCAAGGCCTTTGTTTTAAAGAGTCAGAGTAGATAGTTTCAAACACTCGTGAACCTTTAAGTAAAGATCAAACCCATTGCTTTGTAGCTACTACTGAGAAATGGGAAGAATCATGTTGGATTAAGAGGGTCAGATATTTGTTGTAAAATCCACTTTTGTCCCTCTAAAAGGCTTTTAAGTTCTTTTTTCAAAAAAGAAAAAAATCTAGGAGTCAGACATGATGCCCCACATCTACATTCTCAGTCCAGAGAATGCTGAGAAAGAACAAGGAGCACAGAGACATACTGCAGACCTGTCTCAAAGAGGACTCAGAGCATACGCAGACCCTGTCTCAGAAAGGAGGAGGACTCAGAGACACTACTGCAGACCCTGTCTCAGAAAGGAGGAGGACTCAGAGACACTACTGCAGACCCTGTCTCACAAAGGAGGAGGACTCAGAGACACTACTGCAGACCCTGTCTCACAAAGGAGGAGGACTCAGAGACACTACTGCAGACCCTGTCTCACAAAGGAGGAGGACTCAGAGACACTACTGCAGACCCTGTCTCACAAAGGAGGAGGACTCAGAGACACTACTGCAGACCCTGTCTCACAAAGGAGGAGGACTCAGAGACACTACTGCAGACCTGTCTCACAAAGGAGGAGGACTCAGAGACACTACTGCAGACCCTGTCTCACAAAGGAGGAGGACTCAGAGACACTACTGCAGACCCTGTCTCACAAAGGAGGAGGACTCAGAGACACTACTGCAGACCCTGTCTCAGAAAGCAAAGCCAGTGCAAATTCCTTTGCTAACCCCAATTACTAATTTCATATGAAATACTCTCATCTTCAAATAACATATTCTGACATTTGTCAGAGCACCTGATGTAGACTTTCAACTATTTGCAAAGTAATTACATACCATACAGATTTTTTAAAAAAGAAATATAAACAACTATTCCATTGAAAAAGGGGAAAGAAATAAAAAAGACCAGCACCTAAATGCTGACTCACCAGGACTACTTCCATCTGTTTGATCCCCTTAAAACCCTTCAAATGTTAGCCACAAATACCTTCTTCCAGTGTCTCAGGAATTTTCATTCTGGCAAGATGAGACAGTAAAAGGACTCTGGCCTTCAGGCTATATGGACAGGTAAGTGGAGGTTCATTCTTCTTTAAATTTATGCTGCCAATTTCCCTGATTAGCTAAGACAAATAAAAGAATTATTCAGAAACATAACAGGAACCATTCACGTTTTACTGCTCACTGGGGAAGAATTTGTAAGACGAGCCTGACCTGTGGTATTAAGATGTTATCTGTTGGCCTGCTGGTGGAATCTTTATTATACTGAGGATCAAATTCAGAAGCTCCAGCTAAAACCATGATGAGACCTATGGAAACAAAACAAATACAATGGTAAATAGCTATTTCTTTATCTAGTGATTTCTCTTCCTAATCATGCAAAATGCTGAAGATCATCTGACAAGTAAAGTAACATCTCCCACTAAAACAACAAAAAAACCTTTACTTTTAAGAATGCACACAAGTGTTCCTCAGACTAAGGACACAAAGCAATGTTCAGTTAAAATAGCACGTCTGTAACTAAGCATGTGCTCCAGAGAGCACTGTGTGTCGTGTGGTGTTAGAGTGTGGCATGTCAGAGAGGGACCTCCAGTTCAAGTATTACCAAGAGTGACAGATTCTCCTTATTCCATGGGACCGTTGAGTAAACAAAAAACTCTGGAGAGTTTTGTGGAAACACACACGATTCCACTGCCACAAGTATTATCCTAAGAGCTCTTTAAGGGCTAGCACTGCGATCACTAACCACCCGGTCTTACCTTACCTTTCACACAGCAGAACATATATAAATGATAACAAAGGAAGGCGGGACTTCAGGAGTGCTGGAGAGCAGAGATACAGGTCTGTCTGTCACTTCCTGACTAAATGCCCTAGGCAATAGTCTTCACATTTCTCCTTGTACTTTAGTTTCTTCAGGAGTGCCCAAAAAATATTAGGCACAGTAAATGTATGAACTACTACTATAAAAAAAAAAAAAAAAATTTTTTTTTTTTTTTTTTTGAGATGGTCTCACCATGTAACTTTGGCCTGGAACTTGATATGTAGACTAAGCTGGCCTGAAACTCACCAAGATCTGCCTGTCCCAGCCTCCCAAGTGCTCGGGTTAAAAGTGTATACCATCACACAGGGCTCAAATATTTTAATGTGGGTTAAGAATAGAAGAAAAGAAAAAAAAACTTTCAAAAGACAGATGAAGAATGTGTAAATAAATCCACCAGCTGAAAAGTGCTTTGTGACAGAATGACATGAGACTAAGTACCATTCTCTTAAATCAGTATCCCAGGGGCAAAAAAAATATGAAATGTTCTCGTAAGGAACTAAGTTACTATACTAGTACTAGTTCCTATACTAGTCCAACATAAGAGTATTAAGTAAGCACAACAGAAAGTAATATTCATTCTTTTCTACAGCCTATATTTACTATACAAAGTGAAGGATTTCATATTTGTGTTCAACTATATCATATATTTGGGCCTTATCTGTCCCTCCCTTTCCAGCTAGTACTCTTTCTTTTCCCAGAGAGTCTTGCTTTAACTTTTATGACATGTATGTGTCTGTGGAACTGTGAGTGTCTGTGTATGGGTATGGGTATGTGTATGTATGCATATTTATGATTTTATATGTACACATAAAAATCTAATATGTACTTGAAAGAAATCATGTAATATTTGAAGGGGCACTAACCAGCTTGTAAAAAAGCTCTGGTTGGCCTTGCCCTTCTGAGTCCCTCTGTCTTGCTAAAAACCATTAGATTACATTCCTAAAGCTAACCACTAAGGTCTTTTCCCTTATTTGACCACTTCTTTCTCCTGAGGCTGACTACCAAGGTCCAGCTATCAGAGTTAAAGTCCAGCAATCAAGAACTCCCTTTTGATTAATTAACATGCCCAATTAAAACTCAACGCCTCATGCTAACATGGGGTTTTCCCTTTATAAACCGCCATTTGCCTATGGAGCACATGAGACTCCTCTCTATCCAGAGGCAGTCCTTTGTCCCTCAGAAACAAAACCCTTCCCTTGCCTCCCTTGTTCCCTTCCCTTCTCCCTCATCTTCATCCCCCATCTCTTGTTTTTGTCGCTATTCCCTGCCCTCTGTCTTTGTGCTGAGACCTTGGTCTTTGGGTTTCTAAGATACTGATCTCTTGCAATACTGTTTTGAATCTCATTTATTTTACACCATATAGTTATCTCCTGTTTCATCAACTTTCTTGCACCTGTCCTAAGTTCATTCTTCCTAATGGCTGTATTAAAAAAAAAAGATTATTAGATACACCACATCCTCCTTATCCATGTATTTGTTGACAGACACCTACACTCATTCTGTAACTTGGCCACTGTAAACAATGCCACAGTAAGCATGTATGAGCAGGTGTCTGACTCAAGATTCCTTTTGGTATATTCCCAGAAGTGGTATAGCGTATCATATGCTAATTCTATTTAAAGATTTTTGAGGAGTCTTCATGTTGATTTCTTTTTTTTTTTTTTTTTTTTTTTTTTGGTTTTCCGAGACAGGGTTTCTCTGTGTAGCCCGGGCTGTCCTGGAACTCACTCTGTAGACCAGGCTGGCCTCGAACTCAGAAATCTGCCTGCCTCTGCCTCCCAAGTGCTGGGATTAAAGGCCTGCGCCACCACCGCCCGGCTTCATGCTGATTTCTATAGTTGTTTGACTAACTGACATTCTCACCAGCAACTGCATCCTTGCCAGCGTTTGTTAAACAGTAATTCTTACTAGAGTTAGACAGAATTCTTCTTTTTGAGACATTGACTCCCTAGCCAGGCTGCAACTCACTATGTAGTCTAGGCTGGCATCAAACTTGTGACAAGCCTCCTACCCCTGCCTCTTCTGTGACAATCCTGCTACCCCTGCCTCTTCAAGTACTGGGATTACAGGTGTAAACAATTACACAAGAATTTTTAATTCTTTATGTGTTCTAGACATTGATCCTCTCTCAGTTGTATAGCTACCAAACATTTTCTCCACTTCTTTACTCATGTAATTGTTGCCTTTGCTATGTAGAACTTGGTAATTTTATATACTCTTATCAGTGACATAAACTAGTTACCTGGGAAGAGGGAACCCTAACTGAGGAAATACCTAGTAAGACTGGCCTGTGGGCATCTCATTATATTGTGGGGGCATGTTCTTGACTGCTGATGGAAGAGGTGCCATTCCTGGGCAGGTGGGCCTAAGTCACTGCATGTGAGTGAGGCTTGAGAGGGAGCCAGCCAACAGTGGTCCTCCTGGTTTCTGGTTCAATCTGATGAACTATAAAACTGAATCTACTATAGAGTTAAAAAATGTATAGCAACATACGAATGACTCAGAAAGCAATGCAACAAACAGCAGTTACTTAAGTTTACTTACGTTTCATATCCATATTTCGAGTTTTATAAACAAAGTATGTATAAATCTGTGTTGTACGTATTAGAATCTGGTCTCCACTATATCGTATTGACCGATACCACCAAGAGCCCTAAACACAAATAGAATCAGACAAGATATGAAGCATGGGAAATGATACATGTTAAGCCTAATGCAGAGCAGTGTGTGTATGTGTCAACTTTCCAAAAATTTACCAAGAGCAAAGTGTTTGAGCCTGTTCCATTATTTCAAATAATTCAGAAACCCAAACAACAACACAAACCATCAGGCATGGTGAACATACTTTAGGTTTTAGGCAGAAACTGTTTAAAATATAAAACCACCCACTGCCATAAGCAAATAAAGTAGTTTCTAACACAGAACTTTCTAATAAACAGTTAATAAGTGTAGGAGCCATTTTATTGCTGACGTGGTATTTTCATGGTCTCATGAGATTGGATCTTACACAACAATCCTATGAGGTCAAGACAGATGCATAACAGGACTTGTGGACCCACACAAACTCCAGGATCAAAAAGAACACAAGGCACAAAAGAAAGAAACTAGGCAATCATAAACTTTTTAGTAGCTCTGCAACTAAATTACTACACAGTTATTTTTAAAACAAGGCTACTAGGGTCTGGGCATATGCCTTAGTGTTAAGACCATGTACTACTCTTATGGAGAACCCGTGGTCTGTTCCCAGCACCCATAGCAACTAGCCCACAACCACTCCAGCTCCAGGGAATCAAACAATCTCTTCTCAACAACTCAGACACCTACTCTCACTTGCAAATACCCTACACACAAAACATACAAACATACATACATACATACATACATACATACATACAGATAAAAAATAAAACTAGGCTGGGTGTGGTAGTACCTTTAATGACAGCAATCAGGAAGCAGAG
Source organism: Mastomys natalensis (assembly GCA_021653895.1). Taxonomy (NCBI): domain Eukaryota; kingdom Metazoa; phylum Chordata; class Mammalia; order Rodentia; family Muridae; genus Mastomys; species Mastomys natalensis. The sequence goes on along the minus strand of JAJTUV010000510.1, from coordinate 3,803,381 downwards.
GTGGGCAGATAGATCTCTATGAGTTTGAGGCCAACCTGGACTACCTATCAAGTTCCAGACCAGCCAGAGTTAAGTGGTAAGACCCTGTCTCAAGCAATAATAGTTATCATTTAAAACATGAGGTTGAATGGAGTAAATTCTAATCATCAAAATCTTACGAAGCAACTACCCCAAAAACTTAGTAAAAAAAGAAGTAAAACTTACCACTACAACAGGAAGGATAACCATAAAAGCCAGTCCATATACAAGTAAGACCTAGAGTTTAGGAGAAGACAGCTATGCCTTGGTGAAGTAAATACAACAATGTTCAGATTTACAAAGAAGTACTGTTATTTGGTCCTATATAATGAAGGTGCCAGTTTTTTCTTTTAATTTTGCAGACAGCGTATCTTAAGTACAAATAGATTACACAGCTTGTCCTATGTCATACAAACAACATTACTATATTCAAACTTGTTTTTATCTGCTATAACAAATCATCTTTTACTTTACTATTTACTGATATAATATAGATAATTGCAAAACTTTTCTAAATTTCCCTTCCCTTCCAGTCAAGCACTGTCTCTATTCATACCCTGCAAGTAGTGCAGGGAAATAAACGGCAAGCCCTTACACACTGCCTCCTGTGCCTGGCGACATGTGCCATTTTATCATTTGTGTGCCACAGGACCTGCTGACTTTCCACCTACAGCTTCATCTGAAGTCTGTCAACTGTCTTTCTCTTTTCTATTATTCCCACGGTAACCCTAAGCATGGCAGATGCACTTAAAAGCAGCAAGTATACAGCTCTGAAGATTACCAATTTTAATGTCACAAAATAGCAATTTTCAAAACAAATTACTGTTAAACTGTATAAATTTTGCTTTTGAAGTTTTTTTTTTTTTTTTTTTTTTTTTAAAAAGTCCTCAAAACAGCAAGATGGCTTAGTAGCTAAAGGCACCTGTCACCAACCCTTCCGTCCCCAGACCCATGATAGTGTGGAGGTCAGAGAATAACTCGCTGGAGTTGGTTAATTCCTATCATGGGTCTCTGACCTCCACACTTAGGTTGTGACATGAGAACATCCACACACACACACACACGTAAATATATACAGAAAATACATTTACAAGTAATAAGGAAAAATTAAAACAACTCCTAGATAACTACTTTCATGAAACCACAAGTAGAAAAGCATCAATTTTTAAACAATATATTAAGACAGATCTGATATTTTAGGGTGATAGTAACTATGACTGATGGAAATCTGCCCCATGTCCCAATGTCCCTCCTAGTATGGAATACCTCTTTAATTTAGCATAAAATAGCTTAGCTTGAGTAAAGGTGAAAAGAGTAAGTGAAACTATGATAAATGTATAATTATATAAATCTAATAGTTCTCAAACCAAAAATAAGACACTATCCAAACTATTTTCAAAATAAGTTAGTAAACCGTGGAGGTCTCAAGCTTACACTCAGAATACACTGTCCTAAGTCCGTAGTGTAATAATGGGAACCAAGTCTTTTCTCTTGCTAAAAATTACCTTTCAAATCACAGAAACAGCATGCCAGGTTTTCTTTGTAAGCGCTTTCATTATATTACACCCTATAAACAGCACATAACAAAAGTATACAAACACGTTAGTTACAATAGGCCTGATTTAAACGTACTTACCAGAATCGAATTTTTCTGGTCAACTATCCAAGCTGGCAAAGCAATTCCAAAGCTTGTAGCTGAAACAAAAATAAACCATGATTTCAAAAGACTTTGAAACAAACTAACTTTATTTACCTGTATCTCAAACTTCTGTTCCCTCTCATTTCCCCCCAAAACTTTTAAGACTACATTGCATGTATTTCTATTACACAAACTTAATAAAACCCAGGAATCTCAAACTTTGAGACACTAAGGCATGAGGATCACTGCAAGGTCAGGGTTACAGTGGACTGCACATTTTGAGACCTGTCTCAAAAATAAATAAATTTATGTACGTGTGTATGTAATGTACGTAATGTATGCATGCATGTATGTATGTTACAGAATAGTGTGCATATGAAAATTCACAGTGTTCAATGGGGAAACAGCACACTTAGGTTTCCTTTTCCTATAAAACACAAACTCTTCACGGCTTGAACACATATCAACACTATGAAAACGCAATAAATTAGTAAAAAAAACCTTCTTACACGTCTCATGGTATGATACATGTGTATGCATGTTCATATGTGGAGAAATATGCATATATGCAAATACTATGCCTATGGAGACCAAAGGTCAACATCTGCTGTCTTCCTCAAAAACTCGTAGATAGAGAAATAGATACAGATACAGCAACAGAGACAGTCGTGATCTCTTCCTAAACCTAGAGCTAAATAATCTGCAAGAATCTAAGTAGCCAGCTTGCCCAAGGGATGGCCTGTGTGTCTCAGTGCTGGGATTACAAGTAGGTCCAAAAATCGTATGTGGGTGCCAGGGGGCTGAGCCCGTTCCCCAGCACTCAAAAACCGAAAGAAAACAGGATTTTCCTTAAATGTTTTTATTATTTTTAAATCACATGTATGTGTTTGTGTCTGTGAATAGGTTTGTACACATAAGTACCCGTACCCTTAGACACCAAGAATATCAGCTATCTGTGGAGTTAGAATTATAAGCAGCACTGTGCTATTCAACAGGGTGCCAAGACCTGAAGTCTTTAAAAGAAAAATGAAGTAAAGAGTAGAGGAAGGGGCTGAAAAGACTGCTCAGTGGTTAAGAGCACTTGCTGTCTTTTTGGGTGTGAGCCTCGACGTTTACATGGGAGCCATGTTTCCGGTCTCAGCTGGCTCACTGGTTAAGAGTGCTTGTTGCTCCTGTAGAGAGCCTGAATCAGTTCCTAGGACTCACATTGGGGCTCACAACCATCCATGGGATCCAACATCCTTTTCTGACCTTACTGTGTACACATAAGCAAAACACATACATAAAATACATTTGGAAAAAAGTTGTTGCTGGTTTAGGAGGTGGGTTCAGTTTCCAGCACTACAAGATGGCTCACAGCAGCCCACAACTCCAGTTGTGGGAGATCTGATATCCACCTCCAACCCTTTCTGATCTCTATGGCACCAGCCATGGATGTGGGGCACAAACATTTATTCATCTAATTCATGATTATAATTTTCATATCTATAAACTGAGAAAAATCATTACTCCCCTGACTCTAGTTAATATTTTCATAATATACAATACTACCAACATTTTTATATTCACCGCACCTTGAGGCCCATCTGGATTTCCAAATTCTTCCCAATTTTTCCGAGACTCTTCATCTGTTAAACTACCATGAAGAAAACAAGGTATCAAAATCAGAAAGCCAAACCCCAAAAATAAACAATACTCAAACGCAACAATTTTAACAGATCGATTCTTTTGTTTTAGATTTACTTCATTTTCGTGTGTGTGTGTGTGTGTGTGTGTGTGTGTGTGTGTGTGTCTGAGTGCAAGTGCCCACAGAGACTTTGAAAGACCTAGAACTGGAGTTACACGAAGTTGTGAGCTACCCAAACTGGGTGCTGGAAACTGAACTCTCGGGTTCTTTGGAGACTGCTAAGTACTCGTAGCTGTTCAGTCCCGACCCCTCCCGACCTGCAGCAAGCTGAGGGTGTGGTTCACTCACCAAGTGCCTGCTATGTAAATATGAAGCCTGGAATTTAGACTCCACAGTACCATCTAATCTGACAAAGGTATGGTGGCCCACCTATAACACAGCACTCAGCTGACAAAGACAGGATATGCCTGGAGCAGACTGGCTAGCTGCTGTGTGATTTAAGCGAGTGGGGCTTTCTCAATCAATAAGACGGAGTGTAATCTAGAGAAACGCCCAACACCAACCTGCCTCTACCTGTGTTCACTCCCACCTGTGTAACACACAGCATACCACACAGATATATCCCCTCCCCCAAAAGGGTTCAACAAATCAAATAATCAAAAACAATCACTTTGAAATCAAAGAAGGGGTGTGTGTGTGTCTAGGAATGCCCTATTGTCAGAAAATGCTACTAATTCATCGACTTTGATACAAATTCCTGATTAGCTTAATTTAGCCCGTGAAGTCGGATGAAATTCAAAGGCTACTTACTAAATTTTCTAAGAATGTAAGAAAGATTTTTAAGTGACTTTTATTTCCCTATAGTCTATTTCTAAAATTTCTCCAATGAGCACACTATTAATTTACTAAAGTTAAACACAGTGATAAGGATACCATGGTACGAAAACTGACATGTAGATCAATGAAACAGAACAGAAAATAGAGATAAACACAGAGTTGAGAACACCTCGGTTTTGATCAAAGTATCAAAGACATACACTAGGGGGAAAAGCCTTTTCAACAAATGGTGCTAGCAAAAGATCTACACCTGAAGAAGGAAATTAGATCCATGTCTCACACTCTCCACCAAAACAAACAAACCAAGCCATGAATCAAAGACCTTATTTAAAAGTCAGAAACACCGAACATGCTAAAACTACAAGGACAACACTTCAATACAGTAGACACAAGCAACAGACTTCTGAACAGAACTTCCAGGTACAGGAAAGAGTCCATAGAACTAACAAATGTAACCTCAAATGGGATCAAATGAAATCAGAAGGGCTTCTGTACAGCTAGAGAAACTACTGACAGATGGACAAAGAGTCTACAGAACAAGAGAAAATCTTTACCAGCTACACTCCACACAAGAAGTTAACTTCTAGACTGTATGAAGGGCACAGGGTAAGATGTGTCCCTTTCCTCCATACCACTCGGTCTTTCCCACTACAATTCTATCAGATTTAAACAGAGGGAAGAGAGCAGGATGAAAGCTCACTGGGAGGAAAGGAAAAAGGCAGTCTTCCCATCACTGCAATAGAAAGGGTTTATCCCACCTTCACCAATCCTAACACTATGGTTACTTTTGTCACTCCTCCCCTGCCCATCAGACTAAAAAATAAAAAATACAAATAGTCAATAAAGGTTTTCTCTGAAGTGTTCAACATCTCTAGTCAAACATGATGGTGCACACCTTAACCCCAGAACTTAGAGGCAGAGGCAGGCTGTCTGTAAGTTCCAGGCTCTAGGATTTCCTAGTAAGACTGTGTCTCCAAAAATTAAAAGATGAATAAAATAAAACCTTTGAGATTTCATCTTACCTTGTCAGAATATCTATCAGAAAAACAAATAACAAAGGCTGGTGAGGGCATAAGCAGAGAGAAACCCCAACCACCACTAGGATTTAAACTAACGGAGCCACTAGGGGAATCGGATGAAGGTTTCTCAAAAATCTAAAACTAGAACTACCCAATGACCAGTTACAGCATTCCAGGAAGGCTCTCCATTCTATTACTACACAGTCACGTGTATCAATTATTGGGATTTTTTACATCACAATAACAAGGAAATAGAATTAGCTTAATTGCCATCAAAAGAAGAATGAATAGTAAGAATGTGGAACATTATTATTATGCTCTTGTTGACCTAGATAAGATATATTGTTACTGTTGAGAAACCTCATGGGCAGCCAGGCAGTAGTGGCACACGCCTTTAATCCCAGCACTTGGGAGGCAGAGGCAGGCGGATTTCTGAGTTCGAGGCCAGCCTGGTCTACAGAGTGAGTTCCAGGACAGCCAGGGCTACACAGAGAAACCCTGTCTCGAAAAAAAGAAACCTCATGGGCTAAGGGTATAGCTCACAGAGTACCTGCCAAGTGTATACAAAGTTGGGGGTGGGGGCAGTTGTATTATTCATATTCATATATATACACACACACACACACACACATACGTACAGATATTTGTGCATTTATAAGCTTTTTTCTTTCTTTTCTCAAACACAGGACCTCACTATGTAGCCCTGGCTGGCCAGGAACTCAACATGTAGATCAGTAAGTATGTTCTCAAACTCAAATATCCTCCTGCCTCTGTCTTCTAAGAGCTGGGATTAAAGATAGACACCACCACGTCTGACTCAGAAGTTTTTTGGTTTTTTATGATATTTGTGTGTGTATGCACATGTGTGTATGTACTGTGTGTGTATCTACAGAAACTAGAAAGGGATCTTAGATCCCTAGGAGCTGGAGTTGTGCTCTCCCTGAGAAGTGCTAGGAACTGAACTCGAGTCCTTTGGAAGACCAGCAAGTGCCCTTAATTTCTGAGCTTCCTCTCCAGATATGTCCCTTTGCTCTTTAAAAAAGAATTAATATGATAGGTTCTATTTTGTAGAACAGGCTGGCCATGAACATAAGATGCTCCTACTTCGGCCTCCTAAGTGTTGGAATTGAATATGAAGCTAAAACCTGGCACAAATAACATTTCCATATATACTTTCTAGGCTACAGCATGGAAAATTAAAATTGTTCCTTGAGTGTTGATATTCTAAGAGAAAAGATAGCTGGATACGTCATATTACTACAAGTCGAGGACAACATATGAGGGAGGACTTAAGTGTTGTACGGTTTGTGAGCGAATTTTTTTACAAAGTAAATAAAGATATAACAGCAAGCTGTACAAATGATATGAATGCCAAAAATTTGGAAACCACTGTATAAAATGTTCAAAAGAACATTTACTGCATTACTTAATAGTTAAAGAGGTGATTGTGTTTGAGAAATCAGAGTCATCTAACGACTGTGGTGTTAGCTTTTGTTTTTCCTTTGAGACAGGGAATTACTACATGTCCCTGCCTGGAATTGATTATGTGGACCATGTTTGGTCATGGTGTCTCTTCATACCAAAACAGTCACTAAGACATACTTGAAATGGCAGAATCATTTCTCTAAATGCCGATTCCAGTTACTTCGCGTTTGATTAACTACCACTTTGGGGCTTCTGAGTAGGTCCATCAAGGTCAGGTGCAAATATACCTGGTTAACACTTAATAAAAGTACATGTCACTCATTTTACTTACCACTTTCTTAAAACAGTAATATGTCTTTATACCTGTCTTGTTTAAGTGTAGCAGGCCCCGTGGTACTTACGCTGCGTAGGCTTTTGCTATCCTCATGAACATAACTTCATCGCCTCCTTTATCTGGATGGTATTTAAGTGACAACAAGCGATACTGTTTCTTAATTTCTGCTACTGTTGCTCCCTAAAAGAAAAGATTTGTTAATACATAAGAGCCAATGCAGTAGGAAAGAATCCTACTGTTAATCTTAAACCATGAACTATTTAATATTCTGACAAAAGAAACGAACAGCTTTCCTATACATCTTGTCCCTCAAATTCCATCTCATACACACTTCTTTTGTTTGCTATATTTATCAAGCACTTAACTATATGGCACGGAACATAACTGTAGAACTCCACATTTAAGTAAAAGTATACTGGTTTTACATATACAAAGATAATCAAGAATAAACAAACTAAGTGCAGTTCAAAACCCAATAAAGCTTAGCCTCCTTTCCAATCTAAGCAATATCTCATTTCATCTGCTTGTCAGTGTTTTAAAATTAAGTAAATATTTTTTAAAAAGAAATGACCTTGCTTCTCAATCTCATTTTTTACCAATAATTTCTAGATCATTTTATTTCCCCTTATCTTTTTATTTTATATTCTTGAAAACCATATAATGATTACAGTAAAAAAAAAAGCAGATACTGGGCAGAAGATACAGCTCAGGGGTTAAAAGCTCACACTGCTCTTAAGAAGGATGCACAAGTCTAGTTCCCAGTACACAGGGTGAGCAGACTCAAGGAATCCAATGCCTTCTGCTGACCTCTGTATTTCCATGTGTGCACACGCGCACATGCACATACACACACACACACACACACAGAGACACAAATGAAAATAAAATAAAATCTAAAAAAAAAATGCAAACATTTCTACAAAGCAGAAACCTAAAACCTGAACATGCTCCTTAGTCTGTGTTGTATCAACATCAAAATCAAGCGATCCATTGAAGAGATAAGATGTTTAGAACCAAACGATCAGACTCAGTCTGGCTACTACACTGCTATAGGACACAGTTCTCCAGACCTCATTCTCTCTCTTCATTAACTTCAGTTCTCTCTTCATTCTGTAGAGCTTTATCAACCAAAATCTCACCAAAGAACGTATGCAAGGATTGCCTAACTTCAATGATAATGATAGCAGTTTCTTACAAGAACCCCCAGCACAGACTGAAGATAAATGTTTTTAAACTACAGTAACTTCTCATCAAATTTTTACATTTTACCAGTTATAAACTAATACTTACTAGTAGCAACCACAATAGAACAATATATTCAAATGATAATGAATGAGATTTTATTTTAATAAAAGAGTTAATTAACTGACATGGCAGAAGAAATGGCTTGGTACATAAAAACTTGTAGTGTTCTCCCTGAGGTCCCGAGTTCCATTCCCAACACTCACATTAGGCAGCTTATAACCACCTGTAAACTCCAAGGGACCTGACCCCCCTCTTCTGGACTCCATGGCACCCAAGTACACACACAACACAGACACATATAAATGAAAAAGGGAGGTGGGGTAACAGATCAAGTCTGACTTCTTTTGGAAATCTCTAATTTGTTTTAGAATATAGACCTTTAGTGTTTAAGGAACTGTTAAATTAATGATTATTACACAAGAATACTACTTACAGGATCCAAATTTAATACTTCATAAGGATTGTACTCCTGATATTCGCGGTCTGTTTTGGAAACTTTGTATGCAAGAAATAAGAACAGTGCCCATCCTGCAAGCAGAACTATTTTCCTGTTTAGGAAAAAACAAAAAGCAAAAGACAAATGACTTAAACAAATACATCTATATGGCTTTCTGCAAGATTATGGAATAAAACAGTTTAAAGTATTTCCACATCACTATGCTACACTACTGACTCAAATTTGTAAACTCCTGTTGCAGCAAGGAGTGAAAAAGAATCTTTTTTTTTTCACTTGAATTCTCTAGAATCTATTAGACTATCTCCCATATAATGTTTTGTTACTATTTGCAGAATTAAATACTGAAATTAATAGTAGACTCATTAAGTTAGATAAAATATGTAAAAGGTAAGCAGTCAAGAAAAAAGAGTAAAAAGATCACTCGTGACCTAGAAACTACATTTAGTAAGATGAATTTTTAAAAATCGGTCAAGTGTACAAAGAAGAATTAAATAGCCTTCTTTAAACTGTAAGTTTAGAAATATTCTAATGTCCATCAGTAATAACTAATTTGGAGGGGCTAGTCAAACCATGATGTAGCCACACAAAAGAACACTTTATAGCTACCTAGCACTTTTTTTCTCAGTGTAGCCTTGGCTATCGTGGAATTCACTATGTAAATCGGAGAACTTCAAACTCTGAAATTTGCCTGCCTCTGTCTCCTGAGTGCTGGGATTAAAGGTGTTCACCACCACCCTGCTTAATGTAATGTGTGTGTGTGTATACATATACAGTATATATGTAATATATATAAACCAAATAGAAACATCTTAAAATGTATATCATCATTCAACCACAGTGAAAGCATAACTGACAATAAAATTTGGCATGAAAGAACGTTAAATTTGAAAAAGAAAACATCTTTCAAGCTTTGTAAAACACAATCCAATATCTATAAACAGAAACATTAGAAATAAGAGTAAAAGTAGTCATTACCTTTAGATGATGACATGAACTGTTTGTATCACAATTTGTTACAATTAATGGGATTTGTTAGATATAAATATAAGATAAATCAAACAAATTAGAATGACTGGTTTTAAGAACAAAGAAAATAATCCCTGTGCTTTAATTAAGCTCTTTGTTCCCATCGCCGCAGTAGTGTGCACATCTCCAGTGTTCCCATCCATGATAGGCAACAACTCTTAGTTACACTTTCAGCCTGTTTCTGCTCTTTGGCAGGAACCTAGCATAAATGCACTTATCATTTGGAAATAAGCCTTTCCATATGGAATCATCTAGGTGCTTCTTAAATTTTTCTGCTTACCTGATTTTCAACAAAACCAATTTTTATACTTCAGTGTTCCATAAGCTTTCTCCACAATCATGATTTGCACTCTTGGATCTTTGTCAAATTCTCAGTCCCCATGTATGTGTGTCTACCTACACAAACTCTCTATTTGTCCTTCACCTCAGCTAAAATGATCTATCCTTTAAAAGAAATCTTTCACCCTAAGATGAAGAGAACAAAGTTACAGTCACAAAGCAGCACAAACAATAATCTTCCTCCTTTAACTTGCTGCAAATTCTTTGTGTACCTGAACAAGAGCTTACTCAAGTTTTTACTAATCCGAAGGTAGTTTAAACAGCTAGAACTGAGATGCAAGTTTCTTTCCATTTAGCAAAACAAACCCATTCTAAACCAAATGTGCGTGTGCGCGCACACACACACACACACACATACACACACACACTCACTCAAACACACACAGACTGAGAAAGGGGTTCATGTATACCCAGCTGCCCATAAACTTGCTATATAGAAGAAGATGATCTTTTTTTTTTTGGTTTTTCAAGACAGGGTTTCTCTGTATAGCCCGGGCTGTCCTGGAACTCACTCTGTATACCAGGCTGGCCTCGAACTCAGAAATCTGCCTGCCTCTGCCTCCCAAGTGCTGGGACTAAAGGCGTGCGCCACCACCACCCGGCTTTTTTTTTTTTTTTTTTTTTTTCTTTTTTTTGAAGATGATCTTGAAATTCTGGTTCTTCTGACTTCACAACCACACGAGTGCTAATCATGCAGACATGACCACTGTACCTGTTTTATAAAATGCTAGGGACCAACCAAAGGCTTCCAGCATAGTTGGCCAGCACTCTACCTAATAAGTGGCATCCCCAGGCATATTTTAAACCTTTTAAGAGTATATAACTTCAAGCTGTTTTTTTTCCATCCTACCTAAATGCCTACATACATGCCTGAAGAGAGAGAACCCTATGTATAACATCCCGCATCTCTTTCCTGGGCACATATAGCCAAGGAATAAGCCAGAAAACAAACTCACTAGCTTAACCCTCACCATTATTACACATCAAGTAAAGAAAGCTTGGCAAACTGCCTAAGCCTTATAGATCTCAAATCCAACTTCTACGATACGTTTGATAATTAAGTGAGGTTTAGAATGTTAAGGACTTATAAAATGACTCATAGGTAGTAAACAATAATCAATTCATGGTAACTATAGGCTATTATTAGTAACTCTTTTCCAAATCTCAATGACTAGGGATACAGATCAACAATAGAACACTTATCTAGCATTTGCAAGGTTCAACCCTACTAGAACAACAACAACAACAACAACAAAAAAAAACTTTTCCATACTTATAACCCACTCAAAAAGACTTCCCTGTCTTGGGCCAAGTCAGGAGCCCTTCTGCTCTTCCATGGCAAGTCCTCTCCCAGTCTACTGCTATGGTTTAGCACTGCAGAGCAGAAAAAGGTGGTAGAACCAGGGTTGAGGGGCCAGTTCAGTGGATAAGACTGAGAATTAGAATTCATATCTCTAAGCATCCACATAAAACCGGGGCAGGTGTGATGGCCCACCAAACCCCCAGTGCTTGGGAGGCAGGGATGAGATCCCTGGGGCAAACTGGCTAGACTAGCTGGGCAAACTCCATGTTTAGGAACAACTATGTATGATAGTTTTAAATGTCAACTTGTCACACTCTAGATCAGCTAAACAAAAATCTCAACTGAGGAATTGCCTACATCAGATTGGCCTATAAACATGTCTGGGAATCATCTTGATTATTAACTGACAAAGGAAGACACAGCCACTGTGGGCAAGTACCATTCCCTAGGCAGAAAGTCATGAGCTATAAAGACAGAAGAATCTAGATGAAAGCTAGTTAGAAGAAGGAAGAACAGGTACATTTCTCTCTGCCCTTGACTGTGACTAGCAACAGAAATAAAACTAGAACACCCTACACCTCAGTAAATAAATTAGAGAGTAGTCAAGGAAGATACCAGATGTCAACCTCTGGCTTCCATACACAGACACATACATGTTTAACTGTAGACATGAACCCGCTCACATTTGAACATACATACACTTGCACACCATACACAAAAAGATGTACTGGATCTTTAAGAGATGAGGCCTAGGGGACCAGAAAAATGGCTCAGTGGTTAAGAGCACATATTGCTCTTTCAGAGGACCAAGTTTGGTTCCCAGCACCTACATCAGGTAGTTCACAACCTCCTGAAACTCCAGTTACAGGGGATTTGACAACCTCTTCTGGGTGTCAACTATGTATGTATATCTGTATATATGTATGTGTATGAATATGTGTGTATGGATGGACAGATAGACAGGCCCTTATGACATCTACCAAGTTGTAGTACTACTCCAAGGTCACAAATGAATGGAGCTTTCAGCCTCTAAAACTGAAATAAGCTAAATAAGTCTTGTTTCTTTGTAAGCCCAAGTATATTATTATAGTAACAAAGAAAGAAATGAACTAACATGTTTACTAGAGTTAAAATTGGTTTTTGCAATCCCTAAGTTTCACATCTCTGAACCATATCTATTTTGTTAATCACAACGCATCAACACCTTCTATACCTGACTCATGATAGGCACACAATGTGAAATTAATAATAAAGATAATTTAAAATAGAAAAATCTAAACATAAAACTGAAGTTTACTAATACTCCCAATAATCTAAAGAACACTTGAAAATGTTTTTCATACACAATAACTCGTCTCTTTGATGAAATCTAAAAATCTAACAAACATCATAAAACAGAGATAATAATGAAAACCACAAAAGGCAGAGCACACATAAGGAAAAGAACAAAACATCGCAGATATGCTAAACTCTATTAAACGCTTCACATTCGGCATCTAGTCTCAGAACCAAGAACAGAAGAGAAGGCTCGTGATAGGATCCCCTGAGCTGATGAAAACTATTCCAGTCAATAAAACCATATTCTAATGTTCAGAGTGCCAAAGCAAAGAAGGCCATAATTATGCTATGTGTCCAATTCTCTAAAAAAATATATGGTTTCTCCAAAAGGACAAATATTTTCCTACATTTAGATTCAGTAAATTAACTTAGAAACTCTTCTGTATTTTTTAGCCATATTTCAAATGTAATTTGGAAACAACTTCCAGAAATTAGTTTTCTTTCAAAGATACTGTCAGAAAAGAAGCAATATTATATATATATATAGCATAAAATAGCAAAAGTTTTCATAACTTCCAACTTTATCTAAATTGTTACCAGAATCTACTTAGTCATTCCCTAATCTTCATTTTGAATTAAAGATTATTTATTTATTATTGAAAAGGCCCAAGGTTCAAGGCTCATCAGGAAAAGCACCTGCTTCAGAAGCCTAACAACCTGAGTTTAATTCCCAAAACCCTCAGACAGGTGTGGAAAAAAGAAACAATCCACACAGTTGTCCTTTGTCCTCCACAATACTGTAGTGGCCCACGTAAGCCCACATACACATCATACACACACAATAAATAAAATAAAAACAAACATGGAGGTTTAGGTGCCTCAAGTACCGAGCAAAAGCAAGGTGGGGGCTGACAAACAAAAATACTGGCCTAAAGCTGGGAGTAGTGGCCCAAACTCTCAATCCTCAGGAGCTTGGGAGACAGGGCAGATGGATTCCTGAGAGTTTGAAGCTAGTCCAATCTACACAGCTAGTTTGAGGTGAGCCAGGGCTACATGATGAGAACCTAACTCAAAATTTGTGTGTGTGTGTGTGTGTGTGTGTGTGTGTGTGTGTGTGTGTGTATGTGTGAAATCTTAAAGTAAGAAAGAACAGCAAATACAAGTGAACAAAAAGCAATACTGGTCTCAATGCTAACTTTGCCATTAGCTTTACATCACCAAAGCTAAGATTCCCTCTCGATGCAAAAACCCAATCTTATTTCAATAAGATTTAAAAAAATCTTATTTCAATCCGCTGAAGTAACACAACTGTATTTAAAAATCATCCTCATCATTTAAACCAGCTTTGAGACTCGACTAGATTTCCTCCTTTGAGCAGGTGGACGGGTAATTTACCAGACACTCTTCAGCAGTAGCAGCTTTCAGTTTCTGTCCTAGATAGTCTAGGAAATTACAGACTTGATGAATCAAACGCATTCTAATGGCCTGTCTAAGCAAATAAGCCTGCCAAAACAAAGGGTGGTAAGGTCCTGCTCCACCACTATTCACTGCATGATCTTGGCCAAATCAACTCATTTCTTGGCTTCAGCTGAATGAAGGAAAACCATAAACATCTTGAAGTTAATACAGAATCAAATAAACATCTTAAGCATCTGGAAACACATGTGCTAAACTTTAGTTATCCCTTGAAATGCACATCTCATCATGCTAGTCTTTGAAATCTTTATTTCCATATAGACCTCAACATAAACTCAAAGTCTAACACATGATATATAGTCTTCAGACAAGAACTGACTATGTACCCTTTTCATCTGACTTCCATCTATTCACAGCACTCAAGCTACTGTTCAAACCTCACCTCTCTTATAGGCTACAATTTCTTTACAGCCACATATATAAGCCATCCTCCAATTCCCTATGAGACCTAGCAAAGAGTAAATACTCAGTATGTTTTGTTATTGAAATCCATTACTTACTTTACTGTAGGAATAATATTTGGCTGGGGTTTTAATAACCGTAAACGATACCACATACATCTTCCATATACTTTTCTGATATTCTTTAGTCGAATTTGCTCTGTCAAAAAAGAAAAGATGAATTAAATTATTTTTTACAATGAAAGCTGAATCAGAGTTACTATCATACTAACCTTCGTTATTATCCTAACATTCTGTCAAAACATAAAGTCCTGCCTATTTACATAGTCCTTATAAAAATTCATAAACTAAGCAAAGTTGTCTGTCACAACAAATACTATCTGGAACTAAAAAACAAGTATTTTTCATGAGAAACTTCTCTGAAAATTTAGAAACTAATTTAAACATATAATGTCTTGGTCATATAATCAATTATCTGAGTATTTCTCTCCTATTCTCTCCTTGTATTGAATAAAAAGTATAAAATAGTTAAAATATGTTTTATTTAGGATAAACAATATTCTTCAAGTATAGAAATAATTACCTGATAAGATATATTTTAACCAACAAGGTTCAGAATTTTATCTACTGAAAATATAAAACTAACATAATTTATAGTTTTAATGTGAAAAATCAACTGACAGCCAAAATACTAGTGGACAGTAAAATTCAGTATCACAAGTTTTAATTGTTTTATGTTATATTGGGGAAGTAGGCCCAATCTGTAAGAACTTAAAACGGATTTATGTAAGAGTTGTTATGAAAGTTATTTTAGTAACTATGAAAATCTGCAATTCAATTAAAAATTTTAACCAAACCTAAAGTGTCATGTCCTATTTTACTAATCTCTTTGAATTAAATAACTCCTCCCTAGATTACAAAAACAAAATGTTTCCAAGGTTAGAAAGATGGCTCAGCAGTTCAGAGCATGGCTGTGGAGTTCAAATGGGCTGTGCAGAAGCTCTACGATCTCAGTGCAGCTAAGGTCAGCGTACCAAACCATCCTTAGGGGAAAAAAGACATGCTTAAAAACTCCACAGCTCCTAGCTATGATGCCTGGAATGTTCCCAACAAAATTGGGATCATGTAACCTGAGTCTAGCTGGGTTAATTCTGTTCTTTGTTTGTTTTCTTTAGGTGTTGTTGTTGCTTACCATATTTTAAAAATATATACAAAACTGAACTCTTTACATGAGATACCAAGTACAACAATTTGGCACATAGGGCCAGTGAAGTGTTCAGTGGGTAAAGGCACCGACCACCAAGGCTGGCAACCTGTTCCATCCCTGGTATCTGTATGGTAGAAGTAAAGAACTCCTATAGGTTCTCCTAATGTCCATGTGTGTGTGTGCCGTCATGAATATAAATTTGACATATATCTCTCTCACGTATTTTTGAATTCTTAAATACCATGGGGCAGGGGGTGATGACTCAGGGTTAAGAGTACTGGCTGCTCTTCCAATTCCCAGCACCCACATGGCAGCTCACAACATCTTCAGTCCTCTGTGGCTCGTAAGACATAATAGTTTCAGGCAAATACTCTTATAAGCCAGAAGTGGTGGCATACACCTTTACTACTAGCTCTTGGGAGGAGAAGGTAGACACAGACAGGCAGATCTCTGTGAATCTCAGGCCACCAACCTGGTCTACAGAGCTAGGTCCTCAGCAGCCAGGGCCAAATAGAGAAGCTCTATCTCAAAAACAACAACAAACACCCTTACACAAAAAAATAGAAACAAAACCAAAAAACCCCACCAGGTAGGAAGTTCAACTCTCCTTTTAGTAAATAGTGTGATAAAAGCATCCACGTGTTACCTAGCAGGAGTATCAACATAATGAAGAAGGATCCCAGTAGAAAAGGTGGTTACAGAAAAGGAGTTTTATATATGCAAGTAGACTGACCAAAACAGTCAATATATCAAAAGCTAAAGTCTACTCTTCCATGTCAGAGAAGATAATAACAAACATGAAAAGATAGAATACTAAGCCTGGACTATTAGTCTGGAATTGAATTAGTCTGGAATTGAAGAATTATTATAGGAATGCAGACACAGCTCTCTCTATAAGTTCCTATGTATTCCCTACTTCTGTATACTAAGTAGGGCTAGGCGGCAAAATCCCAGGAGCAGTGAACATGGTATACCGCGTTTGGCTTCTAAACAACAGGAACCAGAAACCTCAATATCCAGCAACCAACAATCTCTATACCTTCCCACCAAACATAATTACCACAGAGGAAAAGAGTGGCCTTCCAATGTGGAAGCAAGCACTCCAAGAGATGTGGTCATCCTCATGCAAGGAACTAGCAAGTGATCTTAAATGACAAATGGATTTTTCAAATTAAGTGAATTAAGGATCTTGAAATGGGATCCTAGTAGGTCCAAATATAATCAAATAGTGCTCCTCAGAGAGACATGAGAGCTAAAGACAGAAAGTGATAGAAAAAAGAAACCAAAGGTTTGACTAATGCTCTTTTGAAGATGAGCAAGGGACCACAAGTCAAGGAATATAGACTGTCTCTAGAAGCTGGAAACGGTCAGCAAATTCTACTTCAAGGTCCCAAGGAGGAATAAGCCCCAGCAACATTCTGACTTTCTGGTAAAACCCACTGTACTTTTCATCCAAAACTATGCAAGAATAAATCTGTGCTGTTTTAAGCCGCTGTATGTGATGATCTGTTACAACAGCAACAAAAAACGAATACAGAAAACCTGAGAGACAACACTTTAAGAGAGCAATGAATAATGCCAGTAAAAGAGCAATTACATGCCACCTAACAAAAATGCAATGAAAAGACAGTTCATTACATAGAAACTCTGAATCCAATCATGAAAAAGCACCAGACAACCTAAATTTAAGTTCATTCTATTAAATAATTGGCCTATAATATTTAAAGTCAGGGAAAGATAAAGAACTATTCCAGACTAAAAGGAAGACTAAAGAAACATGTCAACTAAATGTCATGTATAGTTCTGAACTTTTTTTGCTACAAAAGACATCACTGAGACCAATGAGAAAACCTGAATGAGGTCTGACAGTCAGACACAGTAATGTTAAATTTTCCAACTTTCATGGTTAAATAATGAACTTTTAAAAAATAATGCCATTGTAAAGTTTTAATCTGCTTTTCATTAAGTTTCAATGGACTCTCATTTTCAAATATAAAACTAAAAATCCCCTTATAAGATTTTATAATAATGCTCAAGTCTATGAACCAGACAGTTTAATCTCATCAAAGGAAGTTTCTCCTAATGTCCCTAGCCAAAAGAACATACACATGGTCTTCAGCTGTGCAAAATATGTACCTTACAAGCCGTGTCCTTCGACCCTAAAATTAATATCTTACACTTGTGAAAGAATGTTTACGTCAATCAGTGAATAGTATAGAAGGCAGTTATATATTAGGAGAAATGGTTACAGGTGGTTATGAGCCATCATGTTGATGCGGGGAACTGAGCCCGGAGTCCTCTGCAAGAACATAAGTGCTCTTAACCTCTGAGCCATCTCTCCTAAGACATGCTTTTTAAAGAAATTATCCATTTACAGAAAAGGAAGCAAGTTTTCCCTTTACAGGTACATGTTATGAAAGAGGATATAAAACTAATTGTTTTCCTAATTCTGTCCTGGATTTGCTGGGTTTGGTGGTGGATACATATATAAAATAAATTTGATACTGAAAGTGTAAAACTTAATGTAAAACTCCACAGGTTACATTCCAAATGCCTACTATAGAAATTCACTACATTGTATAAACTTTTGGTCTGGTTAATTTTGGTGTATGATGTCTTTATTCATTTACAAGGGTTGTTTTATAATATAGTTCTAAAATTAAATATAAGGAAACATATACTGTTAGAACCTAACTAGCAAAAACCATCACCTAAATAAAACTCTCTTAAGTTTTCAGTTAAAATAAGTATATCAGTACATATTTTGATAGTTTAAAACTATAAAAAACAAGAAATAATTTTTAGAACATATCTGTATGCAAGTTACTAACCTTAAAAAGGAAATGATACATGTAATTTATTTAATTACAATTAAAAGATAAAAACAAGTCCTTAAACATTCCCTAAATCTTATTAGTGTCCAGAAAATAGTAATAAGAATTAAAGATTATATTCAACATTCCTAGAAGTTTGAGAATGTTAGTTTTCTCGTTACCTGATGCCTCTCTGCATCTCGCTGACACTGTTTCAACTCACTTGGGCAATACCTGTTCATTGTCTACAGTTTTTTAAATCAATTAAAAAATGAAATGGGTGATGTTTTGATACTTGGTCCCAAGTGATGGCACTGTTTGGAGAGGCTTAGACGGTGTGGCCTTGTTGAAAGAGGTATGTCACTAGAAGTAGGCTTTAAAAATCTCAAGACTCTCACACCATTTTGAGTTCATTCTCTCTTCTTGGAGTTCAAGAGGTAACCCTCAGCCTCTTGCTCTAGCCAGCTGCTTGTTGCCGTGCTTCCCCAACAAGCAGACTCTTCCCCCTGAACCCATACGTCAAATAAACCTGTCCTTCTATAAATTATCTTGATCACCATGTTTCATTTCAGCAATAGAAAAGTGAACAACACAGTAAACAAGCAAGATTTTCTACAACAATCCTCTAAAAGTATCCTTTAGATAAAAAGAGAATCTTATTTTAAAACATTTAAAAAACCAAACATTAACAACAAAAGACCTGAAAAAAGCCCAGAATAATCTTAGTTAATGTTTGTCTGCCATTTTTTGCATGCCATCTAAAGGCAAATCAGTAAAAGATATAATTATCCCTAGGACTATATTCTCAACTGTAAGTACTGGTTGCCACTGTAAGCAAATTTTGTAAAAAAAAAAAAAAAACAAAACAAACAAACAAAAAAATCAAAAAACAAAAACCACACCACTTTAAAACTACCATGGCTGGAGCAGGAGAAGATTCATCAGTTAAGAGCATTTGCTGCTCTTACCAAGGACCTGAGATAAGTTCCCAGTACCCACAACAGAGTGCTCGCAAGGACCTGTCATTCCAGCTCCAGGAGATCTAATATATTTTCCTGGAGGCTCCCAAACAAAGTGCACATACATGTGCACATACACAACACACACATAGATAAAAATAAATCTTTAAAAATTGAGTGGCTTTAGTACATATACTTACGGTAATATAATGTTATATTTAGCACTCAAAGGAAAATTTCCAATATCACATTCAAACCCAAAAGCACTATATCCCTAATACAAATGAAATCATTTGAGCCAGGCATGGTAGCTCATGCCTTTAGTCTCAGCACTCTGGAGGCAGAGGCAAGCAGATCTCTGTGAGTTTAAGGTCAGCCTGGTCTACAAAGTGAGCCATAGTTATGTGCCAACATGCCTGAATAAAAGAGTTTTCTAAAAAACTGTTAAGTGACTCAAAATAGCTTTAATGAGTCAGGCACTGGGCCATTTGCCTAGAACCTCAACTAACCAGGAGACTCAGACACAATGATTACTTAAACCTAAGAGTTTGAAGCAAACCTAGGCTTGGATTAAAAAAAAAAAAAAAAGACTGGGACTGGAGAGATGGCTCAATTGAGAGCACTGCCTGCTCTTCCAGAAGGCCCAGGTTTCATTCCTAGCATCAATATGGCAGCAAGCAACCTTCTGTATGTGATACCATAACCGATGTTCTTTTCTGGTCTCTTCCAGTACTACGCATGCATGTAGTGCATACATAGTTGACTACATGCAAGCAAAACACCCATACATGCCACAGGAATTAAAAAACAAAAACAACAAAAAATAACAACCTTTGCTCACAATAACATTCAATATACAGGGAACTTGGAAAAAAATATTTCTTGAGGGGCCAAAAAGATGGCTCGGTAGTTTAAGAGTGCTTGCTGCTCCTGCAGAGGACCTGGGTTCAGTTTCCAATACCCACATGATGGCTCACAGCCAACTATAACTCTAGTTCCAGAGGATCCAGCACCCTCTTCTGGTCTCCATTAGCACCAGACATGCATGCATAAAGCAAAACACTCACAAAATAAATCTAAAAATGATAATTGTTTCTTAAAATGTAAGAGAGCAAAAATGTATTTTAATGTAACATACTTTATAGTGTATGGTTTTAAATAGACAAGTTTATAAATTAATCATTTTATGAAAATATGACTTTATCCATGAAAGGGCAATCAAGCTTATCAAAACTCTTTTTTTCCATCTTCTTAGGAAATAGAAGATCAGAGCTAGCCAGATGATCAGCGTGCTTACTGCTCTTCCAAGAGGACCCAAGTCTCTAGCACTTGTGTCTAGCACCTCACAGCCACCTCTAACTCCAGCTGGAGGGGAACCAAAGCCTTCTGACCTCCAAAGGCACCCCACACATGCATGGTATACACTAACACAGACACATCAAAGTAAAGAAATATCTTTTTAAAAATCTTGTGTTTAATAAAAAGGAATTGCAAATCAGACCTGCTAGCGCTTCACTTCCTCAACTCTTTAATAGCTCCCGAGTGCTCTTATGATGGAATGCAAGCTTCTTACAGACACATCTGTGTAGGAGAGCAGCTCTCTGACGCTGCATCCCAGACTATTTCCTCATGGAGCGGCCCTGCCACTTTCATCTCCTTTGCTCTTAGAACATGTCAAATACTTTTCTGTCTCAAAGGCTCTCATACACAACTGTGCCCTCAGCCTACACAGAGCATAAATGACTAGGCTCCTTTTGTCACTCAGCTCTCAGCTGTTGGCAATGTCTTCAGGGTGGCCTTCGGTGAACACTAACAGCACTTCTTATGTGGCAATCTGATGGTTTACATGTAAAATGCCAATTACTCCCTCAAACGTCCCAGGAAGTAATCACATTCCAAGGATGTCTAGATCGTTCATGCCTATATTCTACTAACAGTTTGGTAGATGATATTTAGTATTTGTTAAGTATATAATTTTCATTTAGACCTTTCAATGAGTATATAACATTAAGTATGTAAGAGCATACTGTTTTAACTGCTGTGGATGGTGCTACTTTTGAACAGCTAGTTCCTCTAGGAAAGTATCAAGGTGAACAGAAAAGCTAGAAATCTTGGTAGAGGGTCAAACAGAGCAAGATTACTATCATTTCTGAGGTACTTTTGTCCAAAAGATATATAACTACTGCACCAAAAAAAAAAAATGCTTGAAAAAGAACCCTTAGTTATACATTGTTGCCAATAACAAAGAGAGCTATTAGCTATGTGACTTTCTGATTAACCAAGACTAAGGGGAGGAAGAGAATTAAAATGCATTAGTCTATAATATTTTGTATGAATTCATAAATAAAATTCAGGAACAAAAAAGGAACTTAAAACAACTGATTATATGCTATCTCTAATAAAGTCAGCTGAAACAAAGTTTACAAAAAAAAAAAAAAGGTACTTGAATAAAATAGCAAACTGGTTTTGTGTGGAAGAGTAAAAAGGCAAGATACTAAATTAAGTTTGGCAAGAGATCAATACTGGGAACTGATATGAGACCTGAGGAGAGCTAGGGGCATGGCCTAGGAAGATGGTGGTACCAGTATGAGTCTGGCTTCTAGTTCCAAGATGTGATCCTTCTTCTGCTGCACACTCTGAGAGCTACCATGGAGCTCTTATCAGCCAGCACTATACTGTTTGGTTTTCAGCTTCCAAAACATTTAGCCTGGGCTACAGAGACCCTGACATAAAAAACAAACAAATACACAGACAAAGGGAAAATTTTGTTATACTGTGTAAAAAAATAATAAAGGAATAACAAGAAAACAATTTCATGTTCAGGATAGACACAATTTTTATATTTTCCATATGTCATTGGTCGAACCATGAAACCTGATACTAAAAGTCAACTAGCATGCATGAAGCACCATTTTTTAAAAAGACTTTATTTTTCATTGTGTTTGTGTGTAGGTATGTACATGAGCCCAAGGAAGCCAGGAAAGGGCGTCAGACTCCTTAGGAGCTGGATGGATACAGGTGGCTGTGAGCTGCTGGATGTGGTGCTAGGAACCAAACAAACAAAAGGAGTAAGCATACTTTCATTTTATTTAATTAACTGGTCTGTTTATTTGGAGATAGGGTTTCACCAGTACCCTAGATGCCCTAGAACTATATGTTATCCAGGCTGCCTCCCCTGAGATCCACCTGTCTCTGCCTCCCAAGTGCTGGGATTAAAAATGTGTACCACCACAGACTGGCAGGACCACCACTCTTAAACAGCCAATATTAATGCCAATTTTGACTCCTCTATACTCAAGACTGTTGAGAGCTGAAAATTTATCTTACTCATTAATAAATGCCTTTTCTGTCTGCCTAGAGTATATTAAGTGCTATATAAATATGTATAGAGAAATGATAAAAATCATGCTTGGAGAGAACATCTACTATGTACCAGGACCCTTCAGGACACTGAAGATACAATGACGAAACATTCTTGGTCCAGACATAGCTCAGCTGCTAGGATGTCAGCCCAGCATGTAGGAGGCCCTAAGTCCCAAACCTAGTACTGTATCATAAACCAGGCATGATGGCACTTGTCTGTAACAGCATTTTTTTTTTCAAATGAAACTCAAGTCAACTTACCACACAGCAATTGTAAAAGCTAAGCATTCCAGGAGCAGGAGAGATGGTTCAGTAGTTAAGAGCACTGCCTGCTCTTCCAGCAGACCTGAGTTCAATTCCTACCACCCATTTCAAACTGCCCACAATTACACCTAACTCCAACTCCAGAGGTTCAGACACTCTCTTCCAGCCTCTGTAGAGGCATACACACATATGTATCTAAATAAAATAAAATAAATTTTAAATCAAACATTCTGGGCTAGATAAATGGTTTAGCAGGGAAGAGCACTGTTCCAGAGAATGCAAATGCAGTTTCCAAAACCCACATGGTGGCTTACAATTATCCAGAACTCCAGATCCAATGCTCTTCTGAACTCCACAGGCACAAAACACGCATGCATATAAGCACTTATATACACACCATATAAAAATAATAAATCTTTTAAAAATATTCTAACAACACAATCCAAAGATATGCTAATTTTGTACATAACAGAAATATTAAATCTTTTTTCCAAAATTAAATCATCACAGCCCTCTAAAAAATAGAAAATATATATGTATAGTTAATAACACGGCATTTACAGGAGTTTTGAATGAGCTGAAGTATCTCAGGCAGTATACACCAAAACTCTGTTCAGAACCAGGACTCCGGGAAAGTTCAGGGACACAATGCGCGTGAGTGGTAACAGAAAAACCTTGAACTCATTTTTTATCTGATTTTGAACCAAAAATTAGTTCCAAATATTCAAAAGTTTCAAGAGTTAAAGCCATTAAATTTCTTAAAAAAAATCATTAAATTTGTATAACCTTGAAATTGTCAGTGTTTTCCCACTAATATAAACAAGCAAAAGAAAATAAATTGGACTTCAATAAAATTAAAACTTTTGGTTTAGGTTCATTGAAGAGCATTACCAAGAAAGAAAGTAAAGAGATAGACAAAATACTTGCAATTATTTATCTAACAACATACATAAATAATTCTTATAAATGGACAAGAAAATAAAATAAAAGACAATCAAAAAATGGGCATAGGATCAGAATAGACATACAAATGGCCAGAGAGTGTATGCAAAAGAAAACCCTCAAAAACAAAAGCAAACAAACAAACAAAACCTCTCGGTATTATTAAGAATTAGGGAAAAGGCTGTATCACTTCAAGTCCATCAAGGTAACTACTATTACAAAAGGGAGGCGAGAGGAAGCAAGCATCAGAAGACCAGCTGTGTAAAAACTGCTGGAAAGAATCGAAACCGATGCAGCCACTGTGGAAAAGTCTGACAGCTCCTCCAAAGGGTAAACACAGCATTTGACCCAGCAATTCTGCTAAAAACCTTCTCAAAAGAGCTCATAAGAATCCAAACACATTGATGGCTTGGGGGGGTGAGTAGGGAGGGACTCAGTTTGCTTTAAGGAGCTGCTCCACTCCGTATATGAGCAACACAAATTGGACTTTTTGTAGGGTAGGGACATACACCTGGGAGGACTGCAAAGTGAGTGTGATCAGAGTGTATGATGTGAAATTCCCAAATAATCAATAAAAATATTATGTTGGGGAAAAAAACTCCCAACAGCCTGATCTGCACCACTGCTCACTGCAGCACTTTCTGCAGTAACCTAAGAGTGGGCAGTTTTATGTACTCTTCAACAGATGAACAACATGTAGAATATTCTGGTCAAATATTCTGCCATAAAAACAACTTAGTTTTAATAACTTTAGACCATACGGGAACATAAAAGCTTAAGAGAAACAAGTCAGATATAAAAATGACCTAGGATTGTGTGCTTCTACTGTAAGAAACACATATGCCAGAAAAGGCTGTACTTCAAGCAGCGTGTCTGGCACAGCTGCTTACATCACTGCTTCTTAGATTCTGTTTGCTCTCATTACGTAAGAGCTAATTGACTGGCACACAGTGCAGCTGCAAAAGTGACTTAAAAAACTCTTCAGCTGGCCATACAAAGGGCTTTGTGACTTCAGTTGTGTTTTCTCACTTTTTTTTTTTTTTTTGGTTTTTCGAGACAGGGTTTCTCTGTGTAGCCCTGGCTGTCCTGGAACTCACTCTGTAGACCAGGCTGGCCTCGAACTCAGAAATCCGCCTGCCTCTGCCTCCCAAGTGCTGGGATTAAAGGCGTGCGCCACCACCGCCCGGCCTTTCTCACATTTTTTCACTTCATGAATCCAGGTCCTGATGTACCTTTTGAACACATCCCACACTGAGCTACCTCTATACATCTGTTCATACTATTTTTATTATTATTGTTGTTGTTATTATTCAAGTCTGCATTCTGTGTATCACATGCATCCTGATGCTTTCAGAGGCAAGAAGCAAATATCAGATCCCCTGGAACTGGAGTTACAGACGGTTGTAAGCTGCCATATGGGTGCTGGGATCAAACCTGAGTCCTCTGTAAGAACAGCCAGTGCTCTTAATCACTGGGTTATCTCTCCAGTCCTAATCCCAGCATCCTTAATTCTAAGGCAGAAGGATTGCCAAAGTTCAAGACCAGCCTGGGATACAGAGTGAAAACCTGTATTAAACCCTGCCCCACAAAATCCACCACCTAACTTTGTAAAACCGTCTCTGGGGGCTGGAGAGATGGCTCAGCAGTTAGCATATTGGCTGCTCTCCCAGTTGACCCAGGTTTGATTACCAAGACCTACATGGCAGCTCACACCTGCCTATGATTCCACCTCCAAGAGATCCAATGCTCTCTTCTAACTCACGGGCACCAGGCATATACATAGTGTATATACATACATGCAGGCAATACACATATACACAAAAATAAATCTGAAAAACAAATTTAAATATTTAAAACTTTCCTAACCTTTAGCTTGCCACTATTACCCCAGCTAGATGCTAATCCTTTATCCAGCTAACTTCCACAGCATGTTCTCACTCCTCTTCCACTCTCTATTATAATCTGGATGGAGTAATTGGGCATCTAACTCTGATACCTCATTCAAGTTACCCAAACAAGACCATGTATATTGTATTCATCATTTTATTGTTTTCTGTACCTACTAATGTCAGCCAGCATTTGTCCAAGCCCCAAAACAGAAATTCCCCTTCTCCTTTGGCACTTTCCACTTGCTATATTGATATTATAATAACATGCAATGCTTACTTAATTACAGAAAGGAGTACAAAGTAGCAACTAAAAGAGAAGCTTTGGAATAAAACTAATTTCAGTCCAACATCCAACAGCAAATAGCTTGAGGTCTCAGTTTTCTAATATAGGTAACCCATTCTCAAGCACTATTCAAAGAGCATTAAGCACACCTCACCTTAAAACTAATAAACAGCTGAGGTGAAAAGGGCTGAGGTTCTATAACTCTTCCTTGGAGGGGCAAGTGGGGACAGCCCCAAATAAGACTATTTCTAAGATTATCCTCACGGAGGCAGAGTTCTGAAAGATGGGAGAAGCAGCAGAATGTCTCCCTCGGCTATACAACTACACTGGCAGAATCTGCTTCATGCAACTGTTTTGAAGGCTTACATTTTTTGAAGGATGACTTCAAATTTAGCTGTGATTAATGTGTCAGTTTTGGCCTTGGACAGTACTCCAAGTCCCTGGAGCAAGTCACTCTTCAGGTGTTTCTAGAGTAGTTTGCTCCTAAGAACAGAGGACTCAACAGTGAAAAAAACAAAAACAAAAAAGCAAAAACCCTACCAACTAGTTCTCCCAGACATACACAACCCCCCCACAGCAGAAGCGCTCAGTCCCCAGGACATAGTATTTTCTGGGAATGGCCTGTATGTCAGACCACCAATTATCAGATTATCTTTCATATGACTACATGTGATGACATTAAAAAAAAAATCAGTGACAAGTAAAATTACAACAAAATTAATTTATAGAACAAGAACCTAGCATATCAGAGAACTCAGAAAACTTTAAAGATGAATGAAAATAAAACAGGGCATAGCAAGAATATTCAGTGGGAGGGTTCAGAGTTTAAATACAATAAAATCATAGCTATAAGAGAAAAAAAATCAACTTTTGTTCAGTTCATTCCTTCATGCTTTCTAGTTTTTAAAGGTATATTTCATTATTTGAAGGGGGCACATCTGTGGCATCAGAACAAACTGTAGGGGCTAACACAGCGAAGCAGACGCTGTCCGCCAGCCTCTCAGTATGAGCAGCACCTGTTCTGGAACCACCCTGGCTCACATCCCCTGCTCCCTACCCGAAGCTCTCCAGCGTCATGTCTTCATTAATCTCGTCCTTCACTCATGCAGGTTCACACTGAGGCCAGCAGAATGTGCTGGCCCTCTGGAACTAGACTTAGGGTGACGGGAACTGAGCTGTGGTACTCTGCAAGAACTGCTGAACAATACATCCATCCCTTTTTTAAAATGGGGTGTGTGTGCATGTGTAGAGACCAGAGTGCATATGTAGATTTAGCGGATAACTTTAATGAGTCAGTTCTCTCTTTCTACCATGTGGGTTCCAAATATCAAGCTTGGTAGCTGGTACTAGTAAAGCCATCTCTCTGGCGCCTTTGTGCTTTTTCTGCACTGGGTATTTACAGCTTAAAAAAAAGCAGTAGACTGAAAACAATCTGACCTATCACCTAGCAGCAGCATCTACAAAAACTGAAACATTACTTGCCAAATGAAAGAATTTCTATTGTAGTTTTACAGGCATATCTACATATACCTTTTTCCCCCCTCTTCTAAAAACCTTTCTTGGGAGGTCTGGTTGGTTTTGGGGTTTTCTGTTTTTGAGATAAAGTCTCACTTAATAGCCCAGAATGACCTGAAATCTCACAATCTTTGACCTCAGCCTCCCTCCCAAATGCTGGCTTTACACGTGTGCACCACAAGCCAGCCTCACACTCAGTTCTTGATTCCTTAGGGCAAGCAAGTAACCCCAGGAAAGGAAGCTTGAAGTTCAGAGTTAACTAAAATAGAGACTAGTCTAAATCTGAAAGCTTTTTAAAGTGGGAGTTTCCTCACAGCCTCAAATAAAAGGTGACTGACTTATATACTATTTGAGAAAACACAAACAAAATTAATTTTTAAAAACATTTCACTAATCTTTTTAAATAAAAAAGAAACTTTAATAGCTAAGTAATAAATCAAAACTGTGTGATAATAGTACCACTGCACGTCAGACACTGCTCTCAACACTTACCATAAAGCCCAGTTTAATCTCCATTCTAATTCTATAAAAAGAGACTTCTCCGTCCCTAATTTACAGATGACCATGCTGAAACACAAAATCCACACAGTAATCTTCCAAGCCAGGTTTCAAAATCAGGCAGTTTTGAAAAAGGTCAAGGAATCGAAAACTAAACATTTAAAGAGATGGCACACAGATTAAGAGTATTTGCACCCAGGCCGCACAGAGGCAGGCAGATTGCTGCAAGTTTGTAGCCTGGTCTACAAATTGAGTTCTAGGACAGCAAGGACTACACAAAGAAATCCTACCTCAAAAAACAAACGAAAACAAAACAAAACAAAAGAGCATGTACACTCTTCCAGAAGATCTGTTTGGTTCCTGTCACCCACATCGGACAGGCCACCACTAGCTGGTAGGTAACTCCTCCTGCTCTAGAGCAATCTGAAACCTTGTTCTGGACTCCACAGAAAATCACCCTCACATATTCATACTACCCTTCCCTCACCCACACACACACACACACACACACACAACATTAAAAAGTTATTTTTAAAAAAAATACATAAATAGGCTATGCATGGGTGGTGGCACATGCCTTGATCACAGCACTTGGGAGGCCAAACAAACTAAATTAAACCAGAAATGTAGGCTTACAGAAAGAATAAAATGGCAACACACATACAAAGTCACAGTACAGTATTTGTGGAAAACACAAAAGTAGGAAGTGGCTGAGGTAACTGCAACTATTTCAGAATTATAAGAATGCCTAAAATACTAACGACTCCGTTCACAGTAACTACTTTGGAATCTATTAATGGATAACTATAATATATTGCTTATAAACTATATTTAAACTTGTGTTGGGAATGGAAAGCTGGCTCATAAATTAAGGGAGCACTTGCTGCTCTCACAGAGGACCTGAATTCTGTTCCGAGCACCCACATGGTGGCTCACAAGCAAACAGAACTCCAGATCTTGACTTCCTGGGGATCTGATGCCATCTTCTGTCCTCCTCGGGCCCCAGGCACTCACATGGTACACCTACAGACAAGCAGGCAAAACACTTATACACATAAATCAAAATCAAAATCTGGAGTTGTCTTGACAAAAATTATTACGTTCAACTAACGGAACTTTAAGAACTGTTTTATAAGTGATTCTTGAAACTTTGTAAATCAAAAAGGTTAGGGTGTTAATTCTTCTGTTTTTAGTCTATGATGCTAGTGTCCATGTATACCAGTATCTATGTGTGAGTTTAGAGGACAAGCTTCTAGTGTTGCTTCTCCCAATGGGGTCTAGGAGCAAACTCACATCAGGTTTATAGGGAAATACTTTTAACCCACTGAGCCAACTCTCTGGTCCTAATTTCTGGGTTTCTTTTGGCCTTGTTTTTAGGTTTTTGAGGGTATTTTGTGGGGGGCTGGTGGGGGGGTCATTGTTTGTTTTGTTTTTAGCAAAAAGCACATACCAAACCAAATGTACTATCCAAAATAACTCCAGCAAAAGCCAATTCCAAGCAAGTTTTCTAAGGAGCCCTCTCAAATTTGGCTACAATTTAGAACTTTTGTTATAAAGTATCACTATAAAACACTCTCTCTAGATCGGTTAGATGAGAGTACCTAGGGACACCTGTATGTACAGCTCCCTGCAATATTTTACCGTGTAGCCTCTCCTGAGAATCACTATTATAAGGAAATCTATATCCTCCATGTTATTACTTTCATATAGATCCATTTTATTCGGCCAATATGCAAAGAGCCCAGAGGACTTTTCACTATTAAAAGAAGTATGGATTAAATATACTTGGCTCAACTCAAAAGACTAAAATCAGGACAAAAAGATTCCACTAATAATGTTTACAAAACAATGTAAGTTACCATATCAAATATGGCAAAGACTCTAACTCAGAGTTTTACCAGCCTGTCTCCTGTACTGAGCCTGTACTGAGATTAAAGGAACGTACCACCCCATATCAAGTTCCTCACCACATTTTAAGGAAGACTTTATATTCAACCCACCATCCCAATACCCCTTTGTCTTCTACACAATCAGCCTAGCACACAAGCTGGTGGTAAGCAGCAACACCAACTACAATACTGAAAAGAAGACCCTCCCTCCCAGTTGCTTTTGTTTCTTTCTTCTATTTAATTACCCAGTATGGGAGTAGATGCCTACAGCCCCCTGTGGAAGTCAGAGGACTACTTAAAGAGTCAGTTTGTCCTTTCAACCTGCAGTTCCAAGGGGCTGAGTCAAGTTGCCAGACAAGGGCAAGGACCTTCACCTGCTGGGCCATCTTGCGGGCCTATTTTTGAGACAAGGTTTCTCAGGTTGCCAGACTGATTTTGAACTCACTATGCAGCCAAAGTCAGTGGCCTTGAACTCTCAATCATCTTGCCTCCCTCCACCTCTCAAAGGCCTGAGATAAGTTCTGTGAGCCACCACACTGGGCATGGGTCCCTTGAACTTGAAATTCTGAAAGAATGGCTTAGGCGAACAGTCAAGGAAAAAACTCTTCTGTATGACACCAAAAGTACATACAGCCACTGTTCAAAAATCCCACATTATCTAAACGAACTTAGAAACACAGAACTCAAGAATCCAAAGTGAAACTTTCATAAACCAACCCAGAGTGAGAAACTAGGGAGGCTAGTAACTTTGGGTAAATTGTTGC
Organism: Mastomys natalensis; assembly: GCA_021653895.1. NCBI lineage: Eukaryota > Metazoa > Chordata > Mammalia > Rodentia > Muridae > Mastomys > Mastomys natalensis. The sequence continues at coordinate 3,772,571 of JAJTUV010000510.1, read as the reverse complement.
TACTCAACTTGCGATTGTTGCTTGCTCTTTATTCTAAACTTACTTTAGTTCTTCTATTGTGAAACTAAGTAATTTTATAGGACATTGAATTCTCTCTTCAAAGTGTAACAAGTCCTGAGCTTCACTGTAACAGTTCTTCCCAAGCTACAGTAACACACCTAGACAACTTAGATCACCACCACACCCAACCTAAAAGCAACTTAGCAGACACAGAAAGCTCCCTCAGCCCCACTGTTATACTTGAACCTACTAATTACGGCTAACACCACCGGAAATAACCCCTTAGGCGCTTGCAGTCAGTGCCATAACCTTTAAGAATATCTATCTGGTGCCATATGTCTTAGTTAAGTGCAACACAGAATCCAACATTACAATCTTACACCTAACATGTCCGCCGGGCAACTGTTATTAGGTTGCTTTCTGACACGATGTTTACTGTGGAAAAGACTCAAGAACTAAAAAGCAAAAGAGCTAGCGACCCCACCAACTACACCTCCTTCCGTCAACGAATCCAGCTTAATCCTTCACGCTTGCACTTTTCCGTTGTAAACAGGAAACTTCAGGGAAAAGGAAACGGAGGGGGAAAAAAAAAAACCTATTTTTTGCTTTTATAAAAGGAATAACGGCAAGCGCTTTCCAACCCCCACGATGTGATTGAACAAATGAAAAAAAAAAAAAAAAGCAAAGGGAGGAAGTGACGGGGGTGGGCTGGTGGTGAGCTCACTTGGAAGTCCCAAACACGCCACCCAGCTCAGGGGTGCCCCCAAACATCTGTACCAACAGCTGCAGCAGGGACACCGGCATGAGAGGGGAGAAGGTGGCGGGAGCGAAGGATGCAGAGTTGCGCCCGCAACGCTCCTATTCCTCCTCGGCCAACTCTTTCTCTCGCCCCCCGTCCCAGCCCATCCCGCTCCCTCCAGAACGAACACCCAACAAAAGCAGAGGCTGGGGAGACAAAGAGGCAGCAGGCGAGGGGCGGTCCAGCACAATGCGGAGCGGGTCCGAGCCAAACTCCCGTGGACCGCGCAGGCGGGCGAGCGGCCCCGGAAATCGCCCCGAGCTCCGGCCCCGCGGACGGCGGCCCTCAGGCCCCGCCGCGCGGGCGGCGTCACCGGGACGCCGGGCAGCACCGGCGGGCAGGACGGCGCGGCCCGGAGCGGAGCGTCCGCCCGAGCGCGCCCAGCGGGCCGCCGACGGGACTCACCCGCATTCTGGTCTCGCGGCCAGAGGTAGTAGGTGGCGGGGATCACGATGAGCCCCACGAAGGAGGTGAGGAAGTAGAAGAAGGTGTTCCCGCTGTCATCGTACTGGAACTGCTGGCCCGCCATGGCTCCGCCTCCTCCGCCGCGCTCCCCTCACCGCCGCCACCACGACCCCGCGCTGCGCTCCGGCTCCCGGCGCCCCGGCCCAGTGTGGCGTAGCTCGGACGCCGCCGTCGCCGCCGCCGCCGCCGCCTCTCCTCCCCGCCCCCACGCCGCTCTCACGGACACGCCGCCGCGGCCGTCGCCAACTCTCGCGAGAGGAGCTAGTTCCCGCCCCACGCGGCTGTTCCCTCCCCGGCCGGCTCCTCCACACGCTCGCTGAGGGAGACGTGGCGTGCGCAGCGAAGAAACTCTGTTGGACCCCGCCCGCGGCCCCGCCCCTGACCCACGGACCACGCCCTCGATTCCCCATAGCCCCGCCCCCGAGCCCCGCCTCCTGCTTACCCGGCTTTCCTTCCCAGCACCCTTCGGCGGATTCCAGGATTCTTCTTGCTAGGGTCCTCCGAGCAGCGAGGAGTGGTCAGAGTCCTAGTGCGACTTGAACCGAGCTTTTGCAAGGACAGCGAGATTGCCGTGCCTCTCCACTCTCTCTTATCGCTCTGGCTTTTTCCCAGCTTCTGATCCACTCCGAAGTGAACTCGTGGAAACAAGTACCATTAAGGTTAGGGAGCGAGGAACTCCTTAGAGTTCCAAAGCTTAGGGATTTGGAGCTGCCAGTTCACTAATGCTCTCTGTGACCCAAGCGATCGTGTGTTCAATTCTCAGTAAAACATGAAATAAAGCAAAATATAGATCGGTGGCTGCCACCCTTTAATACAGTGCCTAATGTTGTCGTGACCCCGAACCATAAAATTATTTTCATTGCTACTTCATCACTGTAATTTTACTACTGTTACGAATTGTAATGTAAATATATGATATGCAGGGTATCCTATATATGCTCCCTGTAAACCTGACAACTTGACAACTCCCCCTCAACAAGGTCACGACCCACAGGTTGAGAACCGCTGCTATATGCTCTATTGATGAGAAAATTCAGGCTCAAAACGTTCTCCAAAAGTCACACTCAATGGTTTGGGGTTTGCTCAGGATTTGGGGATCCAACCCCAGATTGCTCTGATGCCCCAAAGGGCCGCTGGCACTTCCCCTTGCAACCTGTGAGCAAACTGAAGTCACTCTCTGGCCCTGGCCAGCAGGATCTCAAGCTGGAATCAGCTGAGCTGCAGGCTGCTCCTCTAATCTTGCAAAGATCCCACGGAAGTCCAGTGGTGGCCTCAGCAGGGTGGGTCCCAGCGTCTGCACTGCCCTCTGTGAATCAAGAGGACACAGGGCACTTTTCGCAGGACCGCTGTGAATATTAAAGGAAACCGTAATACCTTTCAAAAGAGAAACTATTGCCCAAGTACAAACACCCTGCTGTATTTTAAAGCTCATTTTTGTTGTTGTTGTTTTGTTTTGTTTGCTTTTTGTTTCGGGGTGGTTTTTGTTGTGTTGTGTTTTTGAAACAGGGTTTCTCTGTGTAGCCCTGGCTGTCCTGGAACTCACTCCTTAGACCAGGTTGACCTTGAACTCACAAATATCAGCCTGCCTCTGCCTCCTGAGTGCTGGGAATAAAGCGGTCCACCACCACTGCCTGGCTTTTCAGGCTTGTTTTAAGACTACTCTGTTAACTAAATGGCTTTTCAATATGCCTTCCATTGTTTGAGGGGAAATCTGGTCACTCAACCTCTTTCACTTAAAGTCTCAAAACCAGCATTTATCACGAGTCATGCTCTCCCTTGTAATAGATTGTGTTCACAGGTATTCTGTCTCCCTTTCAAATTCCAGTTCAACAGGAAATTTCTGAAAGCCACTTTCGCTGCATTTTTCTGCCTTGGGGTTGTTGTTGTTGTTGTTTGTTTCGTTGTTTTGTTTTTGATTTTGTTTTTTTCTGGGTAAAGTTTCCAAGGACTTTATCATCAGAGGGAAACTTAGAAGTGGAAAGGAAAATTGAACTATGAAATCAGAACAGAACTGTGACCATCTGAGGCAGGACAGACAGGGAATTGGGGGGATTAAAGATGGAAAAGAGGCCCTCACCCCAGAGCACTTTACACCAGCACTCAGGCGCCAGAGGCAGGCAGATCTCTGTGTATTTGAGGCCACCCAGGGCTATACAATGAAATTGTCTCACACACACACACATACACACAAAGGAAAAGAAAGAAAGAAAGAAAGAAAGAAAGAAAGAAAGAAAGAAGAAAGAAAGGAAGGAAGAAAGAAAGGAAGAAGGAAAAGAAAGGAAGGAAGGAAGGAAGGAAGGAAGGAAGGAAGGAAGGAAGAAGAAAGAAGGAAAGAAAGCCTGTCACCAGGTGAGAAGCAAGAACTCTAACACATTTATTGTACAGGATGCTGACCTAGAGTTGATATTCATTTCAGACATAGATATTTCATGTTAAAGTAGCAACAACCCAGACTTAAGGCCTGAGTGTATATGACCTGGACAGGCTGTCACTCCTCTTCCCAGACATTGCCAGAGAATCACAAGCAGCACCACTTACAGTAAACCTCTCCAACATTCCTGTAGGCTAGACTTTTCCTTTCCTCCTGTAATGCCACCAAATGTACCCAGGAACCATCCAGTGGTAACACATTAAGTTAAAATTCCATCAAAATCTCATATCACTACTGTATAAAACAGTCTGCCATGGCTGTCTTGGGTGGCCTCCTGTCCTTGCTCTCAGTGGGGCTGCAGTTCCGAACATTCTTTCTCCTGACCTCACGCTTAAGCCTAAATTATAGTAGTAGTGATTAAAAAGAAGAAGAAGAGGAGGAGGAGGAGGAGGAGTAAAGAAAAGGAAAGAAAGCCATCAGCCCCCTACTTTCTTTAGTTTAGTTCTGGAATTCTTTTAAATATCAAAGCCATGAATCTTGGTTCAGCCTGAGTCAAGGTCCCTAAAACTCTAGGGGACAAGACCTCCTTGGGCTGCTGGGGGGAGGGAGCTGCCAAAGGGGAGCTCTGCCCCTTTATGTGCTGAGGACACAACCTTGATTGCCCCAGTGAACAATTTCCCTTACTGTAAACATGCACCACTCACAGACTTGGTTCCACTGGAGCAGGCAGCCGGTCTCTGCCTTGGGTGCATCTCTTGTTAAGTCCTTACCTATTTGCTGAACGTTAACCTGGATTTTTTTATGATTCCATTTATGTTTAACTCAGCATTTCTGCAAAGATAATACATCAGTTCTAGAAACTTATGGCAAAATAAATTATCAATCATAATTCCTGCCAGTCATGGTGGCGCATGCCTTAAATCCCAGCACTCTAAAGAGAGAGAAGCAGGCAGATGGATCTCAGGGAGTTTCTGGCCAGCCTGGTTTATATAGCAAATTCCAGGACCCTCGGGATTACATAGAGCAACCCTGTCTTCAAACAAACAAACAAACACATAAATAAATGAATAAATAAACAAATAGTAAATAAATCCCTCCTCTTTGAACCATTTTTCTGGAAAGTAACCTCTTCGATTGCAACTTTGGGCTCACATAATAGTGGATTTAACAACCATGAGGTATCAAATTGAACAAATTGTAGCAATTTACTAAGCCTCTAGCCATTAAAAAAGAAACTTGTTAACTCAAGGCCTATAAATACTCAGTGTTTTCAAACTGGGTCTCCTGTAACCCAGGCTTACCTTGAACTCAGTTTAGAGCCAAGAATGACTTTGACGCCAAGTGTGGTGGCACTTTTAAGCCCAGCACTCCAGAGGTAGAGGCTGGTAGAGCTCTGTGAGTTCTGGGCCAGTCTGATCTACATAGCAAGTTGCAGGACAGCCAGGGCTACATGGTAAGAGAGGAAGAGAGGGGGAGCTAACCTTGAATTCCTTCCTCTTCCTGCTTCTCCTTCCTCTACTTCCTAAGCACTGGGACTGCAGGCATGCACCACCAGGCCCTTCTATTGATGATATTAACTTATAAAACTATTTAAGAGATAATTTTAGTGAAATTGTTAATAATGGTAAATGAATGAATGCGCAAGAAAATGAGCCACAAATACATATTGTCCTTAATTTCGGCATATGTTAAAATGTATTTTAATATAATTTCCGAATATGTCTGTAAGAGAAAAATGTAATCACTTTCATTGTAGTTGCTTGGTAGTTTACTTCCCCTCGGGTACAGAAAGCTTATTTTCAGGCTCCTTTTATAATTTGCTTTTTCCTTAGAGTGACTCTTTCATTTATTGGTAAGTCGACATTGTGTTACTGGCATTGACTTTCATTTATGCATACCAAAGTGTTTTCGTGGCTATAATGACATTATTCAGATTTCTGTGTGGTGGAGTTAACTGAAGAGACTGGAAGAAATATAATTATTAAGTAGGTATGCAGTTAGTTCTATCCTCCTCCCACCCCCATCCACCTCAATACAGTAGTCCCTCCATCTCTGATGTGCTCCGAGCCTTCCAGATGATGCCTGGAAAGCCTATAGATACTCTGTAGAGTTTTTTTTTTCCCCTACACATGCACAAATGCCATGGCTTCTCCATCTCAGTTATACTCTGTGCTTATACATGGTGGCCAAGAATGTTGCAATTGGAGATAGAAGTGCAAACCTAGAACAATTTTCTTTTTCTTTCTTCAAAGATGCACAGATAGGGCTGGAGAGATAGCTCAGTGGGTAAGGGCAGGTACTCTTCTTCCGGAGGACCTGAGTTTGATTCCCAGCACCCACGCTGGGCAGCTTACAACTACTTCAATTCTGGCTTCCAGGGAACTGACCAACCCCACCATCCCCCGCCCCCAACCCCACGTACATATACACATAATTTTAAAAATAACAAAATTAAATTTAAAAGACAGACAGAGGATTCGTTCTTACTAACCTGTTTCTATACCTAGCCAACACCTTTACCCTTTAACTGAAGGGAAGCACTTGAGAGCGACTTTTTGGCACATCTAAATTGAGCATTGTTACTCCTGCTCTTTGGAGTGACAATATCAAGTACAATGCCAGTCGCTTGAGCTCCAGCCCGCCACACCCCAGCTCAGCTCATGACTGACATGGCTAAATGATTCAGGGATGGAAAATGTATATGCCATGGACACCTGGGTGACTCAAAATCTGGTCAAGGACACAGCAGAACTGAGGGATTTCATCAGGGCACAACAGCATATAATTTAATTCTTGCAAATTGTTTATTTCTGGAATTTTCCATTTAGTATTTTTGATAGTGGATACACTAGACCATGGGTAATTAAAACCATGAAAAACAAAATCCAAGAAAAGGAAGAATTACGTATGCCCTTTATTCCCGAGGCCTAGGAAATCACCTTTTGTCTACATTTTTTGTTTGACGAGGCCTCTCACTGTCTAGCTCCAAACTTGATATGTAACTGAAGGTGACTTTTGAACTTCTGATCCACCACCTGTCCCTCTCTCCTAAGTGCTGGTATTTTTACAGGCTGACACCACCAAACACTGTTGTTTTTTTAACAAAATCTCAATTGTTTGATGTTATCAATAAAGACTCAGGCACCAGATGCTGGGATGAAAGCCTGCTAGCTCAGAAAGGAAGAGAAAGTACCCGGCTGATCTTCTTCCTTAGGCAATGTCCCAGCATGAATCTCTCCCCTCACATAATCTCAAAAAAACAAAACAAAACAAAAAAAAAAAAAAAAACAAACAAACAAAAAAGAACTCTTCAAACTGACTGTCCCACCCTTCTACTTCCTGTGCATCTCTCTGTCCTCCTGACTCCCTCTTACCCTCTCTGGGTTTTTTTTTCCTTAGTAATGTTCAATCCTATGTTCACTCCCTGACAGCGGGTTGCTTGTTCCTCCTCTTGACCTATGGTTGACTTTATTTAATCCCGTTTATAATATTTAAGCAGAAAGCTCTTGGATTAAAAGTGTGTGCTAAGGCTGAGCCCCCCCCCACAACTAAAAACAGGTTTCTGCGGTAAATAACACACTTCCAGGTTCACAGTGTGATCAAATACCCTGCAACAAAGCACACTTTCAAATCATATTTTTAAAAGTCTTTTTGATCCAGGCGTGCTAGCACATGCCATTAATTTCATCGCTTGAGAGACAGAGACAGTCAAATATCTGTAACTGCCATATTGAGAGCCTGTCTCAAAACAGAACAAAAAGCTAAGCTCAAGAGAGATGTCTCAGTGGTTAAGAATACTTGCCGCTCTATTTTTTTAAGTGTGTGTGTACATGTGTACATGAGTGTTCTCAGAAGCCAGCATTATTGGATTCTATTTATTTATTTATTTATTTATTTTGATTTTTTTTGGAGACAGGGTTTCTCTGTGTAGCCCTGGCTGTCCTGGAACTCACTCTGTAGACCAGGCTGGCCTCGAACTCAGAAATCTGCCTGCCTCTGTCTCCCAAGTGCTGGGATTAAAGGTGTGCGCCACCACCGCCCGGCTGCATTATTGGATCCTTTGGGGTCAGAGATACAAGTGTTGTGAACTACCTGATGCGGGTGCTGGGAATCAAACGAGTTCTCCAGAAGAGCAGTGCATGCTCTTAACTGAGCCATCTCTCCAGCTCTGTACCTGACGCTTTCACTGAGGACTGGGATTCAGTTCCCAATACCCAGAAGGCAGCTCACAGCTGTGTCCAGTTTCAGGAGATCTGATTCCCTCCTGCTGCCTCTCTGAGCACCAGGCACACATGTGGTGCTCATACATACATGCATACATACATACATATATACATCATACATACATACATCCAAGCAAGATAGTTTACACATAAAGTTAAATGTTTTTAAATGTGTATATGCATATGAGTGTACACGTGTACCCCTGTGTGTAAGTACAGGTACACACCCACCATGTAACACTTGTGGAAGTCCGAGGACTACCTCATCATCAGCCATTGCCTTCCTTCCACCTTGTCTGAAAGAGGAGCTCTTGTTCTTTTCTCTACTGCAGCTGTGCTAGTGGGCCCTCAAGCCTCCAGGGTTTCTCCTGACTCAATCTCCCGTCTCCCTGGAAGGGTGCTGAGTTTATAGATGCATTTATCATTTGATTTCACAAAAGTCTCCTATGGCATTCCAGAAAAATAATATAAAAGTATAGTCAGACAATCAGTTATGTATTATAATTGCTAAAAGTTTGTATAAACAGACAGGCTTTGGTAAACTTTTCATTTTTGATGCTGATCCTGAAATCTGGGCCTCACACACACACTAAGAAAGTATTCTGCCACTGAAATGGATTCCTAGCCCAAGTTCTGGTAAGTTGTATTTTGCAAGATTTTTATCCAAAGTTGGAGAGCTAAGGAGTTGAACTTAGAGCCTTCTACATACCAGACAAGTAAGTGTTCTACCACAGAAATACACTTCAGCACAGAAAAGAAAAATTCCAGTTATTATTATATATAAACAACATATTGAGTACTTTTTTTTTTTCAAGGCCAAACAAAGGGCATCACACTTCCTGCTTACACTTTTTGAATCTGACAGTAGATTCCAAACAGTGCTTCTCCTTTACCGATACATTCCTCCTAGGACGTGTCTACAGTGTGAGTCAGGGCACATCAATCCCTCCATGGTCCTTTGGTGAGGAGAGATGTAAATACTTGTACCGCTTAGGCATCTATGGATTATAAACATGTGTATATGAGAGTCAACTACTGAAAGTAATTTACTTAGCATCTATCTCCCATCAATAAATGGTCACCATCCAGATAGGAACAAACCAGTAAGAGTCACTTGTGTTTGACAGAGACTCAAACCCAGGCTGGATGGTATGTGCGGCTGCCCCTAGGGTAGAATGAATATTCTTAGAAGTGGGAACCACATATAGGGACAACTATACAGCAAGTAAGAATATCCCCTATTCAAGAGGAGGCTGTAGTGGGCTGGAGAGATGACTCAGTGGTTTAAGAGCATTGGGTGCTCTTCCAGAGGTCCTGAGTTCAATTCCCAGCAACTACATGGTAGCTCACAACTCTATGTGGTGAAATCTGATGTGCTCTTCCGGTGTGCATGAAAACAGAGTACACATTAAATAAATAATTTTTTTTTTTGTTTGTTTTTTCGAGACAGGGTTTCTCTGTGTAGCCCTGGCTGTCCTGGAACTCACTCTGTAGACCATGCTAGCCTCAAACTCAGAAATCCGCCTGCCTCTGCCTCCCAAGTGCTGGGATTAAAGGCGTGCGCACCACCACCTATAAATCTTTTTTTTTTTTTTTTTTAAGGCTCTAGCAACTGTAGTCATGGGTAACTCTAGGCAGCATAAGGGATACTTCCCTGTCTACCAAAGCATATTAGTCCAAACCATTGCTGCCAGCCCTAATTCAATTGTGGGAAAGAACTATGACATACAGACTAAGCCCAGCCCTCACTTTAATGTCTGATTCACTGGACATGCTGGCAAGAGCTCATGAGTCTTAAATGAGTAAACTTGCCCTGCAGGTTAGATTGCTGCTTTGCTGAACATCGAGACAATGGTCAGACTCCATAAGAGCAGAAATCCAACAAACAACTCTTCCAGCAGCCAGTCCAGAAAGGCAAGCTTCACCTCCTGCTACATTTGGCCTTGAACTTCAAGACTTGGTGAATGGCTGTCAGCTTCACATGGCTTTTGTCTTCCAAATCTGGATCAATTAGCTAAATACACTCCCTAAAGCAAACACACAGAATGTCCAGCTTCTCCTTTGCCTGTCTTTAGCTTCTCCATACCACCAGCAACATTCAGAGGATATCCAAGGCCTCCCTTTCTGCTAAGTCTTTGAAGGCCTCCCTTTCTGCTAAGTCTCTCTTACCTTCCAGCCTGACAAAATAGTCTCTGTCAAACACAAGTGACTCTCCTGCCACAGTAGGCCCCGAATCAATAGCATTGGTTTGTTTTCAGTTTGGATGGTGATTATTTATTAACAGGAGGTAGATGCTAAATAATTTACTTCCAGTAGGTAACTTTTTCATACTCTCATATATTTCTAATCTAGCAGACATACCTAAATGGTGCAAGTATCTACATCTTTATCTTTTCTCACTAAAGTCTGAACAAACAAGACAAGCACTAGCCTGTACCAGACTACAGAAATAAAAAGCTATTTCAGAATATAACCTTCTGCCTATCTCCTTGTAGGGCAGATAACAGATTCCCTGTTCACATGAATGAGACACAATTACCAAACCTAGTTCTCTGGACGGATGCACTTTCCAAACATTTTGTTGACTATGATTCACATCAAGAACATACTTGGGACCAGAGAGATGGCTCAGTGGTTAAGAGCACAGGCTGCTCTTTTGGGGTTCTCTGGAAGGGCAGCCAATGCCTTTATGCTCTGAGACTTCTCTCCAGTTCCCTCATCTCCATTCTCTCTCCAATGCAGCATACATGCAGGCAAACACTCATGCACATTAAATAAAAGCATTAAAATCTTAGGCAGGAGAGATGCCTCGGAAGGTAAGAGTGGCTACTCATGCAGAGGACCCTGGTTTGATTCCCAAAGTCTGTGGGGCTCACAACAATCTAAAACTCCAATCCCAGGAGACTTGACACCCTCTTCTGGCCTCCAAGAGTATCAGACATGCACATGGTTCACAGACATACATGTAGGGAAAACATACACACACACACACACACAATATTTTCTCTCTGTTTTGAGATAGGGTCTCTCTACATAGCCCTGGAACTCACTATATAGATCTCAGACTCACTGAGATCTGCCTGCCTCTGCCTCTCAAGAACTATTTTTGTTGTTGTTGTTGTTGTTGTTTTTTGTGGTTTTTTGTTTTAAAAAGAGGTATATTTTAGATTGGGGCCCTGTATATTACTAAAGAAATGTCATTAAGTGAAAAGCCCTCACCATGTGCAATGCAATGAGATATTTTTCAATTACAATCTATTTTTAAATTCTGGATTTTTTTTTTTTTTTTTGAGACAGGGTGTGATGGTTTGTATTTACTTGGCCTGGGAATGACAACTATTAGAATGTGTGGCCCCGTTAAAATAGATGTCTCACTGGGAATGTGGGCTTTAAGACCCTCATCCTAAATGCCTGGAAGTGAGAATTCTGCTAGCAGCCTTCAGATGAAGATGTAGAACTCTCAGCTCCTCCTGCACCATGCCTGCCTGGACACTGCCATGCTCCTGCCTTGATGATACTGGACTGAACCTCTGAACCTGTAAGGCAGCCCCAATTAAATGTTGTCCTTATAAGACTTGCCTTGGTCATGGTGTCTGTTGATAGCAGTAAAACCCTAACTAAGACACAGGGTCTCACTCTGTAGCTCCAGCCTGGCCTTGAACTGTGTAAACAGGTTCTTCTCACAATGATCCTCCTTAGCCTCCTGAGTGCTGGGATAACATCTGGCTTTATATGTTTGCTTATACCAAATATAAACAAATTAGACATATTGATATGTAAACTATACCCTTCAGTATGATCTAAAAGCTTTCTAAACATATACAGGGATACACTACCGTAAAAGGTAGATGATTTTCTCTACATGTATTCTTGAACATTCATTTTATTATCATATGGGAACTTTTACTTAAACAACTCCCTTGCAGTTTTCAACCTTATCGTGAAATCACCTGTGAGAAGACATGTTAAAACATAGATTGCCGGGCGGTGGTGGCGCACGCCTTTAATCCCAGCACTTGGGAGGCAGAGGCAGGCGGATTTCTGAGTTCGAGGCCAGCCTGGTCTACAGAGTGAGTTCCAGGACAGCCAGGGCTACACAGAGAAACCCTGTCTTGAAAAACAAAAAAACAAAAAAACAAAAAACAAAAAACAAAAAACAAAAAAAAAAAAAAAAAAAAAAACATAGATTGCTACTGGGCTTGCTGACACACCAATAATCTTAAGTCTTGGAAAGCTGAGGCAGATCAAAGTTGGAGGCCAGCCTGGGCTATATAGCGACACACACACACACACACACACACACACACACACACAAGCGAGCGTGCACAGTGTATTTCTGACCCTCACACCCAGAGTTTCTGCTCCAGCTCCAGCAGCAGGTCAAATTTTGGGCAGATTCCGGATACTGCTCCTGGCCTAGTAACCACATTGCTCTAAGCCGTCACTTCATAAATCAGGGTCTCCAAATTTATTTGATTGCCCGATGTTAAGTCCCTATTGCGTTAGCTGGCTATTTGTAAGTCGGAGTCAAAAGTAAGGAGTTTGCCGGAGTCCGTGAGATGCTGCTCTCTGAGTGAAGACACGTGACACCAACTCCGTGGACCTGAGTTGGATCCTGGAACCCTCGTGGTAGGAGAAAACCAACTCCACGTGCCTGCGTGCCACTTGCACACACATACAAGCCCACACGCAAGGAGGAAACAAAGGAGCAAGGACTTCCACCGTCTCCGAATGATTTAACACGTTCCTTCATTTAGTTAATAGTGAAGCCGGGTGCCGAGGGCCCATTCTAGGCTCCAGACTAGAGCCATGTTGAGCACTTGGTAAGGGAAGACTTCTTTTCCGGATGCTCTAGAACAGCTCTGAGGCCATATTGGGTCCTTTGACAGTTTAGTCCCAGGCAGATAAGGGCAGGTGCCCTTCCCTCAACGGAAAGATGACAAAGCAGGCCACTGCAGCACGTTTTATAGCACCACGGCTCTCTGAAAGCAGCTCCAGAAACTGTCTGGTACACACCAGAGCGGCTGGATGCTCGATACCATGACAGTTTCCCACCCACCCCTCTGATTCTGATAAAGTTGTACTTCTTCAGCAAGTATCCCGGGTGAGTCCTAAACTCGGTGGAGCACGGGAAACACCGTTTAAAATGTCTTTGAGCACACAGTCCTCCGAATCGAATTAACCAAAATTAAAAAGTTCTTACCATCTTTCAGCGGCGCTCAAGCGCTGCATGTAGGACTGCCCTGAGGGAACCTACAAACTTCCAGTGCTTTTCAGACTTTTCGTCTCATGATTTTTAAAAAAAAAAAAAAAAAACTCTGGCTCTTTCTTGTAATTGATTAATTTTGTTCTTTGACAATTTCATACCCGTATATAATTTTAAGTGATTTCTAAAATTATATTCATTTGTTTTGTGAGCGTGGAGTTCACAACTTACAGGAGTGGGTTTTCTCCTTCTACCACATAAATTATAAACATCAACCTCCAGTCATGGATGGGGCTTGGCACTGAGAGTCTTTACCTCCTGAGTCGGCTCACCGGCCCGTTTTTTTTTTTTTTTTTTTTTTAAACTTTGTTGTTATTGTGTGAGAGTATGTGCATGGTGTGTGTGACAGAAAGAGAGAAAGAGAGAGAGCAGGTGTGCAGTGCCACAGCACGTGTGTGGGGGTCAGAGGTCAACTTTGAGAACTCATTTCTCTCCTTCTACCTTGTAGTGGATTCAGGGGTCAAACTCCTCAGGCATCTTGCCAGCTCTGGTAGCTTATTAAAGTGGGGCTGGAGAGACAGCTCAGTGGTTCAGAGTGCTTGCCACTCTACTGGAAGACCAGGGTTAAGATCCCAGCACTAACATCAAATGAGTCACGAATGCCTCTCACTCCACACGATCTGATGTTTCCTTCACGCCTCTGTGCACACATGAGGATAGAAACACACATATAAATAAAATAAATCTTTCTAAAATACTGAAATGCCTTTCAGTATTTCAGTGGTGGCGCACGCCTTTAATCCCAGCACTTCGGAGCAGAGGCAGGTGGATTTCTGAGTTCGAGGCCAGCTGGTCTACCGAGTGAGTTCCAGGACAGCTGGGGCTACACAGAGAAACCCTGTCTTGAAAAAACCAAATTAATTAATTAATTAATTAAAATAAAATACTGAAATGAAGGTTTTGATTAGGTCTGTAGTAAGTTTTTTTTTTCTCCTACTAGGAACTCAACCCAGGGTTCACCCCACAGGTAGCAAACATTCTGTCAACTAAGCAACCCTTGAGCTTGTAATCTTCCTGCTTCGACTTTCTACATACCTGGAATTGGGGGAATTTGGTGATTGCTAGCAGAGAATTTTCAGAATTTTAGTTATGACTAGAGAAGCTGGTAAAGAAATTCAAAGAGTTCTGGTCTGTGTACATAGCCCGGATAGAGCGCTGCCTACTGTGAACACAGGCCTGAGTTAGAGTCCCTGCACTGTAAAATCAAATCAAATCCTGAGCATCAGCTAGTAGTACGCAGAGGAATGCTCTCCCTGAGCACACAGACTAAATGCAAGATCCCCTGTGTGCATCCACTAGTCACTCCTCACTGCTACACTAAAGGCAAGATGTGGTGACACAGTCACAGACCCTTGAGATATTGTATAGGCACTAGCCCAGCTGATGTCATGTCACAGGAACCCATGAAGCAGGGGCTACAACTACATGCAATTTCCTCAGAAAAGAAAGAGGGCTTAGGAAAAAGAAACGTGCCTGAGAGCACACAGGTAGGAAATGGGTATTTCTATTTTGTTTTGTTTTGTTGTTTTATTTTGTGGTGTTTGTTTTGTTTTGTGCTTTGTGCTGTTTGTTTGGAGCTTTAGGTTTTATTTGTTTTGAGATAGTGTCTTTCACTACATGTCCCAAGCTGGCCTCCAACTTACCATCCCCTTGCCTCCCATGTGCTGGAACTACAGTCGTGAGACTCTTCCCAGCTTAGAGGCAGGTCTTAAAGACAGACAGTCTAACTCCAGGATAGAGTGCAAAGCTTTGGGTCCGCCTACCGTTCCACTCCCTCACCAGACTGATTCCTCTTACCAATGTGTTCTTCTAAACAGCTGGCTTCCATGTGGTAACTTTAATTTTTTTAAAGTCTATTTTTAATGATGGTTTTAAAGACATTCTTTAGCCCACCACTCACCAGAGGTAGCAGAAAAGAAAGGATACAGGGGATGTGGACCTGTTTAGAAATGGTTCTTTAGAGTAACTCCCATCTGTGTTTGGAAATTGGCAGTTCAGTTCACAGGTTTGCAACGACAGTTTGATCCACTTGCAAACACATCACAGATATATCAGCATTCCAGCTCAGTAGAGTCGGGATAGCAAACAGGAATCAGCAGCAGTGACACTACCTAGCAGAGACAGCCAGGCCTCAGTCTCGGCACTAGTCAACAGGAGGGAAGCCAGGAGAAGTTCTCAGATGTGCTTCTCTCAGGGAAGTGAAGATAAGTGAATGTCGGGCTGTGGGAGGGCCCATGGGTCTGGAACCCCAGACTGCAGGTGTTTGGGCACGCCCCCAAAACCTGGGGCCCTGCTCCATTTAACCTGTAACATCAGTCACGTAAGACACAGGTACGAGGCGTGACTAAGAGTCTTCTGCCTTGAGATTTACATATTAATAAGGCCAGGGGACATAGCTAATTAAGTCTCCTCCCTAGCCCCTCCCAGTTCCACTTCTAAATTTAAGGGAGCTCCTCCAGGCATTTGGGGGAGCGCACATCATCCAGATCCAACTATCCTGTCATGATCAATAAAACTGCTTCTTAGAGACTCAGTCCAGTGTCTTCTCGGGCCTGCTTCTAGCATCTGGGACTCTAGACCTTTTCATCTATGTGGGAACCACCGCAGTGGGAAAAGTTCTGGCCCCAGGACTCCTCTGCCGGCCCTCGGGACTCTGCCTCTCTCCCCGCATGGGCCCGTGGGCTGCCACCGCTGCAAGGGTCCAGGCCCAGGGGCCAGGACTGGCCCCCCCCCATGTCTTTTCTTTTCTTTTTTTAACCCACAGCTGGCGCCCAGGGCCCCGCGCATGTTCTTCTTTTTCTTTTTTTTAACCCACAAGTGAAGACATGAGACCAACAAGTGTTGCACAGCTAGCTCTATAAGCAAGCCAAGCTCAGCCTCCATCATTGTCAGTGAAGTCCTATTTATACTCTCCAAACATCAAGTGTCCTCCATGGGTCTTGTCTCAGCACGTCTTGCCTCAACATGTGAGTCCGTCTCAGCTGACATCACTCTGAGTCCTCTGAAGCAGCGGGTAGGCACAGCACATCACCAGAAGTTTCTTGGTATGCTTCTCTCTATCCAGTCACAACAAACGGAGCTCAATGTAAGGCGGACCAATACATGTGCGTTGTTAATGAAGCATCCTTCATCACGTGTTGTTTCATGTGCTTGCTTTTGCAGAACATCCTTTCACCCGTGTCTGTTTCAGTGAAATGTTCCTCCACCTTAGTTCACTCCACCTGTGTCCACTTCAGGAAAACGCTCTTTCATGTGTATGCCCCAGCAACACACCATCCAACACAACTGACT
Source organism: Mastomys natalensis (assembly GCA_021653895.1). Taxonomy (NCBI): domain Eukaryota; kingdom Metazoa; phylum Chordata; class Mammalia; order Rodentia; family Muridae; genus Mastomys; species Mastomys natalensis. Next base: position 3,756,156 of record JAJTUV010000510.1, on the reverse strand, counting down.
CTCCAAAGAACCCTTGAGTTCCACTTCCCCACCTAGTTTCCTTCTCAGTCAGACCTGTGGATATGCATCTGCCCACTGTGGACAGAGCTCAAGAACTCTACTTGAAGGGCTCTTTAGAGCTTCACAGGCCAATGAATGCTAACAGCTACAAAGGAGGAAGCTCCAGGCCCATCTCTAGGAGCCCCCTAGGCTCAACTCCAAACAGGCCATGTTACCCCTTTATAGAATTAAGAGGGTAAGGCAGAGTCAGTTTGGAAAGGGCTTTCAAGGTCAGACTAACTTAACCTGAACTTTATAGGCAAATTATATGATTATATCATTAATATAATCAGCAGGGATAAAGAGAAGAAAAAAAAGGACAAAATTTTGATTGCAAATCCATTCACTCAAGCTGCCTGTGTTCTCAGAACATTGAGTTCCAGCCCTGGCAATGATGGCAGTCCTGGAGTGTCGGCTCTCAGGCCTCAGCTCTAGTAAGGGAGCCTGTGACACTACGGTATATTCAGTCCTTGTATTAGGATTTTATTGTTGTGAGGCACCATGACATGGCAACTCTCCTAAAGGAAAACATTAAACTGGCTTACAGTTCAGAGGTTAAGTCCATTATCTTTGTGGTGAGAAATATGGCATCCTGCAGGCAGATAAGCACCAGACACGGAGGTAAGAGTTCTGCATCTTGATCCACAGGTAACAGGGAGAGAACTGACTTGTGCTTCAGAGACCTTAAAGCCCATCCTTACAGTGACACACTTCTCCACACTTACTCCAAAAGGCCACACCTAATAGTGCCACTCCCTATGGGCCAAGAATTCAAATACGTGATCCTGTGGGGGCCATTCCTATTCAAACCACCACAGTGCTATAGTAGACATTGTGACCCAGCCTCCCCTGTAAATGTGGTATGAAGGTGTCTTAAATTGGAATCAGATAGGGAGAGAGAACAAGGAAAAGACACAGAACCATCTTGTTATGGTACAAGACAGAGGGTAAGTGATTAAGAGAACTTGTTGCTCATGCAGAAGACCCAGGTTCTAGTCTCAGCATCCACATGGTAGCTGACAATCATCTGTAACTCCAATTCCAGGGAATCCAACACCATCTTCTGACCTCTGCACACAACAGGCATGCCCCGGTGTACAGACATACATGCAGGCAAAATATTCATACTCTTTTTTTTTTTTTTTTTGGTTTTTCAAGACAGGGTTTCTCTGTGTAGCCCTGGCTGTCCTGGAACTCACTCTGTAGACCAGGCTAGCCTCGAACTCAGAAATCCACCTGCCTCTGCCTCCCAAGTGCTGGGATTAAAGGCAGGCGCCACCATCGCCCGGCATTCATACTCTTAAAATAAATAAATCTAATAAAGAATACACACACACACACACACACACACCACACACACACACACACACTTTCTCAACAGTTAAAACCTTTAAGAGGAGATACAGTGCTGGGCATGGTGACTCATACCTATAATCCCAGAAATATAGTAGAGGCAAAAGGGCTACAAGTTCAAGGTTATCTTCAGCTATATTGCAAGTTCAAGGCTATGTGGGTCTTCAAGCTACACATCATTGTAGGAAGTGGTTTTTTCTTGGCCACCCCCTGCTGTTTATGAAGCCTAATTACCTGCTCACCTGTTTGTCTGGACCTACACCTATAGTTTCCTGCTCTCAGACCCCAGTTTGGCCTTTCATCACAAAGCTGAACTCTGCAGCCTTCTCTCAAACCCTGAGTCCCTGCAGCTCCTGGTCTTATACAGACTTGCCACCCCAGATCTGCTTTTCCCCTCAGGGTATCCAGGTACCCTTGCTCACTGGCCTGGGCTGGCAGGAATGCTACCCAGCACTGCAGGGGCAGGTGGATTGGACAGGATCTTGGTAAGCATGAGTGCAGGACAAACAGCCTTCTCCAGAGACAGTTTTCAGTGAAACAGCTCTTTTTACTGGAGTGAATAACGGTACATAAACCTTGGGGAGTGGAGGAATTCTAGGTGCTAGCTGGTCATGTGCTTATAAGGAAAGAGAAAATTTAACTTGAAACCTGGCCACTAGGATATGTGACCACTTCAAGGGCGCCAGAGGTAAAGGTCTATTGTTTTTTAACAAAATCTCAATTGTTGGATTTTACCAAGGAAGACTCAGGAGCTAGATGCTGGAGTTAAAGCCTGCTAATTCAGAGAGGCAAGGCAAACACCAGCTGACCTTTTTCCATAGCTGAGGTCCCGAAAGGAAAGTCTCCTCCTCCACACTGTCTCAAAAACCCTTCAAACTGAATGTCCCTCCCTTCTACTTCCTGTGTGTCTCTCTATCCATCCTCCTGACTTCCTCTTACTCTCTATGGTTCTTTTCCTACATTTGTTCTCTGTTAATTGGTTGCTTGCTCTGCCTCTTAACCTATGGTTGATTTTCTTTAATCCCCTTTACAATAAACAGAAAGCTCTTGATTAAAAGTGTATGCTAGGGCACACAACTAGAAATAGGTTTTCTCAGTAGATAACACAATCTCGGGGTTCACAGTGTGATAAAATATCCTGCAACAGGGGTCATAAGGCTTACATGGCTGTGACATGGCAATGACATGGCTATGACATGGCTGTGACATGCACTGTGACATGGCTGTGACATGTGCTATGACATAGCTATGACATGTGCAGTGACATGCTCTGTGACATGCACTGTGACATGGCTGTGACATGTGCTATGACATGGCTGTGACATGTGCAGTGACATGCTCTGTGACATGCTCTGTGACATGGCTGTGACATACACTGTGACAGTCAAGCTCATAGCAAGAGGAAGCTGTCCTGCTCCTACTGATTTCAGGGTTTGGGCTCCTCTCCACTTCTTGCTCCTGACTGGCTCTCCCAGTCACATGGCTTTTCCAGCCCCACACAGACTCTCTCAGCCTCTATCTCATATTCTGTAGGCTTATATTTTTCAAAACCTACTCTCAAATGCTTCAGTCTCCCTTATAGCCCACCAACTGAAGGCAGGGGAGGAAATGGCTTATAGGACAAGGGAGACGTGGACCTGTTGAGAAGTAGTTCCTTGGGACGATTCCAATCTTCATTGTCTGCAATCCAGTCCACTAGCAAAACACCAAACATGAACCAGCAGCAGCGGCTTGATCCAGTCAGGACAAGCAAAGATATCAAAGACCAGCAAGGCGAACCAATGCCAGAGTGACATTGTCCACTGTCAGTTAGGTTTACTTACACTTTTCCCAAACATCATACATCCTCTCAAGCATTCACTCCAGCAAAACATCACATCATACAACACAATTGAGTCTCCAATGACACCAGAGATTCCCACCTCAATATCATTCTATAAAACACATATATGTATGTAGTTATAGAGATATATTTACTGTGCATGAAATGAGAGTCAATAAAACTGAAATCAAAGAACCACATATGTCTCAGCTGGATCACCAAGGTAGGTGAGATTATATGATAAATTGCTGTCATTAAATCTGCTAAAACTTGTAAATGTATCATTATTCAATAAATTCTGACATCATGGACATATACAAACATGTTTGTCTGTTTCTGGCACAGAACACATATGACCCTGAAGCAGAAGGAGCTCCATAAGTGTTAGGATGACCTTGGTTTCATAGTGAGTTCCTGGACAGCCAAGGCTACAGACTGTATCTCACAAGAAACAAATATCTAGGGCTGGAGAGATGGCTCAGAGGTTAAGAGCACTGACTGCTCTTCCAGAGGTCCCAAGTTCAAGTCCCAGCAACCACATGGTGGTTCACAACCATCTGTAATGGGATCTGATGCCCTCTTCTGGTGTGTCTGACAGCTGCAGTATACTCACATACATGAAATAAATAAATCTTTAAATAAAAGAAACAAACATCTAAGAGGTAAAAATAAATGAGCCACCAGCTCCCACTCTGACCCCATCCCATAACTAATTCAAACTCTCTTTCTTTTATTTTATTTTGTTTTTGTCGTTATTGTTTGTTTGTTTGTTTGTTTGTTGGTTGGTTGGTTGATTGGTTGGTTGGTTGGTTCTGGCTTTTTGAAACAGGGATTCATACAGCCCACAAAATTTTAAAGCCTGAAATTTTTTTTCAGAGAATTGTAAAATAAAGGACTCCTATGTCTTAGAATACTGTAATTCGCGATCATATTTGTCATATGTGTTAGCTTTTGACATTTTATTTTGTTTGTGTGGCTGGCGTGGGTGCCATGGCAAGAGTGTGGAGGTCGGAGTCTTGAGTTAGAGGAGGACAGAGCCTGACCTTAGCCTTCAGCTTCCCTGAGCTGGGATTAGCACTCACTATCACAAATAGTTCACCCGGCTTTTGTAGTAATCTTGGACGGCTTTGCCTTGTGCCTGCAACTTTTCTTGGCCTCCACTTCTGTCCCTTATAGGATGCTTCTGGCTTCTCTTCTGGATAGAACATTAGAAAACGCTACCATCAAGGTCTGAGTCTCTTCTGGTCGGTCTTGAGGTTTCTGTGACCCTTCTACTAAGGACCTGGGGTCTTTTCTACTTTTAGTTAAGTCTGAACTCCAATCCTTAATGAAAATGTAAGAAGCGGGTTATGGAAAGGTTTAGGGAAGAATTCTCGAACCAAGCTTTAGTGGCAGTGGGAGTTGTTGGGTGAGGAGGGGTGTGGCCGGGGCAGGAATAGGAGGAGTGTTATGGGGGCGGGGAGGGGTGTGGCCGGGGCAGGAATAGGAGGAGTGTTATGGGGGCGGGGAGGGGTGTGGCCGGGGCAGGAATAGGAGGAGTGTTATGGGGGCAGGGAGGGGTGTGGCCGGAGGGGGGGCAGGAATGGGAGGAGTGTTATGGGGGCGGGGAGGGTGTGTGACCAGGGTCAGGAATAGGAGGAATGTTACGGGGGCGGGAGGGGTGTGGCCAGGGGCAGGAATAGGAGGAGTGTTATGGGGGCGGGGGGGGTGTGGCCGGGGCAGGAATAGGAGGAGTGTTATGGGGGCGGGGAGGGGTGTGGCCGGGGCAGGAATAGGAGGAGTGTTATGGGGGCGGGGAGGGGTGTGGCCAGGGGCAGGAATAGGAGGAGTGTTATGGGGGCGGGGAGGGGTGTGGCCGGGGCAGGAATAGGAGGAGTGTTATGGGGGCGGGGAGGGGTGTGGCCAGGGCAGGAATAGGAGGAGTGTTATGGGGGCGGGGAGGGGTGTGGCCAGGGGCAGGAATAAGAGGAGTGTTATGGGGGCGGGAGGGGTGTGGCCAGGGGCAGGAATAAGAGGAGTGTTTAGGGGGCGGGAGGGGTGTGTGGCCAGGAGCAGGAATGGGAGGAGTGTTATGGGGGCGGGGAGGGGTGTGGCTGGGGGCAGGAATGGGAGGAGTGTTATGGGGGCGGGGAGGGGTGTGGCCAGGGGCAGGAATAGGAGGAGTGTTATGGGGGCGGGGGAGGGTGTGGCTGGGGCAGGAATGGGAGGAGTTTCAGGATAAATTTCCTTAAGTTACTAGTCAGCCACTTTGCCACCAGAGCATCCTTCACCCTAAAGTGGGGCTTTCTAAAATGTCAACAACTGGCTTCTCAGCCTCTGATGTGAGCCCCCAGTGCCCAGAAAGGGGCTCTGGTCCTGAGAACGGAAGGAAAGCAAACGCTGACATTTGTTTGTGATAAGTCTTGCATTTGGGACTGTTGCTAACTCCCCCTGACCTAGACTGAAATTAAGCCCTTGAAGGCTTACTGTTGAGCACTAAAGCTTTTTAACTCTGATGATTAATGTAGTTATAAATAAGCTTGGCAAGAAAGATATCAAGTATAATTTATCATCTCCAGAGTGAAAGTTCCAAACTTTAAAATAATACTCCTAAAAAACTGGCTCTGAATATGCCCTTGGTGGCGACCTTGGCTAAGTCACTTCATAGGTACTTAGAGTGAGGTGTATGTGGGTGGGGCTTGGTTTGTTTTTGTTTTTTTGGTCTATTAAAGGGTATAATACTACACACCTTAGTTCCTTTAAAGGATGCCATGAAGGTCAAATCAGACTGCATTAAAATAGTTACAATTTTAATTACTTGCATTTGCATAGTACCTTGTCGCCCGCAAAGCATTTCTGCATATATTATTCCATTTGCATGAAAGAGCTTTGAAAACGTACAAAGAGGAGTGAAAGGACAGTGCCAAGGTTTAGCTACTGGCTCCTTCGCGCTCTGCTTCAGCGGTTCTTCAGTAAATGATAGGATCTAGCTCTCGGATGTGGAGCAAGGGTTATAGACCATATGCTACATAGGAAACTCTTGGCTCTGGGTCTACACAGAAAAATACCCAACAAAATTCACTTTGTTCAGGTTTATATGTAAAGTCGCCTCTAACGGCCCAGACTTTTCTATCTAAACAGCGCCCTCCATCCGTCCACCAGCACTTCATCGTCTGCCCTGATTTATTATGCTGGGAATCACTTTAGCACTATCTTAATTAGACATTGGTCATTAGCATTTACTTAAAGTCTCATGCCCAAGAATCAAATCTCTATGAAGATAGGTTTTCGTCTGCTTTGGTTTTCCGTCTCCCCTAGACATCCATCTAGACAGTAGTGGAGGCTCAGCAAATACCTGTGGAGTGGATGAAGTTATCTGCTCCAATGCCTGACTTCACCTCCCAACTCACACCAGCACCCACAATGCCTTTGACTCTCTTCTCTCATTGTGGGTATTCAAAGTCTTGTTCTGAGCCAGGTTTGATGCAGAACCAGCCCCTTGGGAAGCAAGGTCCCTCCAGGGTGTGCCCATCTTCCAGGGAATCAGTGATTTCTAATATGAAGACCCACCAGCAGATGGCAATCAAGGAACACAAAACTGGACCTTGTCCCATTTGACAAGACTGTTCACAAGTGAAGAGGATAGCTTTCAAAAACAAGCAGACTACAAACTTCAGACTCTTGAATACCGATTCTTTAAAAAGACATGATTTCATGTGCTCCAAACAAACATGGCTTCTTCCACCAAAGAGACTGGAGGGCGAGAGGAGAGAAGAGGATACCACCAGAAACAAAGTCTTAAAGTCTTTAGATAGTCAAATGGACGCTTTGCTTAGGCTATATAAAAAACAATTAGTATTCTGGACATGATAGCTCATAACTACACTAAGAATTTGTGAGGATGAAATAGGAAAACATCACAAGTCTGAAGTCAGCTACATGGTAAGTGCAAGGCTATCCTGAGCTACACAGTGAGAACCAAGGCTATCCTAGGCTACATAGTGAGACTCTAAGATAGATACATAGATAGATAGATGATAGATAGATAGATAGATAGATAGGCAGGCAGATAGATAGACAGATATAGATAGATGATAGATAGGTAGATAGATGTACATAAGGAAGTAAAATGTAAAAGTAATGTCTCCTGCTATACCCCTGGACATTCTTATTTAAAAGACCTTGTGCGGAGGCCCCAGAGATAGGGTTTTGAAGCTCTCCCAGTAACTCTACAACAGGTAATTTTTGACAGAAAATATTTTGAGAAATACAGATCCAACTCAATGGACTGTAATCTTTCATAAGGATCTTATAAAGCTTAATAATTGGGGGTTGGGGAAGCACAGTTAAAAAAGCTTTAAATACGCACTTTAAAAAAATTATTTGTTAGTGTGTGTGTGTGTGTATGTGTGTGTGTATTTGTATGTGTGTGTATTTGTATGTGTGTGTGTGTGTGTGTATGTGTATGTGTGTGTGTATGTGTATGTGTGTGTGTGTGTGTGTGTGTGTGTGTGGTATGTGTATGTGTATGTGTGTGTGTGTGTCCCAGAGGATGTGTAGGAGTTGGATTTCTCCTTCCACCACATGGTCCTGGGTGTTAAATTCAGGCCATAGACTCAGCAGCAAGAACCTTTATTCACTGAGCCACCTCACCAGCCCAACAACCCCCAATTTTGTCTGCAGTTTTAGAGGTTCACAGACCCTCTGAAGTCATGGGAACTGGGTTTCTCTGTCTCCTTCAGTCTCTCTACCAAGAGGTCACTCTTCAGATTCTAAAGCTCTCTCCGAGAGTCCATGGTGTCCCCTCTTCCATCCTCCCATCTGCAAAGGATGTGCTCCCTAGAAAATGAACTATCTATCGGGTGTGAAAAGGAGGTTCACCTTTGAAACAGTGCAGACTGGCCCAGTGCCTCAGGAAACTAAGCCCAGGAGAAACAACCATGTCGTCTGTGGTCACCATGAAAGCAAATTTGGGGTTGAGTGAAAAGCAGCAGTGGGGCCAAAGGGCAATAGGAACCAGCCAGAGAGAACAGATCTACACAGCTTACCTCAGGAACCCCTTCCCCAGCCTCCCCAGTCCTGAGGTCTCTTCATCTAGCTCTACCTCACCCACCTCACCCCATCCGATTGAAAGACACAAACAGAGCAGAAGCAGAGGCCTCCTGTAAGAAGTTCTAGAGGCCAAAAAAATAAGAGACTGAGGGGAGCAGGTTGTTTTCTGTAAACCAGGTTTCTCCACTGAAAGCCTGTGTAGACGTGAGGTCCCTGTGTCCGCATACTCCTGGATATTGTATGCAAATTGCACTTTTGTGGATTCTAAATTTTAACTGAATTTTTAAGTTCCTTTAAGATTGATTTTTAAGTTCTCGTACAAAGCAATGGATTTCACTGTGGAATCGTCATACCCATGTGTCAGCCCCTCTCTTCTTTCCTCCATGTGCCTCCACTACATCCCTCCACTGGTTCCCTTCCTTCTCCCAGACAGGTCTCCTTCTGCTTTCCTGTGACATGCTCCATTACTCTGTCAGTTCAGTCCCCTGCCTTAGGATTCCTTCATCCCCTCTCATGATCTCCTTGCTAGTTCTCTCTCCCTCTCTCTCTCTCTCCTCTCTGTCTCTCTCTCTCTCTCTCTCTTCACACACACACACACACACACACACACACACACACAACACACGCACGAAGTCTTTCTGAGTCCAGATTCTTTCAAGCAACTTCAAATGTAAAAGTAACCCTTTCCAGGAAGAGTCTTGTCTGTCAAGCCCAGACAAGTAAAGTCAGCGGGCAGAGCCACAGGAGGCAGGGACAAGGTGAACATGGTTGTTGGTGGCAGTCACACCACAGCCAGGGCATGATGAGTCCTGGGTTGGGGTTAGAGTCTTGGCACCCTGCCTTAAGGTGGATTTCTTTAAAGACTTGCCTCAGTGACAAGGAAAGATTATACAAATTCCTCTGGATGCTTAATGTACTTGTAAATTGGAACTAAGTCCCAATTAATCAGGTGGTTGGGAGATGCCAGGGTGGCCACTTGTGTGACACTCCTGGGTGTGTGGCATAGAGCTGTGCTGCATACATTCTTTATTTTATTCTGGTGATATGGACAGAACCCAGGACCTCATGCAGGCTAGGAACATGTTCTGCCCTAGCCAAGGATTTCCCCACAGTGAGGAGGCTGAGAGAAACTATGGCCAGGTCGGGGGCTGCACTTGGTCAGAATGACCCAGAATCTAGGTTAGAAAACCAATTTTTCTTTAGGACACCCCATTTCTGGGTCCACTTCCATGTCTATTGTAAAAGTTAAGCAAGGAGCTGAAGTCCAGAGCGGGTCAAGAACCAATCACAGGGAGTCACCGGTGAGGGAAAGACATCTCCTTTGTCCTTAGAGTGACTGGACCCACGCTGGACAGACAGTACAAAAATAAGTTAGTAGAAGACACCAGGCATAGTATGCACACGCAAGCATAAATATCTCACCTTCCTAATAAACGAGTTCTAACAGGAAGGACAAGTATTCATAAGAGGAGATAGATGATCACTGATCAATATTGTAATATGAAGAGGAGAGGGAAATAATTTAGGAGAAAGAGATGTTGGAGAGGCAGACAAAGGAGAGTGATGTGAGACAATCTGAGGAGAAAGATCTGCAGGGCGGCAGGGAAGCCGCCCTAGTGGTCTGGCGAAAAAGACCTTCTCCGTTAGGTGTGGGGGTGGGGTGGGGAAGCAGTTAATTGGTAGAAACTCTTGAAGTCATGATTAGGACTTTTCATTTAATTCAAGAGGCAGTTGGAGTTCTTGGAGACGTCTAGAAGGGGAGCTACCCATATGATGAGAATGGTCCTTGAGGGCAGCGGTTCCTGCAGCTGTGGGCTGCGGGGGCTAAGATGGAGATCCTTGGGCCGGAAAGCTGAGCGGAGTCTGTTTTCTGAATCCGGCTGTGAGAGGATGGACCAGGATCAAGACCAGGTTCTGGGGGCGGGTGGGATAGGAGGAGTAGAGCTGGAAAATGTAACAGGAAGTAAACATTCCTTTTTTTTTTTTTTTTAGAATCAGGCACTGGGTCTGTGTAAAAATTTACGGATCAGTTATGAGTTATATAAGGAGCTTCACAGATCTAAAGGAGCAGAGGCAGCTGCACTCTGTGACCCAGCTTGTCAGATACAAAGACGGGCAGACACAAATGCAGACAGATTCCCGAGTTCAAGTTCAGCCTGGGACAGAGTGAATTCAGGTTCAGGCATAGTGGGAATGGTAATTCCAGGGCAGGATCCCACCAGCTATCTTATTGTCTGTGCTTGTGCTTGCTGTCTCTTCCTAAGAGTCAAGGGGCTAAGGTCGTGGAATGCTGATCCACAGGATGGTCAGAGGGAGCCTGGGATAAATAACTGAATTGACATATAACAATAATAATAATAATAATACCTGGGCTTTTGGTCTGCATGAGATGAGCTAGCACAAAGTAATAGGAGTTCTTTTTTAGAATATTTTTTCTTGAGAGAGCTGAGCTGTCTGGAGATCTCTGGAGAGCAAACAACTCTTTAACAATTTTTTTCTAACAGGATTTATGATTTTAGTTGAGAAATCCATGTCGGAAATCCCAAGAATTACTTAGAGAGTTGACCCAGTTCTTTTAGAATGTGTTCTAGCAGCTATCCAGAGAAGGCTGTCTGAGAGTGAACACAACTCTGTCAGACTGTGTTCTGGTTTTCTGGTTTAAACTGGAAAACCTAAGAATTACTTTTAGAATTTTTCTAACAGGACTTCTGATTTGGTTGGAAGATCCAAGAATGTTTTATAGCAGCTTTTCTGACTTTGTTCAGAAAACTCACAAGCTATCCAGAGAGCTTTTAGAATTTTTGCTAGCAGAGAAAGCTGTCTCAACCAGAGAGAGCTGACTTGAGCAAAAAGCTAGTTGTCTCAACCAGAGAGTTTTTTAGAATAGCAAGAAAGGCTGTTACACACACACACACACACACACACACACACACAGAGCAATTTGAAGAGACGTCTTGAGCAGACTATAGAGCCAAGAGGCATCTACAGAGAGCTCTCTAGGGAGCCATCTTGAGCAGAACATCGGCTACCAGCTTGGACCCACAATTTAACACGGGTTGAGTCATTTGTTTTTTATTCCAGACAACCTTTTTCTCAAGAACCACTCTCCAAGCTGAGGCTGGCCCTTGGCATCTATCTATCTATCTATGTATCTATCTATCTATGTATCTATCTATCTATGTATCTATCTATCTATGTATCTATCTATCTATCCATCTATCTATCTATCTATGTATCTATCTATCTATATCTATCCATCCACCCACCCACCCCCACCCACCCACCCACCTCTATCATCTATCTATCTATCTATCTATCTATCTATCTATCTGTCAGGTTCTCACTGTGTACCCTGGCTAGACTCTCATTTACAGTAATTAGAGTAATCTTCCTACCCTACGTCTGCCTCATCAGCACTGGGACCTCAGAGCTGTGATGCAGTTGAGCTGTTTTCCAGGCTAGGAAATTAATTAAGGGATAGACATTAAGGGCAAAGAATGAGGCTGGAGCGACGGCTCATCAGCTGCACTGGCTGCTCTTGCAGAGGACTTGGATCTAAGTCTCAGCACCACACGAGGGCTCACAACATTTGTAACTCTAGTTCCAGGGGATCTGACACCCAGAAAGACACTCAGATGGCCTCCATAACCATCAGGGATGCAATGAGTTCAAAGACAAAACAACAAAAATAAAGGGCGGGGGGGGAGAGAGAGAGAGGGAGCCATTGAGAGAAATGTTGCATTAGCATTAGGGAGCTTCAAAATGAAAGGACCAGAAGGTTCCAGGAGAGCCTCAAAGGCCCCGAGTCTCCAACATGGGACTATGGGAAATGGGCTTTAATTAGAATGTGAAAGACTGAAAGAGAGGGGTGATTCAAACAGTGTCCGGCACAAGACCTATACAAGCTCAAGCCAGACGGAAGTCCCAGCATGGATGGAAGGTGGGCAGGAAGCGCCAGCCTCCGGATGAGGAGCTGTTACTAACTGGTTGCTGCTGGGAAAAGTTTTGAGAGCGTGTAAAGGTCCCGGGTCGGTAGGTACCATGTTCCAGTAGACGGTGTATGCGCAGCACAAATGGAAATCTGTGGGCTTGAAAAGGAAAGGAGAACTCGAGCTGCATAGATAGGAGAGTGGGGAGGTGGACTCGGGAAGGGGAGGGAATATGATCAGTATATGAAATTCTCAAAGGATCAATTCTTTAAAAATAAATAAAAGGAAAAGAAGGAACGATTCAGTTTAGAGTAATCCTGTATGTTGGAAAGAAATGGATTAGAGGTGGTAGAGTGTTTAGGTTGGGAATCTGGGTCACATTGCTACAGTCTGAGGGAGGAAAGGATTGGGGAGTAAAGATAGAAGCCAAACAAGATTGTGGGAAAAAATGGCGCAGCAGCGGAGTCCTGGGCCCACGCGGTAGCAGGCCCCAGGCCCAGGCAGCAGCCGGGACCTGCGAGGTGGAGGCTGCCTGGAGGCTTCCAGGCAGCCTGTGTCTCCTACTGGAGAAAGGTCCCAGGTTCCATGGGCTGGAGGCTTCGGCGGCGGCAGGCCCGCAGGCCCCAATGACACGAGGAAGTCCTTGGTTCCAAAAGGGTTTATTGTCATGGCGGATGGTAGATGGATCTGGAAGTACCCCCCAAACTCAGGGCAGGCCTGGGTTAAGTAGGGAGGGAGAAGTAGGAAGGGTCTGGGGAGGGAGCAATGCTTAATTGGCTCCACCCTCTGACCTTCATTAGTATGTAAATCCCTAGGGCCTGAGGCCTGTAGTTACACCCTCTACCTGTGCACTTTGGGAATCTGGTCACTGTACGGTTCACAATTGCCCTACGTAGTCGGTGAGGGGAGTAAATGGAAAGGATATGGGTGGAGTTCGCAAAGAAGAAGTCCCAAACAATAGATGGCTACCAAATCATTAATGCCAGCATGTTCTAGAGGCAAGAACCAGTACCCTTAACAGTCCCACAAAGATGGACTTGCAGCATTTAAGACCCTTTCTCTAAGAGGGTAGGGAACAAGGAACACTAGTGAAGGGAGAGAGATGAAAAAGGAGATAGCAGAGAGCGTGGGGAAAATATGTTCAGAGTATATTATATACTTGCATAAAAGTTGCCTTAGGTAACCCAGTATAATATAATTTTTCAAAGAGAGATGGAAACATGCAGATGGATCAAGACATATTCAGGTCATAGAACTTATGGGATGAGAAGGAGATGGAGAAGAGGAGGAGGAGGAAAAGAGGAGGCAAGACACGGGGTGAAAGATTATCATCAGCCCAGGGGGACAGAGGTGTTGACAAACCCATAGAAGCATCATGGTATAGTCAAGTTTCTAGGAGCACGTGTGCATGTATGTATATACGTGTGTATGCATACCTTGGGTTGCATAGATGGCTCAGTGGGTAAAGCACTTGCCATGCAAGTGTGAGGGTCAGAGTTCAAATCTCCAGAACCCATATAAATCCAGGTGCCATGGGACATGTGTAATCCCACTGCTCCTGTGTAGATTGGAGACAGAGACAGGGGCGTCCCCCAAAACTAATGGGTCAGCAAGCCTGCAAATGCAGCAGCAAGCAACAAATAGTTTCTGTCTCAAACTAAGTGAAAGGCACATACCAACATCCAAAGTTGCCTCCTGACCACCACACTGTCAATATGGGTACATACACATCTACACTCACACATGCCACAGACACATAAAATAATAATATATAAATATTATATATTAGATTATATTTTATATTATATTAAATAACATAATATATTATATAATAATATAAATATTATTTCATATATTTTCACTCCATATTATATAAAATATTTACATATATAAAAATAATATATATAATATATTATATATATTATTTGAGTCACCTCATTCTTCTCATCTTATAAGTTCTATGGCCCAAATATTATAACAATGTATATTATATACGTTATTATTTTACAGGCAGTGGTGGCGCACGCCTTTAATCCCAGCACTTGGGAGGCAGAGGCAGACGGATTTCTGAGTTCGAGGTCGGCCTGGTCTACAAAGTGAGTTCCAGGACAGCCAGGGATACACAGAGAAACCCTGCCTGGAAAACAAACAACAACAAAAAAAAACCCCAACCAAACAAAACATTATTATTTTACTTATTAACATACAAATATATTTGTTTTGAAACAGGGTTTCTCTGTGTGGCTCTGACTGTTCTGGAACTAGCCCGTAGATCAGACTGGCCTCGAACTCAGAGATCTGCCTACATCTGCCTCTCAAATTCTGGGATTAAAGGCTTGCGCCACCATGCCCAGCCAAAATGATAATCTTTTTAAAATTCTGTACATGTATGATGCAGACACAGCCTTCCTGGACATCTTGTGTAGAGGCACAGAGAGCGGCTCAAACTGCGCACGCTGAGAGAGGCTGGGGGTCTGGGGAACCGCCGGGAGTTGCAGCCGGAAGTGCTCCGTTCTCACGGTTGCAGAACCGTGCTTGGTGTGTTGCTTTTGGAACTTTCTGGGAAACGCTTTTCCAATTTGTGGTGTGTGAGGTTACTTTGTAGTTTTGGATTTTGTTTATTTTATAGGAGTAACCAAGGCTAGCTGGCCTTAACACTGTTATGCAGTCCAGGCTAGCTTCAAATTCATGACTCCTATGCCGAGCTTTCCAAGTGCTAGAACTACAGGTGTGCCTTACTATACCCTACTAACTTTCTGGAATTTTTATTAAAAAAATTTTTCACTCCACATTGTTTGAATCCAAGATGTAGGATCCATGGACACAGGATAAGAAGGGGCAACTATCCAGTGTACTTACTCACCTATGTGTTGCTTGCCTGCCTTGCTAGCTTGCCCCGCTAGCTTGCCAACTAGACCAGCATTAGGATGTGAAACAGTTCAAGTCCCAGCTCCCACCCACAGTACACTGGGGGAAGGAAGGGTAGATGGATAAACAAATGAGTAACTATGGAGAGATTTTAGTCAGGGGACATTTATAATCATATTCCATTTGGTATGGTCTCTGAGAAGGAACATGAGATTGAAGGTAGCAATCAGACACCAGGTGTCTTAGCTAGAGCTTCATTGCTGTGAAGAGACACCATGACCAAGGCAACTCTTACGAAGTTAAGCATTAAATTGGGGCTGAGTTACAATTTCAGAGGTTTAGTCCATCACCATCATGGTAGGAAGCACGGCAGCGTGCAGGCAGACATGGTGCTGGAGAAGGAGCTGAGAGTCCTTCATCTGGATCTGAAGGAAGCCAGGATAAGGGTCCCTTTCTACACTGTGTGCAGCTTGAGCCTAAAGTCCTCAAAGCCCACCTCCACAGTGACACACTTCCTCCAACAAGGCCATGCTTCCTAACAGTGCCACTTTCCACGGGTCAAATATACTCAAACCACCACACCGGGTAACCCAAAAAAGAGCTAGATTCCAGAAATATTTTTGATCAGAGCAAGAATATTAACTGACCAACTGGGATTAGAGTTAGCAATAGAGAGTAAATTCAAATTAACCCAACAAATATTGAGTTAATATTTTCAATAGGCAAGATATCATGGGAGAAAGGGATGGAAGCATAGACCAGATTGAATCCTAAGATTGTTATGTGACAAGCTGTGTACAGGCTGAAAGAGAGGTTTGGTGACTGGAAGAGGAGGGTAGAAAAACACTTAACTCTGTCAGTGGTCAAATTAGAGAAGGAATCACAGAGAAGAGGGTATTTAAGCTACTATTTTGAAAAACAGGTACAATTTCAAAAGCAGAAAACAGTGTGTGGCATGATGGGTTTTGGTTGCTTGCTTGTTTTTTGTTTCCCTAGTTTTGTTTTTTGAGACAGTGAAGCCCTGGCTGACCGTGAACTCAGAAAGGTCAGCTGTCTCTGCCTCAAGAATATTAGTATTTAAGGCTCACACTGCTTACTGCTCCTGGCATGAAAGATTTTTAATTTTGCTTCCTCTCCAATCACTTCATATATTTTTCAAAAACAATACACGTTTATTACATTTTAATTGTGTGTGCATCTGTGTGTGGGTGTGTGCATGTGTGTGTAGCTGTCCTTGGAGTCCAGAAGCATTGAAGATCTCGACTGGAGTTACAGCCAACCGTTGAGGCTCCTAGTATAGATGCTGGACCCAAACTCAGGTCGGCGTGTGTGCTCTTACGCACTGAGCCATCTCTCCCAACCACTTTACGCATTTAAAACCTTTTGTTTTATTATTTATTTTATGTGTACATGTGTGGACCTGAGTGAGTGTCTACACATTACACAGATATAAGTGCTTGCAGAGTCAAAAGAAGGATGTCCGAGATCCTAGAACTAGAGTTACAGGCAGTTGTAAACTGAGATATCCAATATAGGTAGGTGCTGGGAACCAAACCCAGGTCCTTTGCAAAAGCAGTGAATGTTCCTAATTGTTGAGCCATTTCCTTACCCAAATGGCTGGTGGAGTTGCTAATGATTTGAAAAATAGGTTAAGATTGATTGATTAACGGATTGATTGATTTATTCTTGAGGCAGAACCTTTTGAACACCAGACTGACTTTGAACTTGCTATGTAAACAGAAACTGGCCTTGAACTCCTGATCTTCCTGCCTCCACTTACTTCCCAAGTGCTGGGATTAAGGTATGTATAGGTACACCAGGCAGAAACTTCTTCTTATACCCCATGAAATAAAATAAAAATTAAATTATGAGAGAGAGAAAGAGTGATATCATCCATCCACCAACTTAATACTTTGGTCCAGAGCAAATGAACCACACCAAGATTTTTTGGGGGGGGTGGGGATGAGGGGGAGGAGGACAGGGAGGGATGAGGGGGAGCAGGACGGGGAGGGTGTTACTCAGCTTACACTTCCACATTGCTTGCTGTTCATCACCAAAGGAAGTCAGGACAGGAACTCAAATAGTGCAGGAACCTGGACACCAGGGGCCATGGAGGAGTGCTGCTTACTGGCTTGCTTCTCATGGCTTGCGCAGCCTGCCTTCTTATAAAACCCAGGACCACCAGTGCAGCGGTGGCTCCACCCACAATGGGCTGGGCCATCCTGAATTAATTGATCACTAATTGAGAAAATGTCTTACAACTTCATCTCATGAAGGCATTTCCTCAATCGAGGCTCTCTCCTCTCTGATGACTCTAGCTTGTGTCTAGTTGACACAAAACCAGCCAGTATGGAGTCCAAACATGGATTCCAACAGGGATGCACCATGAAGCTAACTAAGTGGAAGTTAATGCCTGCCACACCAAGGTTTCAAGAAAACACAAGCAAAAAATCGCGTCCTCATTCAGAAGGGGAACAGCTAAAGTTCTCCAAGCTAAGCCGCACTGACTCCTGGCCTTGGACCTGGGAGAGCAATTTTCTGCCAGAGCAATATTGTTTAACAGGCACATGGAGAACCTCGATAAGCAGGATTTCAACATAAGGGCTGGCAGTCATGTAGACTTGTAGAGATTGCCTACAATTTTAAGAAAACTGTCATACTAAGCCGTGTTTGGCTGTGTTATGTTATTAATACACATTCTTTCCTGTAAATTTTAGTTAACAGACGAGTAAAAGGAACCCGGCTTAAAAGATTGTTTCTAATGAATATAATGCTTTGTGCTCTGGCAAAACATATGCTTAGGTTATATAATTAGAAGACGGCCTCCTTCCTCCCTCCTCAGTGGCAGCACATGTGCAGCCAATAAAAGAGCTTATTATACCTGTGGGAGAGTCAGAGTCTGTGGGGCCGTGACTTATGTTTTATGACAGATTACAAAATCACTGCATTATGTTTGCTCATCTGTTTCCAAGCACCTAGCAGAGAGCTTGCGGTAGGAACTCTGAAATAGGATTCCCATCGGGGGTTAACTGCTGTTGGCACCTCGGGCAGCTCATGTCAGGCAGGTCTCTTCTGTCTGGCTTCTGTCTCTCTTGGTAGTGAACTGTCCTCAGAAAAAGACTCAGGCCTCAGGCCACAACCAACTCCAGGAGGACCACAAACAAAGTGGGACAGCAGCCACTCCTGTAATCCCAACATCTGGGAGGCAGAATCAGGAGGATTGCTATACCCTGGGCTACACAGTGAGACCCTGTCCAAAAAAAAAAAAAAGGCATAAATGAATCTGAAATCCTTGTGGTCCCATCATAGAAAAGAAATAAAGTATACTGTCCCCTGTGCCCTGTGACTTGCCTTCTCTTTCTGACTATTTTTTTTTTTTTTTTTAATCTCTCTCTGGGTCCTCATCTATCTCTTTCCTACTGGGGACAGATTTCTTATGAAATACATTTAAGAAGACAGAAGAGGCCCATCTCCACCAACTTAGTTGACATTAATGGTCATCATTTCAGACTAGAAAGCTGGGAAGTTGTGTGGCTGAACTGACAAAGAGATGGTTTCCAGAGAAGTCAACTTCATTTCCTCAGTGCTCTCTGAAGTCTTCCTCTCTTATGGCCTGCTTTCCCAGCAACCCCTGCCACACTCTATGTGGGAAGGGAGGGGTGACATTCCACTGGCCTGCTGCCTCTGCCTTTTCTGCTTCATTTCTTTAACCACCCCAAACAGCCATGTGACCCGACCTGCAGGTCCTTAGTAATTCGTGGGTACAGGGGGGATCGCAACCTGGAAGAATGAGCGAGAAAGAAGAAGGACTCAAGGAAGCACCCAGCTTGTCAAGAGTCATGTATTTGGGTGCAAAGCACCTTTTTATAATGCATTTTACAAGGGGATGGGGTGAGAGAGACCAGGTGGTGGGAAAGTACAGAATCTTCTTGGCCTGTGCCCTGGAACAATAGGTGGTCTACCTGCCTTTCTTTGAGATATGGTACACTGCTTTTCCTATCTGTAGTTGCCAACCCATTCTCTGCTTTTCTTAGAGGACATGGTACACTGCCTGAGAACAGCTTACTGCCGTCAAACAGAATCTGGTGGTTGCCAGGCTGCAGGGGGCATTGTGCAGGTGGAGGAAGTTAGGGGGTGAGGGTAGGGGGCAAGGGTCCTGGCTTCCAACAGCCATGAGTTTATGAAGAAGAAATCAATTGGGGAATGGGTCAAGGAAAATCATGTTCATAAAATGTAATGAGCAAGAGTAAAACCACACTTTTCAGGTACTGTGGTAATATCTAGAGCTTAGACTGGCTCCCCCAGCACAGCGGCAGCCATTTTGTTCCATGCCTGCCAGTCATTTCATTTTGTTACTGACACAGAAATAAAGCTTGGCTCAGAGCAGGGTCAAGCTGACCACATACCCTGTTATGTTCTGAGGTTTGTTAATCCTAAGAAATTCCACCACCATAAGGTCCGCTTAGGACCAATCAGAATAAAGGTCAGTTAGAACTGTCCTGTCTAGCTAGCCAAAATAGCGTGAGTGAGAGCTGACCACTGGGCAGCACTTCCTGCACCTGCACATGAGCTCATGGTGGGTTTTGCCTTTATAAACTGGCCCTAGGAAACATTCACGGCCACAGTGAGCTTCTGAGTCTGGTCTGTGGTCTCAGTTGATCAGTCCTGGAGCAAATGCTCAATAAACTATCTCTGTCTGACTGAGATCAATGTATATGTGGTTTGAGGGGTGATTCCTGGACCCTAACCCCTATATCCATGGGGACTTGGAGAAGCCAACCTGCTTCCCTGTGGTGGATGAAGAGGCTATCCCCAGGAAGATGCCAGAGCAGTTACAAAATCACTCTGTGGCAGAAATTTCCCTGCCCAATCTATTTGCCGTGCAAGGCCTATGATTGGATAGGGAAAAGTGAGGCGGAGCTAAGGGAGGCATAGGAAGGCAGAAACTGGAGAGAGAAGAGGCAGCGGAGGTGGAAGCTGACTTTAACCAGCCTGGCTTTAACCAGCCTTTGGCAGAGATGATATGAAAAGGTTAGGATAGATGAGATAACTTATCTATCTGTGTGGGCATCTGGTGATTTGAGTATTTGCTGATATATAAATCTTTTTGGTTAACTTTAAGCATTAAGAATCTTATTGTCGGCGGTGGTGGCGCACGCCTTTAATCTCAGCACTTGGGAGGCAGAGGCAGGCGGATTTCTGAGTTTGAGGCCAGCCTGGTCTACAGAGTGAGTTCCAGGACAGCCAGGGCTACACAGAGAAACCCTGTCTCGAAAAAACCAAAAAAGAAAAAAAAAAAGAATTTTATTTCTACCGGGTACTGATATTGTGATATCTATCGCAAGGCTGGCGGTTATTGTCTGGGGTTAAGCCAAGCACTGTCGGGGTGGCAGAGTTGGCCCAGGGGCCATGCCTAGAGACGAAGAGGCCGTGGAGCTGGCCGGCAGAAGCAGCAGCCACTGAGGCAGCCAGCTGGTGCCAGACTCTAGTGCGAGAACATGGCGTCAGAGCTGGGAGCCAGCGGCCGTCCATTTTGAATATTAAGAAATGAAAGGAGCCTGGAAAGACCTTGGAGCTATATGGTGTTACCCAGAAGGCTCTATATCCATAAGATAAGGAGCAAGCCCTGAGCCCATTGGGTGTCTCTCCAGAGTCACTTCTCTGAAGACTGACGTTATATTGTTCCTACATCGTCTTTGTACTCTCATGGCTCTTGAAGCCTGTTAATGGATCTTTCAGGACAGCTTGCCTTTGAACTCTACTCTTTTTTATAAAGAGGTATTAGCCCTCCTGCTCTGCCTACATAGTGGTCTCTGATGTGAGCAGAGAAAGCAAAAAGATACTTGTAGGCAGAAAATGAAGGAGCTGGGTCCCGAGCATTTGGTGGCATGTAGACGGTCAGCACACATACCTAGACTTAATTCATTGCTTTCACCAGCTCGCTGTGTGGTTTCAGATAAGATACTGAGCTTTCCTGAGTCTTGGTTTCCTCAGTGCAAAACTGAGTAGCATAATTGGAAGGAAAACCAAAACCATTTAAAGAATGTTCACAGGAAGGGAAAGAAACAGCTGAAATGCTTGCCTCTCAAGCCGAAGGACCTGAACTGACCCCAGCACCACTTACCATGCCAGGTGTTGGGGTGTGCCCTTGAAATTCCAGGAGGTATTTTGACCAATTGTGGGGTTCTATACTGTTCTTCTTCTATTTCAAAGAGAAGTTTCCTTAAATAAGGGGTGATGCTATATTTTTCTATGGGAATAGGGTAAATATTTAGAACGCAGTTAGGAATCATGCTGGTTTAGAAAAGTGAGAGTAATATGTTCTCCTCTCCTCTCAGCCTCTGGGAGGCAACCAGGGGTGAAGGCAATAGCTTACATTGTTCTAAATTGTTTGGGGAGTCTCTCAGACTCCCCTGACTAACAACACATAAAGAAGATATCTCATGTCTGGGAATAGAGTTCTTATTAGAAAGGCCATGGCTTTGGAGGGAAGCATTGTCTTCCCCAAGTGATGGAACTTCCATTTAAACTGTATATGTACATGTATACACATATAATTATAATATATAATCATATGTAATCATATGTAATTTTAGGTAAATAAAAAATAATGATCCCTATGGCTTTTTCAAATGTCTTTAGTATCGTTTACCCTCATTCTGCTACTTCTTTTTCTCCCCAATATAATCTTTTTATTATATGGGAATTTCACCAATGCACCCAGATTACATTCACTTCCCAGTTTTCCCAGGTCCACTTCCCCTCCCTTGCGGCCTCCCCCAAAGAAAAAGAGAAAAAGAAAAAAAAAAGAAGAAAAAAACCCACAAAGTCCAATTTGTGTTGCCCATCTACCCACTGGAGCATCGTCAAAACTCCCAGTGGCCAGCACCTCAAGGAAAATAGAGTCATTCCTACCCCAACCCCTGCCAGGAGTCATCACTGTGAGCTACACTGCGGGACCCCTATCACAAGTTTGAAGGTTTTCTTTAACAGCTTTCTGTCTAGACTGTTTCTTTTACTTTGGGTGTGGGGAGTGGGGGCTGGAGGGGTCACAGAAGGCTTCTATGTCTCTCATTCTCAACTGGGAATCTGCACCATCAATACCACTGTCAGCAGTAGCGTGGATCATGGACTTGCACTGTGGCAGTACAGACCATGGACCTCAGCATAGGCCTTGTCTGCAGCAGGGACCACAGACACCATCATGGCGCACAGGCCACAGATACAGCATGGCCTTTGGCAGCAACCTGGCCACAGCTTCAGGTAGCAGCACAGACCATGGACCTCAATATGACCTTCAGTGGTAACAGGACCTCATCCACACGGCCACCAGTCTCAGCTGGACCATGGACACTAACAGGCCCTTGGCAGCAGTATGGACCACGGACATCCACATGGCCTTCAGTGGTAGCGTGGGTCACTGACACCATTGTGGTCCTTGGCATGGCCTCCTGTGGTAGCTCAGACTACCAATATCCATATGGACCTCAACGTGGCCTGTGGAGGCTGTAACAACCACAGACACCAGCACGCCTGCTGAATTTAGCACGGATCACATATACCAACATGGCCTCTGGTTGCAGGATAGACCTTTGAGGTCTTTTGAAGAGTTCCAATACTGAAAATGAGCTAGTCCATCTTAGATATCCTGTCAGAGCAATTGGATAGCTGAGCAGAGTGTTGGGGGCTGGGTAGGCAAAGCCTGTGCAAGCTCCAGGCTGCTGCACACCATCCTGCCCAACTCTACTCAGCAAGGGCATGCTCTCCCGTCCACCGAAGCCTTCTCCCACACCGGAAGCCAAATCACTGTCACATCTCTAGTTCCGCCTTTCTCCACCGCGCAGTGTGCCACCCCATTCCTCCATCTTTTCCACCTCTTCATTATATATTTGTTCATCCAAGTGGCATTACAAACTGCAGTGTGTCAACAGCAGTATATATATATGTATGCATATATATATATGTGTGTGTGTGTGTGTGTGTGTGTGTGTGATTTTCCCCAAACAGCTTTACATGCAAATACTCATAGCAATGAGCATTGGTCTGGTTCAAGGTTTCTAAAACGCCATAAATATGGACCATCAACAAAGACTGATCTCCGATACCCTGCTGTAGCTCAGAGTCTGGGTGATCTTGAGGCTAGGTAAGGCATCTGGATACAGGATCCATGTAAGCTCCAGGCACCGCACCTTCCTGCCATGGTGCCAACCACCCTGAGGCTCACCAGGCACCACCACCGCTCCCCTCCTTCCAGCAGGGGAAGCAGCCCCGCGGTGGCTCCATGCTGACGCTCGCCAGAGCTCTAAGCTTCCATACATCTCCCTGTCTTCGGTGCCAGCTGTCCTGTGGCTCACCAGGCGTGACCATTGTGCTTGTAGCCCGCGGACAGCACTGCTGCCCTGACTCTTCTTCCAGCAGGGCAAGCAGCGGTGGCGTTCCATGCTGCAGGTTGGCGTTCAGTATGCCATGTTCTTTGTGCACGGTCCCTGTGCTCTCCCATTAGGCTCCCATACCCTTGCGTTCTCGAGGTTCTACGCCGCCATCTTTCCTTCCAATTTGATGAAACCACTTTTTTAAAAGCATCTGCCCATCTTTTTAAAGTTGCTCCTGAGAAACTGTGATGATCTGCAGATTCCTTCTCATAGTAGGGAGGTGCTTTGGCTCGGGCTTGGATCTGTTGCCGCGACTCCTCCACTTGGCTGTGGAGCTGAGGGCGAGGCCAGGAGGGGACATCAGCTTGGCAGGTGGTATCGCCCATCTGTGCACCAGGCCCCGATGTGCTGCTGGTTGTCAGCTGCAGACTGACACGGATCTCAGGAACCACTTCCCACTTCTGTATTGGTTTCCCTAAGCCTTCCCATTTAAAACCCCCAGCATCGTGTTCCCCCTTTTCCCTTCATATCACCTGTATCCTGCTGCTCCTCGGTCTCTACACCCACCGCATGATCCCTTTTTACTTTCCTGGCTTCTGTGATACTCCAGGGACAAATAAATTCCCACAGGAAGAAATGGGCAGAGACACAAATAGTTAAAGGAATAAACTTAGTTATTTCATGCCAGTGCTGAGTCGAGGTGATGCCTGATTGGGGGTGGGGGGAGAGCCTCCAAAAGAGTTCCTTGGGAGGAGAAGAAGCGAGTCCAACAACGGGAGAGTGCTCCAGCTCAGTAGCATAGGTTAGGCCAGGAAAGGGTCCTGAATCAGGCCACAGAAAGTGAAACCTGTTTGGCTTTTAAATTTTAGTTTATTTACTATTGGGGTGTGTGTGTGTGTGTGTGCTTGTGTGATGAGTTTAAGTGTTCCCACCTTCCACAGTCAGCTCTTGGGACTGAACCCGATTGTCAAGCTTGAGAGGCAAGCGAGTTTATATACCGAGCCTTGGTGTTTTTTGTTTTAATCTCAAAAATTGACAATACAGAGGCTTAGAAATGGCCAAAAAAAAAAAAAGAAAGAAACTAAAAAAAAGAAACACACGGTGACTAGAGCTTTCCTTCTTTTTAACTTTTTTAAACCCCCCCCTTTTTTTTTTGGTTTGGTTTTTCGAGACAGGGTTTCTCTATGTAGCCCTGGCTGTCCTGGAAATCACTAGGTAGACCAGGCTGGCCTGAATTCAGAAATCCGCCTGCCTCTGCCTCCCAAGTGCTGGGATTAAAGGCGTGCCACCACTGCCCGCCTTTTTTACCCTCTCATCCTTGGGACTGAACTCAGAGTGCATGCCCCCCAGGCAAGCACTGTATGGCTCTGTATATCCCCAGCCCCCTTTCTCTTTCCTAATATCTTAGAGAGAAAAGCAGGGCAGCATCGCACACCCAAAATGTCTGAGGGTAGGAGCCCAAAGACTGGGTCCCCATTGATAGGTAACAAGTCATTTCACACTTCAGAGCCTCAGTTTCTCTTCTGGGAAGTGGTAGTTTGGGAACCTGAGTGTCTCGGAGTCTTCTCAGTCTAAAAGTGAATCTAGAAAATGAGGAGTTGTTTCTAAAAAAGTATAAAGGGGAGACCATAAAAGCGAGGGCAGCAAGAAGACACAGAACCAGAGGCAAGCAAAGATTCTAGCAAGTTCTCAACATTGCTTCATGAAGCCAGCCTGCCTTCAGTTGAAGCTCTTTCATAGCTAAGCTAAGAATGAGCACTTGATCATTTCTCTGTGTAGCTGCTGGCAGTCTCATGCTGCTGAATGCTAAAGTGAGAAAAAAAACAAGAAGCAGAGAGATAAGAGAAAAAAGCAAAATGCTGGGTGTCCAGACAATGAGGGTTAGCCCTCGACATACAAAGGTGACTGCCCCTCCTCCCCTGGCATATTGACCTCGAACTCCAAGAGGATCGCAGAGCCTGGAGAGATGGCTCAGCAGCCCAAAGTATTTGCTGGGCAAACTTGACAATCTGAGTTCAAAGCCTGGATCTCACAGTGGAAGGAGAGAGCTGGCTCCAAAAGATGTCCTTGAACTCTACATGTGAGTGGTGGCATGTATACACACACACACACACACACACACACAAATTCCATGGACGCGTCAGGTAATCTTTATTCAAAAGCATTCAATACAATATTATCCTGATAAACTTTCTCTGCAGCTTTTACTCAACACTCAAGAGGCAGAAGAAGGCAATCTCTGTGAGTTCAAGTCCAGCCTGGTCTACATAGCAAGTTCCAGGGCAGCCAGGGCTACATACTACTACTCCTCTCATCATCATCTGTCTAAAAAAAAGAAATAAATTTCAACAACAGATGGTTGCTCTATAGACATTTTGAGAAGTGAAACTTAGAAGTTTCTTGGCTCTGAACTCAGTCTTGCTATCCAAACAGGTTAGGATTCATTTCAGGCCAAGCTATCCTGAAACATTTATCTGGAGTTTGTCTCACTGTGTAGAGGCCAGACCTAGGGAAAGAGTTCAGAACTTGCTAACAAAGACCTAGAAAATCTTACCAAATGTATTCATCTTTTAAAGAAATCAGGCCCTAAGCTTAGCAGGCACATAAGCAGTAATTCCAGCATGTGGCAATAAGAGGCAGTATAAGGGCTGAAGCAAGCTCTTGGGAGGCCTGCAAATGAGCCATGGAGTAGCTTCGAAGGATGTCGGTGGTACAAAGAGAAACAGATAAACTATTGGATATAGGCTAGATTGATAGAGAAGTCTATACACTAGAGGTCAAACCCATCAGGAGAGGGAGCAAGCCTGAGTAAGACACACAGGCGTGGCGGCCTCATGGGTCATTAGTATCTGTCCAATGAGGTGAAAGCTGAGAATTTCGTTTGGCACATGCTGTAAGTTCTATCACCTCCGGGGAAATATGCACTTAAGGAAAAAATAACTGTCAAGAATCAACAAGGGTAAACTATATTCTGGATGGACAGACCTTTGGCTATCCTTACAGAACTGGGGGCTTTCCATTGCCTCTATACGAGGCTAATTGGGGGTTAATTACAACATTTTAAGGAGATTGGCACATACTCGGGAGAAAATCTCTGCCGCTGCCACCACGTCCCCTCTCCCTCCCGCCTCCTCTTCCCCCTTCAGCTTATATCTTTTCTTGCCTTGCGGTGGTGGTTGACGTGATTGCTGTTGAGGACCTGAGGTTTGGTGCAGGATTTCTCCTCAGCTGTTTCTGACTACACCTTGACCTAAAGAAACCTGCCTCCCCCTCCAACCTTCTCGCTGCACAACCCTGAACAGTGGGCGTGGTTGAAGTCTCCAATAAGCTGTTAGAGTCTCTCCTTGAGACCTTGAGGCAGGATCTGTCCCTGGCAGTACCGGTGAGAGAGACGGGGAGGAGGAGACTGGAATGAGCAGAATAGGATATTCACAAGGACAGAGGGAGAGAGACTGTCGGCCCGTCCTCTTCTGAGCAATGAGTCTTACTTACTTCTGAAGAGGGAACTCTTCAGAGCCACGCAGAGAAACAGTGTAAAAAGTTACTGGTCCTCAACCCAAGAAAGGTTGTGCCCAACTGTTCATAAGAAACTCTCGTTTCTCCCCAGAGGAACGCTTCCATTTACTTAGCCTCTGGAAAGTTATGAGCGCTACCAGCCTAAGGAGTCTGCTCTCAGAGGCACCTTTTAAAAGCGATTGCACTACGTAGCCAAGGGAACTAGGGCATGCTATCTGCAAGACTGGCTGAAGTAGAGGGAAACGTGTCCACTTTTGTAACCAACCTGGACTTTTCATGGACTAGTAGAATCCTTTATTAAAACAGACAAAGAAACAATAACTATTTCATTTAAAGGAATATGCAATTCAAGTTTTTCGTAAATAAAATGTTATTGCCTACATGTGACCAAGTTCCATGTTGATTGGTTATATTTGGTAATCCTTGATTTTTCAGCTTGGATCCTACTTGGGTGCTTATCTGGGCTCCAGCACACCCCCAGTGTCATAATCACTAGATCAAAGGTCTGTGAGATCAGGTGATCCCGCTTTTGTTGGGTCACCGCTGCAGCCTCAAGACCTGGCACACTGCCTGCCTTGTCTTAGGGGACAAATGATATTTCTTCAGTAAGCAAACGAGAGGACTTTATCCAGCACCAGAGCTTTGACATAAACTGAATTGGGTAGGATTAGTTCTAGAGTGGCTGAAAGAGATGGAATTTAAGGGATAAATTCGAATTAAAGAGCAAGAGGGAGTGACCACCACGGGGTATCAAATGTGTGTGTTTGCTCCCCTGGAGGGATTTCTATAAAGCCAAATCAGAGCAAAGGGGAAAGCTCAGGAGGGAGCTCATGAATTTCTGGGGAACTTGTGGTGTGTGTGAGAGGCAAGGAAAGGACTCAAAAGCAAGAGGAATGTGGGGGCCTTGGCATGACGTTAGTCACTTGATGTACAGTCAGGTTGCCTAGCTTAAAGTTATTTGACTATGGTTCTCTACCTCTCTGAAATCAGATTTCTGGGTGTGGTTAAAAAATGTCAAAGCAACACAACACTACAGGTCTTTAAAATGAGATCCACCAGTGTTCAGAGAATTCAGTTCGGAAACCACAGTCCCTGAATTGTACTCTTCATTTTTTCTGTATTGATTTAATGGGAAATTAATAGGATTTTGTGAAAGAAAAAAAATATGTTAAGCACCTCACTTTCTTTCTCAAGGGTTGTATTTGTTTTTATGTGTGTGTTACCTGTACATATATGTGCACGCTGGTGGTCACAGAGGGAGAAGAGGTCCTGGAGCTGGAAGGGGTGCAGTTTGCTCTTAACCACAGAGATATTTCTCAAACCCTGGAGGGTTTTGTTTTTGTTTTGTTTTGTTTTTGAGACAAATCTCACTTTAGTAGCCTGGGCTGACCTGTTTCTCCCTCTAGAGTGCTGGGACTAAAGGAGTTCACCACCAGGCTCCACCTCCTAAAAGTCGTCACATTTTTCAAATTACATTTATTTATTAGTGTATGTATGTGCATGCACGCATGGGTACCTCTGTGTGTGTGTGTGTGGTGTGCGGCGCGCACACACGCGCACGACACACCCAAAGGAAGGTCAAAGGACAGCTTTCAGGAATCATTGTCTTCTTCTACATATGGGTCCAGGAATCAGGCAGTTCACAGGCTGAATCATCTCATAACCTTTTTACTTTTTGTGTAGCAAACAAAAGCCAAAATGAACATTTAAAGACTCAAAGTACATTTTAAAAATAAGACAGTTTCAAAAAAAAAAAAAAAAAACTTTTGGGCAGTGGTGGCACAGCCTTCTAGTCACAGCGCTTGGGAGTCAGAGGCACAGCAGGCAGGCAGGCAGGCAGATTTCTGAGTTCAAGGCCAGCCTGGTCCAGAAACCGAAAAAAAAAAAAAAAAAAAAAAAAAGACAGTTTCTTTGTTTTATTTTGTTTGTTTATTGAAGACCCAGAACTTCTATACTCTTTTTGCTTGGTCGGTTGGTTAAGTTTTGTTCTTGTTGTTGTGTTTGTTTGTGACAAGGTCTCATCATGTAACATAAGCTGACCTTGACTCATTATGTAGTCAGGCTGGCCTTGGAATTTTTCATCCTCCTGTCTCAGCTTCTTAAGGCTGATATTGCAATATATCCATCATACCCAATAGTTTTTAATTAGATAGATAGATAGATAGATAGATAGATAGATAGATAGAAGATAGAAGTTTGACATACTTTTTAATGGTCAGTAAAATAACATATATGATGTGTTACTTTATACACAACACACACACACACACATTACTTTACTGACCATTAGAAAAATATAACAAACTGCTTTCTAAAAGAATAGGAAGTTAGAAAAGTAGTATTACCAAACTAGAACCTAAAAGAAAAAAGTCATATTTAAATATGACTTAACTACATGGGCTTGAGAGGTCTGGGGGTTAAGCACACACTTTGCCTTTGCAGAGGACCTGGGCTCAGTTCCTAGCACCCACGTGAGATGGTTCACAAGAGCCCCCAGCTCTAGGTGATCCAGTTCCTTTGTATGGCCTTCACTGCACCTGCATACATGTGGTGCACCTATATACACTCAGGCACATACACAGGACACATAAAACAAAAATAAATTAATATATATTTAATGACCTAACACCAAAACAGATTGCAATAACGTTACTCTTCACCACCAGCATGTCTTCAAGATGCAATCTACATTTTAAGTGCATATGTTAAGTGCACCAAACGAGGAGGAGATTGACCACCAGCACAAATAAGACCAACATTCAAGCAGCTTTACAGTACATTCTGTGGTTACAGGGATGTGATGCAGCCCAATTCCTAGCAATAGAAACTTAAGTTTTATAGTAAACAGAAACCTAACTGAACTATCTATCAAAATGGCTCTTGACCACAAAATGAAGTCCAGCTGGTTCTCATTCCCCTCTTGTCTTATGTGTCCCCATCAAATCCTTGATAGGAAATTTCCATTTCTCGTTGCTGAAGGGGGCGGATAATGCCATTGAAGAGTATTTTAGCATTTTCTCTTTGAGGAAAACAAAATTGTGATGCATGAGAAGATTCATGGCCTATCATGAGGGACACTGGGAGGAGTATTAGGGGACCTGCAGAGGCGGAGTCAAAGGTAGCTAGCTGGAGGGATCAGTTGAACAGGCACTGGTACCAATTGCTTCCCTCCTGTTGTTCCAAGCATTTAGTTTTGACAGGTACCTTTTTGATAGTGAGAGAGCCTGGAGGCCAGTATATGTCCTGGTCTGCCAATAGAATTGTACATCGCCATTCTGTCCCCTTTGCTGGGAGCTTCTTTGGACCTAACACTGCAGCCTTTGTTGAGGATAAGGGGCAATGTACTCTCTTCTGTTACTGCTTCTCTGCTGAAGTTAGGACAACAGTATCAGGACCTAGGAAAGCTGGAAGGTTAGTCAAAGGCCCGGAGGGCATTCATCAGAAGCATCTGGTTAGCTGACCCAGCTAAAGAGACTGGGAGCAGTCATATCAGCCGGACTGGGCACGTCAGCTTTCAGCAAGTCTAGGGCGCTCTGGTTTTACAGGACTGCCTGGCACTGGCATGGTGCAGATCACTTCTGGAGCAGTTTGCAGTCTGCGGCTGATTCCTGGATGGTGTCTGTCAACCAAGTGGGAATCTGCTGAGGCATTTACAGACTAGGGACAGAGGTTAAAGTTTATGAACTCTCAGAACCTGAAGCTTACAAAGGAGATCAGTAAACTGAGGGAGTAGACTCATGCCTTTGAGTCAGAGTATAAGTTTAGGCACCCAAAAATTATTTTGAGGTAAGAAACATCGTTTTTATTTGTGCAGAGGGCATGTGTTGTGCCTTGTGTGTGTGGTGTGCCGTTGTTGTGCTCTGTGTGTGTGGTGGGTATATGTGTGTAGTGTTGTGTGTGTGCCCTGTGTGTGTGCCCCTGTGTGTGCTTGAGTGTGTGTATGGGTATATGTGTGTATGTGTGTGTATGAGACAAGAGATGCTTTTCAGCATGATGAGAAGCATTTTTAAATATCAGAACTCCATTGAGTAATATGCTAAAACTTTTAATTTTTGACATCATGTATTATTTTTGTTCTATTTTTTTTTTATCCAGTCAGTTACCATGAAACACAAATTGTCGATTACGAATAAAGGAATAGTAAAAAGCTACATTGAAATCTGGCTTTGTGGGTTCATTTTTCTCACCAGGAGACAGAATAGCTCTAGAAAAATCAAGGTCTGGTTTTTTATATATGAAATGTAGTGATCATGCAGCTGCTAAACTGGTAAGACTACAGTTAGCTTTAACATCATCAGCGATCCGAGAAGTATAAAACATAACAAGAAATATAAAACAAATGACCTCTGTATCAACTGACTGAGACTCTATAATGACGATACCAGCTACCTAGACGAATATCATCTCATCCAGTGGTGGTCTCTGTGACTTTGTTGGGGGAGGTGAGCAGAGGTTATAGGTCTTTAGCTGTCATACAGGGCAGTGTTACATCTTTAGTTGCTGCAGAGGGTAGCATTAGCTTTTGCTGTCAGACCCAGAAGGTCTGAGATATTTTCCTGTGGAGGAACTTGGAAAAACTGACCTACTGTGATGAGGCAGAGTGGAGCAGTCAACTCAACAATATCCACAGTTTGGGCGGGGCCCTGGTGGCCAGGGAGGGGAGCCATGAAGTTGTTCTTCACTCAGTGGTTAGTATCATCATAATCTAGTACAGTCAGCTCAGTCCCATTGTCTTCTTTGGAGAACCTTAGGGTTGCTTCTATGAGCTGGCATACTCATCTATCATGGGAAGTCTTTTCATTAAATATTTCACATGCCATATTCAGCAGAATTAGATTTTGAGGACCATTGTCTATTAAGTATACCTGATTTTAAATAACTTTTGTTTGTAGTTACTTGCTTTAAATTTGACCTTGAAAACATTTGTATTTAGCATGACTACGAGTATAGGTTTGAGCATATTAAAGAATCTGATCATTTATAAGGTGACTGACTTTTAACTTACATGCCTTGATCGTCTTTAACAGTTTATAATAAGTTAGCAGCTTTTATTTATTTTTTTTTTATTTTTAGGATTTGTATTTTTATCCCTGTTAAGTTTAACCTTTAAAAATCACAACTTTTGAATTGAAGCTCTTTTAGTATGTAAATACAACTTTAAATCATAAATACAGCTCATTTGGAGACAGGCAACTTTGTTTTCCTGGACCTTTCATAGTGCGTCATCGCAGAGCATCAAAGATTGCTGTATGACTCAGTTTATCAAAACAGCTAAAGTTTAACAAAGTCAGCAAAGACAAGAAGGCTAGACATGCATTATTTAGTCAGTCTCTGTTAGCCTGAATAGACCTTTGGTAAGGAGAGACAGATTACTCAGTCTGTTGTCTACATCATAAGATAGAAATGTCTCCGTTATACTGTCAGCCAGCATCAAACCCTAAGCAAAGATTGATAGCCCTAACCCTGAAGGTGACCTAGGCTGATTTCTTTTTTTTTCTTTTTTGTTGGGATAAATTTTTTGTGCACTGTCTAAAGGTTGTATTCTTCAAATATTGATTTCTGTACTGGCAGAGAGTTGAGTACCGGCCTGACTGTGGTATCTTATTTAACAGATACCTCTTTAAAGAGCTCAGCAGGAGAGGAAAGGCAGAGACTTCGGGCAGAGACAGTTACTGCAGGAAGATTAGGTGCTGGAAACTCTGCCAGCTGAAGAAACAGGTGCTGGGACTGAGTGAGAGGTTAATGGGCCACATGGCAGTCATGGACTGAACAAATGGGTCAGTTAAGTTAGGGTTTTTTTTTTTTTTTGTCCTGTCATTGATTGACAGGCACGAACGGGGATTCGAACTTGGGAGAGACTGACAGACAGACGGCCGCCTCCGACTCCGGAGTGCCGCGACTACTGCGGTGCGCCACCGCTGGCCGCATGCTTAAGCTTTCATAAGTGATAGTAAATCTCTGTGTCATTATTCAGATCTGGAAGGTCTGAGACAGTTTAGCTATACTTATTTATGTATTTATTTACTATTATTTATTTATTTACTTTTACAGTTTCTGTCCTTGTTAGGGTTTCTATTGCTGAGACAAAGCACATGACGAAAAGCAAGTTGGGAGGAAAGGGTTTATTCCACGTATGCTTTCACCGAAGTCAGGACAGGAACTCACACAGGGCAGGAACCTGGAGGCAGGAGCTGATGCAGAGGCCATGAGGGGTGCTGCTGACTGGCTTGCTCCCCATGGCTTGCTCAGTCTGCTTTCTTATGAACCCAGGACTAACTACAAGCCCAGGAATGGCTCCACCCACCATGGGCAGGGTCCTCCCTCCTGATCACTCATTGAGGCGGTTCCTCAATTGCGGCTCCCTCTGCTTTGATGACTCTAGTCCTTCAAGTTGACACACAAGCCCCAGAACAAGCGTCTCTTCTCTTTCTTCCCTACTTGGTTCTGCTTCCGGCAGCGTTTTCTGTCTTCCTCCTTTTAAATGGATTTCTCAGGCCTACTCCTCTGGGTCCTATGCTGCTACATTCTATTATCTCAGCAATATATCTGGCTATAGCCCTCTATTTAAAGTGAAAACTAGATTTGGAAAAATTATTTGAAAAATCTTTACATATATCAAACCACTGACGTTTGCAGACTCAATGAATTTTGAGACCATTCAAGGACAAACATTTAGTTTAATCCATGAGATTATTCTGAGATAAAGCTGACACCCAGAAACCTGTTATTTGGCCTTTTTTTTTTTTTTTTGTTTTTGTTTTTTTCGAGACAGGGTTTCTCTGTGTAGTCCGGGCTGTCCTGGAACTCGCTCGGTAGACCAGGCTGGCCTCGAACTCAGAAATCCGCCTGCCTCTGCCTCCCAAGTGCTGGGATTAAAGGCGTGCGCCACCACCGCCCGGCTTTTTTTTTTTTTTTTAATGTATTTATTTATTTGTTTTTTTCTACACAGGGTTTCTCTGTGTAGCCATGGCTGCCCTAGAACTCACTCTGTAGACCAGAGATTCACAGCCTCTGCCTTCTGAGTGCTGGGCATAAAGGGTTTTTCTTGTTGTTGTTATTGTTGTTTATTTGGTTTTGCCTTTTGTTTGCTTATGTGCCACAGCTTAGCCATTTTTCAAAGAGAAAAGAATTTGCCCTGACTGAGGAATAAAATTTATGATATTTTTAATCATCGTAACTTTTCAGGGTTGTTTTCCATTTTCTTTGTTGCTCAGGCATTGTATCAAATAACATTACAAAGATAAAGGAGAGAATCGCCTACGTTCCCTGTTTGTGATGCTTTTTATTTGTATGTAAGTATAGCTTAATATCTTACTTATCAAATATATGTTGTTTTTAAATTCTAATTTTTATAAACTTTTTTTATAGTTTTTGTCCTCAGCTGTGACTCTTATTTTTATGACAAAAATTATTATATAAGAATCCATTTCAGTTTAAAATATCTTGGAGACCTTCTGGTTTTTTTAAAAAAATTATTTTTTTTCCTTGTTTGTTTGTTTGAGACAGGGTCTCTCTGTGTAGCCCTGGCTGTTCTAGAACTTGCTCTGTAGAGCAGGCTGGCCTTGAACTCATAAAGACAGCAAAAAAAAAAAAAAAAAGAAAGAAAGAAAGAATACACAGAACACAGACAGCTCACACAGTTAGAAGAGATCAAAGACAAACTGTGTGCTCGCCGCTGTCATTCCTACATTTAACTAGAGCTGACGGATTTCCGTCTCTGCTCCCTGTACAATGAGGTCCAGAGGCATCCCTGTGACTTCTTCTGAGGGTCTGTAAATGGGGGACTTCAAACACAGAACAAGACATGAGGCCAAGAACTAGGTGGGCAGTGCAGTGTCTCACTAGTGCCCTGGACAGGAGCTCATGTGTCTCCTCAGATATCTCACTGATCGCAGATGCTATCCCAGCAGAACCAGAACCAGATCTCCTCAGATACCTCACTGACTGCAGATGCTATTCCAGCAGAACCAGAACCAGATCTCCTCAGATACCTCACTGACTGCAGATGCTATCCCAGCAGAACCAGAACCAGATCTCCTCAGATACCTCACTGACAGCAGATGCTATCCCAGCAGAATCAGAACCAGATCTCCTCAGATACCTCACTGACTGCAGATGCTATCCCAGCAGAACCAGAACCAGATCTCCTCAGATACCTCACTGACTGCAGATGCTATCCCAGCAGAACCAGAACCAGATCTCCTCAGATACCTCACTGACTGCAGATGCTATCCCAGCAGAACCAGAACCAGATCTCCTCAGATACCTCACTGACTGCAGATGCTATCCCAGCAGAACCAGAACCAGATCTCCTCAGATACCTCACTGACAGCAGATGCTATCCCAGCAGAATCAGAACCAGATCTCTGCAGATACCTCACTGACAGCAGATGCTATCCCAACAGAACCAGAATCAGTGCCATAGAAATAAAACAATGACTTACTGGTGGAGCCCTTTTCAGACAGGCGCCTGTTGGTTTTCTTGTAACACAACCTGTTTGCTCCAGCAGTCCATCAAACTGAAAGTACAGTCCACCAAACCAATAGCACACCCCAGGGCCTTGGAATGTTTCAAAGTGTACACCCCCTGGGAAATGGTGCTATGGTGACAGAAGCCTGAAGGGAAGGATCCAGCTTCAGAATTTGGGTTAGAGTCTTTATCTCACTGGGGCCTCCAGTTGTTAATTCCACCAAATTATTGCCAAATCAAAGCAAACTTTATTCTGTGCACAGCACAGCCGGTCTGATGGCTATCTCTCCCTAAGTTTGGATTCAAGAGATCAGCCCCAAGCCAACTTCTAAGCTTCTTTTATAGGGCAAAACCATAGGGTGGTTTTTAAACAGAGACCTAAATGAACTAGAGTATCAAAATGGCCCCTGGTTACAAAATGGAGTCAGCCGGTTTCTCAACGAGGCTATCTGTAGGGTATATGTGCACCACATGAATGCAGTGTCTTTTGAGGCCAGAAGAGGGCATCAGATCCTCTGGAACTGGAGTTACAGTTGACTGTGGGTGCTGGGAACTAAACAAGGTCCTCTGACAGAACAGCAAATGGTCTTAACCTCTGAGCCATCTCTCCAACCCTGACCACACTTTTTAAAAGAATGACTAGTTACTCTCTTTATTTCCTAAAGATATCACTTAATATATCTTTGAGTTGTTCTGCTAGAAGCCCCAAACATGACAATATCTTCTTTAAAAAGCCTTTATTTAGACATTTTCTTTTTTTTTTTTTTTTTTTTTTTTTTTTTTTTTTTGGTTTTTTTTTTTTTTTTGGTTTTTCGAGACAGGGTTTCTCTGTGTAGCCCTGGCTGTCCTGGAACTCACTCTGTAGACCAGGCTGGCCTCGAACTCAGAAATCCGCCTGCCTCTGCCTCCCAAGTGCTGGGATTAAAGGCGTGCGCCACCACCGCCGGCTTAGACATTTTCTCATTAAAAAGTAATGTGTTCTAGGTCAGAAGTACTACTTACACCTCCCAGCACAGAATTCCTTCTTATCACCAGAATTTACCTTTTCCTTCCAATAACATTTTTTCATAATGAGCATATTTTCTTTTCTTTTTTTCTTTTTTTTTTTTTTTGGTTTTTCCGAGACAGGGTTTCTCTGTGTAGTCCTGGCTGTCCTGGAACTCACTCTGTAGACCAGGGTGGCCTCGAACTCAGAAATCCACCTGCCTCTGCCTCCCAAGTGCTGGGATTAAAGGTATGTGCCACCACCACCCGGCATGAGCATATTTTCTAAGAAAAAGCTCTAAAGTTTTGATTATTTTCAGTAGTTTTCAACTTTGTGGGTTGTCACTCATTCGGGGGTCCAATGACCCTTTCACAGATGACATATCAGATATCCTGTATATCATATATTTACATTGTAATTTCTAACAGTAACAAAATTAGAGTTATGAAGTGGTAAGAAAATACTTTTATGGTTGGGGATCCCCACAGCATAAGTAACATAAAGGGGTGTAGCATCAGGAAGGTTGAGAACCACTGCAGTAGATAGTCACTGTGTTAGCCTTCGCCACTGCAGTGGATAGTCACTGTGTTAGCCTTCACCACTGCAGTAGATAGTCACTGTGTTAGCCTTCACCACTGCAGCAGATAGTCATTGTGTTAGCCTTCCACCACTGCAGCAGATAGTCACAGTGTTAGCCTTCGCCACTGCAGCAGATAGTCACTGTGTTAGCCTTCATTTCATGGCAATGCAGTGGATAGTCACTGTGTTAGCCTTCACCACTGCAGCAGATAGTCACTGTGTTAGCCTTCATTTCATGGCAATGCAGTGGATAGTCACTGTGTTAGCCTTCACCACAGCAGTAGTCACTGTGTTAGCCTTCATTTCATGGCAATGCAGTGGATAGTCACTGTGTTAGCCTTCACCACTGCAGCAGATAGTCACTGTGTTAGCCTTCATTTCATGGCAATGCAGTGGATAGTCACTGTGTTAGCCTTCACCACAGCAGTAGTCACTGTGTTAGCCTTCATTTCATGGCAATGCAGTGGATAGTCACTGTGTTAGCCTTCACCACTGCAGCAGATAGTCACTGTGTTAGCCTTCATTTCATGGCAATGCAGTGGATAGTCACTGTGTTAGCCTTCACCACAGCAGTAGTCACTGTGTTAGCCTTCACCACTGCAGCAGATAGTCACTGTGTTAGCCTTCACCACTGCAGTAGTCACTGTGTTAGCCTTCATTTCATGGCAATGCAGTGGATAGTCACTGTGTTAGCCTTCACCACTGCAGTAGTCACTGTGTTAGCCTTCATTTCATGGCAATGCAGCAGATAGTCACTGTGTTAGCCTTCACCACTGCAGTAGTCACTGTGTTAGCCTTCATTTCATGGCAATGCAGTGGATAGTCACTGTGTTAGCCTTCACCACTGCAGTAGTCACTGTGTTAGCCTTCACCACTGCAGTAGTCACTGTGTTAGCCTTCATTTCATGGCAATGCAGTGGATAGTCACTGTGTTAGCCTTCACCACTGCAGTAGTCACTGTGTTTAGCCTTCATTTCATGGCAATGCAGTGGATAGTCACTGTGTTAGCCTTCACCACTGCAGTAGTCACTGTGTTAGCCTTCACCACTGCAGTAGTCACTGTGTTAGCCTTCATTTCATGGCAATGCAGTGGATAGTCACTGTGTTAGCCTTCACCACAGCAGTAGTCACTGTGTTAGCCTTCATTTCATGGCAATGCAGTGGATAGTCACTGTGTTAGCCTTCACCACAGCAGTAGTCACTGTGTTAGCCTTCATTTCATGGCAATGCAGTGGATAGTCACTGTGTTAGCCTTCACCACAGCAGTAGTCACTGTGTTAGCCTTCATTTCATGGCAATGCAGTGGATAGTCACTGTGTTAGCCTTCACCACAGCAGTAGTCACTGTGTTAGCCTTCATTTCATGGCAATGCAGTGGATAGTCACTGTGTTAGCCTTCACCACAGCAGTAGTCACTGTGTTAGCCTTCATTTCATGGCAATGCAGTGGATAGTCACTGTGTTAGCCTTCACCACTGCAGTAGTCACTGTGTTAGCCTTCATTTCATGGCAATGCAGTGGATAGTCACTGTGTTAGCCTTCACCACAGCAGTAGTCACTGTGTTAGCCTTCATTTCATGGCAATGCAGTGGATAGTCACTGTGTTAGCCTTCACCACTGCAGTAGTCACTGTGTTAGCCTTCATTTCATGGCAATGCAGTGGATAGTCACTGTGTTAGTCTTCACCACAGCAGTAGTCACTGTGTTAGCCTTCATTTCATGGCAATGCAGTGGATAGTCACTGTGTTAGTCTTCACCACAGCAGTAGTCACTGTGTTAGCCTTCATTTCATGGCAATGCAGTGGATAGTCACTGTGTTAGCCTTCACCACTGCAGTAGTCACTGTGTTAGCCTTCATTTCATGGCAATGCAGTGGATAGTCACTGTGTTAGCCTTCACCACTGCAGCAGATAGTCACTGTGTTAGCCTTCATTTCATGGCAATGCAGCGGATAGTCACTGTGTTAGCCTTCA
This sequence comes from Mastomys natalensis, assembly GCA_021653895.1. Taxonomy (NCBI): domain Eukaryota; kingdom Metazoa; phylum Chordata; class Mammalia; order Rodentia; family Muridae; genus Mastomys; species Mastomys natalensis. Next base: position 3,717,221 of record JAJTUV010000510.1, on the reverse strand, counting down.
CCACTGCAGTAGTCACTGTGTTAGCCTTCATTTCATGGCAAATATTCTCCCCATGATTTCCCTGGATTTCTTTTCTCTCCTTTAAAGATCAATAAATTCCATGAGCTACATGTGACTGGACTAGAAAGTACAAAAAAACAGATAAATTTCCAGACTTCCTACTAAATCTCCTTTGTGCTCAAGCTAGTCTGAGCTGGATTTCTGCCACTTGTAACCAAAACAAGTCTGAATGAAAAGAAGAAAAGATGGAAGGAAAAAGAAGGAACACATGCAGGAAATCGGGTAATGCTGTTCCTACCACAAAAGGCTAAAGAGCAGCAAGCTATGAGTTCAGCCAGTTCAATGGAGTAATTGCTGAAGCAGCCTGGAATCAAGAAAAAAAAAATATATACATATATATATTTTATATATGTGTATGTGTGTGTGTGTATGTATTTATTAGTAAACAAATCAAGTGTTTAGGAGAAGTCCTGAACATGTTGTTGCACTCCTTTAATCCCAGTACTCTGGAAGCAGAGGCAGGTGGATCCCTGACCAGGTGGAATAAGACCAGACTCCTCTATATTCTGAGTTCCAGGCCCACCAAGGCAACATAGTGAGACCCTATCTCCAAGATAAACAACAAACAAACAAAAAAAAAAAACAAAAAAAACAAAACACAACAAAAAACAATAACAACCTCCCACCCCCAAACACAAAATCCAAATGTTTGGGTGAGTGTTGAAAAAAACAAGTTGCACTTTTTAATTTTGTTCTCTGGTTTCCTTCACTGGTGGGAAGTTTTGCTTCTGAAATTGGAAGAGGAAGAAAAATCAGTGAGGTGACTCCACGGGAGGTAGAAAAGATGACTAGAGAGTGTAGTAGGCAGAGTGAGGACAGGAAGGGGTGAGCAATACCACCATGGATGACAGAGGCCTGGCTTGGGAGTCCCTGTGTGGCTCTACCACCAGTGTCCTGCCGCTTAGGCAAGCCATCCTCATTGCCAAGATCCCTACACTTGAGAAATAAAGTAGCCGGGGAAAATGTGTGTGCCATGTCTCTCTTCATGACACGATATGAGCATTATTCTGGCACATTCTCTATGTCTAGCAGAGAGGGAAAGGCAGTAAGAACATGGGATCATCACTGTTGAGTTTACAGCTGTCCAGAGTGACTCAGTTTCTCAAGAGGTCTGGCTCAGAGGGAAGTCGGGCCAGCCTCAAAGCATCCTGCAGGAGGCAGACACGCCCACGTCCTCTGCAACAAGACCCACTGGATTTCCAAGACGTCTCTTTACCCAAAGTTTTATTACTTTTATGTCATGTATATGAGTGTCTGACTGCATGTATGTATGTATGTTCATCGTGTGTACTCAGGAGCCCACAAAGGCCAGAAAGGGGTATCGGATTCCATGGAACTGGAGTTACAGACAGTTATAAACCCACTGTGTGGGTGCTGGGAAGTGATCCCAGCTCCTCTGCAAAGAGCCAACAGTGCCTTTAACCTCTAAGCCATTCCCTAGCCCCACCTTGCTCCATTTCTGCCAAACTGATCAGCAAGGAGCTTGCCAATTCTGAGTTTCAGCAATCCAGGACCACTCCCCACACCAACACAGTAGGTATTTAATAAATTTATATTGAAAGAACAAATCAACAAGTCCATGAACACTTCCAGGATGCTACAGGCCACGGGGATGGAACGTGCTCCTTACACGGGACAGCATCCAGGGTGGGAACACCATCCTCTGCTGGGACAGCTTTCCCCTACAGGGGCTCCCAGGAAGCGTCAGAATGGCTCACACAGAGGCATTTCCTCAGACAGGGCACACAGGACAGTGCGTTATTTGTCCATGATTTCTGAGAGCTTGGAGTCTCAAGAGAAGCTCGTGTAGAATACTAAGAATCATAAACATCGCTAAGTAACCAATCTTAAGTTAATTTGGAGGGAGAAGTCTGATTATAATTAGAGTTCAAAGAAAGGAGTGGAGTGGGGCTGAAACAGTCCAGAAAGCTGCACGGAGGAAGCAGAATTTGACCTTGGCAAAGAACAAGTATGTGTGATTGTGTGTGTGCACCTGTGTGCGTGAGTGAGTGCATGCATGAGTATGTGAGTGTGGGTCTCTGTGTGTGTTTGTGTGTGAGCGTGTGCATGTGTATGAGTGTGTGTGAGCACGTGTGTGGGTATGTGCATGTGTGTGCACCTGTGTGTGTGTGCATATGTGAGTGTGGTTCTGTGTGTGTGAGCATGTGCATGTGTGTGTGTGCATGTGTGTGTGCATGTGTGTGTGTGCATGTTGTGTGCATGTGTGTGCCTGTGTGCATGTGTATGTGTGTGTGCATGTGTGTGTGTGCATGTCTGTGTGCATGTGTGTGCCTGTGTGCATGTGTGCATGTGTATGTGAGTGCATGTACGCAGCACGTGTATGAGGGTGCACGTGTGTGTATATGAGTGTGGGTCTCTGTGAGTGTATATGTGTGTGAGTATATGCATGCATATGTGTGTGTGACCGTGTGTGGCTTGTGTTGCTTTCTAGGCCCTGCTTTATCACAGTGCTATTGCCCAGATGTGTGCCCAAGTCCTCTTTCCAATTCCTCCCCTCAGCTGCACGGCCAGCAAATTTTCCAGCAACAATAGAGGAGAGAAGGGCCCACAAGGAGCAGCATTATTTGAGCACTGGGCTCTATTTTGAGATGGTTAGAGCAGCCAGGCCACATCTGAGACATGAATTTGCTGTTTCACGTGTTCCTTCAGGAGACTCAACTGGGGGCCACTCCTAAGTGAAGCCATCTTGATTACAAAGGAAGAAATGACAACACCATGTCATTTAACTGCTGGCCCTCCAACGGAACACACTGGTGAGCTCTGCCTGTAAGACTGAGGTTGAGACTGAGTGGCCTGTCCGCTGCAGCAAGTAAGTAGGTAATGTACGGGATTACCGAAGGGGAAAGAGGAATCAGGCCAGTTCCGGGCATCACGCTGATGTTTTCCTAACCGGCCGCTTTAACCTGGCATTTTTCAACAGTTGGAACTCATTTAGCAGAGACTCATTTAGCATGAGTCCCATCGGGTGATGGGACTCAGAAAGGCTGACACAGGAGGCTAGTTTTAAGTGCAACACCACATGATACCTGGCTGGGATCTCTGACAACACATGATACCTGGCACTCGCTGAAGCCTGGGATTCTCACTGCTGAAGGGGAAGGTTCCTTAGTGCTGGGAGGCACATCCCTCTTCCCATTGTGCAATTGTGCTTCTCACCTGCAGCTGAAGGACTCACTCAAGACCCTAAACACCCTTTTACAGAGACACCTCACAGCATAATACAATACACTTGAGCAATGATATTTTGTCATCTTCCCTCAAATAACTGTTACTCTGACTCCAAACCCACTGATCAAATAAATGGCACAAAACACAAAGATGGGGCTGGAGAAATGGCTCAGGGGTTAAGGGCACTGACTGTTCTTCCAGAGGTCCTGAGTTCAATTCCCAGCAACCTTATGGTGGCTTACAACCATCTGTAATGGGATCCAATGCCCTCTCTAGTGTGTCTGAAGAAAGCAACAGTGTACTCACATACATTAAATAAATAAATAAATAAATAAATAAATTGTAAAAAAGGAATTTAAAAGAAAGAAATACAAAAGAGACCAGGTGGTGGTGGGGCACATCTTTAGTCCCTGAACTTGGGAGGCAAAGGCATGTGGATCTCTGTGAGTTCAAGCCAGCCTGGTCTATAGAGTGAGTTCCAGAACAGTCAGGGCTACACAGAGAAGGCCTATCTCAAAAAAAAAAAAAAAAAAAAGAAAAGAAAAAGAAAGAAAAAAAGGAAAGGAAAGAAGGGAGGAAGGGAGGAAGGAAGGAAGGAAAAAAAGAAAGAAAGAAAGAAGAAGAAAGGAAAGAAGAGAAAGGAAGAAGAAGAAGGAAAGAAGAGAAAGAAAGAAAGAAAGAAAGAAAGAAAGACAAAAGGGACCTGGGAAGATGGTTCAGTGGCTGAGACCTGGCTCTGAATTAAGAGGAACTGAGTACAAATGTTCAGCACCCATGTAAGGGCCAGCCATGACTAACCATGCTCCAGTACATAGTCCTATACACATGCACATGGACCGTCTGGGTTCTGGAGAGTGGGGGGAAGAGCATGATGTTGAAAGGGAAAAGTTGGGGAGAATGCAGGAGAAGTTAATGAGGGTAGATTTGATCAAAACAGATTATATTGGTGGTTTGAATATGCTTGTCCCAGGGACTGGCACTATTAGGAGATGTGATCTTGTTGAAGGAAATGTGTCACTGTGGAGTGGGCTTTGAAACTCTCTTCCTAGGTACCCATGAACCAGTCTTCTCCTGTTTTTGCCTTTGGAACAAGATGTAGAACACGCAGCTCCTCCAGTGCCATGTCTGCCTGGATGCTGCCATGCTTCCTGCCATGATGATAATGGACTGAACCTCTGAACTGTAAGCCAGGCCCAATTAAATGCTGTCCTTTCTAAGAGCTGCCTTGGTCATGGTGTCTCTTCATACCAATGGGAATTCTAGCTAAGACAGATAGGCCTGACCATGGTTTTATTTGGAGGAATGTAGAATTTTGTACTTTGGATTTGGGAAACAGTAGAATGCTTTAACTGGGGCTTAATGTACCATCAGAATAGGAATATAGAAGACTGGTGCTGAAGGCGATTTAAACTGTGCAGCCCTCACTCAAGGATTTTCAGAGGAGAGGAATTTTAGTATGTTGCCTGGAGATGTTCTTATGTTTTGGTGAAGAATGTGGTGACTTTTTGCCTTTGTCTGAATAGTCTGCCTGAGGCTAAGGAGAAAAAGATTCAAATTGCATAAACAAGGAAGTTTCAAAATGCCCAGCATAGACTTTTGGTTTACTCTTATGAAGAGCATTTGATTCAAGTATAGCAGGCTTAGGTAGAAAAAGTACAAACTGTATGGTTCAAGTAATCAAAGGGTATCAGGAAGTGCAATGGAGCTAAATCCCATGTTCAAGAATACTAAATGGAATTAAGCAGTGGTGACATCAGGGCAGGATCCACCCAGCTAAGCTTTTTATTTATCGTTTGCAGTTGAACAAGGGATAGTTATATTTAAGCATCATAACCTGGTTATTGTTTTCATTTGGACTTTTAATCTGGAATGAACTACAGTATAGCAATGGAGGATACACCTTTGATCCATATTTTGAGGCTGGAAGACATAGGTTTTTGATCCAGATCTTGAGGCATAGTGGCCCTGAAAAGCTTAGGCCTCGGCATGGTAGTACATGCCTTTAATCCCAGGAAGCAGATTCATGAAGGGGTCATGAGAGGGCACCATGAAGGGAGCCTATGAGAGGCTGTTGGTGAAGCCTAGTTGCAGTGGAGACCCCAGTACCATGGGATGATCACCAAGAACAGCTGCAACAGTGGAGTGGAGTCAACCAGAGCCTAGAGTGCTACAGAAGGAAGAGCTGGAGATATGACCCAAGCCCTGTGGAGGATCCCAGACACTGGAACAAGAAACTGTAACATGGAGTTGCCTTGGAGACCCCAAGACATTCAAGATGCCAGAGCCAAAGAAAGCTGCTAACAGGGAGTAGAATCAGCCAAAAAGAAAGAATTGTATTGTAGTCAACAAAGATGAAAGGAGTTGGAGATCTGAAATTAGCTTTGACAACAGACATAAAGATGCTGAGTTTGGAGTTTTCCCAGCTGGTTTTCTGTCTTGCTTTGGTCCAGTATTTCCTCACTATGACATTTTGGAAGAGTAATGTATATCCTGTGAAGTTGGAAGTATAAGATCTGATTTTTTATTTTGATTTTATAGGGGATTACTGTTAAGAGATTGCATGAATCTCAGAACAGACTTTGAACTTTGGATTTTTAACATTGCTAAGACTGCTATAGACTCAATGGGACTTTTTTTTTTTTTTTTGGTTTTTCGAGACAGGGTTTCTCTGTGTAGCCCTGGCTGTCCTGGAACTCACTCTGGAGACCAGGCTGGCCTCGAACTCGGAAATTCGCCTGCCTCTGCCTCCCAAGTGCTGGGATTAAAGGCGTGCGCCACCATCGCCCGGCGTCAATGGGACTTTTGAAGTTAGACTAAATGTATTTTGCATTATGCTATGGATAGGTATGGCTCCCATAGACTCATGTATTGGAACAATCCGATGGGGGCCAGGGAGTGGAATGCAGTGGTTTGTATATGCTTGGCCCAAGGAATGGCACTCTTAGGAGGTGTGGCCTTGTTACAGTAGGTGTGGCCTTATTGGAGGAAGTGTGTCACTGTGAGGGTGGGTTCATTAGATAAATAATTAAACAAAACTAGAAAAACTGAGGAGTGATGTTAAGTTTTTGATCTCAAGTTGTTTGAATGGATTAAAAATTCAATTACAGTAAGGTATAGTGGAGCAGGCCTTTAGTCCCAGCACTCAGGAGGCAGAGGCAGGCAAAGCTCTGTGAGTTCAAGGCTACATAGTGAGAGACCCTGTCTCAATAATAATAAATTCAGATAAAAATTCAATTACAGCATTACAATTTTCCTTGTTATTTTCTTTATTGTAAAGCATAAGGAAAAAACAGGTTTTCTTGTACACACGCATAACCCTACATGTCTCAGGATTCAGAACTATGTACATCTTACATATGACCGTAAGATGAAATTCTTTGTCACATTTTCAAATCTATTTCTGATTCAACTTCTAGAGAGCCAGGCCCTGATCAGAACAGAGATGGCTGGCTTATTAAAGTGTTTGCCAGCTTCTTATCCAAAAGCAACGGAGTGTGTACACAGTACTGAAAGGTGCCCGAGGAGTCGCTACTCACCATTTAAATATGTCGTTTGCTAACTTTGCACATGTAAACAGGCTTTATATGTATTAATGACGATGGCTTTCAATGGCCCTCGACCATGTGCTTCAAATCAAGACAGTGCCCTTCGTCACGGCCGCAGGAACAGTAGTGACAGCACGACAAACCACAGCACATCTAGTGGATCACAGCATCGTCTGATGTCACACACCCAGGACGAGCCTGCTCTCACGCTCTGCATATGTGGTAAACATACAAAAATACTCAAACATTCCTGTCTCCCTCTAGAGCAATTACAGTCTGTGAAGGGATTCACATTTTCTTAGCCACTGAGCCCAAGGAATCTTCCTATCTACAACCTTTAAAGCAAAGTCTGTTTCCACCAATTAACCAACAAAACCATCAACTTCTATATATTGAGAAATAAAACTGAAAGACACTGAAATATTGTTTTAAAGGCTGCTAAAAATATTCCAAAGCAGAACTAGTTTCCTGATAGTGAAATAGTGTAATTTCATTTCAGTCATGTGACTTTCAACCTTCCCATAACTGGCGGGGGGGGGGGGGCTTCCTGTGGGAGGCTGCCATCCAATTCATCTCCAGTATAAACTACCCAGCTGTCTTACAGTGAGCACCCAGTCAGGTCCTTGTCTATTTTCTGAAATTTAAGCTCGTGTGTTTCTCCTTCATCTCTCCCCAAATCTCCAAATATTCCAAGATGAAAGCTTTCACTAAAAAATCACAAATTTAAACACAGTGTGATACACGTGGGCTACATTTGACTTAAACTACTAATAAGTTACAGGTTGCCAAATAACTTAATGAAATTCACGACGCAGATCCCTGCCATAAGATGAATCCATCTTGCTCTCAAAGATAATTAAGCAGTCCAGTGATTTTAAAATTACTTACAAAATAAAGGCAAAATAAGATGTAAAACAGTACTTATAAAAGTCATGTTAGAAACCCAGTTACCATAAATCTTTAACAAAGATAAATGTATAGTGTGGCATCACTTTCTGAAAACTTTAAGGAGGTCTATAATCAATTAGTGGTTTCCAAAGTGACTTCAGGGAACTAGAGAACATTATTTTAATGTATATTAAATATATATTATATACATATATATGTATGTGTATGTATATACATACAACAATACTGCAGTGGGAATTCATTTAAGTTCATCATTGGGCCTGCTACCATCTGGCAAGCACATTTCTTTTTCAGAGCAGCTCCAAGTGACTAATGTGTAAATGGCAGACCTCAGCTGTCTGTTTTGTGTACTTCTGTTAAGGAGGATAAATCAGAAGTGTAAAGTAGTCATTCATATGCCTGAAAAAAAAAAAAAGCCCTCACTTGTAACTGTAACAGATATACCTGAAAATATGTAACATTGCTATGTTTGAAAATTAAAAATACAGAAATCTTCAAAACTGGGGTGCTCAGGCAAAGGGAATTTGAAAACCCTTATTCAGAATAAATTATAGGTCTATAGCCCCAGCATTTCAGAAGAATGTGACTTGTCCGATCTTGGCTCATCTTCCTCTCGACTGTGCTGTGGTCCAACCACTCACTGGCACGGCATGAGGTCGAGTCCCTGGTTTTGTAGGCTTCAGGTGGAATTTTCTTGAATGTTGGCAAAACTGGTGCTTGACTTGAGACGTTTGGCTGGGGAGACACAAGTGCTAGGTTTCAACTCCTGCTCTCGAGGGTTTATCCAGTGCTTACACGCAAACCACTGTATTGTCTATTTACTGGCTGAATCTCACTTGATCCAGTTTTCTTAGATGTAAAACTTAAGGTTTTTTGTTTGTTTGTTTGTTTTTGTTTTTATGAACAGCATAAAATTAAATTAAGTAGAAAGTACTACCCATGACTCTGTTAAAAGCAGTACCTAACAAAACATGCGTCCACACTTTCTTGAGCACTGCAATCTTAATGTGTAGATAAAGAATAACAATCAAAGTCTAAGCTAGAAACCAAACTCTAACTGCCTCTGTAAAGACACGAGTGTTTACGAAGCCTCTGCTGCCGTTACTTTTAATTATGAAGCCTGAAGAGTCAAGAGCTGGAACAAGACGACACCCTGTCTAATAAAACCAAGAAAAGGGAAAGTACACACACTCAAACAAAGAATATTACCTCTATTTTCAGATTAAAAAAAAAAATTTTTTTTTTTCAAGGAGGGCACGTGGCATGTGCCCGTAATCCTGGCACGTAGGAGACTAGGGATGGAGGACTGAGTCTGAAGCCAGCCTGGCCTACATAGCAAGTTCCAGGCCAGCCTGTGCTACACAGCGAGACCCTATCTCAAACATACATACTCACTCACTTTTCGGAGGGATTGGGGTGCTGGTTCAATGTAAAGGGTATTTCTACCACTTAGAAAGTTCCAGCTTCAATACCCAGCACCAAGCAAGAATAAGAAAACACACACATTGTGTGTGTGTGTGTGTGTGTGTGTGTGTGTGTGTGTGTGAATGTCACAATGAAATGTATTATTTTGAGCTGTTGGTTGTGGCAAACACCTTTAATCCCAGTAGAGCCAGGTGGATCTTTATGAGTTTTGAGCCAGCCTAGTCTACTGAGCAAGTTCCAGGATAGCCAGAGCTACACAGAGAAACCCTGAGGCAAAAATAAACAAACAAACAAATCAGCAAAAAGGATTCTAGTTTAATGATTTTTTAAAATTGAGTTGTATATCACACACAGCACTATTGGCAAAATGTGTAATATTCAGCTACGATTATGATCCTCACGGCCCTGAGCCATCAGGTTTACATGGAATCATGGCCCCCTGGTGAGGTCGTGTTTTGAACGGTTGAGTGCAAATGTTTCTCAGCTCTAGAACTGAAAGCCCACAGTGCCAGCCACGGTGGGAGTGGCACCCACGGTGCCGCTGGCACACGATGAGATCTGAGAGTTGCTGGCCTCAGGAGGAGCCGCAGCAGGGCTCAGACACCTCTACTCCCTTGCCTTGTTTTAAGCTCTGCATAACTAACTCTCAAAGACAACCATACCAGGGAGCAGTCATGTGTCATCACTTCATGCAGGGAGGAAGGGGCGAGGTGGGGAAGCCAGAGGAACCACCCACGAGCACTGGTGCAGGGACTCTTAACTCACACAAGTGTTTGGGGGTCATTGTGTGTCGTTTTCTCTCCCTCTCTGTCATTCTCTCTCTCTCTCTGTTTGTATTGTTTATTTGCTTTGGTTTTTGGTTGTGTTAATTTGTTTGTGTTTGAGTCAGGGTTGAACTGTGAAGCCATGGCTGGCTTAGAACTGGTCATGTAGACCAGGCTGGCTTAGAACTCGTCCTGTAGACCAGGCTGGCTTTAACTCAAGAATCCACTTGCTTCTGCTTCCTGAAAGCAATACCGCCTGACATTATTTGATCCGGGATTTTTTTCCCATAAAGAATTTCACAGGGATGGCGTTTTGATGCTAACATTAAACACACTGTAGTATTATTTTGTTCAACAAATGTCTGCGAGCATTCGCTGTGGCCAGGCACTTTCTAGGTACTGGCGATATGACACTATACAAGGAAAACATTCTAGTTCTGATGAACTCTATGGTCCAATCAAGGGACGTGAATCAGGAAGAGCAAGGGAGAGTTACGTACCCCAGTTGTTCAGCAGCAGCGGCGGCTTACTGACAGAGTGCCAGGAAAGAAAGGCCGCATAGTCTAGAGATGGCTCGGCAGGTAAGGGAATTGCCACATCCTTTCTAAAACAGATCTGCCTCTGTCCCCCTAGTTATGGTGCTGAAGGCTGAATCCACGGCCTTGTGCCTACAGGTAAGAGCTTTGACACCGTACTCCCAGCCCCTTGACCCCGAAATCTTTTCAGTATAGGTGGTCGGTTAAACAGATGAATGACTACTGAGAGGAACTTACGTAGAATGAGTTTGCGTTTCTTTTGCTCTGAGTGAAGGAAGCTGCTAAGGTAGAAGACGACAGGCAGGAAGAGAATGAACACAGACACAGCAACCACAGACACCGTATCACTGCAGGTGACTGAGCAGTTGAAGGTTCGACTCCAAAGCTTTCGAGTAATGTTCATCTAGAAAAACATACATTATTATATCACAATCTGTCGTAATACTTAAGTTCTCTTTAATTTCTTAGTATATTTTTTTCAGTCCAAACATCATTTAAAACAGCATTGAAAAAAATCTACTGATACTTGAGAACAATTTCTTCTGCCAGGGGAAAAAAGCTGGTTTACAGTTAGAAACTGTATAATTCTTGGTTTGGTTTTGTTTTGGAGACTCTCTCTGCAACCCTGGCTATTTTGGAACTCGCTCTGTAGATCAGGCTGGCCTCTAACTCAGAAATCCACCTGCCTCTGCCTCCTGAGAGTATAAGCCACCAGCAACCAGCTGTCACCGTATAAACTTATAACCACACAAAACGTTATATTCTAAATACATAGTAATCGCCAAGATATACCAGGATGCCAGTCATTTTATCTCCCAGACAATGTGCAGTTACAAAAATAAAGACTGTTTCCTTGATGAAATGTTATTTATTACTGAGAGTATTCTATTAAGCAAGTACAGTCACTAGACTGAGATGTAAACACCCAAAGCCCTCTAAGCAGCCATGCGCAGTGCCTTTTACTATCCTGAGCACATCTGGACGGTCCAAAACAGTTCCCTCTATGCTGGTTTGATAATGCAGGCACAACTATTCTTAAGCAGCAAGCTTAGCCATTTTGACCTTTAGTTCTCTACTTTTGAGCCAATGATTTGTTTTCTCAAATAATTAAGTCTCAAGAATCATATCGCCTGGGAGGGCACGGCTGCCACCTACTGGTGCTCTATGGAAAGACAAGCTATACAATGGAGAAAAGGCTTCCAGATTCTCGGACGGTAACTAGTTACACATACTTACAAAAGCAGGGCTAAACGACATCCTGGGCATGGTGGAACACGCCCGTAATCCCAGTACTAAGGGGACGATGCAGGAGGATCACTTCAAGTTCAAGGCTGGCCTGTGCTTAATAAGGAGACCTCGTTTCTATGTGTGTGCGTACACATACACACACACACTCTCAACCTCCCTCTCTCTCTCTCTCTCTCTCTCTCTCTCTCTCTCTCTCTATCTCTCTCTCCCCTCCCCCTCCCCCTCTGTTGTGTCCTACCTATTAGAATAATGAATTAGAAAACACTAGGTCTGTGTCCTCATGTGGCTCATATTTCAGTGAGGACATAGACTATAAGTAAATATTCTCCAATTATCATATAGATAAAGAAATTAATGCAATAAGTGGATAAGATCTTTTGAAAACACGGTAGTTAGATTCAAAATCTCTTTAATCAGCACCACTGGATAGAGGTCTGAAATTTAAGCACAAGGAAACGCCATGCCCCGGAAAGTCACACCTACTTTCTTACCTACCCCCACAACCCCCCTTTTTGTTTTTTTCTGAGACAGGGTTTCACCAGGAAGTCCTCGCTGCACTTTCCACTTTCAGATCAAAGTATGCCAAATTATTAACTCGCCTATGAGGTGCCTGGTTAACGTACATTTTGGTCTGATACAGATACCATAAAACCTTATTACCTCATAGCTGCTGTAGTTCTTTCAGTTGAAGATGCCATGTGCCTCTATTCCAGCGGACCCGAGAAATGCTAACAGTGAAAGCACATTCAACAACCGCAAAATATGAGCCGTGCCAGAAGCGAATACTTACTGCGTCTTCCACATCGATGCATAAGTGCGTTCCAGGCTCAGCCTTGTTGTCGAGCCCGTTCATTTTCTGCATTTCACTGTACAGGAGGCTCAGGTTTTTATACGCCTCTTTACAGTTTTTGCATACTTCGGAGTAATTTTTTGGTGGGGGGAGACTGTATGTGCGCCCCTAAAATGACAAAGGTAGATGTATAAGGCACGCAGGACATACTGGACACAGTATCTCTGTATGTCAACCATTTGACATCCTACCCCGCCCCCAAGCCCAGACAGAAGACAATATGGAGTATTAAAGGACTGGAGTGAACCCAGCAATAAACCCACATAGCACAGCCACCAGAGAGACATCGGCAACACACCTTGGAGAAAAGACAAGCCTCCTTAACAAATGGCGCTGGGAAGTTGGATATCCGCATGTCAAGACTGAAACTAGCTCCCTTCCCCCCACTCTGACAAAAACCAACTGAAAAATAAATCAAAGACCTTAATTTAGGACCTGAAACTTTGAAATCACTAGAGGATAAACATGTAGAAAACACAAAGATATAAGAACAGGCAAAGTTGATACCTCGGTGGATAAGGCTGCTCGCCATTAAACAATGACAGGCAAGCTGTCCTCTGATATACACATGCACTCCTTAAATAAATATATGAAAATAATTCTTTTTTTTTTTTTAAAAAAGCAATGGCTTTCTTGAACAAGCCTCAAACCAAAAGAAGATCATGGGATCTATGGACAGGACCAAAGCACAATTTACATACCTGTCGTAAAATAAGAATGTCACAATAAAACCCATTGCTGTATGCAATTACTATACACTGATAGAAGGAGAACTGCACAAAAGCCACCGGTAACCCCAAGGAGAAAATAGTGGTGGGCTGTGACCATGGGAAGTTCCTAGACCACGAGGGTAATGAGTCCTGAGGATCTGAGAGCACAAGGCAAGAGCTTCTAGAACTTTCTAGGAGACCTGGTATATGGGCATGAAGCAACAATATCTGGGACTTTCTAGGTGTCCCTTAATTTTGAAAACTGCTGTACAGGCCTCTGATGACCACTGCGGAGGGTGTTGCCAAATGACTGACGGCTAAATATGAGTTATTATGACTAACAACTAAGTCATCTCACTGTTGGCATTTGTACTTAACTATTGTTCTTTCCAGATAAAATCCAGCCCTGCTAAGCTTCACAGCTTAAACATCATCCTTTATCTGAGTGAAACTGAACTTTTCTCACAGGAGGGATATGAATCCTGCTCAACTCTCTTACCTCTGCTTCTACCCCAGACCTCTCTAGTGAATGAGAATGGACAGACAGCCTTCATTGTGTGTGTGTGTGTGTGTGTAGGGGGGGGTGAGTAGCAGGCTAGCAAACCCCAAGTGCTAGCTTCTAGGTGGACACCTGTATTTGGAAGCACACATTTCTTTCTTTCTTTGCTCTCTCTTCTCTTTATTCTTTACCATGTGCATGAGCAAAGAGCATCTACTGAACACGGAAATAAGAAAGAAGACGGGAAATCAGAGCGACTCAACGGACAGAAACCCTGTGACGTGACCCTGACCATATCGTTGACAAACCAAGTCTCCCCTTAAACTCCCACAAGGAAGAGCCACTTTCCACAGGTCAATGGTGAATGTAGTCAAAACTGCAAACCTAGCACAGAAACCTGGTGGGGGGCAGGGTGGGGGAAAATACAGCTCCGTTTACGAAAATTAAAAAACGCATATGCTTTTGGCATGGCGTTCCCCTCCCAGGAGTCCACTGAACGCATTCTCAAAGGAACTCCCGGTGACATGCAAAAGGCTTCAAGTGGTGGCAGCTGATAACAGCCACACACTAAAACAAACAAGAGGGGGACTAGTTAATGGTAGCGTAACAGCAAACTACACAGCTCCTAACTGAGCAGGAGTGGATCTGGGATGGGAGATGAAGGCAGATGTGTGGACTCTGAGGACGCATTCCTAAGACTTAGTGAGTCGAAGCTAACGTCAGAACCTGGTCAAACACTGCACAGGGCCCCATGTCACCCCCAGGAAGGCTATATTATACCCACACCACTCGGGGGAGGGGAGCTAAACCCTTCTTCCCAGAAACGAAGCTACCCACACACTAGGGACACGGGAGGCTGTCACAGTAGCTGAGCCTGTGTCAGTCAGACACCCTTTCACTCTGCCCTATCACCAGGACAGGGGTTTGAGAGAAGACACTTGCTACCATTTCCCACCGGAAGCGGATCGAGAACAGCCTGTGAGCCTCCTCGTGTCCATTCACCCATGGGGAAAGCGGCTGTCTCAGCCTGTTCCCCATCCCAAAGCCCCTGCACTCGGTTGTCAGAGCCTTTTTACCATCTCTGTCTGCTTTCTCTCTTCATCTAGTTGCATGGCTTGAAGTAACTGTGTCTGACGACCCCTGACCTTGCAGCCCCTCCCCCACCTCACTGTATCATCTGAGCTTGGATGTCTGTCAGGGGTATCAGAGTGTCATACTTAACAGGTTCAAAACAGAATTCTTTTAAAAATAATACTGCATTTATTGTTCACTTACGTGTGTGCACAGGCTCAGGCATGCACACATGTGGTCTGTGAGTGGTGCTCAGAGGACAACTAGTTGGAGGGCTTCCCTTCTTCCACCATGAGGGCCCTAGGATTTAGCTTGAGCCATCGGGCTTGCAGCAAGTCCCTTTAGCCCTAGAACAATCTCTCTTGCCCCAAACAGAATTCTCCTTTAAAGCCACCCCAGTGTATCTCCCTGCAGTCTGACTTCACATAAGTCCCTTCACCTCTATACCTCAGTGGCCCCTTTTAGTAAGGGCTTCAGAAAATGGGGACATGGTATAAAACTATATGGAAGCTTCTGGGAGCCTTTTCTTATAATGAGCCCGTCCCTAATACTTGCTAGTTATGTCTATTCACCCAAGACATTACTAATTAAAAATCATCCCAATTTTTAAAAGGTCTGTTTATTTTATGTACATGGGTGTTTCTTGCATGTGTGTACGTGCATCACGTGTGTGCCTGGTGTCTACAGAGGCCAGAAGATATTTAGTTCCCATGGAGCTGGATTTATAGATAGATGGTTGTGAGCTGCCATGTGGGTACTGGGAACTGAACCCAGATCCTCTGTAAGAGCAGCCAGTGCTCTTATTCTCTGAGCCATCTCTCCAGCCCCCTGAAACAGGATTCCTGATCTTCATTGTCCTACATTATCTTCCTCCTTAGCTCCACCTATGGCATCACCACCCCCTTGGCTACTCAGGGTCTAAGTCCATCTGGGTTCTTTCCCTTTTACTATCAGCCAAACAGTCTCTGTAAGAGAACATAACCCATCAGTTGGACAGACTTCCAATAGTTACCACCATCAAGCCACCGACGTGACAGATCTGTGGGTGCCACCTCTACTGTTATGTGTGCCTGGTGTCTACAGAGGCCAGAAGAAATGCAGTTCCCATGGAGCTGGAGATAAAGATGGCTGTGAACCACCATGTGGGTCCCGGGTAATGAACCTGTCTCCTACGGAAAAGCAGCCAGTGCTCTTAATCTCTAAGCCATCTCTCCAGCCCCTAATTTATATTAAGACTTGTGGTTATTTTTAAGGTATATGTATGTATGTGTGTTGGGAGAGTATGGGACAATATGCATGTGACTGCAGTTGTCCCCAAAGGCCAGAGGAGGGCACTGGATTTCCTAGAGATGGAATGACAGCTGCCTATGAGGTGCCCGTGACCTGCCTGATACCTATTCCACAGTAAGCATTCTGGTTTGTTGTTTGGTTTGGTTTTGGATTTTTTTGAGACAGGGTCTCTCTATTGCTGGCTTGGAACTCATGGTGTAGGGAAGGCTGGCCTTGAACTCACAGAGATCTGCCTGCCTTGTGAGAGCTGGGATTAAAGGCATGAGCTACCACACCTGAAATTTGTATCCACTGAGCCAATCCCCAACCCTTTCTTTCCTTCCCCCCTCCCTTCTTCTTTTGCTCCCTCCCTCTCTCCCTATCCCCACTCCTTTCCTTCTCCCCCTCTTTCTCTCCCTCCCCTTCCCTCTCTTCCCCACTTTCTTCCTGACAGTCTCACTGTGTAGCCCTGGCTGGCCAAGAATTGGCTTTGTGGCTCAGCAGTCTTGAACTCTCAGAGGTTTGCTTGCCTCTGCTAGCCAAGTACGGGGAATGTGCTATAGCACACTCGGTCCTGAGCTGAAGTTCTAATGTTTTCAAGTGGAAAAAAGATCTAAGAGTCTAAGAGTAGAAACAAAGGTTCACAAATTCCATTATGAGGAGCAAAAACAAACAAACAAACTAAAACCCTGTAAAAAGTCAGAGTTAGACGTTGCTCAGTTGCCGTTAGTCTATATAACTGACCTGCAGGTTATGCTCAAAGCAGGCCAGGGTCTTGTTAAACAGACTGAGGAACTCCTCTGTGTTATTTGACAGATCCTCCCTGTTGTTCGTTAGGCAATCTGTAAAGACAAGGAAACAGCATTATGTAGTCCAGCCTGGCCTAGGAATTTATAGAAATCCACCTGCCTCTGCCTCCCAAGTGTTGGGATGAAAGGCCTAGGTCACCATAACTAGCAAACAATTAAAAAATTTAAATAAAATTTCGCAATAAGGAACAGGGATAGAGAAATGAAGGAGCCTGTCCAAGGTCACACAAGTCCAAGGTCATGCAACTGATACACAGAAGGCTGGAATTTGTAATCAGTCTGGCTGTTGGGCCAGCACTCTGAGACACTGCAAGGTGAGTAATACACACACACACACACACACATTCATACAATCATACAAACACACACATATACATACATACAGATACACACACAAACACATAACACATACACACAAACACATAAACATAGATACATACACACACACACACACACAACACAGCTTGGGCAGGACCCTCTCTGCACCGTCCCTGACGGAGGCCTTGTTGGTGAACCTTCTCCTATGCTTGGCCTCACTGAGCCCATGACTCTACAGTCTCATCATCTTTAGAACATAAGTCTGGCTCTAACGGCTCATCGACCGTTTACAAATTGATGGTTCCCTTTACAAATGAACAAACTAAGCCAGAGAGAAGGGCACACACCAAGACACACATACAAGTCAGTAATGTGCTGAAATGCCAAATGTGTTCTCCCCATGCCTGCATTTCCTTAAACACACAATTCTTTTTTATTAATTAAATACAAATTATTCCATATGTCAGTATCCACAAAGTTCAAATTCTAAAATCCTTTGATGTTGGTTGGTTGGTTGGTTGGTTGAGACAGGGTTTCTCTGTATAGTCCTGGCTATCCTGGAACTTGCTCTGTAGAGCAGGCTGGCCTTGAACTTGCTTTTCTTCCCCAGCTCTGGAATTAAAGGTGTGTGCCACCACTGCCTGACTTACTAAAATCTTTTTTTGTTCTGTTTTTTTGTTTGTTTTTCAAGACAGGGTTTCTCTGTGTAGCCTTGACTGTCCTGGAACTCACTCTGTAGACCAGGCTGGCCTCAAACTCAGAAATCCGCCTGCCTCTGCCTCTGCCTCCCAAGTGCTAGGATTAAAGGCGTGTGCCACCACCGCCCGGCTTAAAATCTTTTTTTTTAAAGACTTATTTATTTATGATTTATATGAGTACACTGCAGCTGTCTTTAGTCACATACCAAAAGAGTGCATCGGATCCCATTACAGATGGTTGTGAGCCACCAGTGGTTGCTGGGAATTGAACTCAGGCCCTCTGGCAGAGCAGTCAGTGCTCTTAACCGTTGAGCCATCTCTCCAGCCCCTAAAATCTTTTTAAAGAAATAATATAAGCTCCCCTTTCATGCTATTTTATTAACCTTGACTCCTGGGTCAGAGAGAACAGACATAAATAAAAACAAGCACAATTGCAGTCAGAGAGCCTTCCGTTAGGCTAAAGGTCTTCAGCTGGGGGGTTACTATCCCACAGAGCAGTCCTGGAACAGGTTCCCCCACAGCTGGCAGACACCGGAATCACAGTGAGGCCCATCGTGCCCGGCAGACACAGCCAAGGGTGTCAGGCGTGCCTCCCTGGGTACATGCCGCAACACAGGGCATGCTGTTCTGGAGAGCTCTGGCAATTTCTTCTACAAGATACAGAAATAAACAATTTCGTTATAAAAATGATTCATGAAGAAGGCTGTTCTGGGGAATAAAAAGACTTAATGTCTTCCTTTTACTGCTATTTTCTTTTCACTTAAAATAATTGGAAAATTAAGTGAGAAGCTGGTGCTGACTGACGGCTGATTAAGTGCTGTCCTGGCAGAGGGTGGCGTTTTTCAGTAACTATCAGGCAGTGGTATCACAAAGCACAAAGGAGCTCACTCAGACGGTGGGGTTAAGCGTGTCTTCATTATTAGAAGGACCCTGACTTTCTGATACAACACAAAGGGACTCTAGTAAATCCCCTTTATCCACTGCCGGGAATCAGGAGCATAAGGTTACACACAGGGAGAAGCCGTGCGTTGTAGAAATTAGTAAGCTGGGGAAGGTATAGCCACAAGCTCTCCACATGCGCTAAGTGAAGTGGTCATTGTGCTTCTGCCTCATCTCGGATAATCAATGGAGGCTCATCAAGGCTGTGCAGATTAGCACAGCTTCTGTCTCCGTGAGGACTCGGCATCAGCTCAAGAGGATTCTCCAGGCGCTAAGGATTCCAGTCAAGCCTTCACACAGAAACCAGCTAAATTACTATAACAGAATCGTGTGGATTCTGTCTTCATCCCAGACCCCTAGGGCTGAGGATTGAACCTTGGTCCCCCTATATAAAAGCACCCTATCACTGAGCTATACCCCGAGTCCTGAGTCCTCTAGGGACAGGGTCTGCACTCAGACGTCTCCCCGTCCTGCCTCACCCTCCTGAGTGCTGGGATTACAGGTGTGTACCACCGAGTCCAGCTGAACCACTCATCCTTAGAGATGTGGCATCTATTAGGAGTTTGTACTGGTTTCAAACAAATTTTTATATGATTTATTTACATATATGAGTATTATTTATACACATTACATGCCTGATGCCCAAAGTGGTTAGAGGAGGGTGTAAGAGTTCATGGAATTGCAGTCACAGACATCTGTGAGCTGCCGTGAGTGCTGGGAACCGAACCCAGGACTTTTAACTGCCCAGCCGTCTTTGCAGCCCCCTCTGCTCTTTTTTTAAGACTTACTTTTATTTTATGTCTATGTTTTGTCTGCATGTATGTATGAGTGAGCTGCATGTATACCTGACACCCTCTGAGGCCAGAAGATGGTGTCAAATACCCTGGAACTGGAGTAACAGACAGTTCTAAGCTGCTGTGTGGACACTGGGAACCAGACCTGGGTCCTCTGCAAGAGCAGCAAGTGCTCTTAACCTCTGAGCCACCTCTTCAGCCCATCCCTGCTGTTTTAAAAACTAGGTTTTATATTGTCACATCCTGGTATATCTGATGCTGCTATGTATTCAAATGCTAAATACTGTCGTCCCCCAAGACCTGGTTGTCCCCAACAAAGAGATCCTCATTTTTTACCAAGTGACTGCTATGTAAACCTTGCTCCCAACTTAAAACTGTTGGTTAAATAAAAATGGCTACATCCAATCACTGGGGAGAAGAGAGAGGAGGAGTTTGAGTTATTGGGCTGAGGATTATATAGAAAGAAAGAGAAAAACAGAGAGACAGAGACAGAGATTGATTGAGAGACAGAGAGACAGAGAAAGGGAGGGATGGAGGGGACAGGGAACAGGCAGTCTCCATTAGCCATGATGAACCAGGAGCACATGCCCAAGTGAGACGGACCCTGAGCACAGGCTGGGAAGACTCAAACAGCAAGTCTTTGGGGAGCACGGCTGGGAAGTAACAGTCTAGAGAACAGAAATATAGATTAGGGGTAATCTCCCAGTAGTTGTGCAAAGTCAAATACATAAACACAGTCTGAGTCTCATTCATTGGAAGTACACCAGGATAGAAATAGTTCACTTATTTTACCACATCCTATGAGCCCATCTAAGGTAGGAGGAATACAAATTATACCTGGAAGGCTGAGACAGGACGTGTGTGAGCCCAAGCCCGAGGCTAGCCTGAGACACGCAGTTACCCTGATTCACTACGGTTACACGATGTCTACGAAGAAAGAGTACACTCCTAGAGGGAGGTCACGGGGCTTAGAGAGGAAGGGTACCTGCCTCCATCGCCACATAGATAATACGTGAGGAAGACGGGCGCTGCCTGCCTGACCTTCTGGCTCAGCAGTAAGGTCTTATTAATGATAAGGATTACTTAAGCTATATGCACCACTGAAAGTTAATGTGTCTCTGATGAATCAGAGTGTTCTTCAGAATTACAGGGCGCTTCAGTGGCATCCTCACGCCCATAAAATACTACCCAGGGCACTGGAATTTCAGGTTACCTATGGAAAGAGAGTACACTTCCGGGGCTGGCGACATGGCTTTAGAGGGTAAAGGAGCCTGGTGCCACACCTGGTCACCTGAGGTGGATCCCCAGGGACCTACGTGTGATAGAAAAGAAAACCAACTCCAGGTTAAACTAAGTAGAAGAACCTTATCCACTAACACTAGTGCGACTACCTTACTTTACATGCTACATAAGTAGCAATGAACCACTTAATCCAGCTAACACTAAGTAGCAATGAAACCTACTTACCTGCTAACACTAAGTAGCCAATGAACCTTACTTATCCATGCTAACACTTTGGCTCTTGGATTCTTTAGTTAGAACACTGAGCTTCTGCCATACACACATCCCACACAGCGGAATGCAGATGAACAATCACAACCCAGGATCTACTTCTGACTCTTCGCCTGCTATTCATGTACGCCCGCCTCCCCACCCACACACAGGATAAGGATTGGGAGGAGCCTGACCTGAGACATTTAACCATCCAGCTCATTCCCACAGTTCCTCCTCCTCCAGATCCTTTCTCGTGTTCCCAGTGTCTCACTAGACCATGTAAGACAAGCAAGAATGCTTTGTGACATTCTGATAAATGTCGGGGGTTTTTGTTTTGTTTTTGGAGCTAGAGACCAAGCCCAGGGCCTCATGCAAGCTCTCTGCCTCTCACCTAAACCCCAACCACTATACATTTCTTTAAACTGTTAAATTTTTTTCAGGTGACTTTCCTGCTTTCTTCATGATTGGAAATGCTTATACACTTGGAAACGAGTGTGGTTAAAACGATCACAGAGGCGCTGGAAAGACGGCTTCCAACCGTCTATACTGGGATCTGATGTCCTCTTCTGGCGTGCAGGCGGACATGCAAATAGAGCACTCGTATACATAAAATAAATGCATCTTTAAAATGATCACATAGGATGCCAACAACTAAGGAAATAGCAGTGAAGAAAGCTAAGGAATTAGTCTGGGACTACAAGGGGGAAAAGGGAGGGAGAAAGGTAGGGAGGAAGGGGGGAGGAATGCTTTTATTAAATAAACCAAAAAAAGAATGAAGTTTAATGAGTCCAGTCTCTTAAAACTCTTTCAATCCCATTTAAAATTCAACACAGGAATCGCAAATCACTTTAAAATAGGATTAAATCAATGAATGGGAAATCAGGTTTGTAATGCATCGTCCTGTAAAAGAAAGCACTTGGTCCCTCCGACTTCCTTTAACGTAAAAATGCCATAATCACAACATTCTAGGTTTTCTAGAGAGCTTTGAGTGGAAATTAAATGCATACAGCCCAAAGCAGGTAAATTTACCTCCTCTGAATGAAGGTCAAAACCAAATGAAAACGAAGTCATCCTTTCCCGGCCCCCAGCTGACCTACCGCCTCCCCAAAACACATCTGAGCTTTTAGTTCTTTTGCCTGGCTCGTTAATTGATTCTAATTAGGAGATGATAATCTCTTGAAGAACTCAGGTCTAACAGCTTCGTGGTTCATTCCTCAGAAGTGCAGTCAGAGCAGTATTTTCAAGATAGGATGGCTCAGACAACAAAGGTTCACACAGCTATAACAGCAGCACCAGGCAGGTGTAACAGGAAGACCAGAAGTTCAAGGCCAGCTGTGAAACCCTGCCTCAAAAAATTCAAATTGCACCAGGCGGTGGTGACGCACGCCTTTAATCCCAGCACTTGGGAGGCAGAGGCAGGTGGATTTCTGAGTTCGAGGCCAGCCTGGTCTACAGAGTGAGTTCCAGGACAGCCCGGGCTACACAGAGAAACCCTGTCTCGAAAAACCAAAAAAAAAAAAAAAAAAAAAAAGTTAAAAAAAAAAATTCAAATTGTAAATTGTTTTAAATCCTATTTAGAAGCTGGAGATTCATCAGTTAAGAACACTGGCTTCGAGCCGAAGAGATGGCTCAAGGGTTAAGAGAACTGACTGTTCTTCAAGAGGTCCTGAGTTCAATTCCCAGCAACCACATGGTGGCTTACAACCATCTGTAATGGGAGCTGATGCCCTCTTCTGGTGTGTCTGAAGACAGCTACAGTGTACTCACATACATAAAATAAATAAATAAATCTAAAATAAATAAATAAATAAAAGAAAGAAAGAAAAGAAAAAAGAACAGAACACCGGCTGCTCTTCCTGCCAGAGGACCTGGCTTCAGGTCCCAGCTCACTTGGTGGCTCACAACCATCTGTAACTCTAGTCCCAGGAGAGCTGACGCCATCTTCTGGCCTCCAACAGCATCAGGCGCAGTGCAAAATGTCTTACATACAAAACAAAACAGCAACAACAAAGGAAAAAAAAAACAGTTCTGTCAGCTACGCCATTTTCCCAATTTCCAAAAGCAATGAAAAGACACAAAAATGAAGAGACAATTGTCAATGCACCATGGTGTACTGACTGTGGGGAAAGACCTGAACTTAAGTTAAACGGTATGTTGGGTTTTGTGTGTGTGTTTTGCTTTTTGTTTTTAAGTTGGGTGCACTGACACATGCTATTATGTTAATTCTAGTACTCTGAAGGCTGAGACAGGAGGATACCTGAATTTGAGGACAGCTGAGCCACAACAGCAAATTCAAGACCAGTTTATGGTATGTAGCAAGATCCTGTCTCAAAAAAGCCAAAGAAAGCAACAAAAATTTTAGGCAGGCATGGTGGCACACACCTTTAATTCCAGAACTTGGGAGACAGAGGCCAGCCTGGTCTATAGTGAATTCCAAGCCAGCCAAAGTTACATAATGTCTCGAAAAATTAAAATAAATTTTAAAAAATCTTTAAACCTGCGGTTACAGGTTCAAAACTAAAATATTCCTCTTATATAAGTTCATGTGAACACTTGTTCCCTGGATATTTTCTAATGCTTAAAAATATTTTTCTATGTTTCCAAAACTCACCTTAATCATATTTACAAAAGGAATTTTCACTCAAAAAAAGTAAAGTTTGGGGGCCATGGTACCTTTAAGAGGTGAAGCCTGGCTGATGGAAGTAGGAGCTGGCCTCTGAAGGTGACAGCTGGACCTGGTTCCCTGGGTCCAGAAGAGTTCTCTGCTGCCTGTTTGCAATCACATGTCTGCATAATGACACGTCTGCACTAACATGATATGTCTGTAGTCATGTGATGACATGTCTGCAGTCACATAACATGTATGTAGTCACATGATGACATGTGTACAGTCACATGGTGACATATCTGCAGTCATGTGATAACATATCTGCATTAATGACATGTCTGCAATCATATGACATGTCTGTAGTCACATGATGACATGTGTGCAGTCACATGGTGACATATCTGCAGTTATGTGATAACATGTCTGCAGTCACATAACATGTATATAGTCACATGATGACATGTGTACAGTCACATGGTGACATATCTGCAGTTATGTGATAACATGTCTGCATTAATGACATGTCTGCAATCATATGACATGTCTGTAGTCACATGATGACATGTGTGCAGTCACATGGTGACATATCTGCAGTCATGTGATGACATGTCTACAATCATATGACATGTCTGCACTAACATGACACATCTGCACTAATATGACATGTCTGCAATCAGGTGATGGCATGTCTGCAGTCACATGATGACTACCACCTCACATTCTGGCCCCATAGACAAAGCCACTCACACTACTTCTTCCCCCTCCATGATGGACTCTATGCATGGACACAACCTCTCTGCAACCATGAGCTAAAATAAACCTTTCTGGTTACCACTTGTTTCTGTCATGGCAATGAGAAATGACTAATACCCTTAGTACTTCTTACTACCTTTAACATTGCACATGTGTTTTTAAAGCCCAAGGAGTCATAAAACCCCCTCTTAATATCATGCTGACATCCCAAGAAGTATGGCAATGCTGGCTCACATGAGAAACTACTGTATCTATCAAAGTTCTACCTTCCTTATCTGACTTCACCTCCCTGAGGGTTTCTAGGACCCTAAAATCCCCACTTTTTCCTCACACTGTGCCCTGCCCACAATGCCTCTCTTTCTGTCCTGTCTTTTACCTCAGCTCTGGTCAGTGGAACCATGCCCAGCCATGAAGTCTCAGTTCAAAGAATGCTCCGGCTTATTTCTCCTTCCAAGACTCTATAATATTATTATCTCCTTCTCTAGTTACATTTGTAACTATACCTTTCTCACTAAGTAGAGAGTGGGAGGTATGGACATAAGGACATAGCTGGTATACCTTTCTCACTAAGTTGTAGACAGTGGAAAGTATGGACATAAGGACATAGCTGGTACTCAAGGAGAGTTGAAATGATGATTTAAGTTTTTCCAAAGAATACTTCAAATAGGTGTCAGTTTATTACACAAAACCATCTGTTCTGCAAAGCTGGTAGAACAGATGATATCTCTCCCTCTCCCTCTCCCTCTCTTCTTCCTTCCCCTCCCTCCCCCAGATTATTAGAAATACCATAATTATTGTGTTAAACAGTTAACACAGGTTCTGCTATTTTCTCCACCAATGAGATGAACAAACTAAAGTTCCATGTGACAAAGTTAACTGCCCCAAACCTGACATCAAGCGAGTGCCTGTCTGACCTCAGAGTTCTGTGATCTGCTACACATTTCAGGCTGGCGGGACTCACCCAGGTGACAATGACTAATACATCACAACACAGTGACAGCTCAAACTTAGTGACAAATGTTCTACCTGGTTTCAGCCATTTTAGAGTTCACCGAAATCACATCTAACATCTATTATTGAGCCAACCGAGGCATCAACTGAGCCGGCGCAAACATGGAGACTCACTTTCGCAGTTCGCCTCCTGCCACGTGCTGTTGAAAAACTCAGAGACCATCACAACTATCTGCATCCGGTCTGCCATGAGGAGACTTCCGGCACAGCGCTGGCTCTCGGAGTTATTCTGAAACAGCAACGACAAAAGGAAGAGATAATCTGAGTATTTAGACTTTCCAAGCAAATTGTAGCCCACGGAAGTCATAAAACACTTGAGATATTTATTAGAGATTTTATCTGATATGATCTGGTAGTGACAGCAGTAATAATAAAAATGGCAGGAAGACAATTATCTATGTAACATTTATTGTTGCAGGGTTCATGTGTGAAGAAAGAGACTTTGCTAAACAACTGAGCCATCTCTTCAGTCCCATCTTTGCTTCTTAAATATTTGTTACTGTGCTCAAGTCAACTTAAATTCCGACTTGTGAATGTGTTGCAATCTCTCACTTTGAATGCACAGGAAGAGTTCCAGAATGCAGGCAACAAAATGTAGCAATGGCTATTTCTAGATGACAGGACACATTTTATCTTCACTTCTGCTTCTCTCTCGCTGTCTAAACTTTTGCACAGTAAATGTGGGATTTATGTAGTACTTTTAATCCATGTGTAAATACTCCCAAACCTTTGGCTTCATATCTGGGTAATTTTTGGTCCAAAGGTTAGTATTCTGTAAGAAAATCCAGTAATCCATCCACATAAACCCAAGAGTTTATACTCAAATAGAAAAACATGTCTTCCAAAGACCATTTAATCCTGAAAGAAACTCATGTTATACAAATAACGAACCTGAGATCCTAATGTCTTGAACCTCATCTATTTCCTATCCCTGTGGCCTCAGGCAGGGCACTGAGTCCTGGGCTTTCAAAGCTGTTTAATCCCTGTTTGCAGATACTGCGAAAATGCTGGTGTTTCAAGGAGTTGTGGAAGTGTTAGAGAAGCCATCTACCCTGTGCTCCAAGGACCTGCCTGCAAACACAGAGGCCGGGAGTGACACCGAAAGAGACCCAGTGGGACCACCGGGAAGAGAACTGACCAGTCGTGTAGAACGATGAGAATATCACACGGCTTCATCTGGGGAAGACTCATCATCTGTGTACATCTCACTAACGAGATGCATCTAAGAGAGTGCTTGCTTTTGTCTGTTACCTTTGTTTTCTTAAACGTGTGTGTGTGTGTGTGTGTGTGTGTGTGTGTGTGTGTGTGTGTGCAGGCCAGAGGACAGCTTACAGAGTCAGTTCTCTCTGGCCACTGTGTAGGTTCCTGGCATCGCCCTTACCGACAAAGCCACCTGAAGACCATGAAGACCAAGTCTGCTATATATGTGCAGGGGGTCTAGGTCTAGCCCACACTTGGTCTTTGGTTGGTGGTTTAGTCTCTCCAAGTAAGCACTTTTAAAATACAGTCTTATATTTCCCGCTTCCTTTCTTGGAACTGTTTCAGAGAAATAACAAAAAATAAAATGTCTTTGTTTGTGTACATGCATATGTAGCTGTGAGTTGTGTGTGTGTGTGTGTGTGTGTGTGTGTGTGTGTGTGTGTGTGTGATGTGCAGTTACCTGTGCATAGGCAGATATCTGAAGAGGCCAGCAGATATCAGGTCTGCTGCTCTATCGATCTGTACCTCATTCCCTGAGTTAGCGTCCCTCACCAAGCCTGGAACTAATCTTAGGCAGGGGGATGGTAGCCAGCAGCCCCAGCAAGTTTCCCACCTTTATTCCCTATGCCACTGGGTTACAGGATCATGCAGTCACACCCACCTATGCCACTGGGTTACAGGATCATGCAGTCACACCCATGTTTTTGCACAGGCACCGAGAAAAGGAACTGGAGTCTTTCTGCCTGTGCAGCAGGCCCTCTTGCCCACTAAGCCACTGGTCCTGCCCTTCTTTACTCTTTGGTCCTGTTATTTATGTGGTAACGTGTGATCCTCTTGGCTCAACCTTCCTAATTCTGGGATTACAAGGATGCACCGTTTATTGATATCTGTCTCCTTTACTGAGCCCTTACTGGAGCTTGTCCAGGGACCGTGACAAGCCTAGGTCATGAAAGATAGTCTTGGGAGCTGAACTAACTCCTAAATGAAACTGGAGCTCAATTTCATAACCATGGGTCCTATACTTCCTGTATTAAATGAAATAACACACATTCCCCCAAGAAGCACAATGCCTGGCACATAGTCATGAGAAGTGGCATTTCATCTATCTGCCTTGCTGCAACCCCAAGTGCGCTGGGAGAGTCTGTTTGAGTGGGCAGTTCAAGTGCACCTTCGTGTAGCTGCTTGGCTACTTAGAGATCACCACAGGCTGGATGAGATGGCTTCATGGACAAAGGGAGTGCCCTCGAACCTAATAGTCCACTCCCTAGACCTCATGGTGAGAACATGGAACTGTGTCCAACAAATTGTCCTCCTCCCTCCACCCGTGTCCTGTGACATGGGTACCACACCACTCACATAGGCACACCGTATCTACAGAGATAAACACGAATCTGTCTAACTCAACGGGCAGATGCTATTTTTAACGGACACTGCGCTATCGTGTGATACACAGTACAGGCGCGGCACAGTTTGGCTGTGGAACACACACGCACAAGGCTGGGAGAAAGCTGGAAAGAGTTCATGGAGAATCCAGGATTTGAACTCATCCCTGCACTGAGAAAGGAAAGAGAACTCTAAGACAGCATAAAGCAACCACAGGGTGAAAGTGGCGTTGATATATTGTGTGCAGGCCACTGTTTGGTAGCAGCAGGTATGCTTCCGAATGTGATGTCACTGTGGACATGTTGGGACAAAGTTGGGAAAGTCCTTGAGAGTCAAGCAAAAGAAAATCCCATTCTCGGGGCTGGAGAGAGACTTAGCATCTGCTGCTCCTCCAGAGGACTTGGGCTTGATTCCCAGCGCCCACACGGTGACATGCTTGATTCCCAGCGCTCACACGGTGACATACAACAGATCTAGTGCCTTCCCCTCTCCGTATGCGCCAGGCATGTGCAAGCCATGCACCGACATACATACAGGCAAAACACCCACCACATAGAAGTGTTTTGTTTTTTAATTTTAGAGAAAGATAATATAGTGGTTTGAATCTGCTTGGCCCAAGGCATGGTCCCAGAGTACCACCCGACTCTTCCTCCCAGAGCTATGAAACAGGTAGTGCAGCCTTTGAGAAATGACAGCCTGCTTCTCCTACCGAGTGACCTCCAGCAGGGTCCTCAACCTCTCTAAGGCTCCATTTCTTCAAGCGTGGTATCTCCTGTGTGTATCTAGGGTTTCCATCTGGAAGTCAACTCCTTGTAGGACAGAAACTTCACATGTCTTTATAGTTTCAACACACAGCATAATGGCCCAAACTTACCGGTCCTAATTTATATCTTAAAATATTGCTATACTGATCTGTTATAGCCATAACCATCTGGCAGAAGCCTGGCCATCAGGAATGTAACCATTCACTTCCATCATGGCTGCACCTAAGAAGTTGGATGAGGCCCTCAAAAAGAACACACACACAGACAGACATGCACGCGCACACACACATACACACACAGGGAGGGGGATGGGAGACAGACTGTTTTTTTTACCAATTAACCTATAACCCCCAACTCCATACCTTACTTTACAACCACTCCGAATCTTTGCATTCCCTGAAATGTAGATGACAGAACCCGTCCTTACTCGATAAAGAAGACCCAGCCTCCTATGTGGCAAAGAAGACATAAGCCATCACTCCAACATGCCGACCTCTCCACCACCAAGGAGAAAGAGCCCCTCATTCGGTGGATGCCCTGGGTCTTATCAACTCCAACCTCCCAGCCCCTGGCCTACCTCTCCCCTTGTTTCCTTCTGCAAGGTCTTCCTTTACCCTCCCTGTAAGAGACTTGACATTAGTGCTTATGCATAGTGTGTGGCACCGACCGCTGGATGCCTGTAGTCCAAGCTTCTAAGGATGCTAACACAGGAGGATCACTTGGGCCAAGCAGCTCAATATCAACATGGACAACAACAGGAAACACACACACATATGTAGACAAAATATTTAAATATGTTTCCTGCCTTCCTCCCTAGGACCTTAGGAAAAGAAGGAAGGACGGGGGTAAAGAAACAGAAAGGAAATTACTCCTAAGCCCACATCTGCTTCCCTGATATTTCCCTTTCCTTCCTTTATTGGTTAACCTACTCTAACCTTGGTGTCCCTCCATCAGAACCGCTTGTGTCAGTCTCACCCTAGTGCCAGTGTTGACAGTCACACTTCTGACTCCCTCTCTACCCTCGTCCTCAGTCTCCCCTCGTTTTCCTCTCTGGCTCTTCCTTTCGGTCTACTCCGACAGTGTTCACGGCTTAGCATTCCTGCTCGTTCTTCTGGTGACACTGTATTTATTACTTTGAGGCATGACGGTGCACATGCCACAGCTGGTATGCAGAGGGCAGCTTGAGGGAACGGGTCCTTTCCTTCCACCTCGGGGGTTACCGGACTGACTCAGGCTCCCAGGCTTGCCTGTTGGCTGATGCCCATGATCCTAATTACCAGAGCCTGGGGTCAGTTTTTATTTTTATTCTTTCAGATTTATTTTATTTGATGTATATGAGTGTCTTGCTTGCATGTTCAGCACCTGTATACAGTGCTTACAAAGGACAAAAGAGGGTGCCCGATACCCTGGATGGTTGTGAGGCAGCACGTGCATGCTGGGACTGGAACCAGCATTCTCTGCAGAGGCAGCCAGTGCTTTTAACCCCTGAACCATTGCTCTAGCTCACGGGAATTGGGTTTTTTTTTTTTTTTTTTAAAGCCTCGTAATTCCACAGCAGCTACATACACGAGGAAAACATCTACAGCCTCAAAGACCCCAGGTTGGCATCATGATTCATGGGCATCGTGCCCACAAGAGGCATTGTTATTTAAATTTTTTTTTAAAAAGGCAGCTGAAAATTATGAAATTTACAGGAAAACTGATGAAAATGAAAAATCAGGTATTAAGTATAATGACGGAGGCACAGAAAGACAAATGTCACATGCTCTCTCACACGCCTATCCTAGCCTCTCACGTTTATGTGTGTGTTAATATGGAGTGAGTGACTGCTGACTAGAGGCCGGGACATCAGGAAGAAGCCCTAAGACAGAACAAAAGAAGCTGAAGGGAGAGGGGAGAGTAACAGACCACGTGTGATGTGAGAGTGGAAGGCTCACACTGAGCGGGAGGGGTTCCAGATGGTGGGAGGGTACAATGGAGCGAGGGGGAGGGGTTATATATGGTGGGAGGGTAGCACAGGGAGGGAGGGGTTCCAGATGGTGGGAGGGTACAATGGAGATGCAGAGCTGGAACTTGGAGGAAAGGAGATATAGAATGGACAACCCATAACTATGTGAGGGGATGCCAGCCTGTTACTTGGTATACTAATTTAAAAACAAAAACAGGGGTTGGCGCTCAGTTAGTAGACAGCTTATCTAGCATGGACAGGTCATGGGTTTTATTCACAGCACTGCGTAGAACCAGGTCACAGTGGCACGTGTCCACTATGTCCACGTGTCCGTAATCTAGGCACCTGGGAGGCCAAAGCAGGAGATCCTCTGCTACACCGTGAGTTCGAGGCCAGTCAGGGCGACAAGAAACTTCGTCACAAATAAATACATTAATTAAATTAAAATGGAATAAAAAGGCTCCCTAAAAACAGCTTATTTAATGTAACTGCTCAAAAATCAAAATATAACGCTGCCGAGGGCAAGGACTTAAAGTCGCAGAGAAAGGAGCGAATCTGGAAAATACTGCATGTGAGCCTCTTTAAACTGCCGTGAAAGCCAGCTCTTTCTACAAAGAATGACTCTGGAATTTACTTAATGCAAATGAATGCCCACATTCACCAAAAGAAAAAAAAATCTGTTTAATAACATTAGGCTAGATGAAAAACAAGATGCACCTATAGACACATTTCTATTTAGTCTAGTCAATTACGACTTATAAAGCCACTGAAACCACTTTTTTCATGAGACTACAGTACAAAAGGACTGTTTCCACCCCCCAATCCTAGTGTCCTTGTTTTTCCTTTACCAGGCAATCCTGTGACTGTCGGTGGCCGACACTCTAATCATTTCCTAACTTATACAGTACTTAGAGGCAAAGCCTGTGTCTTCCTCTTTTTGTTCGCCTTCATTAAGTCCTTCACACTACCTTCCAAGTGACCAGGAAAGCTCGCGAGTTACCAACAAGAGGCAGATTGTCCTAAAATTTCAACTTCCATTGACCACGAGCTATTACTGTGTGTCAGCTTGTGTGACCTCTCTATATCCCCACTTTACGGATGAGAAAACAAGCAGAGACTGTCATTAACTTGCACAGAGTACAAGCTGATAAACAGGACGGAACCGGACTCCTGGCCAGCAGGCTACAGACTGCCTTACCGTGACGAATTCCCATAACACAACATGAAACAACTGGAATATTTTTTCTAGCATTTTATAGAGGAGGAAACCTATACTTTGAAAAATAATCAAGGTCACACTGCTAGAAACTGGTGGCTCTGGGTGTGTTCACTGCAATGTTCCAGCAAACCTGTCTCAAGAAGTTGCCGGCTTACAGCATCCAGGGAGGCAACATTCCAAGCCACAAGCCCCTAATGCCACCCGCCTGTTTCTGACACCCCAATTCCACAGACCGTCCAATCCCTTTTCCTTACTTTCCCAGCCCCCACGCCACAGGTGCCGAGGCTGCTCCTCTACCCACCCCGACGTTTCTGCTGATGTTGTCCATCTTGATTGCGACCTGTTGGAAGAGCGGGTAGCAGGTCTGGCAGAGGCGCACGGGCCGAGCGCTGCGCACCATACAGGCGGTCAACTCGGCGCTGCTATTGGCGAAGTCCATCAGCAGCTCCCGGCACTCGGGCTCCAGATCCGGCAGGTCAGGGGGTAGCAGTGACAGTGGCCCCAGACTTCCGCCCTGCAGCAGAGACAGGGTCAAGTCCTGCACCTCCAGCAGCTGCTGCTCCGACAGCAGGTCCGCAAAGCCTGGGTGCCGACTGCTGGTGAAGGGGAGCGTGCCCAGGGCGCACCTCCAACGCAGCAGCTGCAGTAGCAGCAGCGCCGGCAGCCACCGCCACATCCACCCGCTGCGCCGCGCCAGCTCCCTGTCCAGAGCCATCCCCGGGCCGGCCAGCATCAGACCGCTTGCCGGGTGCTTCCAACAGCATCAGCTTCCGGCTTCGGCCGGCGCAGGCCCTGACTGGGGTCACGAGGCGCGTGCGTCACGGCCCCGCCCACCTGCCTCCGGAGGCGCGCGAGTGTGAGCGCGCCCGGTCTGGGAGTCCGCCGAGAGCTCCTGCGACTCGGGGCATCCCCCAGCCTCCGTCCCGCACGCCCGGCACCCTGCGGTTCCCCGCCTTCCAGGAGCCCTTGGAGTTTGTTCTGATCGTTGGACCAGCCAGAGAGATGACTGATGAGATCCCAGAAAAACCCTGTAGATTGATGGTTTGGGCAGGTGTTCATTAGCTCTGGGTTAGTAAGTTTTTCTTCTCTGGAGAGTGAATAGCCTCTGTTGGCAGTTCTGACTTTAGAACTTGTGGCATCCAGGCGTGATTGACTGATTTTAATTCTCAACTGTCTACCCGAATAGAATTTCCTGTGGTGATGAATGTAGTCCACATCTTGGTCAATAAGGGAGCCACTAGCCACATGTAGCTGCTGAACCCTTGAATTGTAGCCACTGCGATGATAGAATTGATTTTCCAATGTCACTTAATTTAAATGTAAATATCTGACTGGTGACAACTCTGTACGGCTCGGATCATAGTGTTTTATCACAATAGAAACCCTACCTAATACATACACTTGAATATACCCTACTATATTATTGTTGTATTTTATATATATAATATATACTATAATTATATAATTATCATACCATATATTATATAACATTGTAGCATAATATTTAATGTTAATATATAACATATAATATGTGATGTGTAATATATAGCATTTTATATTATATAATATATTGTAATGTTATATAATATGTTATGTATAATATATTATGATAATAAATACTTATGTATTATATATTAATATATATAGGTATTTTTCTTTTTGAAGACAAGCCTCATGTAGCTCAGACTAGTCTCCAACACAACTAGGAAGCACACTCTCGTTGTACCAGAGAATGACCTTGAAATTCTGATCCTCTTGCCTCCCTGCTCAAAGTACCAGCATGTACTACCATGCCTGGTGTTTGTGGTGCTGGAGATCAAACCCAGGGCCTGGTGTGTGCTAAGTAAGCACTCTGTCAACCCAGAGTCTGTCAGCGAGACAGACAGACAGACAGATTCTCCTGGCTTTCGTCACTAGGAGCAGATGTACCATAATAACAAATCCAAAGAAAAGCTATTAATAAGTCACTGGAGTAGGCACTGGAATAAAGCAAGAGGCCAGGATACATTGCTGTGCTCAAGAATAGGATGTGAAATAACACTGTAGGGCCGTCTAGCAAGACGGTTCAGCAGGTGTTACTGTGACAACTGACAGAACGGTGTTTATGGTTCCAGGGGGGCTAGAAGCCACAGTGGCAGGGGAGGCAGCAACAGGCTGGAGCCAGTACTGAGCTTGAGCACAAGCTGAGAGTGGACTGGGAATTGTGGGAGTCTTTACACTCTCAAAGCCCACCTGCAGTGACATTGCATCAAGGCCGTACCTCCTAAACCTCCCAAACAGAGCCCCAGTGGGGGACCAAGTATTCAAAGGTCTGAGACTATGGAGGTCATTCTCCTGCTGTAGTCTGAGCGGGAATGCCGCCATAGGCTCACATATTTCTATGTCTAGTCCCTAGTTAGTGTACTGCTTATAAGAGTTAGGAGGTGTGGCCTTGTTGGAAGAGGTGTCATGGGGGGGTTGGCTTTGAGGTTTTGAAAGCCCATGCCAGGCCTAGTGTCTTTGTCTGTCTGTGTGTGTCTGTTTGTCTGTCGTCTGTCTGTCACTATCTCTCCATCTCTCTGCCTGTGAATGAGGCTGTACAGCTCTCAGCTGCTGCTCTGTCACCAGGCCTGTCTGCTTCCTGCCATGATGCAATGGCCTAACTCTCTAAAACTGCAAGCAAGCCCCCAATTAAACGCTTTCTTCTCTATGTTACCTTGGTCATGGTGTCTCCTCACAGCAACAGAACAGTGACTAAGACACCCCTGTGCCAGGTAAAGATGTTTACTATCAAGCCTGACTTGAGTTCAACCCTAGGACCCACATAATAGAAGAGACTTCCCAGGTTGTCCTTTGACCTCTACATGGCCTCAGGTTGCTCTCTGACCTCCACAGGTATGCCTACACACATACACAAAATTAAAACAACAAACGTATGTAGCGGGAGTAAATTAAACCTACAGGAGCCGCTGCAGTGGTCTTTAGGGAGCATTACAACGAAGCTGTCTGCAGGGCTTAGCAGTGATTCAGAAGCTTCTCCCAGGAGGAGGCCATCTTTGAGGGCTTACAGGATGAGCAGGAATTCCTTGGCAGCTTACAGCATCCTAGGAGTGAGTACCCTCGGCTACTAGAAGGAAGGAGTCAGGTCTTGTCTTACAGCTGCAGCCGTGCACTCTTGTTGCTTGAAACTTGAAACTGTTGATGGACCACGGGGATGGAGCTAAACCCGGATCACCTGCCTAGGACTTTCTCGCTCAAATGCATTCATTTCAGCCTGTGGGCAGCAAGAAGCGCTTTACAGAGCTAAGGGGGATAATGACACAAACGTGTGAGCATTTTAGGTAGAGAACTCTAGCAACAATATGGAACTCCCCGCCCCCTGCACCCTAGAACTGAGAGTGTCCTTAAAGTAGAAGACAAAAACTGTATAAAAGACATGGAGGCATGTCTGGTGGGGAAGAGAGAGGTTTGACTAAAGAACTATGATCCAGCCGGGCAGTGGTGGTGCACGCCTTTAATCCCAGCACTTGGGAGGCAGAGGCAGGAGGATTTCTGAGTTCGAGGCTGGCCTGGTGTACAGAGTGAGTTCCAGGACAGTCAGGGCTACACAGAGAAACCCTGTCTCGAAAAAAACCAAATAAATAAATAAATAACACAGAGAGAAGCTCCTTTACAGGAGGGGGCTTAAAGTAAAAGAAGAGAGATGGTCACTGTGTTGGATGTGGAGGGGCCTGACAAGGAGTCTTCAGAAAGCACTCCAAACAAATGAGGAGGGTACCCTGGCTTTTCTAAACGTAGGGGTGCTGCTGGGAAGTCCCACACTATGTGACTTAGTGTGGTTCAGTCTAAGTGGCCACTTCTCTGTACCGGTTTTCTACATCTGTTCCTGTAACAAATACGCAAGACACATCAGTTTGTATAGAGAAGGCTTGTTCTGGCTTCACCGGGGAGCTTTCAGACCACTGAGAAAACCCATTGCCACTGGGGCTGTGGCAGCTGCGGCTTATCCCGACATGGTGTGCACAGCCAAGTGTCTTTTTGTCGGCGCCCATGCTGAATTTGAGAGTTATGAATGTATTAATGCTACAGTGGGGCTTTTTCCTCTGGACATAACATGACTACCATCTTGGATTAGACATTGGCCCTGTAGCCATGACAACTAATGGAGCTAAACAGTGTAGTGATAGCTAGGCCTGTGGGGACCGCAATGGAGATAGTGATTCTTTCTAATAGAAGACTGGAGGGGGAGGGTCTCAGGACCCCACCCCATACTGTGAGTTCAGTAGTACTCCTTCTTGCTCCTCCCCTACCCCCCAACCCCCCCCCACACACACACACTGAAGTGATATTGGGGAATGTCAAGAGTATCCGGGAAGCAAAGTTTAAGTGAAAGTGGGATTCTGTGACATAGTTTCTGCTTGGTTGTCATCTGTGATGGTATGGAACTTTGTAGTCACCCACATGCCTGAAGTTAATCCCTCACCCATGCTTTGTAACTAGCCCAATGTGGTGGTTTGAATGAGAACAGCCCTCATGTATTTGAATGATTGATCTCTAATCAGTGGAAGGATTAGGCACGTCACTGGGGGGTGGACTTTGAGGGTTCACCAGGCTCAGAGTCTCTCTGCCTTGCATCCTGTCCTGTGCCTGTGGATCAGATGTGAGCTCTCAGCGACTGCAGCACCATGCGTGCCTGCCACCATACTCCCCACCATGACGGTCATGGACCCCCTTCTGACACTGTAAAGCAAACCCCAATTAAATGCTTTCTTTTATAAGATGTCCTTGGTCATGATGTCACTTCACAGCAGTAGAACAGTAGCTAAGACACCCAGTAAGCTCACTGAATCACCAAATTGGACTTGGTTGGAATCGTTACTTGGCTGTGATGTTGGGGCCCTATCTGGAGTAAACAGACATTTGTTTAGTTTCCCTAGGAAAAGTTAACAGTTAATAAACATTTGGCACATTTGTATTTGTATATGAGAGCCCAGTTTTTAACTGTTTGAAAATGATGTCGCCTGGCGGTGGTGGTGCACGCCTTTAATCCCAGCACTTGGGAGGCAGAGGCAGGCAGATTTCTGAGTTCAGGGTCAGCCTGGTCTATGGAGTGAGTTCCAGGACAGCCAGGGCTATACAGAGAAACCCTGTCTCGAAAAACCAAAAAGAAAAAAGAAAAAAGAAAATGATGTCATGTAATTTCCACTAAAATATGCGACTAAGAGGACAGGCAATGGTGGAGGATGAGGAGGCAAGGTGATCAGGCTGGGGTACCAAGTCCGTCTAATCTCCTGAGCAGCAACCTTTATACCTGTGTT
Source organism: Mastomys natalensis (assembly GCA_021653895.1). NCBI lineage: Eukaryota > Metazoa > Chordata > Mammalia > Rodentia > Muridae > Mastomys > Mastomys natalensis. The sequence goes on along the minus strand of JAJTUV010000510.1, from coordinate 3,679,911 downwards.
CCTTCAAAACCCATGCTGATTGTGTTTCTCTTTAGCTTCTGACCACCTCTGGCTACAAACTCAGAGTTTAAGGCAAAGGTTTTACCTCATCCTAGAAGAATCTGTATATTAATATATGTATATATATATGTATGTGTGTGTGTATATATAGCATATATATTATATATATACAGTATTAGAAGAATCTGCATATTAAAAGCATACACACACACACATATATATATATACCACATATTTGAAGAATCTATATATTAAAGGCAAAGGCTTTACCGCGTCTTAGGAGACTGTGTACCCGCCATCTCTGCCGTCCTCCTCTCTGTTTTCTTTTTCTCCATAGCACTTGAAATCGTATAAAGCGTCATACGTTTTTGTCTCTTCCTATGTTCACTTCCTCTCAGTATGTAGGACAGCGGTTGGCACTGGATGATGCTCTGCAGCTATTGAAAGTGTATCTCATTTGAACCGAGCTTCAACAGGAAATACAGTGTACTGGTTTGATGAGAAATGCCCCCCTAGACTCAAGCGTTTGAACATTACATCCCCATCTGATGGTGCTGCTTGGCTCTTGCTGGAGGAAGCATATCACTGGGGGCAAACTCTCTAAGTATATAACCTTCAGCTTGTTCTCTCTGCTTTGTGCTTACCGTCCTTGAACATGTGATCTCTCAGCTTCCTGCTCCAGCTACCTACTGCTGTGCCTCCCTGTGGTTACAAACTCTCTGCTGGAGCCATAGTCCCAAGTGAACTCTTTCTTCTCTAAGATGCTTTGCTCATGGTATTTGTAAGTAATACATAGGTTCAAGCATGATGGTATACATCTAGAGTCCCAACCTTTGTCAGCGGAGACAGAAGGGTCTCAACTTTTAAGACCTCTTGGAATACAAAGTAAATTTCAGGTCAGCCTAAGCTACAACAGAGGGAAAGTCTGCAGAGAGGGAGAGGAAGAAGAAGAGGGGATACTTGTGAGTACTGAAAAGTCAAGTCACTGGGTAAATACAGTAAGATTAGCAGGCAGTACTGAGTGACCACTTGAGTGAGATAGGTGTGCACAGCTTAAAGGTCTGAGTCACTGGAGCAATTGTGTGTCCTCTTTATCCCATTCAGTTGTGTGGTTAAAAGCAAGGAGTGTTGTTGGAGATGCTGGTCCCTCTGAGATGTGACTGTGGAGATATCAGGCCACACCCCTGCAGCCTTCTCCCTCTGGGACACAGAGTTAGGAAGTCCTGCCGTGCCATGGCCTTACAGCCCTTTCCCATCAAAGCTGCAGGTGAGATGGTTCTGCCCAGTACCTGGCCACGTTTGGAGTCTCGTATACTGAACCAGATTGGATCATATGGCGGGAACTTTCCACTAGCTTCTAGACACTTAGAGAAGCCAGAATGTCCTCTTTGTTTAGGGTGTTTTCCTGAGGGCTCTTTCTCCTTCAGGTCCCCTCCACATCCAACACGGTGGCTATCTCTCCTGCTCTTGTACTTTAAGGACTCTCTGTTAATGGAGCTTCTCTCTGTTCTAAAGAGAAGCCGCTCTTTCCCTTTAAGGCCCTGCCGCTGCCTCTGATATGATGCATGTCTCTCCTAATGCTCTCCCACCTGAAGGCCTGAGCATGTTCCCCTCTTGTGGTCATGAGACTCTCCTGATAAAACTCATTGCTGAAAAGTAAATGATCTCAGCTTCTTTCTCTATGATCCAGCTGAGTCTGCCTCTAGTCACTTGTAATAACATCACTGTTATAAGATCACTGTCCAGTGTGATGAAGGAAAATCCTGAAGCTGTGTGCTTCCTCACCTGACCCGGTTCCCAGGCCCTTTCCACTTTCCCAGACCATGCGCATTAGTCAGTGTTTCATACCTGCATCAAAATGCCCCGTACTATCAACTTGAAAAGTGGACACATTTCTTTTGGCTCTTGGGTAAGAGCGTTCCCCATAGGCTTGTACATTTGAAGGCTTAGTCACCAGGTTATGGAACTTGTTGAAAGGATTAGAAGGATTAGGAGGTGTGGCCTTGTTGGAGTCGATATGGCTTTGTTGGAGTGGGTGTGGCCTTGTTGGAGTGGGTGTGGCCTTGTTGAAGTAGGTGTGGCCTTGTTGGAAGAAGAGTATCACTGAGGGTTGGCTTTAAGGTTTCAAAAGCCTATGCCAGACCCAGTCTCTCTCAGCTTGCTGGTCAGAATTTGGTTCTCACCTTGTGCCTGTGGATCAGATGTCAGCTACTGCAGCCCATACCTGCCTGCTGCCATGTTCCCCACATGATGGTCATGGGCTAAGCCTCTGAGACTGTAAGCAAACCTCTAATTAAATGTTTCTTTGATCATGGTGTGTCATCACAGCAGTAGAACAGTGACTAAGACAGAAGTTGGTGCCAGGGACTGGGGTATCACTCTGACAGGCCTGATACTGTTGGCAGAATATAGACTTGGGACTTTGACTAGAAAAGTGATTCGATGCTTTAAGCGGGGCTTAATGGCCCATCCTAGTAGGAGCACATAACACAGTGTTGGAGGTGACTTGAACCATGAGAGCCCTGCTTAAGAAGTCTCAGAAGAGAAAACTGTTAGTAAGCGGCCTACTTAGTAATGTTAGTAAGAGACTGCTCTTGTGGTATTTTGTCAAAGCATGACTGTTCTTTGTCTTCATCCTAAAGATCTGCCTGAAGCTAACTGAATTTTGGATTAATGACAATGGCAGAAATTTCAAGACATTGACTGTGCCACGTGGTTATCACTCTTATAAATATTGAAAAGGAACAAGATAGCCAGGCGGTGGTGGCGCACGCCTTTAATCCCAGCACTTGGGAGGCAGAGACAGGCGGATTTCTGAGTTCGAGGCCAGCCTGGTCTACCGAGCAAGTTCCAGGACAGCCCGGACTACACAGAGAAACCCTGTCTCGAAAAAAAACCAAAAAAAAAACCAAAAAAAAAAAAAAAAAAAAAAAGAAAAGGAACAAGATAGACTAAGAGAAATACAAGATGTACAGTTTGAAGAGAAAAGGAGCACCAGGAAGTGTGATAGAGCTAAGTCCTGTGCTCAAGAAATAAAACATTTAAAGAAAAGTCTTCTGCCAAATGGAATAAACTTCAGTGCAGAACTCCACCCAGCTAAGTGTCTGATTTGTGAAAAGGAACACAGAAAAGCTTGGGTGTGAAGGAGACCACCAACAACAGAACACTGGTGTAAATGTCACTGAACAAGGGGCCAAGGTCCAACCCCATCAGACAATAGAAAATTTGGCGGTTTCAGCCACATGGTTCTGGCTTTAGAGTTAAGAATACTAAGAAAGGGTTGTGCAATCTTCAGCCAAAGGAAGCCACGGAGGCCAGGTATGTATCAGGTTTCTCCCTGCATGGAGGCTTAGAGGGGCATTACATGAAGCTCTGGCTGGGTTGTGGTGGAGACCCCCAAGATGTTGGTCATAGAATACCCAACAAGGAGAACTGCATGGAACCAGCCCGAGAGAGAGAAGTGTATTTCAGTCAACAAGGAGGAAAAGAGATGTGAAGAGCACTTTGACCTCAGACCTGGAGATGCAAAATGTGGAGTTTGTTCTGCTGGTTTGGACTTGCTTTTGTCCAGTATCTCCTCAATGTGCTCCTTCCACCCCTTTTGGAATGTGTGGTGAACAGGCTTCAGACATGTAAAAATGGCTTAATGAGGAACCCCATTGCTTCCAAGGCTACATCTGATCATCAGAACCCAGTGACATCACTTACCAAGATAACCATACACAGTCCTAGAACCCCATGTCGCCCACTGTTCAGAATATAAGCAGAGACCAAGAGCAATGCTCTGTGCACCGCCTCGATCTGCCCTGCAGCTGGAGAGTCTCCCTACGATCCTGACCCTTGAGTCGCAGACTCCGCTAGAGACTGAACCCTGCCTTCAGCTACCTTACGCTGCACAGGTGAGCAGCCTTGGGGAGACATGCTCAGGACTGCAGTTAGAAACTCAGAGTGTGAACTTTGTGTGATGACCCTCAGCGTGATAAATACACCCTTTGTCATACCAACTGCACATACTTCGTTGCTCATAGCAAAATGGTAACATATATATGTTATGTACCGTTGTATATCAGAAGTAAGTGATCTGCTCTTTTATTTTGATTTTACAGGGATTCGTAGTTGAAATTGCCATGGACTTCAGTAGAGAGTTTGGCCTTTTAAACAGTATTGAGACATGATAGATTATGGGGACTTTCGAAGTTGTACTGAATGCATTTTTGCAATATGATATGGCTGTAGACCTACAGAAGTCAGGGAGTGGCATGTAGACTTAGATTTTTCAAAACCTACTTTTTAATAAGGGTTCTTAAATGCTTTAACCTCCCTTCTAGCCCACCACCCACCAGAGGTAGTGGAAAAGAATGCTTATTAGGACACAGGGGAAGTGGGCCTGTTTAGAAATAGTTCTTTGGGTGATTCTAGTCTTTGTTGTCAGGATATCAGCAGTTCAGTCTACTAGCAAACTACCATCCAGTCCACTCAGCAGACACCACAGACACACACACACACACACACACACACACACACACACAGAGGAATCAGCAGCTGCAATCCAGTCTACTCAGCAGACACCACAGACACACACACACACACACACACACACACACACACACACACGAATCAGCAGCTACAGTCCAGTCTACTCAGCAGACACCACAGACACACACACACACACACACACACACGAATCAGCAGCTACAGTCCAGTCTACTCAGCAGACACCACAGACACACAGACACACACACACACACACACACAGACACACAGACAGACAGACACACACATGAATCAGCAGCTGCAGTCCAGTCCACTCGGCAGACACCACAGACACACAGACACAGACACACACACACACACACGCGCACACACACACACACACACACACACACACACACACGAATCAGCAGCAGCAGCTCAATCCAGAATAAACCTCGAGGCTCCACCAGCTCATGAGAGTCTGTGGAAGCAGCAAGAAGCCACTGGAATATCATAGTTCTTTGGTGAGTTACTCCCTGCAAAGTCACAACAAACAAATATCAGCAACGTGGTGCAAGGCCAACCAATGCCACAGCATCGTCGGTGGAGACTAGCGAAGCGCGCAAGGCCAACCAAAGCATGAGCCTTGTCCCACCATCTGTGGTCATATTTCTATTCTTTCTAAACATCACGTGTCCTTACATGTCTGCTTTAGCAAAACATCCTTTCATCTGTCTGACCCAGTAAAACATTCCTATGACCTAACTACCGTCTGTTGTGGGTCTCAAGTCCTTCCATTTCTGGGGTTATTCTGCCCCTGTGATCATGTATATGAGGTAAGTTAACTTAGCTTTTTAGCTAAGGTATCTGCTATGGAGTCTATCCACATATCTGCCAGAAAATTCTCAGCTATAAGCTTTACATTGTGACCTTAAAGGACACTGGGGTTGTGTATCCTAAAGAAGGTTTGTCTGTAAAAATAGCTAAAAGCTGGTTGCTTACTTATAAATTTGCTTGCTGATTTCCCCCCTTTTATTTGATCTGGTTCTCTCTTTTGGATATCTTTTTATTCGGATATAAACATTATAGTAAAGATTACTCAGATACAGATATCCAATCTCTTTGTCTTTTCAATAGTTTTAGTTGGATGTATGCCTACAGGCATGATGTTACTGTCCACTGAGTAAAGATTATCCTTGTATTACTCAAATGCTGATTTCTGTGCCCCATGTCTGGTTGTAATCCATACATGGCATTGTAATGATTATTCTAAAAATCTCTCATCTCAATGTTGTATAAAGGTTGCTCCCCAGTTAGTCCCTGATTAGTCAACAAAGAGCTGATCAGACAATGACTGAGTAAGAGAGAGAATAGGGCTGGACTTCCGATCCCATGGAGGGGAGGGGGAGAGAGAACAGAGTGTTGCTGTGAGGAAAGGATTGAGGAGACTCCATGGGAACACCCCAGAGCAGAGAGAGCCAGATCAATACTAAATACAAGTATCTTCGGGGATTTGTGGGCTGAGAGGTAGCCAGATTAGTTTAGAGGATTAGAATAGATCAATAACTGCTCAGTTATTATGCCATAAGATTTATTAAATAAATCTAATAGTCTCTGTCTCATTATTTGGGAGCTAACCAGGATAAAGGAAAAACTTACTTTTTAAATTGCTCTAACATGGGTCCACACAGGAAAGACCACATGTAGCAGCTTCCCTTGCAGCTAGCTGTCTATGGATGAAAATTATGTTTTAAGTCATATTTTTCATTAAAATTTATTTCTTTATTATGTGTGTATATGTGCACACATGTGTGCATGCATGCTCCTGTATACATGTAGAGGTCAGAGGACAAGTCCGTGGAGTTGGTTCCTTCTCTTTGTTTTTTTAGTTTATTTTCTATAGAAGTCATTCATTTTGTTCCCCAATACTTCTATCCAGTGTCTTATTTCTGCTGCTATATTTTAATTTCCTGCTTTGTAGAGTCTGCATCTTTTGGAGTTGTAAGCTTCTTTAGTCTATTTCCTCCAAGTTACATCTTTCCTCGTGTGTATGGGTGTGTGTGTGTGTGTGTGTGTGTGTGTGTGTGTGTGTTTGCATATGCATGCATTTATATAGGTGTACATGTATTTGAACACTCATATGGAGTCAACCTTACATGTCATTCCCCAAGAGCCAGCCACTCTGGTTTTTTTCTTTTTCTTTTCTTTTTTTTTTTTTTTTTTTTTTGGTTTTTCGAGACAGGGTTTCTCTGTGTAGTCCTGGCTGTCCTGGAACTCACTCTGTAGACCAGGATGGCCTCAAACTCAGAAATCCACCTGCCTCTGCCTCCCAAGTGCTGGGATTAAAGGCGAGCGCCACCACCACCTGGCCCACTCTGGTTTTTTTAAGACTGATTTATTATTTATTTTATGTATATGAGTGTTCTATCTGCATGTATACCTGTATGACAGAAGAGGACATCAGATCCCATTATAGATGATTCTGAGCCACCATGTGGTTGCTGGGGCATCTGGAAGAGCAACCAGTGCTCTTAGCCAGTGAGCCATCTTCCCAGTCGACTGTTTTTATTTTATACCTCTCCTTAAATGTCTGGTGGATAGCATCTGTCTGCTACGATGAAGCTCCGTGAAAATACTCTCCCCATGGATACACATGAGTGGCTCAAAACAATGGATTAAAACCATCACTATTATATTATACTATATTGTTTGGATTAAACCTAGGGCATCAATCACACTAGAAATGCTCTTTTACCCCTTAGCTACATCCCCAGCTCTGAAAACATAAATATTTTAAATGTTTTTCTCTTGGACAGGACAGAGAATCATCTGCCAATATACAACCCAGTTGCTGTTAATCTCAGATCCTGGCCGTGGATCTGAAAGGCTGGCAGCTCAGCATTAAGAGAGTAAACTTTTCTCTAAGCCTCCTGGGTTAGTAAAATGCCCTGGCCCTCGAATGTGCTTGCATGTGCTGATCCAGACTGTCTCTGCCTCACTCACTTCAGAGAGTATCAGAAGTTTTCTGGTAGTCAAGTGGGATGGGGAGGAGTTAAGAGGAGGGGACATAGAGATTATTAACCAAATGAACATGATGCTCTGTAGACCAGGCTGGCCTTGAACTCAGAAATCCGCCTGCCTCTGCCTCCCAAGTGCTGGGGTTAAAGGCGTGCACCACCACCGCCCGGCCTCTGATGGATATCTTAACTATCCTCTTCTTTCCAGCTCTGTCCATTCCAGCCTGGCAGAAGAATGAAGAATTAGATTTTCTTTTTCTGTTTCAGAAGAAAAAAGGAAAAAAAAAAATGGCCCACCCTCAGAATTAACTTTCTGTTGTTCAGACTATCAGAGGGAGATGGCTCCCTTGCACAAGTCTGATAATATTTTAAAGACTGTGACAGTTATTTCAACTAATGACCTGCTTTTACAGCAAAGAAGTTTGCATACAGCTATATGTGCATTAAGTCTCCCATGAGCCAAAGGTCAAGACTCCACTGTCTTGAGGTACCTTCTTTGTCCTCAGTCTTCAGAGACTCCATCCTCCGTATCTTTGAGGAAACAAACCTGATCTGGTATTAACAGGTGATGTGTTTATAAAAAGACAAAGAGGGGGAGATATGTTCTATGGAGGTGTAGTCAGGTACGGGGGAAGGGGGTGCCTCTGTGGGCCTATGCTGAGGCATCCCTTCCCCCGGTATAGTATAGAATAGAGTATATTCAGGGCATGGGCAGGGGAGTTAAGAGGGTAGTAGAGAAAGGCAGAGAGAGAGAGAGAGAGAGAGAGAGAGGAGAGAGAGAGAGAGAGAGAGAGTATAGAGAAGTAGAGAACGGCCATGAGCATGTGGAGAGAGGGGGAGGGGAATGGGGAGAGAGCAAGAGCAAGAGGGCAAGAGAGAAAGGAGGGGGCAAGCAGCCCCTTTTATAGTGGGTCAGGCACACCTGGCTGTTGCCAGGTAACTGTGGAGTGGAGCTTAGACAGAATGCTAACAACAGATATTGGATATCAGGGTTCAGTGGGCACCCTCCAGAGAGGGTCCAGGTTCTTCTGACCAGAACAAGGAATTGTTTTGTTTTTGGTTTGGTTTGTTTGGTTTTGAGATAAGATCTCACCATGTAATTATGGTTGGCTTGAAATTTGCTACAAAGACCTCAAACTCACTGAGATCCACCTGCCTCTGACTCCTGAGTGCTGGGATTAAAGTCGAGCACCACCATACCCAGCTAGGAAAAGGAACTGGACTAAGTCATGAATAATAGCCGAAGCAAAAGTGAATTATTAAGAGTTAGTGCTCAGCTGGGTTACAGCGTGGGGCGGGTATCTCAGTGACAGAGTATCTGACTAGTGGGCATGAGGCCCCCGGTTCAATCCCTGGTACTGGAGTGCACACACAGAATGGGGGGGGTTCTAGGTTATGGGAAGGTATGCTGAAGCAAGAAAGTTTAGCATCTCAAATGCTGCACAAAATCCGGGCTTCTGAGTCACAAAGCGCAAGCCTTGTGGGTTACTTGCATATTGCCGGGCTGGTCATACATGTCTGTTAAATGCAGTCCTACCTGTAATCTCATGCTACCCATGTCTCCTCAGCATCTTAAGTCTCTACCAAGAGGTGTGTATTTTAATCTTACAATGAGCCACAGGTCATCCTCAGACACTCTGGACTGCTGGGCCAGTGCTAATCAACCCCAGCCTGGAAGTTTCCAGCCCTTCTCTGCCAACAGGTTTTTCTCATAAGCTGATTTTAAGCCTCTTGAACCTTAGACCCCACTCTCTAACCTCTCTTCTTGACTTCATACATAAGACTCTAGAATGGATCTGTAGACTCCCATCGAGGTAGTCTGGAATCTGAATGAAAGGATGGTAGTACTAGGTAGCTAATCATGGTTGGCCTGAAATTTGCTATGGAGACCTCAAACTCACTGAGATCCACCTGCCTCTGACTCCTGAGTGCCTTAGATCATTGAGGATGGATGCCCCTCCCTCGGGTTCAGCTTAGACCCCATTTCCTGTCTCCCTGACTCAATAAAAATGGAAACACAGGGCTGGAGAAATGGCCCAGGAGTGAAGACCCCTTGCTGTTTTCCCAGGGGACACAGGCTCTGTTCCCAGCACCCACATCACGTGGCTCACAGACGTGGTCACTGCAACTCAAGGGGATCTGAGCTCCTCTTCCGGCTTCCATGGGTACCTGCTCTTACGTGCACACACCTGCAAACAGACACATAATTCAAAATAAGTCATTTTTTAAAGCCAGATATGGTGGCACAGGCCTTTAATCCTGGCACTTGGGAGGCAGAAGCAGACAGATTTCTGAGCTCAAGACCACAGTCAGGACTATGTAGAGAGACGAGAGAGAGAGAGAGAGAGAGAGAGAGAGAGAGAGAGAGAGGAGAGCTTGCACAAGCTGGGTCTGTCAACTACCTGACCAGGAGTCTCCCTCAAAGGATATTTGATTCACCTGAAAAGCTAAGACGAGGGGAGAAGTAATTATCTATCCCCCTCAGAAATAATGTACTTATTCTCCTGCAGAAACCCTACCCTGTGCAGCTGCTTTCAGCGCCTCTACCCTATGGCCTGCCTGCTTTTCTGAGATTCTTTTTCTTCTTCCCCTGGACCCCCAAATCTCTTTCTTTTATACTGGCCAAAGCCTGGGCATACCTTCCCTGACACAGTGGGTTCTCCTCTCTCTCTCTCTCTCTCTCTCTCTCTCTCTCTCTCTCTCTCTCTCTGAAACCTTGCCACACCCCCTCCATACTTTGTGTACACTTCGGATTTTCCAGTCTGCATGGTAGAAAATATGCTGCATAAACCTTCTTTTTAAAAAATAGATCTGGAATTAGGAGTTTCTTCCCAAAGACCAAATCCCTTTCTTCCCTGCTAGGCACAAACTCTATCCAGTATGAAGGTTAGAATCACAATATATAACCGTAGCGTCTTGGAGACCACTGTATGTAGATTAGGAGGAAAGGTTTGCCGAGGAAGAAAAGTGAGTCCACTGTAGACCCTTCTTCTCCTAGTGGGAAATTTCTGTTGAGCAGTGACTTTCTGGCAATCATGCAGGGTTAAGAAAGGTGAGTGCTATTAAGGCCTATTTAGTAAAGGGAGAATTTCTGTGGCAATTGGACCTTTTTGGATCCCTTCAACTCATATGATATGTATGTATTTTAAAAAATATAAGTACTTATTAGGGCTATTCATGCACAAAGAGACTTGATTGTGGCAAACTTACTCTTGGTTTGTTTTTTGTTTTTTTTTTGTCGAACTTCAAATGCAAATGTATGTGGGCTCAGCAGATGAACTCTGCAGACCCTCAGCTCAGTTACTGGCATGCCCAACATGTCAGCCTGTTCAAGCAGCGGCTCGGTTCCCTCCTGGAAACCAGGGGCTCACAAGGCAGAAACTGAACACACATAGATAGTTCTTGTATTTCATAAACTCCAAAGTCCAGCCCCATTTTCTTTCCTTTTTATTGTTTGTTTTTATTTTGTTTTGTTTTTGCTTTTTGAGACAAAGTCTCATATAGTCAAGGCTGGCCTTGTACTCCTGAGTGTCTTGACTCCACCTCCTGAGTGCCTGGCTAAAGATAATGGTGTTTGTTATGAGGTCTATATAGCCTGACTGCCCTGGAATTTACTATGTAGATCAAGCTGGCTGGCTGCCTGCTGTTGTGTGACAGCTTCCTCTGAGATTGAAACATTCAATCCTGCTGGGAAGCTCTTTAAACAGGAAAGTAAACAACACTTGATAGCTTCAGGAAATCCCAGAAACTGACCAGCTTCAACAGGCTCCTCCCTGTCACAGTAAGTAATAAAAGCTGGGAGTCCTTCTTAGTCAGGACAAGATGCAAATAGAAGACTAGCCAACTGGAAGGTGTTTAGACCAACCGAGTCACTTGGAAAGGACAGTCTACAACCTGTTGAGCTCAAGCTGTGCAATGTGCCCCTGGTTCCCAGCTTTTGTGAGCTGTCACCCATGCTCACCATGCTGGGATGGGCTTTTGTGATACAGCTGTTGTTGAGTCACTTCTGCTCCTGTAAGTAACCCTTCCCCCATATTCTTGTAAGTAACTGTCTTAGGATTTTACTGCCGTGAACAGACACCATAACCAATGCAAGTCTTATAAAAGACAACATTTAACTGGGGCTGGCTTGCAGGTTCAGAGGTTCAGTCCATTATTATCAAGGCGGGAACATCGCAGCATCCAGGCAGGCATGGTACAGGCAGAACTGAGAGATCTACATCTTCATCTGAAGGCTGTTAGCAGAATACTGGCTTCTAGGCAACTAGGATGAGGATCCCAAAGAAGGGGAACAGTCCGTGGTTTTAAGATGTTTATTGTCATGGTGGAAAGTGGGTAAGAAACTGTACTTTAATTTTCTCAGGGCAAGCCTGAGGTTAAACACTGTTTGCAGGGAAGAGTGTCTGGATAGGAATGTTTAATTGGCTATGCCCCTCTGGCCTTTAGGTACCTCATTAATATAGAGATCTGTCTTGAGGCTCTGGGGCCTGTATTTACGCCCTCTCCCTGTGGAGGGGCTAGAAGGGGCGTTGCCCTGACATGACTGAAAGACACAAATCTATGGAGGGCTGGGGCCTCGGCCAGGAGCCTGGAGTCTGGGAGCGTGGCAAACACCTACCATCCCTTGCAGGGTCCCCTGCGGGGTCACCTGCTGGGTCACTGGGGTTTCAAACCTAGCTCAACCAGAAATCAGGCTACTTTCAGGATCCTACAACTGCCTGTTTCCCAAGTGCTGAGATTATAGGTATATACAGCTGTCCCAACCCTTGGTCTATTTATTTTTCAATCCCTGAAACAAAATGCTTGATAGTAGTTTATAAAAAGAGATTTTTAAATAAACTACTTTTTTTATAACTTATTAATTTTATACTATTTTTAATTTGGCTATTAGTTCTGGAAGAATCCAGATGAAGCAGCAACCTTAGGAAATAATTTAATGGCCTAGGACACATTTCTCTTGGTTTTAGCTATGCATACACGCCTTCTAATAATAGAAGAAGAATAATAGAAGCACTTCTAATAATGTGCTTGACAGCCTAAGACCCTCACCTTTAGGTACTGAGCACACACACACACACACACACACACACCTCCAAACAACGCACTTAGCAACATAGACACCCCTTCCCCCACCCCACTGCATTGAGCTACATGACCACCCTACTCTGAAAAAAAGAGAGATTTGGACAATGGTTCAGTGCGCATGAGGGCTGAGCTTGAGGTCTCAAGTCTCCACATTAAAATCTGAGGATGGTTCCGTAGACCTGAAATCCCAGCACTAGGAGAGCAGATACAGGGAGTCCTGGGGGCTGTCCTGGCCGGCCAGGCTGCCAGTCAGTGAACTAGGGATTCAGTGACAGGCCCTGTCTCAGAAAATAAGGTGGAGAGCAGTTGAGGGCTACACCTGACGCCAGCTTCTGGCCTTTTGCACATGTGCAAATGGGCACACACATTTTCACATGTGTGCATACTCAAACATGTGCACACACATACTTCCAACACGCACAAGCACACGGTCACATTCTCTTTCTCCATTTGTTTTTTTTTTTATATTTATTTTATTATTTTATGTGTATGAATGTTTTGCCTTCATGTAGGTATGCATGGTCACAACATGCCTGGTGCTCACTGAGGCCTTGAAGAAAGTGTTGAATCAGCTAGTCGGTGGTCGCACACGCCTTTAATCCTAGCACTGGGGAGGCAGAGGCAGTCAGATCTCTATGAGTTTGAGGTCAGCCTGCTCTACACAGCAAGTTCCAGGACAGCCAGAGCTACACAAAGAAACACTGGTCTCAAAAACAAACAAATAAACAAAAAATGCTTCACAGGTGTTGTCTTAGCTAGGGTTTCCATTGCTGTGAAGAGACACTATGACTAAGGCAACTCTTTTATAGGACAACATTTAATTGGGGCTGGCTTACCGGTTCAGAGGTTCAGTCCATTATCATCAAGGTGGGACCAGGGTAGTGTGCAGGCAAGAACGGTGCTGGAGGAGCTGAGAGTTCTACATCTTGTTCCAAAGGCAAACAGAAGACTGGCATCCAGGCAGGTAGGATGAGGGTCTTAAAGTCCACTCCCACAGTGACACACCTCCTCCAACAAGACCACACCTCCTCATAATGCCACTCCCTGGGCCAAGCATATTCAAACCACCACAGGTGTACCCAGCCTCATGGATTCTATTTAATTCCAGATCAGGTCAAGGGGACAACTTCGAATTGCCATTACAATAATGTGTTACTGTAATTTTGAAAAGGTTTGAAACATTATAAATTTCAATATTTTACATGTAATATTCCTTTATAATTTGTTACACTTAATTTTCCACATAAACATAAAATAATCAGCTATAAAGATATCCACTGTGGTGGCAGGAGAAACGGCTCAGTGGTTAGAGCACTGACTTCTTTTCCAGAGGTCCTGAGTTCAATTCCCAGCAAACACGTGGTGGCTCACAACCATCTGTAATGGGATCCTATGCCCTCTTCTGGTGTGTCTATAGAGAGTAACAGTGTACTCACATACATTAAATAAATAAATAAATATCTTTTTTAAAATGTTTAAAAAAAGATACGCACTTTGACAGCCCCCTTCCAAGATGGCCTGTAGCATCCTGCCTGCTAGTCTTCATGCCCCTGTCTCATCTCTTCACTTTGAGCGTGACCTTAAGTAATAGCTTGCTTTTAATGACTAGAACCAATGGGGTGTCACTACCAAAATTGAGTATAAAGACCTATGACTTTGCTGCTGTTAGTCCCGGACATCTAGCTCTGACAAAATTAAATAAACATGGAGACCCTCAGGTAGTAAAGAGGCAGACCTGTCTGAGACTTCATGAGCTGCTGAATGAAGCCCTTGCACAACAGCTCACAGGGACCTGAATCCTGCAGGTCATCGTGAATAACCTCAGACGCTACGCAGCTGAGCGCTACGCAGCTGAGCGCAGCTCCAGTCCACACCTTGACAGCGGCCTTGGAAGACTGTGAGCTGGAGAGCCAGCCACATCATACAGACTCCTGATCCCTGGCGACAGAGCAAAACCACTGACTCTGGAGTGATTTGCTATGCAGCAACAGGTACTTAGACTGAGCTATGAAAGTAGCCATCTGGATTAGAGGAGGAGCAGGAAGAAACGGGGTCAGAGGAAAATCAGAGAAGTTTGAAAATAACTTCTATATCTGCATAAAATAGGGGCCACCAACACCCTGTCATGGAGTGGGGAGGGATTCATGAGGCCCCGCTCCTCTCTGAAGACTCCCTGCCCTCCACAGACACACACACACACACACACCTGAAGTGATTTGTCTGTCACATATGAATTGATTTTGAACAAATAAGTAATTTTACACTTCAACAATGCTTTGAAAAAACTAACACTTATCAGAATACAGGTCTCCATTATTGCCCCTAACCCCATTAACTCTTCGACAAATTTAGATATATTATTTCCAAGACTGAGGCAGAGAGTACATTTACAGATGATTTGCAATTATGGGTCATCTCATTTGAATTGCGGTAATTACTTTTCTGAAAGGCGGATTGGACTGGCATTTTAGTGTGCAGCCACAAGCCTCGGGCCAGGGGGAAAGAGGACAGGGTTGCTGACAGAGACCTTCAGCCATCACTTGGCTGTGGAAAGAGAAGTGGTCTTGCTCCGATGTGGGTTTCTGCTGAATCTGTAATTTCCCCCAGAGCTTGAAAGGTTTCTGAGGCTGGACCAGAGAGCTTATACCTTTGAGAGCTTCATCCATTGTCCCCTGTACATCCGGGTCCAGAGGATCTGGCCAGGACTCGCAGGAGCACCCACACATGTTGGCGCTTCCAGGGTAGCCAATGCTTTTCTCGTTCCTGTGATCCTGTATCAGAGGAAAGCGACCTAAGGGGGGTTATTTTGGCTCACAGTGCAAGAGATCCACGGGAAGGAAGACACCGCAGCCAGCAGGGATGTAAGGCAGCTTCTATCTGCGTCTGCAGTCCGGAGGCAGAGAGCCGGGGGCCAGTGCTCAGCTCGCATTTTTTACTCCCTTACTCATGCCAGGCTGCCAGCCCATGAGACGGTACGACCTGTACTCGATTCAGGTTGGGTCTTCCCCGTGCAATTAAACCCTCAGAACTCGCACAGACTCTAAAGCCCATGAAATCGACCATCGACAGTAACCGGCACGGCTGCTTTAAGGAATTTTTCTTTTAAAAAAGATGTGTATGTAGGCTGGAGAGTCCTATGGTTAAGAGTGCGTGTCGCTAATGCAGCGGCCCCAGGATGAATCGCTATCACCCCACATGGTGCTCGCAGTTGTTTGTAACTCTAGCACTAAGAAATTCTATTTTTATTTATTTATTTATTTTTGAGACAGAGTTTTTCTGTGTAGCTCTGGCTGTCCTGGAACTCTCTCTGTGTAGACCAGACTGTCCTGGAACTCAGATTCGACTTCCTTTACTTCCGGTGTTTGCCACCATAGCCAGACAAAATTTTAATTGTTTTTATTTACTGAAGTGTACGTGTTTGGTGTGCACATATGGGTGCAGTTGCCTATGAGGACCAGAAGAGGGTGCCAGATTCACTGTACCTGGAATTTCAAATTGTAAACTACTAGATTTGTGTGCTGAGAACCAAACTCAGACACTCTTAAAGAGCAACAAGCACGAAACCACCGAGCCATAGCTCCAGCCCCCTTGTTTTGTTTTTTCCCTGAGGGTACACTCTGAAGCCCAAGCTGGAGCTTGAGGCAATCCTCCGGCCTTAGCCTCCTGCGTGCTGGAATAAGACAAGAGCCACAGTGTCTGGCTTCAGGCAATTTTAATGTAGTCATACATTAGTATTGATTTTTATGACTTGTACTTTTTAATGTCTAATTTAATAAATGTCTGTAACCTAAAATCCTAAAGATGTTCCCTATACTATCTTCAATTTTTAACTTTTTAAAAATTTTATAATTGTCTTTGTCTGAAATTCGCTTTTGCCTTCTCTATGACGGGATCCTAATTGTATTTGTCTGTGTGGAAAGTGTTCCATTCCATCAGGCCTGTCATACAGTGCTCCTCAGGCCTGTCATACAGTGCTCCTCTGTCAGTAGACTAAGGCACACACATGCCTGTGTCTACAAGTCAGCTTCATGTTCCATTCAGCCCATCTGTTTGAGCAATCCTAACCAGTACCATGTTAGTCACTGAAGCTTTATCATAGCCTGCTACTAGAACTGGTAAGTCTCACCTCTGTATCCCACCCACCACACACACACACACACACACACACACACAGAGACACACACACACACACACACACACACACACACACATTTATTTTTCAGAATCCTTAGGGATAATTTAAAGTATTTACACTAGCATATTAATCAGTTTCTTAAGTGGCTTAAAGAAATCCAGGCTGGGGGCACATAGGAGGATTTGGAGAAGAGTAAGCAGGAAGGTTAGATTTGTTTTAATGATTTATATAAACGATATGAAATTCTCAAACAGTAAACATTTTAAAATATCAACAACAAGAATCCAGGTGGAATTTTCACTGGACTTGTATTAAGTTTATACAGATGAGGAAGAAAACTGAACCTTCCCAAACAGGAATTGTCTAACACTACACACACACACACACACCAGCTCAAGTATGACACTCATTTTATGTAGTGTTGCATCAAGATAAATTTTATTACTTGTACAATTTGCCAACATTAGCTTAGATTTTCTATGTTGATTATTGTACCATCTGCAAATGGCTTCTTTTCCTTTGAGTGGTCTTTTGTCATTTGACCTGGTAACCAACATCTGAACTGCTTTCTATGACCTATGCTATGTCCCATAGCCTGGTTCTATGAGCCAGTGAGATGTGGCATCTGATAAAGGTGTTTGCTTCGAACGCCAAGTTCTCAGCAATTCAATCCCTGGAACTCACATGGTAGAAGGAAAGAACTGACTCCTGAGAGTTGTCCTTCTATCAACACACACACATACACATGCACACACACACACAGACACACATACACATGCACACACAAACACACACACAGACACCCACACACAGACACACACTCACACACATACAGACACCCACACACAGACACACACACAGACACACACACATAGACACCCCCACACACACAGACAGTCACACACAGACACACACACCCATACCCACACACACAGACATACACAGACACACACACACATTTTTTAAATTACAGACAGATGATGGACAGACAAATAGACAGACACACGCACAGGGGTGGGGGTTGTCAAGGAAGAACTAGCTGTGGTAGATCATGCCAGTGATCCCAGCACCGTTCAAGGTTAACCTGGGCTACACAGTCTAGGCCAGCTAGGACTATGTAGTGAGACACTGTCTCAAAAAATAAAATAAGACCTGGCAGAACAGTGCACGCCTTTAGTCCTAGCACTCCGGAGGAAGAGGCAGGATGACCTCTCTAGTGTCAAAGCCACCCTGGTCTACATAGCATGTTTCAGGTCAACCAGGACTACATAGTTAGATCTCAAAACAAAAATAAATAAAATAGCCGGACGGTGGTGGCACACGCCTTTAATCCCAGCACTTGGGAGGCAGAGGCAGGCGGATTTCTGAGTTCGAGGCCAGCCTGGTCTACAGAGTGAGTTCCAGGACAGCCAGGGCTACACAGAGAAACCCTGTCTCTAAATAAATAAATAAATAAATAAATAAATAAATAAAATAATAAAGCAAGGAAATAAATGCCACCCGTTGCCCTTCCTTGATTAACCTCCAGTCCCCACTCTGCGTCAATAGTGACAGGCTAATCAGTGAGGAGTTAGTTTTATCTCCTTTTTTCTCTCATGTTAATTGTTTGGCCCTGGACAGAGGCTCCCAGGGCTCCTCTTCTCCGTGTTTTGGTCGTGTTTACTACCTAGACTCAGACCCGTGCCCTGATTCTCCTTACTAAAAATGAGAAGCCAAGGCTTCCAGAGGAGCGAGGCTTCCATTCAAAGCCACAGTCTCCTTAGTAAGTTGAGGTTTTGTCTTAGTCTACCTCCTGCGCTGGCTTTGTAGCTCAGTTGGTAGAGTGTTTGCCTGGCACACGCAAAGGCCATCCTCAGCGACAGAGTGAGTTTGGGAACAGCCTCATGCGTGAGGCCCATTTCAAAGGTGGGAAAAGGTGCCATCACCCACCGAAGACCGAGATGTCAAAATGATAGAGGGAGAGACTTGTTTAGAAGAAAGCCAAGGAAGATTCTGGACTTTGGATGCTCTCTGGAGCAGTCAAGCAACAGGTGGGGTCAACTAACAAAAGCCTTCCTCTGTTTTCTGTAACAGCTGCTGATGGAGAGGAGAGAATCAGATATGCCCGACCCCACATTAGCCAGGGCTGAGAGAGGATCCCCAGGCCTAACAGGACTGTGCCTGATCAGCATTTTCCCCAGCGC
This sequence comes from Mastomys natalensis, assembly GCA_021653895.1. Classification (NCBI taxonomy): domain Eukaryota; kingdom Metazoa; phylum Chordata; class Mammalia; order Rodentia; family Muridae; genus Mastomys; species Mastomys natalensis. The sequence continues at coordinate 3,661,018 of JAJTUV010000510.1, read as the reverse complement.
TCGCTCTCCACTTGAACGCCACCTCCGGGATGCCGCCTCCATTTCACCATCTCAGACAGTCCTTTTCTTTAAGTATCCTCTGCCTTCCTCTACCCACGATGGCGATGAAATTCTTCAGTCCTTAAATTCTTGAACTTCCATTTTCTTCCACCAGGGGTCGCGTTCTTTCCTTTTTCAGAGGCGAATACAGATCCCACTCTGGAAGTGATCTTAGCCCACGATATTCCTTTTTCTGGAAGTGTCAGAGATGGTGTGAGGGTCCGAGTTTGATGAGTGGAGAGGAGGGTCGACAAAAGGGAAGTTGGCCCCCGTCTGTGTCACCGACAACGCCAGTTCCCTACACATATGAGAGGTCTGCACTGGACCAAGTCAGCCTTGTTGAGCATATCAGGAAACCCTGGTACCGAACGCGAAGCCAATCCCTGGGACTTGGGGAGCAGGGGGCAGGAGGAGCAAGATTCTTATGAGAAGCCCACTTCTGTCCAGGCTAGGGTAGAGGAGGAACTCGCCTCTCCTGGGTCAAACTAAGGCCATTAGGGGAGAAAGTGGTGGTGTCTGGCCGAACCTCAACTCCTGGTCCTAGAGGGTTTAGACCATTTCCATCCGCCGTGGCCTCGGGTCGTCGCACCAACGGATGGCTGCGCTGAGTGCGTGCAGCCACGTCCTGCTTCGCTGAGGACCCAGGGCCAGTAACCCGTCTTCAGAAGCCTTTCTTCTTCCTGGGTGTTTCTTCGCATTTGAATCCCTCTGGCTACAAACCAAGAGAGGCGCCCAAATGTAAAAGTCAAGTCGAATTAAAAGCGTATTGTGGTTTGTGCGCGCCCAACGCCCCCCCACCCCTTTAAATTGTGTTTCAAAACAACATGGTGACTTTTGGACAAGATTTTTCTGTTTCACCCACACCACAATGGAAATGCGATGAATGCTACTGGTGAAATATTTGGTTGTGTCAAATTCAGTCCCGAAGACTGGCTTGGGCCAGCACTGGTGCTCCGCTTTGTGTTATGTTCACGGAGAAGATATTAATTAAAAGAAATACATGATTAAAAAGTAATGAGTTGAATAAAAATTATCTCAGCTCATTTTCTGATTATGTTAATTGTTAAAAACCCTTCAATCACGCCGTTGCAGTCAATGGGCTTTAATGTGGAATTAGTGGGCTCTTGATAACTTACAGTCCAGAATAATCCTGGCGGTTTAGTCATCATTCCTAATAACAAGGATGTTGCTAAGAACAGAAATTTTACATGATTTTTGAAACATTCAGCCCTTCCCCCATGTGTCATTTAAAAAAAAAAAAAAAAAAAAAAGGCCTAGCTCGCTCGCGATTTCCAACTCTTCCCTTGGCGTCTCGACCATGGCCTTGGCAAGGACTGGAGTTTGCGTGGCTATCGGCTCCGGGCGCTCAGCCTTCACCACGCGTGGGCAGGTTGCTGGCTGCGGGTTCCCGCGCAACTTCCCCGCCCCGCGGGGCGGAGCGCCAGCCTGCTCCGGGCTGTGCCTGGGGGTGTGTGTGTGGTTGGGAGGGGTCGCCCAGCGAGAAATCTGCAAACCTGAGGCTGAGTGGGTGGGAAGCTGCGGGCAAGCGTGGGGTGATCAGGGCCAGCAGAGGAGCCTAGACAGCAGGGTGCGCCCCGCTCGCCCCGCAGCAAGTCCCATGGAGTGTGGGGCTGTGCGCACGCCTCCCCCGCTCGACCTTCTGAGCTCTGGGTGCCAGGGATCTCGAGACCCCCACCGGAAGTCCAGACGGGGCAGAGGGTTCAGTCAAAGTGGAAAATAACCGTCGGCGATCTCCGGAGAGTGGCCTACCTCCCTAGTGCCTGGTGCGGAGTAGCCTCTAAACGAAAGCTAGTGAGAACCGCCCAGGACTGAGGATTGAGACCCTGTGTTCTCAGCCTCCCCTGGCCCTCAGGAAATGTCCCGAAAGCCCTCAATCTACCTGAAACCAAATTCCGAGTGTGTGTTTGCGCGCTGGGGGGACGGGGTGATAATACAAGAGTGGAACGACATTCCCTATCCTTTTGGGCCCTCTCACGGGGCACAAACAGTTCTTTCAGTGAGCAAGGAAGGAAGACTCTGTTTTAGCCAAAACCAGGTTGCTGGGAAAACAGACCAAGCCGCTCAAATTGGGCCTGATGGAGTCCGGAATCTTAGACACGCGACCCGGGGACTGCCTGAGGCCAACGCTAGTGGGCTGAGCTCTCTGAGTCTCGGTGTACCTGGTACCAGACAACTAGAAACCCCAAAACACCATCCATGTACTGCCAGGTCCTAGCCCAGAGCCCACCCACCAAGGAGAAAGTACCTTCTGCAGACTTAAAAGAGATTCTGCCCGCTCTCCTCCCAGAAGTGGGTAAGGTAGGCAAGTTGGTCCGCCTGCCTGAAATTGTGTACACACACACACACACACACACACACACACACACACCCCACACTGAGTGCAGCTTCGAGCAGGCCTTCTACCAGCATACCACCTCTCTCCAGAAAGAGACTGTATCTCACCGTGCCTTTCCCAAAACTTTCACCTCTGATAACATCTGGCCGGGCAGGGGTTGGGGGGGGTGGAGGTGGAGGGTTCCTGCTCTTAAATTTGTTTTTCTGTTTCTCTGAATACTCCAAAGGGGCAATTTTCTTTATAAAGCTTTAATAAAATACCTTTTTTTTTTTTTTTTTAATCCTTTCAAACCCAAACAGCATGGACTCTTCCCTGGGGCCGGGGCTGGGACTGGAGGGGTGTGTGTGTCAGGGACTGGCTGGGACTGGTCCCGAGGCTCTTTCTCCTTGTCCCACTCTGTATTTGCATCCGCTGTTAGCCTGAGGATCATTTTAATAAATAACAATGAACGGGAATGGCATCTAGAGGGCTTGTCGGCAACATTTAAAAGCCAATAGAGTTTATAATTCTACTCTATCATTTCTTATTGATTAGAGTAATCAAGAGAAAAAGCTAGCCGGGCTGGGAGAACTTCAGCAGCATATCATTAAAGATAAGAGTCAGTTAATTCTGGAGCTGGGGTAATGTGGCTGAAATGAGTTCATTTGCATGAGATGCTGAGCCCAGTAACAAGGGGACAAAAATCACTAATTAGGATTGCAGAGTGTCGCCCTCTCCGCAAGCACCCTTTCCAGACCACGGACCAAGTGTAGGCTCCGTTTGTGTAAGTCTGGGTAGGACTGAATGTCCTTTGTAGACGCACTCATCCCACCTTCGTCCCTACTCAGTATGAGCAGGGATGGGCACCCTTAGGGGTTTATCTTCTACTCTGTGCATCTCAGACCTTCATTCTTGCATCCACTGGAGGGCATCCTGCCCACCCCCCTAAGGGGTCATTTGGCCGGCAACTGGTGCCTAGGTGAGCCGGCCTCACCATAGGTCTTGGTGTGGTCTGTGATCTGGTCCGTGGAGCTCCTGAACAGGCCCAGCTCTACCGGGTGAAGAGACTGAACATAGATGGCCCCCAGAGACGTTCCAGGCACTTGCCCCAGTAGGAAACCCCAGATGAGGTTTAGATCCCTCAGCCAAAGCCCAAAGACCCCACGCTGGTGATTCCCTCCAGGAGCCTGTTGGACCTGCCATTCCAGACAGTCAGTCTGAACACCCTGAGTTGCAGTAGTGTGCAGGCTCAGTGTGTGTGTGTGTGTGTGTGTGTGTGTGTCCGTGCAGATAAGGCTAGTTGTTGTGTAGTATGTTTGGAAGTTTGTTACTGTATGAACAGGTTTTTTTCTGAATATGTGATAGGAATGGGCTGTTCTTAGGAGTAGTGTATGTAACTTAAACACGTGTAATTCGGTGTGGGACGTGGCAGGCCCGAGAGGTTCCCTAAATGAATAAGCCTTCAGGCATCAAGGGTGGGTTTGGGTGACCAGGGTGACGTCGGCAGCAACTCCAACTGGGGCCGTACCTCTCAGACTCTCCCAGGTCCAGCTAAGAGAAGAGGAAATGGGAGCTTCTGGGAAAGACACCTCTAGGCTGCAGGAGGTTCCCTGCCCCCACCGGAAACTGAAAGTTAAGCATAGGCACTCCAAAGAACCGAAAGGCCTTTCTCTGCACCCACAAGGGCTGTGCGATCATACCCAGGTCCTTTGGGCTTCAGCCCTTCCGCCTCCCACCCAAGCCAGTTACCCAAGATGACTCTGGCCATGGTCCTCGCACCTTGGTCTGGAAGCTCCTTGGAGCTGTTGAAGCGACCCCTCCCGAGACGCTCTGGCCGCGCCTGGGCTGGGACCCGCTTGACCTCAGCCACTTGAGAACTAACTTTGTCCCCTGCCCAGTCGCGGCAATGGGCGTCCAGGCCAGTGCTAAGTACCGTAGGTTTGGGCGTGGGAAATGGTCATGTTGGCTCACTCCCTCAGGTCTGTCTGGCCTGGGCTGCCCTAACACCGGCCTGGACCCGGGGACCGGCAGCGCGTGCACAGAGCACATGCGCCCTTGAGGGGACAGTTGCCAAAGCCGTGAGCCCGCGGGCTCTAGCGGGAGGGGCGGGAGAGTTGGGTATCCTCGGCTTCCACACTCCCCCCCCACCCCATCCCGCTCTGCAAGGAGTTTTTTGTATCTGTGCACAGTTGGGGGCTCCCTCGCCAGCCACCCCTGGGCCTCCCCATACAGAATAAAGTCAGTCTGTATTTAATGGTTATGGCGGATGTGAGGGGGATTTGGCAGAAGCAGAGGAGAGGCCTTTCGCTCTCAAACGTCTCTCCTGACGTCGTGTGAGTCTACCAACCCACCACGACCCCATATTCTTCTGCGGGTGTCTGACTCGAATGACAAGCGAGCTGATTTTTTCAGTACATAGCTGGGAAATGTACTGAGTGATAATAGAGATTTCTCTTTCATTTTTTACGCTTGACTTGGTTATTGTTGCTTTTCTTTTCCCGTGATTCCTTCTGAGGATTAGCTCTGACTTCCCCACTATTGGCGGTCAAAGTGGCCCCGACTCGGGATGACAATTGACGGGGATCAAGGGATTGCCCATTCTGTGCCTGTAAGAACGGATTCGCCAGAGAAACTCATCAAGTGGAGGCGGAGAATAAAGACCGTTCGGGGGTAAATGTATTCATTGAGAAGGGCTCTCCCAAATTGCTTCTAAGTTTTTTTAATGAAAAGTAACGATTGCAGCAATCAGCGGCTTTTTGGCGGATTACAAATCTGGAGGGAGCTGCGGAGCGGCATTGAAAAGTACCCCCGCCTTCGCACGGGGCAGGCGTTCACAGGAGCGGCCCGAGGGGCGGGGGTCCGGTCGTAAGACAAAGACGAAGAGTAGGGGGTGGCGCGGAGGCGGGGGACTCAGGGCGCTAGGGAGCTCCCCAGAGAAGCGGGCGCCGAGGTGTCCGGTCAGAGCAGGCCAGGGACGGAGCCCCCACCGACTTAAACCAGGAGCAGGGAGCAGGAGAGGGTGGCCAGGGAGACCCACCGCGGCACCACCACCTTTGGGTGATTTCAGGCCTGTGGAACCCAGAAGGTACTTTGAGGGGCCAGGTCATCTCGGGGATAGGGGCGCGGCCAGGGGCGGGGACACAACTCAAGTGCCACCTAGCCACCTAACCCTCACTCCTGGCCCTTGCACACTAGTTGTTCTAAGCGTGCCTAATTTTGCCCCGTGGGAAACACGGATCTTCTGCACGCAGGGGTCTTCTCTGGGTGCCAGCGAGGAGGAGGGACAGCTGCGTCCCCCTTCCCCTGGGCAGCAGCAAGATATCTTCAGGCGGCATCAAACCGAGCCAAACGCTTCTAAATGGCGCGAACAAACGCCCTCTGCCATTGCGGGGGGGGGGGGGGGAAGTCCACGCGCAAGACATCTCCCACAGAGCCTTAGCTAGCACCCTTGCTGAGCCTCGCAACGCAGGACGTCGCCCCAGAAAATGAGGAAGGAGCACAAACAGGGGTATGAGAACAACCTGCTGTGCCCATAGCCTTGTGCAGTCTGCTTAAATGAAAATTCACATATTTAAAAAAAAAAAAAAACCAACATAACATATCTCAGTCGAGGGGTGGAAGAGAATGCTTCTTCATCATTCCGGGGGAAGGGGGGAACTCTCTGGAGGCAAGAAGCAGCGAGCCTAGGGCCAAGGAGGAAGGGCCCCTTTCCTGGGCCCTCCTCAAGTGCAAGAATAAACCCAGCAAGGCAGGTCCGTGCTAAAGGTTTAACTTTTTTTCTTTGCAGCTTGTCAATGCGACCATTGCTTTGATGGGACGCTTCTCAAGGTACACATTTCTGAACTTCACCCTCTTTTCAAACTAACTCCCTACCTCCTTGTTAGTGGCCAGCTCTGAACTTCTGCAGAGTGTTTTTGTGTGAGTCGGGGCTCATTCACGGCGCCTTTGTAGGCCCCCTTCTCTTTCAGTCCTCGGCGTGTTACACCAATTAAAGGGCGACGTGCTGTAAATGTAATGGGCCGCGCTGCGATTGTTCCTGACAGGCAACAAAACACGTAGATCCACCCCTTAGATTAGGCCGTTGAAGGGGAGGTTGAGGCCGGTCAGTTTACTGAATAGTTTGTGAACTGTAATTCTGAGGGCTCGTGTGAAAAAAAAAAAAAAAAAACTTCTACCCACCTCCCTAGACTCGCCTCTCCCCAGAAGCTCAAAGAAAGAAAGGAACAAGAAGAAAAAGTGACATCCATGGGGCAGAATGGGGTCACTAGATGGGGAGAAAAAAAAAAAAAAAAAAACCGTGTGAGGGACTTGTTCTGACACTTGGGCAATCCAGAGAGCCTGTCAGCTCTTCCCCTCCCCCACTCTCTGAAAGCATCCCTCTGGCCTTCCCCATTGCTGGCCACTCCAGCCTTCTCCCCTGCAGTGGGTACTTGAGGTCAGGCTAGAAGTGAGGTCAGATTGTCCTGTAATATTGCAGAGGGGTTTGACCTGGCCTTGGTAGGCCACCGATGCCTCGGGCTGCAGCTACTCACACACACACACACACACACACACACACACACACACACACACGCCTCCCCTGACTAAGCCCTTAGCCTTTAGCCTTTTCTCCCCCCAACCCCCCAACACACACACCCAAGGTTCTGAAGTGCCCCTATCTGCCCACCCTAACAACTGCCTGGACTATCTCCCAGGAGTTCCTCCTCTCTGGGTGTGCAGCTCTCTAATTACATGAGCTTTAAGGAATATATTTCACAAATTCTGAAGGCCAGAGAAGCACTTTGAGCCAGGTTCCTGAGAAAAACCTCTTGACTCCAACTTGCTTCTGGGTCTGTCTGTCTGGTCGTCTTTCTCTTTTAATTAAGAAAAATGTTTTTGTTACACATTTATCAATTCATGTGTGTGTGAGAGTGTGCACACTTGTGACAGTGTATGTGTAGAGGTCAGAGGGCAACTTGCAGGAGTCCGCTCTCTCCTTCCACCACTGAAACCCCAGGGATCAAACTCAGGTTACCAGGCCTGGCAACAAGCACATCTGCCCACTGAGCCTCCTTGCAGGCTCTTCCTTGTTGTCGTGGGTAAGCTCAACTCTGGGGACTTGGCATAGGTGCTCACTCCGGGGTCTGTTCTCTCCTTCCACCATGAAGGTCCTAGGGACTGGAACTCCGACTGAGCAATCTAATCTTATCTGCCCATTTCCCCATTTCTAGGAAACGTCCCCATCTACTCCTCAAAGCTTGTCCCCAACTCCTTTCTGTCAATTCCCCCCCCCATGCTTTCTGCTCAGAACCCTGCTCATTCTTCACTGTCTTGCCTGAGATGCTTCCCCAAAGCCATCCCGGGGTGCAGAGACCCCAAGAAGAGACAGAAGTGAACACACAGAGGAACCTAGCAAAGCCTAGTGTGTGTAGAACGTGAGCCAGGCTGGTGAGAGGGCAAAGGTCAGACTCCTGACAGGTCAGTGAGCTAGGCAAGGATGCTGGGTCCCTTGCTGTTCTGGAGAGTGGGGGCACACCCCTGGCCTCTTTGTGTGCCTCACTCCATTTTCCAGTATCTGACATAAGAGCCAAGGACCACAATGGAAGTAATGGACTAACAACACCTCACAACCTGCCCTCCACTGTGTCCAGGTGACAAGTGGCAGAGGACACTGCCCATCATTGTGCTTGGATTCTCAGTGACAACCTAATGACACTACTTCTGTGCTAGGGACAGTAACACTCGCTGACAGGTGTGCAGTGAGAGAATTTAACTTCAGGAAGCAAAATATCTCTTGTCCCCTCAGTACTGATAGCCCTCCTTAGGGAACATGACCCAACAACGTTGACACCAACGTTGACATCAGTGGAAATCAAGAAATGCTATTTCACTGCAGCAACTGGTCATCGAGAATAATTTGATTCTCGCCAAGTGCAGACAGCCAAGACAAGGGTAGGCTGGAGGCACCTCTTAAGTGCTACAGACCCAGCTGGGCACAGTGGCACATGCCTTTAATCCCAGCACTTGGGAGGTAGTCAGGGGCAAGCAAAACTCAAACTCCCCTCTCCTCTGCAGGGCCTTCTTTTTTGCAGTTGGTCCACAGCCAGCTGCTCCTACATCCTTCCTTGGCCCTGGGGCAGGCCAAGGCTGCTGCCAGCCTTCATACTTGGCTGCCTGTGTCCTGTCTAAGAAACCCTTCTTGCAGGCAGTCCATTCTCAAGTCGCACGTAGGCTGTGCTTGCAGGCAGGGCAGCTAGGTTCTGGGAAGACATGGTGGAAATCACACAGACTCCCAGAGCTGTGGCTGAGAAGCAGACTGAGCAGTCAGTCACTCATGGCAAGTCGTATCCTGGCCCCTCACTGAGCTCTATAGCTTGTGACTGTAGGCTCCTGAGTTGGAAGGCTGCCGGGCATGAAATGTGCAGAGGTAGCCCGTTGGGAAGCTAGGTTCTGTGTGAGTGTGTGTTGTGTGTGTTGCATACCACTTTGGTCGTCTGACAGACAAGATATACTCCTTAAAGGAAAGAAAGTTTCTCCCCACAAGGCTGACCACTTATTAGCTTATACTTTGTTTTTGTTTGTTTGGCTGGTTGGTTTTTTGAGACAGGGTTTCTCTGTGTAGCCCTGGCTGTCCTGGAATTCGATTTGTAGATCAGGATGGCCACAGAGATCCACCTGTCTCTGCCTCCAGGGTGCTGGGATTAAAGGCTTGCGCCACCACACCCAAAGAATCATCTTATTTAGAGAAACTAAAAAGCTTTCAGATTCTCCTAGCTCTTTTGACCTCCGACCTCCAATGGAAAGTACTAGTCAATTCAGGAACTCCTCTTCTTTCTTTCTTTCTTTCTTTCTTCTTTCTTTCTTTTTTCTTTCTTTCTTTTCTTTCTTTCTTCTTTCTTTTTTCTTTCTTCTTTCTTTCTTTCTTTGAGAACGCTAAGCTTGGAATACTTGAACAGCCTTGTGCTTTCCTCTCCTGTTCTCCTTGGTCTATAACAAGAATACCTCTTCCTCAGTAGCAGGCAGCTACTCCTGGGGCATCCTCTTCTCCTGAAAAGTACAAAGTCTCTGTCCCTCGTCCTCGGCGATGAATTTCTGACTGCTGGTGCCTGGGAAGGAATACCCAGCTTCATCCTGACACAGCCAACCATCTAAGAGGTGCCACGAACAGAAAAAAAAAAAAAAAAAAGAGGGAAAGGAACCTTTTAAGATTCTTCATTCAGTGCTGGTGAGATGGCTCAGCGGGTAAAGGTGATTGTCACCAAGCCTGAAGACCAGAGTTCAATTCGTGGAACCATGTGGTAAAAAGAGAGCGCCTACTCCTGCATGTTGTCAGCACATGTGCACTGGGGACCATGGGAGGTGCTTCCTGACACACGGACATGCACACACTCAGACTCACACACACATGCACACACACACTCACATACACACGCACACACACATATTTTAAGTTCTGCATTCAGACTGCATTCTTCTTACAAGTTATGTCTCCACCCTCAGTCAAAGAGAAAATGCAGACTGTGTATGCATTTGCTGTGCAAGGACAGGGGCCCGGGTTTGAATCCCCGAACCTATGGGAAAGCCAAGCGTGGCTCTGCACCTGTGAGCCAGGATTGCTGTGGGTTGGACATAGGGGGCTATTAGGGCTCCCTGGCTGCCAGCATAACTCCAAATCCAGTAAGAGACCTTGTCTCCAGGGAGAAAGGACAACGGACAGTGATAGAGGAACACGATGCTGGGTTGCCTTTCTCTGACTCTGCCTTGAATATACATGTCTGTCTGTCTGTCTGTCTGTCTGTCTCTCTCTCTCTCTCTCTCACACACACACACACACACACACCCCCGTGAGAAGTTGTGGGTGTGGTGGTATGTTCACGTCACTCTAGAGATTTAAGGTGAGTTTATCTATGTGCCTGCTTCCACACCGGCATGGGAGACACTATCTCAAAACAAAAGCTAAAAGCCAGAGCTGGAGAGATGGCGCAGTGGCTAAAACTACTGGCTGCTCTTTCCGAGGGCCCAGGTTCAATTCCCCAACTGTCACACCAGTGCATTCTGTTACAGGCTGGCAACAACTGTGTTATCTTCTGCGTTCCAGATGTCATTTCTGGCTTACAGGCTGGCAAGCGTGACCACATATCACAAGCAAACAAACATTCCACACTGAATAATAATAAATCTTTAAAACAAAAACTAGTAGATCAGACAAACTGAGGAGACCAGGTTTGCCTATACATCTCTGTACCCTCAAGGCCAGGCTGGGAGGGAATAGGAGTCTTCAATCTCTGAAACCAGCAGGAGCCAGATCGCTTAGGGCAGCACTCAGATCAAGCTAGACAATGTGGTTCCCCAGAGGAGGACTTTCTTGTAATGAGGCTCAGCGAGTGATGCCAGACAAAAGCCTGTGTGGGAACACAAAACTGTCTTATCATAAGGGGGGCCCTGCATCTTTAGAGACCTTTCTCCAACGTGTGTGCAGCTAGTCTTTCTGAGTCTCGAACACTGAAGGCATCATATTTTCCTTCCCACAGGCCCCTCAGAGTGCTCCACCCTGTGTGGGCCCCTCAGAGTGAGTGCTCCACCCTGTGTGGGCCCCTCAGGTGAGTGCTCCACCCTGTGTGAGCCCCTCAGAGTGAGTGCTCCACCCTGTGTGGGCCCCTCAGAGTGATCCACCCTGTGTGAGCCCCTCAGAGTGCTCACCCTGTGTGGCCCCTCAGAGTGAGTGCTCCACCCTGTGTGGGCCCCTCAGAGTGCTCCACCCTGTGTGACACCTCAGAGTATTCCACTCTGTGTGAGCAAGCAGGACCCTAAGCAGTCTGTTAAGGAGTCTAGACCTCTTTTAAATTCTCTCTAACACCTGCATCCCAGACAATGCCCTCTGGGATGCTCAGATGTTATTTTCCATCATACTCCAAGGAAGGCTCTATAGGCTTAGATTTTTCAAAAACCTACCTTAATCAGGGTTCTGAAACCCTTTTTTTTTTTTTTTTTTTGTAGACAGGGTTTCTCTGTGTAGCCCGGCTGTCCTGGAACTCACTCTGTAGACCAGGCTGGCCTCAAACTCAGAAATCGCCTGCCTCTGCCTCCCAAGTGCTGGGATTGAAGGCGTGCGCCACCACCGCCGCGGGCGGTTCTGAAACACTTTAACCTCCCTTCTTGCCCACCACCCACCAGCGATAGTAAAAGAAAGGCAAAGGGGGATGTGGACCTGTTTAGAAATAGTTCTTTGGGACGATTCAATCTTTATTGTCAGGATATTGGTAGTTTGGTTCACACGAATCAGTAGCAGGCAGTTTGATCCACTCACAAATTCCATTCATGAATCAACAATGGCAGTTCAATCCAGAAGAAACCACGAGGCTCTGTCAGTCAATGAGTCTGCAGAAGTGGCAAGAAGCCAGCAGAATATTTTAAGTTCTTAGGTGCCTTTCTCTCTACAAAGTCACAAGAAACCATGATCAGCGAAGAAGCCAAGGTGAACCAATGCCACAGCGCTGTCCCCTGTCTGTTGGGTTATACCCTTTTCAAACATCATGTGTCCTCTCTAGCAAAACATCACATGCCCTTTTTCCAGGCATCTTCCAGAAAAGCACCACATGTCTGCTCCAGCAAAACATCCTCTCATAAGACAGTTTCCAGAAAAACATCACATGACACAACTGAGTCTCCGAAGAACCAGAAATCTCCTCAGATTCAGAGGGAGCAGAACAGTGGCGGGGTTGATTCCAGAGCAGAGGGTCAACAGGGTTTTTGTCAGGGCTGGGAACACCCTGGACGTAGAAAGAAAGAAGAGCCTTGGAGATGTGTGGGGCATCCCTGAGGAAGAGGCATCAAACACAGACTCCAGGCTTTGCCCTGACAGTAACCTACACCGTGAATTCAATGCCATCGGAGGAAGAAGAGGGCAAATCAGCCTTCATCCCTTGGGCCCATTCCAGGAAATATTTGTGAAAAGTTAGTTGAAATAAAGATACCACATGCCAACCCTAATTTTGCTATTATGTTCAACCCCCAATTTCTTTGAAGTTTCTGATTGGAAAAAAAAAATTTTTTTTTTCCAATTTGGCCTTTACAACTGGTATGTGACTTCTTAATTTAATTTTGGGGTTTACGTCTTCAGTCTGATTGTCATGAAAAACTTTCTCCTATGGCATAGCAAACTCTGGGGAAGGTAGGACATTTGTAATTAGATTTTAGCCAATGAAGCCACTTAGTAGCTACCAAGAACCTTTAGTGGTTTGTAGTCACAAGCTATGCTTACACTAGAGGACATCAGCTGGCTTCAGAGTTCTTCCTGTGTGTCTCTGTGATGCAGAAAGGTTGGCTCTCTGGGATGCCTCAACCAAGGCTCAGGTAGCATCCGGAAGCCCCATGTGCCAGCACACTCCTCCTGTCTCATCCTCTGCCAGGCCTCCACATGAGCCTCTGAGGTTGGTACCCACTCAGTGATGCCTCTGCCAGTTTACCTAAAGCATTCACTGGGAGTAAAGACCTAAAACCTCATACTTTTGTTTTTATTTATTTATTTTTTGAGACAGGGTCTCTTTATGTAATCATGGGTGACCTGGAACTAGCTATGTAGACTTGAACTAACCTTGAACTCACAGAGATCTTCCAGCTTCTACTTCCCAATTGCTGTGACTAACGGCCATGTGCCACTATGCCTGGCTAAATTTCATGTTTTAAAACTTTTTTTTAAAGACATGGTCTCCAGTATCCTAGGCCAGTATTGAACTTGCTAAGTAGAAGAGAACAGCCTTGAACTTCTGATCTTCCTGCCCCTGCCTCCCGAGTGCTGGGACGACATGCCCACCTGTGTTATGTATGTGGTTCTGAGAACGGAGCCCAGGGCTTTGTACATCATGCTGGGCAAGCAATCTGCCAACTGAACAGCCGCCCAGCCGCTACACTAATCTACTCTCAATGTACTATGCTTAAAACAGTGTCTTTCTGTGTAGCCCAGACTCCTGATCCTCCTGCCTCTACTACCCAAGTGCTGAGATTATCGGCATATGCTACCATGCTCAACTTAAACTATGTATGTTTCTGTGTGTCTGTGTGTGTCTCTGTGTGTCTGTGTGTGTCTCTATGTGTGAGTTTCTGTGTATCTGTGTATGTGTCTCTGTGTGTGTGTGTGTGTGTCTCTGTGTGTTGTCTCTGTGTGTGTCTGTGTGTCTGTGTGTGTGTCTGTGTGTTATGTCTCTGTGTCTGTGTGTGTTTCTGTGTTGTGTCTCGTGTCTGTAGTGCTGTCTGTGTGTGTCTCATGTATGAGTTTCGTGTGTGTACTGTGAGTGTATCTTGTGTGTTCTGTGTGTGTGTGTGTGTGTGTATCGTGTGTGTGTCTGTGTCTGTGTGTGTGTCTGTGTGTGTCTCTGTATCTATGTGTGTGTCTGTGTTGTGTGTCTGTGATGTGTATGTGTGTCTGTGTGTGTCTCTGTATCTATATGTGTGTGTCTGTGTGTTGTCTGTGTGTGTATGTCTCTGTGTCTGTGTGTGTGTGTCTGTGTGTGTGTGTGTGTCTGTGTGTGTGTCTCTGTGTCTGTATGTGTGTCTGTGTGTGTCTCTATGTATGAGTTTCTGTGTGTGTATCTGTGTGTGTGTATCTCTGTGTGTGTCTGTGTGTGTGTGTGTGTGTGTGTATCTGTGTGTGTGTCTGTGTCTGTGTGTGTGTCTGTGTGTGTCTCTGTATCTATGTGTGTCTGTGTGTGTGTCTGTGAATGTGTATGTGTGTCTGTGTGTGTCTCGTGTATCTATAGTGTGTCTGTGTGTGTGTCTGTGTATTATTTTTACTCATCTGTCACCTGCCTTTCGTTTGTGGAAAAAAATGTTTCTCAGTTTCTTTGATTCTTCCTCACAAAGAATGAGGAAATTCAATCTGTGGGAAATGCCATGTATTTGGGGAAAGAATCCATATTAGAATACATTGTGCACTTCAGGTCACATGCTAGGTTGTGGCAAATGAGACTCAGAGCTACTGTGTACAGTTGTGCGGGTCTCTCGCTGTACAACATCCACACTGGCTACACACAGAGTCACATCGTCTGCTTGTGTGGGTGAGAGGTGAGGACACGTGTACTCTCATTTTAGCGATCTTATTTTCCAATATAAGAAAACTGAAAGTGAGACAGCTCAGTGGGCAAATGCACTTGCCTCAAAGCCTGATTCTATCCCTGGAACCCACGTGGTAGGAGACAACCGACTCCCTAAGGTTGTCCTCTGACCTCTCTATACAGGCATGGTTGTGGGTCACTGCATGTCAGTAGTCCTCAACCTTCCTAATACTGCAACTTCTTAGTCCAGTTCCTCAGGTTATGGCGACCCCCAACCATAAAGTTATTTTTGTTGCTGCTTCATAACTGTATTTTGCTACTGTTATGAATTATAATGTAAATATCTGATATGTAGATGTTCTTAGGTAAACTCTGTCATTCAACACCCCAAGGGTCCCAATCCACAGGTTGAAAAACACTGTTCTATACAGTCCTGGCTTTCCTGAATTCACTATGTAGACCAGACTGGCCTTGAACTCAGAGATCCTCTGCCTCCTGAGTGCTGGGATTAGAGGTGTGTGCCACCTCACCCTGCTGCCTCTCGGGTTTCTTTCTTTCTTCTTTCCTTTCTTTCTTTCTTTCTTTCTTTCTTCTTTCTTTCTTCCTTTTCTCCTTCCTTCCTTCCTTTCATTTTTTGTTTGTTTTGTTTTGTTTTCTCTGTGTAGCTCTGACTGTCCTGGAACTCACTCTGTAGACAGGGCTGGCCTCGAACTCAGAGATTCCTTGCCTCCAGTGCTAGAATTAAAGGTGTGTGCCATCACTGCCTGTCTGTAGTTTCACGTCTTAGAAGCCTCAGCTCCCAGTGCTCTCGGCCTGTCCTGATCTCTGGTCTAGCTCTTGCTCTGTCTCTCTCCTCAGCCTCTATGCATTGCCTTATTTGGATAGTAATGTACACTTTGCACAACATCCTCAGCTGGGAACAGCTCTTAGTGAGGAACAACTAGCAGGGTTCAGCTATCACACACCTACTGAGGGAGTCCACGGTGACAATGACCGTTTCTATTCATGTCGTTAGAAATGGCCACGGTGCCTTATGTTTTCCTATTTACTTATTTATCGTTGTAGAGATGTGTGTTCATGACACATGTGAGTTTCAGAGGACAACTTTTGGGAGTCCATTCTTTCCGTCCACTATGTGGGTCCGAGGAATTGACTATGGGTCGGTCAGGCTTGTTGGCAAGCACCCTGTGAGCTTCTTGCTGGCCTTAGTGGCCATTTTAAGTTGTAAGTGATTATATTCAAATTTGGATTAACACAACATAGGACATGTTTCTGTCAAAACCTTCATGTTAACCAGATAATGTTTTTATTTTCAACCTTTGAAGGGTGTTTTTGTTTTTTTTACTTACTTAATGCATATGTGTTGCCGACAATCATGAGCCACAGAGTGGGTGCTGGGAACCGAACCTGGGTCCTCGGCAAGGACAGGTGTACTCTTATTATCTGTGGCAGCTCTCCAACTTCATAACAAAATTTAATCAAATTTGCACTGAAAAGTTTTTCTAATAAAGTGTTTCTCTTTGTATAAACATGGTAGCTTTGCTGGTTACTTAGGAGCCATGAATTTAAACATTTCTCTGAAGCTGGAGAGATGGCTTAGCAGGACCTGAGCTCAGTTCACAGCACCCACACGACAGGCAGTTCATAGCCATCTAGAACTCCAGTTCAAAGAGATCGAGCCTGTGGGGGCATGCATGTGGTATAGACACATGCAGCGAAGCACCATACACATATTATGATGCATATGATTATGTTTATTTTTTTTTAGATTTATTTATTTTATGGGTTTTTTTTTTTTTTTTTTGAGACAAGGTTTCTCTGTGTAGTCCTGGAACTCACTCTGTAGACCAGGCTGGCCTCGAACTCAGAAATCCGCCTGCCTCTGCCTCCAAGTGCGGGATTAAAGGCGTGCGTCACCAATGCCCAGCTACTTATTTTATGTATGTGAGTACACTGTTGCTGTCTTCAGACATACCAGAAGAGGGCATCAGATCCCATTACAGATGGTTGTGAGCCACCATGTGGTTGCTGGGAATTGAACTCAGGACCCTGAAAGCAGTCAGTGCTCTTAACCACTGAGCCATCTCTCCAGCTCGATGACATTTATTATTAATCAGTAGTTATTGTTGAGAAACCTCAGTGGCTAAGCGCTTGCCTAGCATATGGGGGACTCTGGGTTCAATCCCTCAACTGCAAAAATTCAAACTAAACCATTCCTCACCATGAAAGAGATCACTGGGAGGACTGGACAGTGCTGGAGATTAGGGTCACATACCCCTCACTCATCTATGCAATGGAAGGAACCTCAAGAGGTCACTTAAAACACACCGAGTCCCACTCTCCTCCCAGGAAAAGGAGACATGGCCAATCATAGTCGTCTTTTTTAGCCCAGAGGGGATGGAAACTGTATGTGAAAGCTGACAAACCCACTGAGGCTCCATTTTTATTTCAGTCTCGGGACTTGCCCTGTTATGTTTGTTGGGTGGCTTTTACAGTGCTAGCTAGTGACCACCAGAACAAGGCATCGTGAAAACAGAAATGAAGAGGAAGGACCTGACTGTCCTCGGTCATGGTGAGGAAAGGTTTACTGTAATAAAAGGGAGCACAGAGCTAAGGCAGGGCATCTGGGAGTGTCCAGGGTGAACGCGACCCTGAGCCAGGCTGTGTTAGGAGAAGGGGGAGGGGAGAGGGAGAGCCGGTGTAATAAAGGTGATGAAACCGATAACAGAATGTCTGGATTGTATAGGAAGGGCATCTGGGGGACGGCAGCCCAGCCCCTGTAGTGTTCAAGATAGAGGGTGTGGTATGGTATCCTGTGACAGGTAGGGACTGAGGGATGCTGGGAGAAGTTAGCAGTTAGGTCTATTTTGATTTGTTAAATAGGCAACTCGATCATTTGTCCTGGGTTTGAGACCTAACATTAGTATGTAATATTCTTCCTTGTCATCCCAAATCGTGTCCTCTTCCATTACAGTCCCAAAAACCTGACTCTACAGTTCCAAATCTTAATCTAAATATCACCAGATTGGATATGAAATCAATGATCAAGGTGAGACTCAAGCTAAGGCTACAATCCTCTCCAGGTGTGAGCCCCTCCAGGTGTGAGCCCCCCAGGTGTGAGCCCCTACCAGGTATGAGCCCCCAGGTGTGTGGTCCCCCAAGTGTGAGCCCCCCAGGTGTGACCCCTCCCCTAGGTGTGAGCCCCCCGGGTTGTCCCATGTGACCCTCCCAGGTGTGAGCCCCTCCAGGTGTGAGCCCCCTAGGTGTCAGCCCCGTGTCATGGTGTGAGCTCAAGTACTCCTCCCCACCCTCAAAGCCACCATGTGCTTCCACATGCAGAGTGGGGCAGGCCATACAGATATTCCTGACTCAGAGAGAGAAACAGGACAAAGGAGAGGAGTGCCTGGTGTATTGCAGTCCAAGTTCAGTCAGCCATTAAGGCTGGAGAACAGCCCTGCTTCTCAGGGGCAGCACCTCTGCTCTGGGAAGCTCAGCTGTATGGAGGGCAGGCTTGGGTTCGTTCCACTTGGTAACATCATTTTTGTTATAACCCCTCTCTATTCCTGGTTCTGTGGAGACTGCAGGTCAGATCCACAGTTTTCATTAACCACATTAACATCCACACTAACGGGCCTCCTGGCCACACCTTATTGCTCCTTTCAGAGCATGCGGCTTCGATTTTTCCAGGAAGAGAGGCCAAGGATTTTCCATGTCTTCTAATTCTACATTTTGTCGAATAATTCATTCCTCCTTCGGTTTATCCCCTCCCCGTCACACTTGTCACCAGCAGCAAAGAGGCTCCAGTTACTTTAAATGTGTTCTTCAGAAATCTCCTCTGTGGGAATGAGGAAGATCGGTTGCCAGCGTGCTTGCCTAGTGTGCACCCAGCGCCGCCCCTCCAACCACCTGTGCTGGTGAACTAGGGTGGCAGTGCGTGCATGCCCTGTAACCCTGGGACTGAGGAGGCAGAAGGGTCAGAGCTCAAAGTCATTCTCAGCTACAGAAAAATTAAGCTGCTGAGATTCTGGGAGGGAAGGTGAGGATGAGGTGAGAGGGGAAGGGGAGGGAAGGGGAGGAGAAGAAGAGAGAGGGGGAGGGGAGGGAGGGAGAGGGAGAAGGGAGAGGGAGAGGGGAGAGGGGAGAGGGAGAGGGAGGGAGAGGGGAGGAGAGGAGAGGGGAGGGAGAGGAGAGGAGGGGGAGGGAGAGGGAGGGGAGGGAGGGAGAGGGAAAGACCTGCAAAGACCTGCCTTCCACAACACAGTACAGCACACACAGTTCAAGCGCTGCAGGGAGTGGACAAGCCCTGAGTGAATTAAGTCCTGAGTCAATGTGTATTGTTGACATGGGCGTGGCCATGTCAAAGACCCCAATGCTTCAGCCCCATGGACTTGGCAAAGGCCCTCACCCCCACCTGGTGACGCTCAGAGGGACAGCAAAGCCATCGGTCCTCTGGTCCATGCGTGGACGCTCATAGTGTGTACAGAAATTATCCACTACAGCTGTTTCCCCAGGACGTTTGCAGCCTGCAAACTCCTCCCACACTGCTCCTACCCGGACTGGCTAGCCCTACTTCCTTGCTCAGCTATACACGATAACCCGGATGCCAAGTTTATCTGTATGTAATAACGCTTCGCCCTCGTTCAGCTGTGCTCCATAACCCTGCCTCCCTGTTCAAGGAATACACTAAACATGAGCTCCCCGGGATGCTGCAGTTTCTCCATCAAAGAGCTCGGTCCACCTGATCCCAGCTTGACTGTGGCAGTGGCTGTATGTCTGTCTTCATTCCTTCGCGTCCCGATCCGCTCAAGTCCCTGAAGCCAGGCCTTGGCAAACCCTGTGGTAAGGGCGAGCTTACAGTAACCTGTTCCTAAGGCCTCACCCTAAAAGCCTCTACTGCCCTCGTTTCTACCAACACCTGGTCCGTTGTTCTTTCTGCATTCTCTAGAAAGATAGAGGCGTTCTTCTACTTCCTCTCTTCTGAATCTCCAGCAGAGGTGCCTGTAAAGCCCGAATTCCATCACTTCTATTAAGCAATCTAGACCAGGGGGCTTGGTTTTGTTTCCATTTTGTGTTTGTGGGGGGGGACATTCCAAATTATCCTAGACTGTGCTCTTAATGTTTTAAAATTGTATTCTCTGTGTATGAGTGTTTACCTACCTGACTGTATGTGTACCGTGTGGAAGGTGTCTGCAGAGAACAGAGGAGAGCCCCGGGCACCGTGGAACCAGATTACAGGTGGTTGTGAGCCACCACGTGGGTGCTGGGACCTCAGCCCAGGTCCTCTGCAAGAGCACCAAGTGCTTTTAACCACTGAGTCATCTTTCCAGTTCCTCAGACTTAAGTTTTTTTTTTTTTTTTTTAACTTTTCCATTGACAATCCTTTTTAATCTAAGACATTTTTACATGACTTTTGCTGTCTAAAATAGATGTGTAAATAAAACACGTGCTGATGGCAAATCATAAAGCAATTCATTCTTTAAGAGTTTTGCGTTTATTTATTTGTGGTTATATCTGTAGTGGGAGAAGATATGCAGGCCACATCCAGTGTGTGGAGCCGAAAGGACAACGGAAGTCAGTTCTCTGCTACCACGTAAGCTCCAGGGACCAAGCTCAGGTTTTCAGGCTCTATGGCAAGAGCCTTTACCAGCCAAGCCAGCTTGCCAGCCCCAAGACTTACTTGAAACAATTCTCCAGTATGCATACAATCCTATCATTTATTAAAGTAAACTTGCATACTAATGAGATACATGTGCTTATTTATTTTTATGTGAAGAATTTTAAACCTTGGCCGGCGGAGATAGCTCAGTAGTTAAGTATGCTTGCAGATTTTCCAGAGAATAGTTTAGTTCCCTGCACCCCTGTTCCGTAACTGCAGGTCCAGGGGGGTCTGGCACCCCCTTTCTGGCCTCCATACACTCACTCATACATATACACATACACATAAATAAAATTTAAAAATAAAATTACACAAATGTTTGATCTTACAGAACTCAGAGCATCTTCCACATTTTTAAGAGTTGACTGATTATTTCCATTTTACAGCCTTCAGTGCTGAGACGGCTGCTCACCCGAGTTTAGAGCACTTAACAATTTTTTTTTTTAGAAATTCTGTCCTAATATCAAGTCAAACGTTCATTAACAATTTGCATGTGTGTGTGTGTGGGAGTCTGCAACTCAGATGGGAATATTAAATAATTAAATAATCGAACAGAACAATACTAAACTATATTAATCTGATACTTACATGCCAAGCAATACAGTTGAAAAATACTGAATGCCTTTGTTTTCAGTAATTAAGCCATTATATCTCTACAGAAGTGGAATGCTTTATATACATATTAAAAAACACTGCGACTCTGAGTCTGAGAGTTTGACGGTATCCTTTAGCACTGCATGTCTGAAAGGCCACACATGCCATGCACTGAGAGCCAAGCTTCAGGGAGGTCACGTGCTACAACACGGACAGGCTCTCCCAAAAGCACCCCGGATTCCTTATACATTTGATTTTGAGTTAATTTTTCTAGCTACTTCTTCTGAAATCTTTTACTGTCCTTCAAGCTTGCCAAAACCCATACATTCAGTTCCGCAATCCCATGTGGGGGATCACAACCCAGGTTTAAGAAGCCTTGAGCTAGGCGCAGTTCAAAACGCTTAGGTTCTGCCCAGTGTCCAGTCCCGGATGCCTGCACACGACAGCGACTGTTCCGATAACCCCTTACCGCGCACTGGCAAAGTCTATTTGTCAAGGAAGGTTCTGCAGAGAAAGGCAAACAGAAAGGTGGGTGGATGGACAGATGGATGAGCAGAGGTGAGACTGACAGGCAACATTATTCAGATGGACAAGTGTCAAAGCTGACCTAGGGATAGGCAAGGTTTTAGTTTGAGTTCAAGGGGGAGGTGGGGAAAAACCACTGTAGGCGTCAGCCATTTTAGGAGGGTCAGCTAGTCTTCTCATCCTTCTCTTCAACCGACTGGGTAGCACCCACTCACAGGAGGCTCAATCCCCCCACGTAAACCTTAACCTTATACAGTTAGGGTTCCCATTGCTGTGACAAATATCCTGACCTTGGAAAAGGGTTAGTTCACCTCTCAGGTCCATCACTGGGGGAAGAGACCATGAGGAGAGCTGCTCACTAACTTGCTCCTCATGGCTTGCCCATGCTTTATCAACCTGCTCAGGAGGGCACTGCTCACCTAGTCCTGGGCCCGCCTACATCAATCACTAACCGAGAAAATGCTCTACAGCCTTGCTGATTGGCCAGTCTGATGGAGGTGCTTTTCACAGCCTTGCCGATTGGCCAGTCTGATGAAGGTGTTTTACTCGGTTGAGGTTCCTCTTCCCGTTTGACTCTACTTGTATTGACAAACAGCCACCACTAACCAGGACAAGACGCGTGTCACAAGCACACACAGAATACTGTCTGACCTAAGTATCCGGGCATCCCATGGTCAGTCAGGATGATGCATAAAATGAACCTTCTCAGTGCCGGCCATGGTTTACTTTTACATGTGTGAACTGGAACCCCCAGGGAGTTTTAAAAAAAATGCATCTCACTCAAGTCTCACATTCTCCAGCTGAGACAAAGCTCTTCTCAGGAGGATTTCAGGATGGCCAAGATTAGGGCAAGATTTCAGCAAGCAAGCAAGATTAGGGCAGAGAAGTCACACAGGCACCGTGTATGGCTCAGCTCGGAGCTCCCACCAGCTGCAAAGGTCTCCTATGGGGCTGGAGGTACATAGTTCAGTGGGTATTGCTCAATCCCTGGAAGAAAATAATATACTTGTCTGGCATAGGTGTGTGCTGTAGTAGTCTCAGATCTTGGGAGGTGGAGCACAAGTTCTCGATCAGCCTGGACCACATAATGAGCTTGAAGCCAGGGCAACACGATGAAACTCTGTCTAGAACTAGTGATAGGATGATGTGGTGATGTGGTGGTGCGGCGGCGGTGGTGGTGGTGGTGACGATAAATCAAATCCAACCAAACCCAAATTCTCCAGAGAGCACACAAGTTACTATTTGGGAATATAAAAAGGTTGAACCACAAATACAAACCAGCTTTTAAGTGGTTTAAAAGGTTTTGATTTTTTAAATCTACATTTAAAAAAAAAAAAAAAAAGGCATTCTATCTATGTCCCTACTACCCAAACTGAGACCGCGCAGGCTTGACTGTCCAAATCAGAAACCTAAGAACATGGTGAGAAACAGGTGAAAAAAGAAAAAAAAAAAAAAAAAAAAAGATGGAAGGGGGTCATGTCTGCTTAGCTTCCAACAGGGACTCAGCAAGGGCTGGCTGTGGTTTTACCCTGCCTGGAGTGGCTGGCTGCTTCACAGTCCTGGGCTGCAGGGGACTGAAGAGGAGTCCGGGGAGGAGTGGTCCTGAGGATGCGAAGGCTGGGGCCCCCCACCGCGCCCCGGGCCGCCCCCCTCCCCCCGAAGCTCCGGGAACACGCTGCGGGCCCGGGCGGCCGCTGCGCCACCCTCCTCCTGCTCGCTCGCGTCCCTGGGCCGCTGGGCTCTCGGGTTCAATGAGGATTACATCATGCTGCAAGTATGCGGGGCAGCCTGAGAATCAAAGCGGGCGCTGGGCGGCTGGTTAACTGCCCCGCGCCTGAAACCCATCCTTCCCGCCCCCTCCCGCGCCCTCGCCCCACCCCGGCCCCGCTGCTTTTCGTACCATTAAGGGTAGCATTCTGGGGGAGAGGAAAATCTGATCAAAACTGTGGCGCCGCCACCGACAGATTTTCTATGGATTCTATAGAGGCCACCTGAATGATTTCCCTAATTAATGGATGACATCTTTGGCTGAAGGAGAGGCGATGGATTCGACTCTGTCTTCGTCTTTGTTAACCTTCTAATTAACTTTCGTAGGTCACCCAGGTCTCCCAAACCTAAAAAGTGAAGAGGCCCATTGTGCTGGGAGCAGTAAACTTACTTTTGCTGGTAGGGTACTTAAAAGGGAGACCCGATTATAGGCTGAGAAAAATAACTCCATTTAAAAGCTTTGTGGCTGTAGAGAATACATAGGCCCCTCCCTCAGAAAATAATTGAAACACCTTTTATACCAATATTTCTATGCATAATAAAAACAAATTAGCAAAAACACATCTAAATTCAGCAGTACTTTCAAATTACCTTTT
Organism: Mastomys natalensis; assembly: GCA_021653895.1. Classification (NCBI taxonomy): domain Eukaryota; kingdom Metazoa; phylum Chordata; class Mammalia; order Rodentia; family Muridae; genus Mastomys; species Mastomys natalensis. Next base: position 3,637,477 of record JAJTUV010000510.1, on the reverse strand, counting down.
TTGGAATGTAAGCCTCTGCAAGCCAACAAAAGAGACTTAGGTTTAGAGAGAAAATTGCAACTGCAGCAGCTAGCAGCCTTTATGTGGAGGGACTGCAAGACCAGGCAGGGGCTGGGTACCTCCAAGTCACCTCCCTAGGAAATGCTCCAAGCTACCACCTTGCCGGGGTTTCCTTCTGACTCGCCTGAGGGGCACAAAGATTGAGCAGGCCTTTTCTGGATAGGTTGATCTTCAGGGGTTGAGCTTTGAGGGTTTTTTTGTTGTTCTTTTTGAGATGAGGTCTCCATAGGCTGGCCTGGAGTGCCTTGGGCTCAAGGCGTCCTCTCCGTAGCTGGGTGATGGGCACGGCCAATTCTGCATGCTAAACATACACACTACCACTAACCCTCACCCTCCGATGCCAGAAATATTTTTAATAGTGTGCGTGGAGAGCAAACCATATTGCAGTGTCAGAGGAGAAGAAAAACTGGACTGTCAAAATCGGTAACCAGAGCAGTGAGGTGCGGAAGTGAGGTTATAGCTCAGTCATAGAATACCAGTTGCACCTGCTCAAGACCCCCAGTTTGATCTCCAGAGGACTGACAAAGAAAGGAAAGAATCATTTTTACTACACATGCCCCAAAGTTTCTGTCAAAAACAAAACGAACAAACAACCACAGAAAAACCTCAATACCATTTCATGACCATTTTTCTGTGTTATAAAAATGTGAGGCCAGGGACTAGAGAGATGTCTCAGTCTGTTGAGAACACTTTGTTTGGAGGACCTAGTTTGGCTCCTACACCCACGAGATAGCTCATAACCATTCATTACTCCAGTCCCAAGAGATCTGACACTCTAAGAGATGAGGGAGGGAGGAAGAGAGGGGGAGGGAGGGGGAGAGAAAAAAGGGAGGAAGGGAGGAGGAGAGGGAGGGAGGGAGGGAGGAAGGAGGGAGGGAAGGAGAGAAAAAAGGGGAGGGAGGGAGGAGGAGGTGGAGGAGAGAGAAGGAAAGAAGAGGGAGGAGGGAGGGAAGGAGGAAGGGAAGGAAGAAGGAGGAGGAAGGAAAGGGAGGGAGGGAGGGAAGGGAGGGAGGAGGGAGGGAGGAGGGAGGGAGGGAGGGAGGGAACACAGCATAGACTGGTGAGTGAAGGCACCAAACCTGACAACCTGAGTACATCTCTGGAAGCTCCATGGCAGAAGGAGAGACCCGAGTCCTGAGTGCCTCCATCTGACCACACAGCACACTCTGCAATATGTACACAGACAACTAAGAAATAAACTTAAACTGGGCGATGATGCAAGCCTTTAATCCCAACACTCCACTCAGGAGGCAGAGACAGGCAGATCTCTGTGACTTCAAAGCCAGTCTGGTCTAAGAGTGGGTTCCAGGACAGCCAGGACTATACAGAGAAACCTTGTCAAAGAAAGAGAAAGAAAGAAAGAAAGAAAGAAAGAAAGAAAGAAAGAAAGAAAAAGAAAAAAGAAAAAAGAAAGAAAGAAAAAATAGTTAAAAATCTATTTTCTAAACAGAAGCATGCTCTGTTTGGAGCCCTGCCACTAAGCCTACATATAAGGTGAGAAACATAAAAGACATCTCGTTTCTGGAAAATGGTACCCAGTGGGAGTTTAAATGTCCCCTCTGGACAGTAAGAAGCCATCCATTATCTGCCTAAATTCAGAAAGCATCCATTCAGGGTTAGGGTGCAGCCTAAGGTGGAATGAAACCTTGGGTTCTATCCACAACTGGAGGGAAAGTACAGCCTTTGACACAATACTTGTATTTTCTTTTTCTTTTTGTATTTTCTTTTTTTTTTTTTTTTTAAGATTTGTTTATTTATTTTATGTATATGAGTACTGTCACTGTCTTCAGACACACCAGCAGAGGGCATCAGATCCCATTACAGATGGTTGTGAGCCACCGTGTGGTTGCTGGGAATTGAACTCAGGACCTCTGGAAGAACAATCAATGCTCTTAACCACTGTGCCACCTCTCCAGCCCAATACTTGTATTTTCACATGTTCAGGATAGTATATGAATCAATGATTGAAATTCAATACTCTTTCCAACATTTTTCATAAGCATGAAAAGCCAAAAAACCAAATATCTCCCAATAGGAGTTAAGAAAACATATATATCAATAGACTGAAATAGTACACATTCATAAATGGACCGAGGATTGAGGGCACACATCAATGACAGAGTACTTGCCTATCATGTGTGAGACCCTTTGGGGGTTAAAGGACGCTATCACAGGGTCGCCTAAGACCATTAGAAAGCACAGATATTTACATTATGAGTCATAACAGTAACAAAATCACAGTTATGAAGTAGCAACAAAAATAATTTTATGGTGGGGGGAGTCACCACAACATGAAGAATTGTTTTAAAGGGTCACAGCATTGGGAAGATTGAGAAAGTTAAGTAGCTAGGAAGGGGGAGACTTTGAAGATCTCAAGTTGAAGGATAGCTTTGGCCACACAGCAAAACACTGTATCTCAATAAATCAATAGATGTATAAATAAATAAAGGAGAGGTGACAAGGAGATGGCTCCATGGGCAAAGGGCTTGCTGGAGTCCCCAGAACTGACATAGAGCAGGTCACAGGAATGCACTGCTGTAATCCTCAGGCAAGCTAGACACAGACACGGGAGAGTCTGGAAGCCTCTGGAGCAGCCAGCCTGACTTACACAGCAGTGAACAGCAGCTTCAGGCAAGATGGACAACAAGGACTGACACCTGATGTCCTGACTCACACACACACACACAAATAACACACATACACACACACACGCCAATGGCACCCGTGTACCAAACCCATCACAGCACACGAGCACACACACACATAAACACACACACACACAAATAACACACATACACACACACGCCAATGGCACCCGTGTACCAAACACATCACAGCATACACAAACACACACACACAAACACATATATACACATAAACACACACACACAATCTAAATAATAAATCTAAAATGAGGCTTCTCAGCCAGGTGTAGAAGTGCACACCTTTAATCCCAGCAACTCGGGAGGCACAGAGGCAAACAGATTTCTGAGTTTCTGGTCTACAGAGTGAGTTCTAGGATAACCAGGGCTATGCAGAGAAACCCTGTCTCAAAGCGGGGAACAGGGGGGCATTTTAATTAATCAATTTGGGGTGATTTTTAGTCTACTAAATGAGTAAAACAGGAACAATAAAGAAAGATCATTGTGTGAAGTAGACTTCCACAGATAGGGAGGCTGGCGTCAGGGTTTTCCTTAGTGTTTAGTTGTCTGTGAATGCAAATGGAATGAGAAATTCCTGCAGGAGGAAATGGTCCCTATAAAGTCTGTATTTTTTGAATTTTGTATTCTACCAATATATTTGCTATTTAAAAACAGAACTATAAATTCAAAGTTACAAAAGAGACCAGCAGGGCTGGACAGATCGGATGGCTCAATGGCCAGGGGTGTTCTCTGCTCTCTCAGAGAGCCAGGGTTCAGTTCCCAGAACTCACATTAGGCTGCTGACCACCACCTGTAACTGTACCTCCTGGGCATCTACATGTAGCATGTGCCTGTGTATGCACGCACCACACACACACACACACACCACATACATACACAGAGGCACACACACCAGAGGGAGACAGAGAGACAGACACACACACAGAGGGAGACAGAGACAGACACACACAGAAACACACACACAAATACACACAGAGACACACACACATAGAGAGAGACAGACATACTCACAGAGAGGCACATACACACAACTACAGAAAGACATACACACAAAGAACACAGGCAGAGACACATACACACAGAGAGAGATAGGCACACACATACCCACACAGAAAGACACACATACATACACAGAGACACACATACACATAGAAATAGTTACACACACACAAAGAGAAACACACACACATATACAGAGGAACACACACAGACACACACAGAGACATACATACACACAGAGACACACACAGACACACATGGACACACACAAACACACACAGACGCACACACACAATAAGAGAGTGAAGGACTATCAGTCTCCAATGCATCTATGCATAGCTCAGCACAATTAATTAACAGGTGGATCTATCTTAGGTATCGGTCAATACCGTATTTATAAGTCGTTTGTTAGAGACTTCTCATGGTGTAACTGGAATAAAAGACTCCTAAAATTGGAAGGCACACAGTCACTTTCTCTTTCTAATCTTTAACAATTTTAAATAAAAACAACACTAGCATATTCTCTGATTTAACTGTTCAAGAATCAAACTCAACTGTTAAATCTGTATAAATACAATAGCAACCACCTTTGTCAGTGCGTGCAAGAGAGAGAGAGAGAGAGAAGAGAGAGAGAGAGAGAGAGAGAGAGAGAGAGAGGGAGGCCAGGTACTTTAGCCTTTGCCAGGGGCTGGATCCTGCCTAGCATTTGAGACATTCAAAGAAAGAGATAAAGAAGAATAGGCATCATTTAAGATCTTGCATTATGCAAATTCTTCTCAGCCACAGGGGCCTGATTTACTTGTATCAATCATTCTGAGTGGATTCACACTTCATGAGCTGTCTTAAGTGATTGAACTAAACCTGGGACCCTTGATCCAATCTGTCTGTCTAAATGGCTCTGAGGATTATTGGGTAGGGCCATACAGAGTTAATGTTGTGTCAATGGTTCAAGAGAAGCAATTTTGAGACCTAAGCTTTCCCTTATCTTGATGCCGTAGCCTGGACTGAAGACATCCATTTCCCCTCCTCTGTTAGTAAAACAACCATTTGGTTCCTCCTGAAGAAGGTGGTATGAAGTGGAAGGTTCTGGTTGGGACGTGTGACACAGACTCATACAGTGAAGCTGACCCATGGGAGAGTCTATACCTAGGAGTCAACAGCCGGCGATGGGGTGCTCACAGTCTTCATCTTTGCTGATCTTCACTCCAGTGAGAGAGACGCAGCAAAGAACTTCTCCTGATATCCCAAAGCTGATGGTGGTCACTCCTACTGACTTGTTCAGATTTGGCGGAGGCCTGGCTGTTTCTGCTGGGTTGTGCCATCGCTGCTAATTAGTGTTTGCCATCCTGACACTACTGAACTGGACTGCTGGTATCCTGACAACAGAGATTGGAATCGCCCCAAAGAACTACTTCTAACCAGGTCCACATCCCCTTGTCCTGTTTACCATCTTTTTTCCCCTGCCTTTAGATAGTGGGCTAGAAGAGGGTCGAAGCATTTGAGCACCCTTGTTAAAAGTAGGTTAAAAAAAAAAATAAAGTCTACAGTGGTACATCTTACTTCAGAGTTAAGAATTCCTATTTATTTTGCTAGTAATTAGATTAGATCAGATTAGATTAGGGCACATGTGTGGTCCTAGGCCATTGGGGTGTAAGAAAGTAGCAACAGAGGCTTCTAGGGCAGATTTCTCTCTCACTAGACGTTGTCTGGTCCAGCTGGCTACCCAGAATTCCAGCAGCCATGAGGCCACTACAGAGCGGTAAATGCACAAACACACACATGCACATTTAGGTACCGCAGCAAAGGGAGGAACCTGGAAAACATGTACAACAATAGGTTTCTGTTCCAGGGTGTTTGATCACAACGTGATCCCCGAGACTGTGAAAAGACTTCTTTCTAGTTGTGGTGTGGCTCAGCCTTAGCACACACCTTTAATCCCAAACGATGACATAAAGTTAGTTTGTAGAAGGAAGCAGCCATGTTTGAAAGTGATGTCAGACAAAGTGATGAATCAGAGAAAGATCTGACAGAATGGGATATGCCCAACTCTCAAGAGAGAGGAAAGGGAAGCTACTTGAGGGCTTCTATAGTGTAGCAGAAAGAGGAGGGGTTTTACTGGGACAATTGTACAGAGACAGGTTGCAGAGAGAGAGAACAAGCTCTGTGAAGACAGAATGAACCAGAGAATGAGAAGGAGCCAGAGAGTACAACGGATTGCCAACTTTTGTATGAGGCCAGGCAGAGCAATTCAGGAGAAGCCGAGAGAAACCAGTTAGAATCAGTCAGCAAGGAGAAAAAAGAACTAGAAAGGGTGAGCTTATTCAGCAGTAAAAGTCTCAGAGGCTGAAAACATCCTAGACACAGATTAGATTGTACGGAGGCTAGAAGCTTCCAGGACTAAGTCTAGGATAGCAGACTGCAGCAGTTAGCCTTGATTGAGATGACAATTATGGATGGGTATAAAAGTTACATTTTTACAGGTTTCCTTATTGCTTGGGTCATTATGAATTGTTCCTGTATTACATTTGAAAGCTTAGTGATGGGTCAGCCAAGTGTTTTTCACCTTACTGAGTGTGACACCCAGGGAGTACGCACAAAAACCTCTCAAGGAATTCTATAGGGCTTCCCTGCGAAAGATTGTTTTAGGTCATGAAAAGAAATGCCTTGGGGTTGGAAAGATGACTTGGCACAGTAGCCCATAACCATCTGTAACTCCAGCCCAGGGGAATCCAACGCCCTCTTCTCATCGACTCAGGCACCTGCAACTCGCCAGGTGCACAGATATGCATGCAGGCAAAACACACACATAAAATAAATAACTCTAAGTAAGTAAATAAAAGCAGAGGCCTCCCCCATGTCACCAGTCTCAGGGGAAATGCAAATGACAACCACAGGAAGCCAGCCCTCGATCACATCATTACGAACCAGAAGATGGGCAATGACAGGTGTTGGTGACAGGTGACCACCTAACCCACTTGTGTTTTGTTGTTTGAAAATACTTTGGCAGATTCCCCCAAAAGTAAAATACAGGGTTTTCCTGGAACCCTGCAACATGTCCAAGAGAGTCTTTAAAAGGCACCCCCTCAACCCTGTTGCCATGGAAACCTGTCAAGAGTGTTCAGAGGAGCATTGCTCTACAGGGTGAAATCAAAATATACAAAGAAGAGCTGAAGAAGGAGTTCACCCGCGAAGCACTGCCCTACCACGAGCAAAATCCTAAATGCAGCCTCAGTGCTAATGTCTTTAGAAGCTGGGCACAAGGCGCTGGAGAGCTGGCTCCTCAGTTAAGAGCTAGTACCCCCGGCACCTACGCTGGTGGCTCACAACTGCCTGCAACTCCAGGGAATGGGACATGCTCTTCCGGCTTCACGAGCATCTACCTGTCCCCACTCACACAGACACAGACATAATTCACAGGGCAAACAATCTGGGACCAGGTGGGATGGCCTGTTCTTTTAGTCTCAGCACTCAGGAGGCAGAGGTGGATATATCTGAGAGTTCAAGGCCAGTCTGCTCTATGTAGAGAAACCCTGACTCAAAAAAAAAAAAAAAAATGATTTTTTAAAGGTGTTGCCTCAGAAGACGGCTTGATAATTAGCTGTGGGTGTAGCTCACTTGCTAGAGTACTTGCTCGTGTGGCGGAACCCTAGGAAGCGACCCTCAGAACTCCATAAACCGGGCATGGTGACAGGAAGAGAATAAACACAGGATGCCACCCAGAACCAGCCTTCAGAAATGATTGTGAATAAAATAACAATTTTATTAAAATGCTTTTTCAATTTTTTGTTTGTTTGCTTGCCAGACATGGTGATGTGCGCCTGCGATCCCAGACAGGCTGAGAGTCAGGGATTATTTTTTTTCGTTATTTATTTATTCACTTTATATCTTGATAGCAGCCCCCCTCCTCTCAGTCCCTTCCTCACTCAGCCCCTCCTCCCATCTCCCCTTCCCTTCTCCTCTGAGAAGGGGGAGATCCCCCCTGGGTACCCCAGGTACCTGGCACCTCAACTCACTACAGAGCTAAGCACGACCTCTCCCACTGAGGCCAGACAAGGCAGCCCAGTTAGGGGAACAGGATCCACAGGGAGGCCACAGAGTGGGGGACAGCCCCATTGCAGTGCCAAGGGGCCCACATAAAGACCAAGCTGCACACCTTCTACATTTGTGCGGGTGGCCTACGTTGGGTCATCTATGCTCTTTGGTTGGTGGTTTAGACTCTGAGAGCCCCCAAGGGTCCAGGCTGGTCTTCTTCTGGAGTCCCTATCCCAAGACGGGGATTAATACACTGAGGCCAGCCAGAACAACACAGCGAGATGCCCATCTCAGGAAAGAGAGTGTAGCTTATCAGGGAAAGTATTTACCTATGTACTACAGTAATGTGCAGCATCATTTTCCCAATGCCTTTCTCTTTATATACGTGCCAGTCCCTGGATTTGAATCCCAACACCACACAGACACACACACACACACACACACAGAGACACACACACACACACACCCCATAATGTTTTTCCCTAATTTGATTTTCATGCATGCAGTGATTTAAGCAAAACCAAACAAAGAGATTCCACCTGTCAGCAGACATGTCGTGAGAACTGTGTTTATCTCTGTCCAAGCGTCCTAAACCTTGTGTACGTTGTCCTACACATTTTGTACAGTAAGTGAACAGATGTGCCGTGACATATCTGGGCGAGCATTCTGGGTTTAGTCTCCTACACAGGCCTGCATTCTTTTATCTGTAAAATGGATTAGAGCAGTAGTTTCTTCCCGGGAGGATGTGTGGTTTTAGAGGACAACAGCTAAGTTCTGCGCTGTTCCTAGCATACAGCAAGAATAGATAAAAGACTATGCATCGTGGCCCACACCTTGATTTCCAGTATTCAGGCAGAGGCAGGTGGATCTCTGAGTTGGGGGCCAGCTTAGCCTACATATCAAGTTCCAGACCAGACAGACCCTGTCTGTCTATCTGTGTACTTGTTTTATTACATGATTTTGTTTATTACATGATTTTTTATGAATGCGTGTTTGCCTGCATGTATGTCTGTGCACCATTTGTGTGCAGTACCCACAGTGGCCAGAAGAGGGCACTGGACTACCAAAACTGGAGACACGTGATTTCGAGCTGCCTGCAGCACACTGCAAACAGAAGCCGGGTGTTCAAGAAGAGCAGCCTATCCCTAAACCACTGAGTCACCTCTCTAGCCCCAATTATTATACACTTAAAAAAAGGTAATAGCAACTTTCAGGTTTTGATACAAAAAAAAATTAGAGTTCAAATTCATCAGCCTGAAGATTTCAAAATAGTTCACAAGTGTGTGAAAATGTATAAACTGTCAGATTTTATTTTTTTGTTTTGTTTTGTTTTGTTTTGTTTTTCCAGACAGGGTTTCTCTGTGTAGCCCTGGCTTTCCTGGAACTCACTCTGTAGACCAGGCTGGCCTCTGAACTCAGAAATCCGCCTGCCTCTGCCTCCCAAGTGCTGGGATTAAAGGCGTGCGCCACCACCGCCCGGCCAGATTTTAATTTTTATACGTAATTTAATCTGGCTATCATTTTCCCAATGCCTTTCTCTTTTTAGTTACTCTACTAAGCTTAAAATACTAAAATCTGGGCCAATGAGAAGGCTCAGTGGGTAAAGGTTCTTTACGTCAGGTCTGATTGCTGAGTTTGGTTTCCAGGGTATATATGGTAGAAAGAAGAGAAGGCTAGAAAGGCATGCTATGGCATGCATACAGGAACTAACACACACACACATAACTATTTAATTAATTAATTTTAAAAGTATTTAAAGTTAAAATACTAAGATATTTAAGAATGATGTACTTTAAAACATTAAATTAAAAAAAAAAAAAAACAGGCTCAAGATACTTGCTATAATGGCTGGACTGCAAGCTACTAATTAATTAGTGTGACATCATTAATTTCAAGTGCAATAACTGTCAGTAGAGTTGGACATAAAAAATTAGTGAAAATATATAGATTATAAGAGAATCTTTAGAATGAGAAATGAGGTCGATTTTTGATTACTAGTAGTTGTAGTAGTAATGTGATCCTGAAAGGAAGCCAGGAAGCAGCATTCCTCCATAGTCTCTGCGTCAGTTTCTGCTTCGGGTTCCTGATGAACGTACAGTAAGGTAAAATAATGTTTCCTCTCCCAAGATTTTTTTTTTTTTTTAAATCTTAGTAGTTCATCACAGCAACACGGCAGGAAGCTAACCAGGACACAGGCTCACATACTTAGGTGGAAAGTGGCTTCTTTAAACACAGTAAGAGACTTTTTTTGTTTTTGTTTTGTTTTTGTGTTTTTGTTTTTGTTTTTCGAGACAGGGTTTCTCTGTGTAGTGTGGAGAGCCGTTTAGCCACGCCCCCAAGGTACTAGCCACGCCCCAAGGAACTGGGGGGAGCCGTTTAGCCACGCCCCTAAGGCGGACGTGAGCCTTGGCTTGTCCTTGCCAGTTACAACTCCTTATATGGTGTGGGGCTGTGCTGACAGTGATGTGAGGTTACATCTGACCGCTCTGGACCTATGGGCTCAGACCATGCCACGACCCGTGATTGGCCAGGATGGAGTACCTTTTACTTCTGGACGCCATTCCAAGATGGCGCCGGCTTTCCAAGGTCAGCTCAGCTTCCTGAGTAAACAAGCCCATTGCGCATGCGTCGGCCTTGAGACCTCCCTGAGCAGGCTTATGCTAATGAGGTATTGTCAGCCTAACCTATCCTGAGAGAACACGTCACCTAGCCTGCCTAGGGTGGATATATAAGCAGCTGGCTTCTGCCGCTCGGGGTCCCCGTGGTCAAGATTCGTTCCTGGAATAAAGCTGTCTGAGAAGGATCCAACCGTGTCGTGTCTTACTTGCTGGTCGAGGCGGACGCGACATCTGGCGCCGAAACCCGGGACCCGAGGACAGCATCCTCGTGGATTCAGAACTCAACAGCTCAGGACGGAGGTACTGGCTAGAGCTAAGACTCTAGGCTAGAGGAAGGTAAGGCCCTAGGGTATAAATAGTAAAGAAAGAAAACGTTCACGAAAAGAGACGGAGGTACCGGCTAGAGCTAAGACTCTAGGCTAGAGCAAGGTAAGGCTCTAGGAATAAATAAAAGGCCTAGGTGTTTAAGTTCCCGGGAAAATTGTAACATAATTTTGGTTAGAGTAGTATTATGTTAATTGCAGTCCCATTGTGGGTCGGCTTGTGTGTCGCTATTTTGTTTTGCTTGGGGATGATTCTAAGGTTCTCGGAGGGAGATAATTGTACCAAACGAAAGGTGAAAGTAAAGAAACAGAGACGTAAAATGGAAAATTCTCTATCTCACCAGCTTTTTAGCTCCGCTTCCCTTAAAGCCGGAGGGAGTCCCTCCTTCCGCACCACCGGCCTGGACTCCCTTGCTGAGGGAGGGTGCCGGGATGGTGGAGTGCAATGGACAAAGAAAATTTAATTTTAACAAAGATACAAAGTTGAACCTTGAACATAAAAGGAAGCAGGAGGGTATAAGGAAAGAAGTTGCCCGCTCTCTGGCGTGTTTACAAAAAGAAAAACAAACAAACAAGAAAGCTTATTACAGAGCCCTCCAGAGAAGCAAGAGATGATTGGGGGACGCCCTAATCTCTCTGGCTATCTCAAGGAGAGATTCTCAATTTTGTTTTCTATGTTTATTGTCTAACATTGGTATACCAATTTGTCCATATATGTATCATATGTTTGTTTTGTCTGGCATGAATGGTTGTGTTTTATGTCTTATGTTTCGAAAACTGCCTGTTCAATTTACTTTCAAACTTGCTTGGGAAGCAGTCTCTAATTTATAATTTACCCTGCTCTTTGGCTGGGAGATGAGCACTAGCCGATACAACCTTGAAAAGTATCAACTGTTTTCATAAGCGGCTCTGGAAAGGAGGCCAACAGTTTCTGCAAGGCCAACAGTTTCTGCAATAAGGGTGTCTCCCAGTTTGATAAGTACTTTTCTCTTAAATTACAGCTAAAAAGGTAAAAAATAATTTGCTCAAATGTGTATTTATTTTTATTCTTGATTGATATTAAAAAATGCAAATTTGTTCTATATCATTGGGTATGTTTAAAAATCTACAATTTTAGTAACAAAACTGAATTATAGCTGGTAATTCAAGTTGGAGTCATTCAGAACCAGATATTTAAAAGAGATCTCAATAAGAGTTTAATCTGGGATCAAACATAAACACCTTCTTTCGTTGCACAATTGGCTTATTAGTTGATCCCTCTAAGAGACTTTTAATACAAGCCTTCGCTCTCTCATACAACGAGCTTTAACATATTAGTCTTTGTTGATCCTATAAACATCTAAAGATAATATCTTTTCAATGCCTGATACATCAGCTGTATTCCTAAATATATTGTGACACAGAAAGTTCAGATAGGAGAAGAAGGTTTACTTATTTTAAATTATTTTCAAAGGTTTCTAGGGATGCTAATTGGCTAAGATTTATTTTAAGCTCTCCACCAAAGAATTTAGTCTCTCTTTAATGTTCTCAAGAAAGATACAAACCCTAATTTCTTTCTATAATTGGCTGATAAAGGAAAAAATAATTTTACAGAAAATAGAAAAAAACTGTTATTAATAGATATATAAATTAGTTATTGGCTGTTTTATACAGTCCTTTGATACAAGAGATTATTAATATAGATTTATATTTCTTTACTTCCATAAGAAGTTTTACCATCTTGTTTTAAAGCTATTTGCTATATTAATATAATATATATTAATATAATATTAATATATTAATAAGTTAAGATCACAAAGGTATCTTAAAGAAAAAACTTAAAGAAATATTTCTTATTCCAAATAATAATATAATTAATTATTACAAATACTGGTATTTGGCCTGATACATGATCAGCTTGTTACAGCTTTTTTCTATGCATGCTCTTGTATTTCTTATGCATGTATATATATAGCCCAATGCCTTTGGGAAATCAGTTAGCTGATGATTTAACTAAAATTCGAATATATAATGTTCATAAGGCACAGGAGCTTCATGCTTTGCACCATGTGTCTACAAAGACTCTCCAAAAAATGTTCCATATAACTAGAAAACAGGCTAGAGCAATAATTACAGACTGTTCAGCCTGTGCTCCCTTAGCTTCTGTTCCTCATTATGGCATAAATCCAAGAGGACTAGTACCTAATGATTTATGGCATACGGATGTTACACACATTCCTCAATTTAGAAAGTTATCTTATGTTCCTATAATAGTAGATGCTTTTTTCCTCTATGTTATTACATCTGCTTTATGCGGGGAGAAATTATCTCATATATGTTCTCATCTATTAAAAATTCAAATTAATAAAATAAAAAGGTGGGATATGGGGAATAAAAGATACCCCTTCCTTTATATTTTCACATTCTCTATTTGTTTTGAATTTTCTCACATTGGATAATGCTGGTCTGTCTGCTGCAGACCGTCGGCGGAGTGTGGGAAGTGTTGACAAATCCTTGGTATATTGGAAAGATCCTGTGGATGTCACTATGCATGGCCCTGATCCAGTATTGGTCTGGGGTCGTGGTTATGTTTGTGTCTTTCTACAGGAAGAGGACAATCCAATTTGGGTTCCAGAACGACTGACACGGAGGATCTTAACAGTGGATGATGATCCTTCGACGGACTCCCCGGATGATAATTCCAGTCCTCGCCCTTCTCCTTCAGGCTTGGGTTCCTAGTATACAGGGAGATTTACGATGGGCTATACTATCTGCCTATCCTAAGCCTATGCCAATTAGATACAATTCGGTTGTTTTCCCTAAGTTTTTCATTACTAACAAGACTATAGATTTGCCTTATCTCCCGTATGACCCCATATGGGCGCCTTTAGGGGAGTCTCGCTCCTTGTTAGAGCGAGGCTCTCTCTGTTTTCAGCTAGAGGAAGAAGGAAATTGTATTCAGTTGACAACTCAGGCCTTTGGGAGGTTTGATGAGGATAAAGGCGGTTGGTGGCCTTGGACCCAGGACAACGGCAACCCAAAAATTATTGTTACTCGCCAAAACTTTTGGCGAGAGGTACTCTGGACCAATGGTACCTTTATTTCGCCTACAGTTGCTCCTCTAGACCGTCCTTTTCAACCTCGAGTAGCTCCCCATTGTAATTTAGATGATGTAGAAAGCATTCCTCCTGGTCGGATTGTCAATCGTCTCTTGCTGGTTGGGCGAACCAGGATAGGACTTTCTCTTATTCCCCTAATATGAGGCCTAACCCTGGAGGAATACTAGACATGGCCCAGGGTATGTTCATACAAAATCTCGGGCTGCATCCTTTTTATAAATGGCTACTGTGTGGAGTTAATGGTAGTTGTACAGATCTCAGTCCGTTGATTTTCATTCAAGGTGGATCTGCAGGTAAAACTGTCTTTAATGGCATTACCACCTTGTCTGTACCCCGTTATATACCGGGACGCAAATTTTACAGCAATTCCACTAGGAAATTACGGGAGTTAATACGACCCTAAAACAAATTACATATTCGCCTCCCCCAGTGTGTGTCTTTTTTCCTTTTCTGTTTATTCTTTCTAATTCTTCCTTCGAATCTTGTACAACTGATTCTTGCATGTTGTCTCAGTGTTGGGCTGCCGACCGAGCACGGCGTGCCATGATTACTAGAGTGCCAAGATGGATTCCCGTTCCGTGGACATCCCATCTACGTTGTCTTTATTCAGACAACAACGAGATTTTGGGATAACCGCAGCTATTATAACAGCAATATCACTTAGTGCGGTTGCGGCTACTGCTGCCGGGGTTTGCTTTAGCAACCACAGTCCCATCCAGTGTTACTCTTAACCGGTTGTCAGCTACTGTGTCAGATGCAATTGATCGACAAACTTTTGCTAATTCTCAAATAAAAGGCGGTTTAATAATTCTAAATCAGCGCCTGGATTTGGTGGAAGAACAGATTGACATCCTTTTCGGCTTGGCACAATTAGGGTGTGAGAGAAAAACTGGAGCGCTTTGCATCACTAGTATTCAATATAAGAATTTTACTCGTGCGGCTAATTTGTCTAGGCAATTATCTCAATATCTTATAGGTAACTGGTCTGAAGGATTCGAAGAAACGCTGGAGAAGCTGAGGGCAGCAGTGGTGGCTATCAATTCGACCCGTGTGGACCTTTCGCTGACGGAGGGGCTCACTTCCTGGATTACGAATGCACTTGGTTTCTTCAAAGAATGGGCAGGAATATTTGTCTGGGGTGCTGCTGTTCTCTTAGGAATTGGTTTCTGCTTTTGGTTCCTCTGTCGCTTGCGTCGTGACCTGCGAGGCATAAGGCTGTGGTTTACCAGGCGCTGACAGCCATGGACGAAGGTACTTCCCCAGCCGTTTGGCTGGCCTCCCTTAAGGAGATGTAATAGAGTACCTTCTGGACCCGATGATGACCATCTAGACATTATTTCCTACATTCTGACTGTTTTGAACGGCATCACCTTAATTTTTGTAGCGGAGAGTCTTGACTGGAGATGTTCTCGATTTTGAGATAGATTCTCTGAAAGTATGTCTGGGGACATGGAGGTTTTGTGCCTTTTTCCTCTCCCTGAAAAAAAAAAAAATAGGCGCGACGACAAGTATGAGGTAGCGCGCACCTCTTTACTTCATCGTCTTCCCTTGCACAAGGGCTCGGACCTCTACTTTCCTTGCCCTGCTACCTGGTGTTTTCCGTTCGAATCTGTTTGGATGGTGGGACCCTCTGTCACTGGTCTAAGGGTCCATGGTCGCCTGTTGGCTTCATGGTTCGTGTGTGTTTTCTCTGCCCTATGGTCTAGTAGTGTAAGAAACGCCTTGCCCTGCTAGCGCATGCTGTCCACACCGTGGAGACTGGCCAGTCCCTCTGCCCTGGCCTGCCATAACACCGCAGGCTTTTTAGCGTGCTTTTGCTTCCTGGAGTCTGCAATGCAGGTGATTACATCGTCTGTAGGGCCCAGCCAGAGTGTCGCCTAAGACAGGGGCCACGCCTACAGGAGATTGCCAGCTTCTCCTGGGCCTTAGTTGGCTTTTGCTGCGTGTGCGTCCAGACGGGCTTGACTCTCTGGCCTAGGGATTGTTCTGCCTCCCTGTGTCTGCTCCTTTGGAAGAGCTGGTTGCCGCTATTTAAATTAAAAAGGGGGAACTGTGGAGAGCCGTTTAGCCACGCCCCCAAGGTACTAGCCACGCCCCCAAGGAACTGGGGAGAGCCGTTTAGCCACGCCCCTAAGGCGGACGTGAGCCTTGGCTTGTCCTTGCCAGTTACAACTCCTTATATGGTGTGGGGCTGTGCTGACAGTGATGTGAGGTTACATCTGACCGCTCTGGACCTATGGGCTCAGACCATGCCACGACCCGTGATTGGCCAGGATGGAGTACCTTTTACTTCTGGACGCCATTCCAAGATGGCGCCGGCTTTCCAAGGTCAGCTCAGCTTCCTGAGTAAACAAGCCCATTGCGCATGCATGCGTCGGCCTTGAGACCTCCCTGAGCAGGCTTATGCTAATGAGGTATTGTCAGCCTAACCTATCCTGAGAGAACACGTCACCTAGCCTGCCTAGGGTGGATATATAAGCAGCTGGCTTCTGCCGCTCGGGGTCCCCGTGGTCAAGATTCGTTCCTGGAATAAAGCTGTCTGAGAAGGATCCAACCGTGTCGTGTCTTACTTGCTGGTCGAGGCGGACGCGACAGTGTAGCCCTGGCTGTCCTGGAACTCACTCTGTAGACCAGGCTGGCCTCGAACTCAGAAATCTGCCTGCTTCTGCCTCCCAAGTGCTGGGACTAAAGGTGTGCGCCACCACAGCCCGGCTTTTTTTTTTTTTTTTTTTAAACAACTGAGATGCAATGGCCTGGATGATGTAGCAGAGTAGATTTAACTCTGTGTCTAAACCATGTTTTCAAATACACCGTTTACTGTGGATTATTTGGAGTAATTTATGGCTTTAGTTCCAGAATTATGTAAAATCTTACAGAGTGTTTATGTCTTTTAATATTAATGTCTCTTGCATGTATACAGCATGCCACAGACAAAAAAAAATAATAAAAAGAAATTTTAAGAAATTTAAATCAAAATAGCAAGATGAGTAACCTAGTTAAAAACTACTGAAAATTGTTTCGACGAAAATATTTACCTGTAAAGAAGCAAAGTATAATATTGAATTTGAATAGTAAAAAAAAAAAAAAAAAAAAAGTTGCTGGAAGTTTCAAACATTGCTAACCGTCCTTTTACCCCTCTGCCACGCTCCAGTTCCATCCCTACTTAGGTGCTTACAAATGTACTTGATTTGAGGATAAAACTTTCTACCTGTGAAATTTACCACGGCATGACTCTGGATTAAGGCGACAGTTGTGGGGGAGGGGGTAGGAAGAGCATGCCCGGGCCAGAACTCCCCATTCCCGGCTCCCTTCTCACTCAGAGAAGAGGAGCATCAATAACCTGCTAATGGGCCTTTGAAAAGACAGCCCAGGCAGTACACAAAGCCGAGTCTGTGAATCTGCCCACAGTACGGATACGCAGCGCAAAGACAGCCACAGTGGAGCGACGCCCCCAGCCATGTCAGAGGGGCACGCATAAGGGAGAGAAAGGAACTTTGGAAAGCACTCTTCCAGGTTGGGGCTATTTGTGTCTCTGTAGGTTTCTGGATCAATGTACTTGAATTCGTTTTCCTATTCGCTCACAGGGAAAAAAAATGCCCAGAAAAAGGTAGGAATGAGCAGAGAGACCAGGGCATCCATCTTCGAGTCGAGTCTGTGTATTCACACCATAACCGTCCCTTACCTCACTATATGTGACAGAGATCAGAAAACAGAAAGTAAAAGGCTGAATAAAATTTGGAGCATTTGCGGTTAGAAGTCACCAAACATGCAGTGCCTGCGGAGGCCAGAGGAGGCGCTAGATATATCCACGACTGGAGTTATAAGAGGTTGTGAGCCTATTGGAAATTTTACCTGGGCCCTATGGAAGAGCAACCAGTGTAACCAGTGTGTGTTCTCGTTCGTTCTCATTCTCTTTCTCTCTCTCTTTCTCTTTCTCCCTCTCTCTCTCTCTGAATAATTTATTTATATTTCATGAGTTGTGTATTGGTATCTTGTCTGCATGTTTGTGTGAGAGTTTTGGATCTCTTGGAACTTGAATTATAGACAGTTGTGAGCTGCCTAAGGAGTGCTGGGAATTGAACCTGGGTCCTCTGGAGGAGCAGCCAGTGCTCTTAACTGCAGAGCCATCTCTCCAGCCTCCTGCTCTCAGTCGGCCTCTGCCTCCTAAGTGCTGGGATTACAAGTGTGGCCACTACACCGGGCCAAAGCGATTCTGTAAAGCTGAAACTTGATATACATGTGGCTTTTGTGTACAGACGCGTTAAACACAATCTGGATTTGAGGATCGGCTTCTGGGTGTCTGCTGCTTATTAATTTCTCTGATAATCCAGATGCCATTTGTTCTTAGAGGGTGAGTGAGTACCATCCTGATAGTCTCCCAGAGACCAATGGAATGTCAGGAAACCTCCTCCTCCTCCTCCTCCTGCTTCCTCCCTCCCTCCTCCTCCCCTTCTCTCTCTTCTTCTCCCTCTGCTTTTTACCTAACCACTCAACATTCTTTTTCACTTTCCAGAAACAGCCAGTCTAAAGGAGGAGGATGATGAGAGGAAAAAGAAAGGAAAGATGAACAGGAGAAAGAGAAAGGAGAAAGCCAGTCAAGTCCTAGGAAGTCTTAGCACACATTCACACACACTCACACACACAAATACACGTGCACACACTCACACTGCTCCTGTCAGTTGTCACTCGTTGTGAAGTCACCTGTGTGTGTTCAAGGCCATACACACTTCCCTTCTGTGGCACTCCACTGCAGCAGGAGCTGCCCACCTTGAGTCTCTGTTCCTGAACAATCCCTTCTGACCTTTGATTGGTTACTCCAAAGAGTCTCAGTTTTCACAGGTGGACCTGCCACCTGATTCTCAAAGCCAAACTACAGCCAGCCTCTGTGGACAGCAGGGATTTGAATGAAAGTGACAAAAGTTGTCTACAAAGCTGCAGTGTATGTGTGCATATGTATCTCTGTGTGTGTGTCTGTGTGGTGTGTGCATGTGGGTGCATGTACATGTCTGTACATGTGCATGTATATATGTGTGTGCATGTGTGTAGTCTATGCACATGTGTATCTGTATACTGTGTATATGTGTGTGCATGTACATATATATGTGTGTGTGTGTGTGTGTATGTGTGTGCATGTACATATATATGTGTGTGTTCTGTGTGCATATATGTGCATGTACATTTGTGTGTCTATGTGGTGTGTCTGTGTGCGCATATGCATGTCAGTATGTGCATGTATGTCTGTATGGTGTGTGTGGGCATGTACATGTATGTGTGTGTTGTATATGTGCACACGCGCACGTGTGTATGTGTCTGGTATATATGCGTGTGTGCATAATGTGTACATATACATGTGTGTGTATGTGTATGGTGTGTGTGTGCTTGTGCATGTGTGTATGTGCATGTTGTGGTGTAGTGTGTGCATGTATATGTGCATGTACATGTGTGTGTGTGGTGTGTATGTGTGTGCATGTACATGTGTGTATATTCAGTTTTAAAGTAATGGTTTTTGGATTTAAAGTAAAGCTTTTTGGATTTTTTGTTTGTTTTTCAAGACAGGAATTTCTCTAGTAAGCCCTGGCGTCCTGGAAACTAATCTGACTTGCTTCTGCCTCCCAATGCTGGGATTAAAGGCTGGGCCACCACTGCCCGGCCCTTTTTGGATTTTTGTTTCTTTTTGTTTGTTTTTTGTTTTTCGAGACAGGGTTTCTCTATGTAGCCCTGGCTGTCCTGGAACTCACTCTGTAGACCAGGCTGGCTTGGAACTCACAGAGATCTGCCTGCCTCTGTTTCCTGAGTGCTGGGATTAAAGGCATGGACCACCAAGCTTGGTTTGTTTTGTTTATTTTGAGACATCACCTGTTCTCTCAAGCGTCCACTCTAGCAAAACACCTCCTGCCCTTTCCCAGGCTGCCTCCAGACAAACACCACGTGTCTGCTCTTAGCAAAACACCCTCCCACACGTCCGCCTCGGCAAAACATCCTCTCATAAGAGAGTTTTTAGAAAAACATCACATGACACAACTGAGTCTCCAAAGAAATCAGAAATTTCCACTTCAAAGTGCCACCTGCTTAATTAAACAAAAATCAGAGCTTATAAATGTTAGTGAGAAGGGCCTGCAAGGGGCTCATTGGATAGATCTTTTGTTGTGTAAGCCTGAGGACCTTGGTTCAATTCCAGAACCCATGTAAAGGCAGGAGGAGAGACTTGACACCATAAAGTTGTTCTCTGATCTCCACCGGTATACACATATGCATGCTATTCCCCCACAATAATGATAATAATAATAATAATAAATTTTAAACCTTAGCAAATGGGGCTGTAGAGATGGCTCAGCTGTTAATTATTTTCTCTTTGGAGACTCGGGTTCAGTTCCCCACACTCACCCACACATACATGGTTCACATGCATGCATGCAGGCAAACATACAAAGAAAATAAAACATTAGCAAGAAACAGTTTACAAGGAGCATTTCATCAGCTCTGGAATGGATCTAAGTCACACTTCAGGAAGTAAAAAATTTCAATGATTCCTCTTTTAATTTGGAAGTCATTTCCCATTTAGACAGAAGAGGATATTAGTAAACTGGAATATAGGTAGATATATTTTCCAGAATATAGTTCTGAAACAAACAGTGTGAAAACATTTTCTAGAAAGCGGTCAGGAAATAAGTTTTAAAATGTGAAGAAGGTGCTAAGTTTTCATCTAAGCAGAGCCCAGGGAGGATTCATACATTGGAGAGGATGGATTTTCCAAAGACAGCAGTTGACACTTTCCCAAAGCTGTTAAAAGACACCAGTCCTTAGACCCAAGAGGCCAAGCACACACCAACCAGAGAAACAGGAAGAAACAGAGAACCGTGAATGTAAAAGCACAGAACTGCCAAAGCAGAGGAAATGTGAACTCAGCACGAGTGCCCCGTGTGTGCAGAATACAGTAGTACATAAATAATATAACAAATGAAAATTAAGAAAAAAAAAAAGAGCCAGGTATGGTGGCACACGCCTTTAATCCCAGCACTCATGAAGCAGACACAGGCAGATCTCTGAGTTCAAGGCCAGCCTGAACTATGTTAGTTCTAGGAGCTAGCTACAAAGGTAGCTGACTCAATTAATTAAAGAGAAGATCAAAGTGGTTTTATGAAAGAACTTAATGATGTTAAGAACAATATTTTTTAAATAAGAAATCTGGTGTAGCCGGGCGGTGGTGGCACACGCCTTTAATCCCAGCACTTGGGAGGCAGAGGCAGGCAGATTTCTGAGTTCGAGGCCAGTCTGGTCTACAGAGTGAGTTCCAGGACAGCCAGGGCTACACAGAGAAACCCTGTCTGAAAAACCAAAAAAAAAAAAAAAAATCTGGTGTAGCTAAAGGATTAAGCCATAGAATTACTAGATATGAAAAATTTGGGGGGCTGAGGTGATGGCTCAGAGGTTAAAAGCACTGACTGCTCTTCCAGAGATCCTGAGTTCAATTCCCAGCAACTACAGGATGGCTCACAACCATCTGTAATGGGATCCGATGCCCTCTTCTGGTGTGTCTGAAGACAGCTACAGTGAACTCATATAAATAAAATAAATAAATCTTTAAAAAAAAATTTTTTTTACCTAATTTATTAAAAAGACACACAAATTCTACAGCCATTTGCATCCTAAATCCTCTACTCCTTAGTGTCAAAGAAAGCAGAGTTAACGCCTCCCCACTCTATGCAACAATGTGTCAGAGTCCAAGCCTGAGATGGCAAACAGAAAGCAAGTCAAACGTTAGAACAAATGAGAAAGATACAAACGTGCCATATGCAAATGCTGGTATTGGCCATGCAGAAAACCCCAAGGAAACCAAGGAAAATTATTATGATCCATAAAGGAATTTATCAATCAGCATATATTTAAGTACAGCAAAAAATATTAACAAAAAAAGTGTAACGTTTAGAAAAATGTCATTAATACTGGGTGGTGGTAGCACTTGGGAGCCAGAGGCAGGTGGATCTCTGTGAGCCAAGGCCAGCCTGGTCTGCAGGGTGAGTTCCGGAACAGCCAGGGCTACACAGTGAAACCCTGTCTCAAAAAACAAAAACAGAAGAGGAGGAGGAAGAGGAGAAAGAAGAGGAAGAGGAATCATTTAACAGCAAAATATATCATTTAAGTCTAACAAAAGTTGTACATTGCTGGTTTAGAGAAAAAAATAAACCTTATTGCAAAAAGATTGGAGTCAGCCGAGATGGGTCAGTAAGTAAGGGAGCTTGCCACCAAGCCTGACAACGTGAGTTCGATTCCTGAAGCCCACAGGGTAAGAGTTGAGCACCAAGGCCTGCAAGTTGTCTTCTGACCTCCACACCCATGCTGTGGCATGCACATGACAGTCTATAAATAAATGCAATAATCGAGAAAAAACCCAATCACTGAGAAGACACACTCACCCTGAACAAATACAGGTTAACTGTCCACTTCACGCCATTTGCAAAACTAAGTCTAATTAGGGCGAGGACTTAAAGGTAGAAGGGGAACTATAGAATTCAGTGGACAATTTGGGAGAACAGAAACAAGACAAAGCCAAGTGGAGTGGTGCTTGCCTTCAGTTCCATCACTGGGGAGGCGGAAATGGGGAGTTCTGTTCCACAGAAACCGGAGGAGAAGCAGAGGGAAGAGGAGGCGCTGGAGGAGGGGCAACAAGAAGAGAAGCAGAGGGAAGAGGAGCTGGAGGAAGAGGTGACCCAGGAAGATGAAGAGGAACTGGAGAAGGTGGAACCCCAGAGGTCACAAACGGTAGAATTAACCACTTGCATCACATCCCCACAGCAGACGACATCTACACACCACTTAGAACAGCTGTACCACCCGGAGGAATTGCCACAATTAACTCAATGCCAGTATTAAACTCACTAAGAGAGAACAAAGCACAACCCATTGAAGACTATGTAACGTTTGCTTCTGCTCATATAAAGTTGTTAAAAAGTAAACTTCATGGTGCCCAGTGGTGGGTGTGTGGGTGTGTGTGTGTGTGTGTGTGTGTGTGTGATTATAACACAAGCAGTGCATTGCTGGGAAGGGATGGGTGATGCTGTCCCTGTGGCCTCCTTGTGGACACTAGAATTCTCCTTTTTAACACAGCTGCTCAGACGTGAACGTGCATTGCATTGCATTCTTCCCTGCAGGCTTTTATCTCATTTTTTTACTTGTGCGGATATTCGGAAAACATTGTATTGGCTTGGTACAGTTCACCATCAAATGTTAACTGTATCTTAATTCCGTGACCTTGATTAGTGCGCTGAGGCTCAGACCGTCTCCTCAGCTCTGCTTCTTGGAGGATAGCCTAGGAAAACCTTCACTCCTGGACAGGGTGAAGCTCAGAGACTGAGAGTCTCTGCTGTACAAGGCTTTGGAAATACAAACCTTCAATGTCTCCTTCTCTTTCCCTCTCCTCTTCTCCCTCCCCCTCCCCCGCTTCCCTCTCCCATCCTCTCTCCTCCCTCCCTCTCTTCTTCCTCTCCCTGTCTTTCCCTCCCCCTTCCTCTCCACCACCCTCCTCTTCCCTCCCTTTTGTTGATCTTCACACCATAGACTAGGCTGTCCTCACAATCTCACTGTAGCTGAAGGTGACAGTGGTCCTCCTGCCTCCACCTCCCAACAGCTAAAATTACAGTCTGGCCCCACAACCACCTTTCCATCCTGTGACTGACTGAACCTAGAGGTCCTTGAGATGTAGGGCTTTCTTTTTGGCTCCTGGCAATGGATTCCCGATCTTGGTCTGTGCCCCTCCCCTCCCCTTTCTGTACTTTTCTGGCGACCTGAGCTGCCAAGACTCCTTCTTTCTTTTCAGCTGGGTTCACACTTTGAGGACCTCTGACGTCTATGCTCTAATGATGTCCACACTGAGTAACTCCAAAATAAGTATTTTTTTTTTTTTTTCTAAAAGACAAAGTACTTCAAACTTCGTTTGCAAGTTAACCAAGGAGTGCAGGAGGGGTGGTTCAACTGGTGTTGGGCCAGGTGGTGGCGGTGGCGCCACACAGTGGTGGCAGCACACAGCACACACCTTTAACCCCAGCACTCAGGAGGCAGAAGCAGGCAGATCTCTGAGTTCTTGGCCAGCCTGGTCTACACACCGAGTTCGAGAACAGCCAGAGCTATGCAGAGAAATCCTGTCTGGGGATGGCAGGGTGGGGACCATCAACAAAAAGAGAGCTGACCTAAGTTCAATTCCCAGAACTTGTGACTCACAAGTGCCTGTGAACCCAGCTCCTGGAGTTAACCTGACACCTCTGGCCTCCAAGGGTCAGTACTCACAGACACACGTGAATTTTAAAAGGAAAAAAAGTTAACCAGGGAGTCATGGGGAGGCCTAGTATCAGTATGTCTATCACCCTGTGTGTGAATGGACCTCCCACAAATACTCAGCAGAACTCCATCTGTAAAAAAGTAATGTAAGCAACTACACCAGGTGCTTTTAGAGGCTGTGGCTACAAACTTCCTCTTAGGAGCCATACACACCATCAAAGGCACACACATCGCTTTGGTATGGCAGTTTCACCAATGGGCTCCTTCCCATAATGCACGACGGCAGGCTTTACACTCAGCATCATGGCCATACTTGCGATAAAGGTCGAATACTATATTAATTTTTGGCAGGAGTTCGTAACTTTCACAATAAGCCGAGGGTCTCAGCATTTATTTGTTTGCACTTGCAAAAGGCACCAACAAACCAAAAGAAAGCAGACTGAGGACTGGTGGAGGGAAAACACGGGATTCCCAAATCCCTCTTCTGGGAATTCAAAATACACAATAGCCACAGCTGCTCTAGATTCCGACCAGAAATTAGCAGAGAAGTTATCATTGAAATTCAAAGTTGTGACATCTTTAGATAAATATTTGTCCTTGATTTTTCACAGTCTCAGATTCAACAGAAATCTGGAAGGGTTCACTGTCTGGCTCAGAGATCTTTTTAAACCGACAGCTTTAAAATGTGGTTGAATCGGAGCCTAGACTGGATTCTGCCAGCAGGTCTGCCCACCAACTCTTGCTTTGACACCACCAGGTCCAGGTCTCTGTCTTCTGCCCTCTTCCGTCTGTTCCTCAAGATTTCTTTTACCCCTTAAAGCCACTGTTCTGGTAACTGACATCAAACTCTTCCACTGTGCCCACCCAGAGGAGTGCCGGAATCCCCTGGGAAGGATGCCACAGGAACCCTTACAAACTTCTACATCAAAAAAGTCATGGTAGAGAAGACACAGGAGAGGAAACAATTTCCTCAGATAACCCAACCCCTCTTGTCAGCCCTCTATCTACTGCCAGGCCTCCCTCTCCCCACCCCCACACGCCACAGGTAGCTCCTGCCCAGCTGGAGGCATATTCCAGCTGAGGACTGTGGCCATTGCCTCTTGACCAGGACTGGGATGTTTTGTAGGCAACACCACCTTCGTGAGCCGCCTTGCAAGCTGGGAGAAGCATCCATTGTTAAAGGAATTCCTTCCTCATCTCAGTGTCAGCTCAAGAGGGCTCTGCACTCCTCCTTGGTCTCTCATCCTGACGGGAGGATACAGACTCCGCTGTCTGGGGTGTTTAGATCGTGGACAATGATGAGTCTGTAATTTATGTTTGTTTTAATCATGATCACTTCTCCAAGCATGTGTGTCTACAGAGTAATTACATTATCTTTTCCCATAAGTCACTTCTTCCAGTTAGTGTCATTGGTTACAGGTTATGATTTCCATTCAACACGCCCCCCCACATCCATACTTCTTCCTCCCTCCTTCCTTCTCTCCTTTCCTTCCCCCCTCCCCCCTCCCCGCGTCAATTTCTCTCAGTAGCTCAGACTGGCTTCGAACTCTCAGTATGCTGTCAGCAGCCAATTATAGAGTCTGTGGTCCCAGCCTCACATCATAGACTAATGGCCCTCTGTCCTCCAGTCAGAACACAGTAGCTGCTAAGGGTGATCCAATCTGCCAGGGCTCCGGCACTAATGGGGGCGTTCCTCTATGTCTCCCAAGTCACCTGCATGCACTCCCCCCAACCCAGAGGACCTGTCTCATCAGGGTCAGAGCCACTCTGAAGACTGGGCGCCTGGTGGGTGTGACAGAGAGGCTGCAGCTCTCAACGCTTCCACTGAGGGTAGGAGGGGCGGGGACAGTGGTCTGGCAGCCACACCCACATCCCCCTCCATCCTTGGCCCCCCTTTTCCCAGTCCCCCGAGCCCCTTTCCTCTCCCTCCCGGAGTTCACACCCCTTGTTCCTTTAGAGTTCCTGTCCCTCCGTGGTCCCACCAAAGTTCCTTAGAGGTTCCCTTCCTTCTAGGGTCTCCATACTTTAGGGGTTCCCCGTCCTTTCAGGGTCTCTATTTCTCTAGGGTACCGTTCCTCCAGGATCTTCACCCCAATCCCCATCCTTCCAACCTCGGTCTCCCCTACTCCCCGTCCCTCCCCCGAGCCCCCCAAAACCAGAGCTCTGCGAGAAGCGGGTGGAGAATCTCCGCGGCCGCCCCCTCCCCCGCCTTATAAAAAAGAAATTGACTTTTGTTTGGAGTTTGTGAAAAGTGGGGCTCGGGGCCCAGTCAATGGGGCGCCCCGCGGCGCGGGCTGAGTGGGGCTGGAGCGCTGCGCTCCGCCGCGGCCCCAATTAATCCGCCCTTTGTGCGGCCCGCGCCGCCCCCGGCGCTCAGCCCGCGGCATTGTTCGGCCGCGCCGGCCGCGGGATTTACCCTTTTCAAACAGCGCGTTTTGTCCAGCGCAGTTCGAGCGGAAGTTTCTCACTGACAATTTGCCCCAAATAGATAGATTTGTCAGCAGCGACCTTCGGGAAGGAAGCAAAAAGCCACCGGTCTGAAGGTTGGGCCCCCCAAGACCAGGACTCGCTGCCCCACCCGGGCACCCCGCTCACCCTCGGTCCGCACCGCGCTTTTCCGCATCTGTGAAATGGGGCGGCGGGCAAGCGCGCGAGCCGGCGGTCCAGGGCTCGGCTCCGCGGGTGCCCAGCATCCGGGTTTCCTCTGCTTCCCCAGCTCCCCATTTTGCAACCGAAGGCCAAAGCCCCAGCTAGACCCGGGCCACCTTGCCGCAGCCCGAAAGGTGGGTCAGGCTGGCGTGCTCCGGGTGTGCACGTGCGACCCCTCTTCTGCCCTTCTTAACAGAGATGTCAACCGAGTTAAGTCACAGGTGGCGCCTTTGTAGGACCAGCTATTGTCTCCTCATAAGTCAAGATAGAAAACCTTTGTACTGCCGGGCCATGATCTGCGGCGCTCAACTTGGGAGTCGGGCTGTTGGAATCCCCCACCCCCACCCACCAAGACATCCTCCTACCGAATGACCTCACTTCATAAGCAAAACCTAAGTGTGGGCAGCACGCGGTTGCTGAGAAGAATAGTTGCTGATTTCTTCACTTAATGGCTAGTCTTAAAATACAGTCACACTACACAGATTCGCCAGTGTGCCGAAGACCTGAGCTGTATTAATTCGGTTCGTTCATTTTCTGTTTCCCTGTGGAAGATACAAAAAGGTGGAATCTCCACTGTGTTTTCAACTGTACCCAAGCGATGTCCCTCTCCTTTCAGAAAATTGCTTGTTGCACATGAGGAAAAAATGGAAACAAAAAAAAAATCTGTTTTTTTTTTTTTTTTTTTTGTTTACCCATCAGGTGAATGCACGCTTCAGGCACCACGCGGAGGAAACCCTAGGTGGTCTTCAACAGCATTTCAGCGGTTAAGAGCTACAATTTAGAGACGATGACAATACGAACACCGTGTCAACAGTATTTAAACAAACATCCCAGACAACAGAATAATGGTTATTTAACGATGGTGCTTTGAGCTCCTGACAAATTTCCCATGGCTGTCTGCAGCTCAACAGCTGCAAGCATGCCCCTACCCCCCTCCAAAAAAAAAAAAAAAAAAAAAAAAAAAAACCAAACCTGTTTCGGAGCATCACTTAAACATCTCATTAACAGTCATATGCTCCAGAACAGCCCTTTTGAGTGCTAGCAAAGAGAACTGCTCCTTAGTAACAGTGATGAAGCCAGAGGTACAATTGTCTTCCATGGCCAGAGGCTGTGACCACTGTGCCGGAAAGAACCGGTATCAACCTCTCCGCAACGCTCCGAGCAGCCTGTTGGTCTGCGACCTTCAGGACAGGTTGACATGGCTTCGTAAAAGTATTGCACAGGAGTTTGCAAGACTGTGTTAACTGTGATGATCTTGGCCCTGGGTTTGATCTACAGCATGGCAATCAATCAACAAAAACCACTTTAGGAAAGGAGACCTTTGGAATGAATTCATCCCTTGCACACCCCGAGTGTACATAAATAACTGGAGGCACTATTTAACCACAACAACTGGAAGTGTATGGTTTCAACTATGTGAAGCATATAAAATTGGCTAAGTTTACATTATTGTACCTAAGCATAAATTCGGGGACTGAAGTCTATGTATCCTCGTTGTCTTCACTATTCTTTTGAATAGTTACTTAGTATCCACTCACGCATTAAAAGGCATGAAAACACCTAAGAACTTCCACCTTAAGGAAAGGGCACCTGACATGGGAATCCTGTCTTGCAGAGATGCTCATGAAGTGTATCTGGTGAAGGTGGGGGTGGAGAGAGACCGACTGATTTAAATACTCCGTTAGTTCATATCTGATCTATAGAAATGTCAACTTCAAATTTCATTCCACGTGAAATGTTCCAGACAGAGGAGAAATTCTTGCAACTTAGTTCTTGAGTTGTGAACTCCGGGTACCTGAAAGGCCAGATCCTGTGCACCAGCAAGCAATCATCTTACGCCCTGACGCATGAGATCTCATTACCCTACATCATCTTAGCCTGTCCGGATACAGATGTTATTAACGGCTGTAGTTTATCCAACTCTTTTTAAAAACACAGCTGCAACGTTTGACTTAGGGACCTCCTGTGAATCCCACTGGTTGACTCCTTTTTGCCCAGGCACTTGGGGTTGGGGGGAGAGGGAGAGAAAAGAGAGGAGGTTTGCTTTGTTTTGGAGGGTTTTTTTTTTATTATTATTATTTATTATTATTTTAATTTTTTTAAAGCAGATTCCTTAAATAGCCACTCTGCATCTTTTTAAGTGATGTGAATTCTGAAATTACTGAAGACAACAGAGTACTGTGTGAACTACATCTCTTGGAAACAAGGCATACTGGGCTGTTAGAGGTTTCCCTGTGTTGGCAGAGACTGATACTGAAGACGGGAAGTATTCTCCAATGTGTTTAAATCAGGATACATGTTTTAACATTAACAATCATTTCTGTTAGTGCTAAAATAATTTTTTTTTCAACTAAGAAGCCCAGTTTGTCAATCCATACTCATCTAATTTGGTGATTGTTTTTCCTAATCAGTGGCCTTTTCCATGTATATATATAGTACCTTTCAGTGATTCTCTTGTAAATCTTATCAGTCCATCTACAAAATAGCAAAAAGACATCCCAGGCTTACTCTCCCTTAGGACACCGAGTTAAGCAGTGGTAGAGGGGACATTTGAAAGTAAGGAAAGGAGGCTGAGGTCACAGAAACAATGTACTGTCCCTTCAGGACTCATAGGACACTGCTCCTTGGGGCTTCATTGGGAACCCAGTGAGGCTCCTGTCAGTGGAGCTTCCAGGAGCCTTCTTTAGGAGCTGTGGGGTGGCCTCCTCCTCTGCAATGGATATTAAGGAGCATCAAGAGACCAGGATTCTTAATGTGGTCTATATTTTTAGATGAGTGACTAAGGGCAGGGTTTTGTTTGTTTGTTTTTTTGAAGGGTCCCATCGTCCTTATCAATAAAATGAATGTGTACTATGGCCCTTTCTGATTTGTGTGCTCTGAGAGTCTGGGGTTACAAGAAAACCAAATTGGGAAACAAACAGAAACTGAAGAGACTAAAGGAGGATGGGTAGCCAGTATCTCCCAGGAAGGAGTTGCTCTGTGCTCCCTTAGAGAGTCTTTTGGTTTTGTTAGACAGTCAAACTCTTGTGCCTCCCAAGGCTTGGGGACCCTGAGCCTGTCCCTATATCCTTTCACCCAATGCTGTCCCACTGTGGGGGGCTTTGTGACACCAATGATTGCAGGCTCGCTTACATATCCCACTTTTGTAAGCTCCACTAGAGCTAAGCTCACAGTGGGCTGAGCAGTCAGCTGCTGCTGCTTCTGTCCCCTCTTCATCCGCTTCCTCCTCTTCTTCCTCCTCTTCTTCCTCCTCTTCCTCACTTCTTCTTCCTCTTCCTCTCCTCCTCATTTGTTTTACAAGACAGGGTTTCTCTTCATAGTGCTAGCTATCCTGAAACTTGCTCTGTAGACCAGGCTGGTCTCAAATTCAGAGATCCGCCTGCCTCTGCCTCCTGAGTGCTGGGATTAAAAGTGTTCACTACCACAGCCCAGCAGGGCAGACACTTCTGAGTCTTGTTAGTGCAAGGTGCAGTGAGACTCTAGAAGTCTTTCCTCTCTAATTGACTCTAGAATTGAATTTCTTCTGCCAAGTAGGGTATCTGTGTGTGTGTGGTGTGTGTGTTTTAAATACAAAGACAGGATTTATAATGGACAACTCTTAGCAGCACTGTCCTGCATTGTGCCGAGAAAAAAGTCTGCAACTCGGTGCCCATTGTGTTCTGGAGGAGCTGGAATTGCTTTCTGGATTGTTCTCTGAGTGGAATTGCTTTCTGGATTGTTCTCTGAGTTTCTCTGCTGGGTAGAGTTAGCAGTCAAGCAATGTGTCAAGAGGCCCTTGGAAGAACTGAAGAATTGGAAGCAAGGTTGGTAACAGTTCTTTCAGCCTGTCACTGAGCAGAACCTTACTGGACACCTGCTACCTGCTGGGCTCTGCCCTATGGCCCACCTACTGGGCAAGCCATAGCCAGGGGCTGGCTAGCAATAAACTTAGAAGTTAACTGAAAAGCACCTTTCTCCCTCATGCAAACAATCATGTAAAGAAGGAAAGGGCTGAGTTCGAACTGACTTCAGCAGGGCTTGCTGCTTACAGGCCGCCCTCCCCGGGTCTTTTCCATTTAGAAGCAAGGGAGAGGGGCAGAGACAGGAGATTTTGGCATCATTTGGGGGAAGCCAGTGAACGGTAGAGTACGCACCACATGCAGCTGATCCCCCATCCTGGGGTTTAGGGTCCCCACGTGCCTCTCACACAGCCTAGTTAACAGGAATTGAAGCCCTGCTTTAAACTGGCTGGACGGAGGAAAGATTTGTAAAAAACCGGTCTCAGAAGAAGCACATTCAGAGCATGCACTTAGTCCAAGACCAACCTTGCAGGATCTGTGTGTAAGCCACTGTGCTGCCCACTGATCTGGGGACCTCTGTATACTTTCCAGGTATTTCCTGCATTTACCTCAGTCTAAAATACCATTTTAAAAATGCTGTTTTAGCCAGGTGGCGATGGCACACACTTTGTTTAGTCCCAGCACTCAGCAGGCAGAAGCGGTTGGATCTCTGTGAGTTCGAAGCCAGCATAGTCTACAGAGCAAGTTGCAGCAGAGTCGAGGTTACACAGAGAAACCATGTCTCAGATTTTTAAAATACTGTTTTTGTACAAGGGTGTTTTGCCTGCATATACGTGTGCACCACATGCATGGCTGGTGCCCATGGAGGCCAGAAGAGGGCGTCAGACCTCCAGACAGGAGTTACAGATGCTTGTGAGCTTCCACAGATGGGAGTTCAAGGATTCAAACTCAAGTCCTCTGCTACAGTAACAAGTACTCTTAACCTCTGTGCCAAACCTCCAGTCCTGCCCCCCCACCACCATTTTTATGTGTCTGTACCCACCCCAGTCTCTTTGAGTGAGAAAGGGGCCATACCATTAATCTACACCCCCAGAGGTCACATGGTGGGGGCTAATTATTGTTGCCTGAATTTTTCTCCTTAATCAAAATGGCGTCATCCTTCAACGGAAATAAACCTGGCTGGGGTTGCAGGCTTTAGCTTAGGTTGAGGAAGCAGATTCAGGAGAGGTGAGGGGGAAGTAGGCACCTTTAATCCTAGTACTTAGGGGGCAGAGGCAGGAGGATCTCTATGAAGTCGAAGCTAGCCCATTTTACATAGTGAGTTCCAGGATAACCAGATACACAGCGAGACTGATACCGTGTCATGAAAACAAACAGATAAACAGAGGCGACAGAGGAGATAAGGGGCTAGTTTGGACCGGGTCCTGGAGGACCTCTAGATTTGGCTTTTCCCTTTGCCAAGGTAAAAATGTATCTTTGTGTCTGCTAAAGATGCTCCCAGGATAGGTGGCGCTTGCCTGTACCAATCGGTTTCCTTAAGAGTCTCATAGGGAAAAGTTTGGAAACTGGAAGCTGAACAAAGGTACAATCTTTTTTTTTTTTTTTAATAAATAACAGACTGAAGGTCGGAGGGGTCTAGTCACTAGCCTAAGGTTACACAGCTAGATGGGCAGGATCTGATTTCTCATCTCCTGGTTTCCTCGCTGTGCCTCAAGCAGGCCCCTCGGGAAGTCTGCCAAGGGCTCCTTTCTTTCCCACATTCTGTGGCACCTCCTATGAGGCGGGCAGCGCGTTAGGCCAGTGGATGGGAAATGAAGTCACTCTTTGCTCTGCTAAAGATTTTTCTTTGAGCCGTGTCCCAATTAGCTTCAGTTTTCCAAAGTTTAGAGCCAGGGTCCCTGTGGCCTTCAGCTGGTTGGCGCGAGCAGAGGCTTCTCTGCGGATCTAGGGGCTGTCGAATCCTAAGCCGCCAGCCTATTCTGGAGCTAGTTGCTGCCTTTACCACAGAACCAATCGTGCCAGAAAGTCATCACGATGATTTCAGAACTGTATTGTGAATTATGCAAAGCGCGCGGATAATTACAGTCGAGCGCCCAGAATACAGAACGCATATGCTACAAGGGTGGGTAGCCCCTGTGGCTTTTGCCAGAATTGGATAGTTCTTTCGGTGTGGGGTGGGAGGTTGGGTGTGTGCACCCGTGTCTGTTTAGTGGGCTTCTTGGCACACCTAGTTCGATGAAGAGTTAGTTGGTGGCTGGAGAAAGAACAATCCAATTTTGATTGGGGAACAACTGTGCCGAGTTTGGGAGTGTTTTTCACAAGTTTTGGTGTCTGTAAATGAGTCAGCGCCAAGAGGAGTCGGAGTTGTTTGGAATCCAGGGCAGCCACATCCTTCTGCCTTCCAGACGCAGCACCTGAAAAATCCCTAGTTCTCTTCCTGCCCACAAATCCTAACCTTCTCCCTGAAGACAAGTCGGTGTTTAGTTCCCACCACCACTTGCCCACATCTTTGCCCGCGGCAAATTAGTTCCACTCGAAGTCCTTTGTCCTTGACCAAGCGCCCCCTTCTGCCTCCACATCGCGATAGTGGTGTTGGCGACGGAGCATCAAATGGATTTCTGGCAAGAGCTAGACCCGAGGACCCAAAGCCGAGCCTGGCACCCTGTCTCTAAAACCCTAGCCGGAAATCCTTTCCTCTCTGCGCACCGAGTTCGAGGTTAAGCTGTGCCACAGGCAGGACTTGCTGATAGCCAAGATGACTGTCGAAAAATGTTAATTTTCCCTCCTTGTCAATCTAAAAATTCTCACCATACTCTATACTGGTCCTAATTTGAAAGACCATAAAGGAGAAGTGGTACGGGAAACCGTCCCCCACCTCTCGGTTGTTCCGGGTGGCCTGGCCCTGAGCCCGGTAGTTGCTGCGTGTGATGCTCGTGGCTCCTTGCCTCCAGGCTCGGGCAATCCGGGGAAAGTTGCTTTCACGTGCTGCGGCCTGAGACGTGAGTATACAGCCCTTGTGGGTTGGGACCCGGGCCTTAGACCTGCAGGGCCAAGCGGGCACACAGGGACGCCAGCAGGCACTGCAAGAACACTGCGGCTGGGTGAGGAGGGAGCTGCGCGAGGGTGGCTAGTGACGAAGAGGAGCGCTGGCCACCGCTCCCCCACCCCCCAACCCCACCCCTCAGCCTCCAATTCGGTCTGGAGAGCTGGAAGCGTGACCTCTGACCCCTGGCCAGGCCCACGCCCCGAGGAGAGGCTGGCAAGCTCTTGTTAGACAAGTTCAAGCGGCCGAGGGAGCTTAAATAGAATTAATCTCTTAGAGATCGGAGATCACCGCTCCCTCGGCGCGCGCTGTCCCCGCGCCGCGCCACGACCAAGACGCCAGAGAGCTCTAGGATTTCGGATAGGAGACCCGGGTGGAGAGGAAGGTGGCGGAGCTTTCCAGAGTCCCCAGGCCTGCAGGGGGAAGCCAGCGACGCTCACTGGGGACCGATCGCAGGAGGGAAGGCTTTGCCTTCCAGCCGCTGGGTACACGTAATGGAGGCGAGAGGGACTCCGCCAGCTCCGGGTTGGCCGGGTTTGCCTGCGAGAAGCTGGCGAAGCCCTCTCCGCGGTGGTGCCCAAACCCGTCACGCCAAAGCCGAGGGACCGCAAGAGCCCAGCCCAGTCCCCACCGCGTCCTCAGTGCTGGCTTTCCATAGATAGTTGGAAAATGAATAAATTACTCACCTCGGGCCAGATCCACGTTTTACCCAACAGAAGGGGCACGGGACCAACAATGAACCAACTCACATGGCAATGTCCGGGCGCGCACAGTCATACACAGACACAGCTACCCAAATCTTCCACGAATCTATCTGTCTGGCACTCTGGAGAGAGGGGAAAAGCGTTTTGAGAGAGCCCCGTCACCCCTCCCCTCCTCCCTTGCCGTGAAATATAAAAATTCATATTTTTTTTTTATTACAAGAGCGGCTCCGTCCTCACCATCACGCACGCACGGAGCCGCTCGCCCGTGTTCACACTCTTAACTCGTCAGCTCCGAGAGCGCTTGCATTTTCTTTGGAAGCCGCTTGGAGGTTCATTAATATCATTAGCATTTAACCCCCTCCCTCTTCCCATCTCCTCCCCACACATGGCTGACGTCAGACCCCGCCAGGAGTTGGGGGAAAAGCTAAGTGGGCCAGGGACGCCCTATTCCCCTCCCCGCGACTGCCTGTCAGAACGCCACTGGAGATATTACCAGAGACCCGGCCCGCAGCGACAGGCACAAAGTCACAGGGTAATGAACTTCGGGGACCCTTCGCCGCTGCCTGCGCGGCTGTCCCCGGAAACTCGGATCTGGCCACCTCTCCCCTCGGAAGATCTCCCAGCAATCTAGTTTGCCCTCTCGGCGTCCGGGCTCCGGCAGCGAGGAGCTTATCTGCCTGAGACTGCGGCTGTGATTTTCGTCTTTCCACAGAAGATCGGCGGTCTGCAGAGAGCTGCCCACTCTGCACCCCTGTGTGGAGGGAGAGATTGGAAACAGTACCAGGCATGGGGAAAGACCGGGATTTCGCCCTCGCTGCTCCGTAGGAAGACCATTTCCGTGTCTCCATCTCTGCCCTTCAATATTCCCCTCGCGCTGTCCTCCTTCTTCAGCCTGCCTGTCCATCTCTCCATCTGTCTGTTAATGTGTCCACATCCAGCCGCATCCCCAGCTGCTGCAGTTTTGCTAGAGCCGGGAAAGAAACTTAAGGATGCTTCCATTTCCACTGTGGAACGAATTCTGAGCGTCCGGGAGAGCGGGGGCAGTGCGCAAACCAATAGCCACCTGTCTGTCTGTCCCGCCCGGGAGCCTCGCAGGCTGGAGGGCGGCTGGAGAGCGGCGGCGCCCGGCGGCGACGTGGGCGCCGTGGGCCGGGAATCCGGCAGTGCCCACCAGCCGCTGCGCCCCGGGACCGCCAGCATGAGCAAGCCCGCCGGATCAACAAGTGGGTACCTCTCGGGCAGCCGCGGGGTCCCGGCGCGTGGCCTTCAGGAGGGCAGGCTGGGAGGCCGGGGTGGTCCTTCTGAGAGCTCTGAATTTGAGCCCCAGAGTGGGACTCTATCGGGCTTGTGTGTCCCTTGGCCTAGCTCTCTTAGACTGTTACGTTGGAGCATTTCGTGCAACTAGGAGAGCAATTTCGTTGCTCCTGGATGCTAGCTAGCTCTTCCCAGTGTCCTTGGTGTGGCAGGAAGGTTGCGACCCGTGGCAGCCCACCGGTCCAGCGAGTGGTTTCTATTTAGCTGCAGGTGCTGAGGGCGGGAGGGGTGAACGGGGGCGGGAACTGGGCCGCAGTTCCAGGCGGCGACACAATAACGCAGCCGCTCAAAAACTCGGAGCTCCAGCGCGCAAAAGCAACTCTGCAAAAAAAAAAAAAAAAAAAAAGCGGATTTCGAATGGAACGCTCTGCACCCCGTTTCCAGCTATTTCAAATAATCCTGCAAAACTGGGAAGCAGAAAACCATTTAAAAGTCACATTTTCCTTAATCCTAAATCCGCGTAGGTCATAACTGGGGAATGTAAAGTATGGCGAGCCAGTCTAGCAAAGAGAGGACCAAATCCCTAATCCCAAGGACTTTCCGAGCCGGAGCCCAGCACCGGCAGGAGTCTGCGGCCTGCTCACTCCCGGCGCTTCTTCTTGCAGCTTCCTCTCCCATAGCCCGCACTGCTACAGCTGACCTCTGCTGACTTCCTAACATAGGACTGCAGGGCACTGTGCGTTTGCGAGCACGGAATCTGCAGACCCTGAGAGTACGTAGGCCTGAGCCGCGTGGAAGGCGCCTACGCGGTGCTCCAACCTCCCCGGGGCTTTCCAGTTCCCGCCTTCCACAGGCCGGAGGCGTGAGTTCTAGGGTCTGTGGATAACAGTGCGCACACTCTGGAGCTCTCCAAGCGCCGGTGTAGTTTTCCCCTATAACATTTTTGGCGCTCTCTGTGAGTTCCTTCCCGCCCCCTCCCCCTTCACTCGCCCTCATTGTCCAGGGTCTTTGAAAGTTGGAGGAGTCTTGGTTACTTCTGGGGACTGATAATGAAGTCTCACTTAGGATGGAGGCAGTTCCCGCCTCCACCTCTCTCCCGCGTAAGAAGAAGCTTGTGTTTTCATTTTGTGCGTTTGTTTTTATTTGGATGCTGAGTTTAAAATTAGAGTAAAGTGAACGTCAACAAAACGAGAGAGAAAAAAAAGAAAGAAAGAAAGAAAGGACAGGAAACCGTTCAGAACTAGGGCCGAGAGAAGGAACCTTCTACCACAGACAGCTTCAGTGCTCAACCGACTCTTGGGCAGGACCACGGTCCCGTTAGCCTGTCCTTGCTCTGGCTGGTCTGAGCTCTGGAAAGTAGTGCAGGCTCAGAAAAAAAAAAAAATTTTTTTTTTTTTTTTCTGGATGAGTGTCTTTCCCAAGAGAAGCAGGAGGAGGCCGTTCCTGCTGCATTACAAACCTCCATTCCAAAATCTGAGTTTGAAGAGCCTGGGCAGGCTCCCTGGCACGTTCACCCGGGAACAGCCAAACCTGTAGAGGTTTGGGGGGAGCTTTGCCCTTTTGAAGCTCGAAGCTTCCAGCGAACTTGAAAAGTGAGGCCTCCTAGGCGAGGGAAGGGGTGGGTGTGCAGCTCGGCTTTCAGCTCTACCCGGCTCTGTGAACTAGACAGACGCTGGCAACCTCCGGATTTGGGAGTCAGAGTGGTGGGCACATCATGTGCGAAGGCACTTTCTGGGGAAACTTTTGAGTTTTCTAACTTGTCAAACCTTGGAGTTTGGCCTTGAAGGCCTGGAGACTACAGTCAGTGCCCGGTGACTCTGAAGAATTCGCTCTCTGGACTAGGGAGCAAGACCCTGCAAAAAGTGCGGCTTCACCTAGATTTTCAGACCCTGGTTGCGGCCAGCGGAAATTCTATGGCCCTGAGACCCAGGCAGCGAGGGGCTCTGAGAGCAGTGGGGCGGGTCTGGACCCTGCGGGGCAGGGAGGTCTTCATCTTACTCGCCTGGCTGGAGAGCAGAGCCGTGTTACCCGGATCCCCGCCTGGGTGGTACTAAGACCCTGGCCAGTCACCCCTGCAGCCCAGACTAACTTCTTTCAACAGCCTCTGATGGTAATTACAGTAATCGAAGCTGCCATATATCTTTAGGCAATTATGACACACAAAAAGCCCGAGGGGACCCCCTGGGGAGGGAAGTTAAGAACCGTTTTCCAGCCTCTGGAAACTCGGGCTTGACTCCCATCTAAGCTCGCTCGGCTTGCTGAAAGAGAAGAGCTATGCCGCAGTCAACCAGCTTGTCTGTGACCCCAAGTCACCTTAACGTGGCTGGGTGGCGGAGGCTGAGGCGTCGACCCTCTATGCCCTGGAATTTTCGCTTCCCTCCCTTCTCTGCCCCGCCCCAGCCCAGCTCTCTGGATGAGGAAGTCAGCCCTTAAACAAGGCCGAGCAGCAAGCCCAAGTGGTGACAATCGGGCATCCTGACCGATGAGCCAGAAAGGGGTCATCCACCCTGAGCTAGTCTTCTGGCTACACTCGGGTTCTCCAGAAATATGTGACCGTGGGCTCCAATCTGGATGAGAAGCCTGGGTAATAAGAGGGGGCACCACTGCTTCCCTTTGGGGCTCACCCTCAGTGCTGCCGGGAAGAGAAGGGCAGCTGGGGCGACAGTGCCACTGAGCCCTTAATAGGGGGCCCCAAAAGACCAGAGGGAGGGGAACTTTGGAAGATCTGAGCTCCGCGTTCACTGTTTCCACAGGGAGTGCTGGTGCAGTAGAGCTCGCGGCCGCCGGGTCCAGGCGCGACTGTGAGTTGTTTGGGGAGTAGTGACAGGCCTCGGGGGGTGAAGGACAAGACCCACACTTGATTCACTCCAGCCCCTCCCTTCCCCAACACAAATCTCCGCTCTTGCCCTGCGGGAGAGGGGGCGCCGAAGCGGTGGCCGCAACGCCGAACGCCTCCCCGCCAGCCTTTGTCGCCGTCCGAATTCCCATGCTACTCTTTTTGACGGGTCACTGGTGGCTCTATAGGCAGGTGCTGCGGCGGGGTTGTAATTACCCCGGCTGAGCCGGGTCCTTACCGACCTCCCCCTGCCGGGTCCCCCTCACTCCCCCCTCCACCTGAGTAGGAGGCCAGGGCCCGGAGTGCAAGCCGTCTCAGGCGCCTCGGGGTTCCCTAGTTAAGTTCCTACTTCCCTCGCCTCCGGGCCTCCGCAGACAGCGTCCGCAGCTCCGCTGACTCTCCCGCCCCCAATCTGGGTGCTCCAGGGGCGACTGTGGGGTTCCCACGAGGCCTGAGCTCGCCTGGTCCCGGGTTGGAATGCCTTTGACCCGTATCGATAGGAAAATCAGGTGTTAATTGTTATTGACTATAATTTTTAATGACAATGTTAACACTTTTAT
Organism: Mastomys natalensis; assembly: GCA_021653895.1. Taxonomy (NCBI): domain Eukaryota; kingdom Metazoa; phylum Chordata; class Mammalia; order Rodentia; family Muridae; genus Mastomys; species Mastomys natalensis. The sequence continues at coordinate 3,598,587 of JAJTUV010000510.1, read as the reverse complement.
AAATATACCCATTGTTTTCAGAAAATTTTCTTCGTCTATAAGTAACTTGCTTCAGGCACTTGTTGGACTCCAGCCTGAGGAAAAACACGCAGCCCCTCCTAGTGCCCTCCTCCTAACACACCCAAGCCCGCCAGGCTGGGAGAGTCCAGGCAAAGTTCTCCTGCGTGGGTAGCAGTCCCCAGAAAAATTAGAGCCATTCAAACAACAAAAACAAGGCCCTCTTCCTCCAGCAGCAGAAAAAAAAACACAGAAGATGCCACCACTACGAAGGGAGTGGAGGGAAGAGCCAGTGTTTAGACGGAAAGACCGTGGGGGTTGAGGGGGAGAGGTGACCACCTCTGGCTACCCCAACTAGAAAGCCACCAACTGGACGTCTCTGCTCTTGCTCAGACCAGTTACTTCCCTCCCCCTCAACTTTTTTTCTAAAAGAAATAATTTCTCAAACTCTCAGCACTAGGCATTTTTTTCCATAGGTAAAAAGAAAGTTGGGCAATTACCACTACCCTTATTATCACTAATAATCTGAGTATTAGCATCACAATAATAATCCTAATAATAACAACCGCCGGGCTCAGCTCAGAGAAAACTCGATTGCCTCCCAGCTGCCAACCCCGGTTCCAGTCGTGTTTGTTTTTCTTCTTTTCCCTTTTACATTTCAAGTTTGTCTCCTTGCGCGCTCACTAACAACTTTTTTTTTTTTTTTTTTTACCCCTGTTAAATGCAAGAGCGGAGGAGGGAGGCAGCCAAACTTTCGGCGGAGCAGAAAGGCAGCGTCGGGCCGAGCTGCTGCCCGGGCCTGCTGTAATCTTTTATTCCAAAATGGGTCTCGGCGATTAGAGGAGACCCAAATACATGTAGCGGTGCATGAATAACCCTCATTGTAGGAAGCTGACACTTGCTCAGGGAAAAAAAGTTTGGCTATAAAATCTCTTCATTATTTGCTTTTACCGCAGCTCCGATGCTAATCCCCTCAGAGGTCAGATTGCTTAGCATTTCTCTCTCCCCCTCTCCCCTTTCCTCCCTCTCCTCCTTTACCCCTCTACCCGGTCTTTCAGGCCGCATTTTAGATATTCCTTGCAAAGTGTGTGGTGACCGCAGCTCCGGGAAGCACTACGGGGTGTACGCTTGCGATGGCTGCTCTGGATTCTTCAAGAGGAGCATCCGAAGGAATAGGACCTACGTCTGCAAGTCTGGAAACCAGGTACTCCCCAGGGTTGAGCTATGTGGCTCCCCTGTGCGTCTGTCCCCCCCCCCCCCCCCATTTCTGCCTCTGAATTCCCGGACCTCAGTTCCCTTCCCTCCTCCTTCTCTACTTTGGGTGGCCCTTTGGCTCTGGAAAGGCCAGATTAGGTTAGGGAAGGCAAATGAGTTTACAGGAGAGAGTCAGAACTCCCGCGGTTTTTCTACAAGGCGTGCCCAGAGGACTCAAGGAAACAAGCAGAAGCAAGCAACCAGCCCATTAGGCTACCCGCCCTTTACATTCTCATACATTCTTATCAGCTGCAGCCAAGCTCAGTCTAAGACTCCAAAGTGAACAGTGCTACTCAAAAGCCCTGCAGCTTGCCAGATGCTGGGACCTTTGGCTCTGTGGATGCAAGGCTGCTCTGGAAGTAGACAGGTGTAAGGTTGGCTCAGAGGAAGTTAAGATCCTAATGTAATTGGCCTTGATTCTTCCTTTTCTGCTTACAGGATGAACCTGCTGAGTTGCATTTCAGTCTGGCACTGACTGATCTATCTCACAGACACAAGGCAGTTAGGGAGTGAGCCGAGACCAACTATAGCGTCCAATCAGAGTTAACTCCATCCCTCAGAGGCTCATGTCAACCTAAGTGGTCAACCTTCTGGCTCCACAGGCTGCTCTCCTATACATAGAAGCCTCCCCTCAACTCTTCCCAGACTCCCAAGAGGCATCCGCTGTCAACCAAAAGGATGAAAAGCACCCACTAGTTAATGTATAGGACACACGTCAACTCACACAGTCGTCTGGCGCTAGTGAGTCCTTGTGAGCTCTTCTTCCGACAGAATGTCGGCTCCTACCCATTCCTGATAGATTTTGATTGGCAGCACACAGAAGAAGACGTGTGCAGTTAGATAAGTTATTTTGACCTCTGCAACCCCCCTCACCTGCTTTCTTGGGTTCTCGGTACTAGTTCACCAATATCACATTAGATACACACATGGGATTGTGTCCCAGAAGCTCCATAGCTTTGAGATTCTGCAGAGTACCAGGTGCCTACTTAGAATACGGTTGTTGTTGTGAGGTCTTGGTCTGTAGCCTAGGCTGGCTTGAAACTCATGATCTTTCAACCTCAGGTGAGGGTCACCACACCAGGCCGCATTATCTTACTCGTGTATCTAACAGACAGAGGTGGGAAATCTGAGGTGGTGTGCTTCCAAAGAGGGGATCATCAATTCAAAGACGTGTATATCAGTCCACATTGATTGGAAAGAGGTGATAGCAAAACCAGCAGGCAAAACGAATAAAGATGTCAAATTGAGGCTCCCCTTCCTTCTCACTGGTTCCAGGTCCTTCCGTACATTTGATGGGACTGAAAACCCACTGGAGACATTTTTTGCCTTTACATGTTTATCAAGATACTGGAGAAGATATCATTCCAATTGGATATTCAACTACATTTGTATTTTGCCTTGGGTTGGTTCAGTGTCTATGCATGCTGAGTTTATGCTGTGAATTACACCCCAGCCAAAGTCGATGGATTTTAATTGGTGAAGCAAATGAGATGAGTTTCTCTTGTGTGTAATTTTTCTTATGTATACTTCAAGAAGGAAATATACTCACCCCGACTTCAGTGTTTATGAAGATTTTTTTGTGTGTATAAAAAAAAACACTTGAGCCCGGCAGTGGTGGCACATGTCTTTAATCCCAGGACTTGGGAGGCAGAGGCAGGCGGATTTCTGAGTTTGAGGCCAGCCTGGTCTACAAAGTGAATTCCAGGACAGTCAGGGCTATACAGAGAAACCCTGTCTTGAGAAACCAAACCAAAACAAAACAAAACCACTTGTACAGAAGGCTAGGAGTTTCACTCAGTGGAAGAGTGCGCCCAGCCCTGGGTTCCATCTGAACCGCTTTAAAACAAAACATAGATACATTATGTATCTATATCCATCTCCCCTGAGTAATGACATTGACACAAACAAACACTAAAAGAAACATTATCTGAGCTGGCTGTGGCAAGGAGCAGCAGGAAGATCACAGATTTAAGGCCAGCCTGGGCTACACAGGAAATTTCAGGTCATTCTGAACTATAGAGTGGGAAGACTCTGGCTCCAAACCCCATGATCTGGGGATGCAACTCAGTGGTAGACAACGGGCTCTGCTCCTGCATTCGAAACCAGCACCAAATAACTAACCCAGAGGAGGAACCCTTATCTCTCTCTCTCTCTCTCTCTCTCTCTCTCTCTCTCTCTCTCTTTTGGTTTTTGTTTGTTTGTTTGAGACAGGGTCTCGCTCTGTAGTCCTGGCTGCTCTGGTCTCAGATCCATCTGTCTCTGCCCCCTGAATACTGGAATTAAAGTTGTGGATCACCATACCCAGCTAAATCTTCTTTTTATATTCTCCCCCTACATGTAAAATTACATAAGACGTTTGTTTGCCCTGTCAGATAAATATTTGTAAAGCAGCAACTGGTTTCCCCATTGGCTGGCTAATTCTTCACTTTACCTCACTCTCTTCTCTGGCACTGTCTTCTGGATCTTCCTGAGTTTTCCCCTGCCCTTCATCTCCGCCCACACGCTCTCTCTGGCTGTCACCTCACGATACTAGTCCTTAGTACCTCAGGATTGTCTCTGCTTTGTGGTTGTGTAAGGATGGCTTAACTACAAAAGGAAAGGGCACAGACGTGGGAAGAATAAGTGGTCGAGGTTTACCCATCAGATCAATGGCACCAAGCAACAGAGGGAAAGGCAGCAAAGGTGGTTACAGGGCCTAATCTACAGGCTAGCTTCTGGCTGAGTTCAGGACCAGGTCGCTGTCTTCGGTCCTGAAAAACGTCATCTGCTCTCTGCGCCTACTGTTTTCTTCTCGAGCTTCTTCTCTTAGCCCAAGGAGATCAGGAAAAACCTTTTTCTTTGTCCAACTCCCTGAGGTCGAGGACTGGTCTTCTTGTCCCAACCCTGGGAATCCCAGACCCTTACATACCTGGTAGCGAGTGCTCAAGATTCTCCCATTTCCCTAGGTCTGGGCATCCTCCCTGAGTCGGGGCTGTCCAGAGTCCTCACTCTGGGTCTCACACCCCAGGATCGGGGTTCTGGTCCCCACCTAAGGGCTATGGAGGGCTCTGATTGCCTGCGGTCTGTTTCAGGGAGGATGCCCCGTAGACAAGACACACAGAAACCAATGCAGGGCGTGTCGACTGAAGAAGTGTTTGGAAGTCAACATGAACAAAGATGGTAATCAGTACATGCTTTTATTCTTCTAATTTTGATTGGGTAGTAAGTAAATTATATGTACAGAAAATAGATGGCACTCCTATGCATGTAAATCATTTCCCCAACAGAACTCCCCTCTCCAGATGCTGGGAACTGGCCGCAGGCTGACAGTTGTAGCCTCTCAGAGACTCTGCAGCAGTCCTCAACTGACCCCACAGTATTCCAGGAAGCCCCACGCCCACACGGAAACTTGCCCCCAAACCCACCCTCACCAAGGCAGTGTTTGCGGGCAGGAATACCACGCCCAGTTGCATATTTCCTGCTTAGGATTCTAACCCCATTTCTCACCTCTTCTTGTAGTCGTTTGTAACCTCCCTAAGATCTCAGGATCGCTCGCTCAAGTCTTTATGGAATTCTCCAAGCACAGAGAGGAAAACGCGAGATTTCAGATCCTCGTTGGCAAATTCAGTGTAGCCATTGAGTTGGCCCTAAGCTTTTCAAGAGCCTTGCGGTGGGTGGGGGCTGCCTGTCTGGAGTGCTCTCTCTCAGGCTGCTCAGGAAGCAGGAGGGAGCATCCAACCTGTTGAACTTGTGTATTGACAACTTGTCATGCTCTGCGGGTGGAAGATTGCCCTGAATTAATTTGTTTGTTTAAACTGTTGGTGGTAATTGTCTCCCGTGCCTTCCTCCATTTGGAGGCGGCTCGCCCCTGTCCCATCCCCCAGCGTTCCTTGGGCTCAGGTCTTTTTTTGAGGCCTTGGAGGTCAAAGCCTGTTGTTGGGGGAGACCTGGAGGTAGAGGGGAGTCCATCTCTGCAGCCCTGATTGCCTGTGATCCTCCGTTTCTTGTTAGTGGGAGCTGGGAGCAAGGGCACCTTGTTATTTTGGAGACCCTGAGGGTCCCTGGTTTCCCTGAGATCCCTAGGTGGGAAGGGCCAATGAGCACCTCCCTCACTCTAGTCCATCTCAGATCCCTGCTTCTCACCAGTGCCGGGGAAACGTGCCCAAGCGCCCTGCAACACGTGTCCACCTCTGTCCCCTTGGTAACCTTGCGGGCCCATAAGTGACTATGGAGCCGCAGCCCGCTGCATCCAAGTATCACTGCGCCTGTAATCCCAGGCCTGTGTGCATCTGTTTGTCTCTGTAGCCGTGCAGCACGAGCGGGGCCCTCGGACATCCACCATCCGCAAACAGGTGGCCCTCTACTTCCGTGGGCACAAGGAAGACAATGGGGCCGCTGCTCACTTCCCTTCCGCGGCGCTGCCAGCCCCGGCTTTCTTCACAGCAGTCACGCAGCTGGAGCCGCACGGTCTCGAGTTAGCTGCTGTGTCTGCCACCCCTGAACGGCAGACTCTTGTGAGCCTGGCTCAGCCCACGCCCAAGGTTAGTGGCTTTGCTGGGTCCAAAGAGACTCTCTTAAGCAAAGGGAAGGGGTAGCAACGCTCAGTTCTGAGTTTAGGCACGGTCTGGGAAAGATGGAGGGATTCCCAGATGCTCCATTCTGAGTCTCCTGCTCCTTCTGCTCAGCCTAAGATGCTGATGTTAAACGCACAGTAGACCACCCTCTGGGTGGCCACAAGCACACACTCCCGGGGATGAGGGATGGAGACCAGAAACCTGCACCTTTAGGGAACGCTTAAACGGTTGGTGAGTGGAGCAGTCTAATCCCAGAATGCAGCCTCGGGTGCTCCCAGGGACCAGAACTGACTAGAACAGAAGTTGGCGCCACCTGAGAGAAGAAGCCTCCTGAGATGCAAAAGGGATCTATAATCTTGGAGGATTTCAGCGCAAGAGAGGAAAACGTAGAAATCACTGTTTGAAAGGCTGTATTTTTTATCCGGCCCTTACCCAGGGTTTATCAGGCCCTACCAGCAGAGTCACAGCCTGACGTACCTGGGAAGGCTGCCACCTAGGGACTGCACTTCAAGCCTCAATTCCTCCCAAGGCCCCCACTGAAGGGAAAGAACCCAGGATTCCCCCCAGAGGAGGCCAGCTGCAGCCTCACACTGTAGGGACGCCAAACACCTGGGCACATACACACGCACAATATTTAATATTGCTTTCTTACCCTTGATGTGTATAATAAGCTCTGGAAAGTAGTGTTATGAATATGTTGTCAGTTATGAATGAGAATGCTCTGTGAATGATTAAGATGTCTAATTGAAATATTTCCATAATATACTAATCCTTTCTAAAAATACTCATATGCATATTTGTGTTTGGGATGCCTATTAATTTATACTTTTTTCTCATCTATTTGTATTTACACAAATGCAAGCAGTTCTTGTCTAAATTGGGAGCCAGGCCTGGAACTTGGCTCAGCCCAAGAAAATTTTGCTGCAGGGGACAGAATAGCCAGACACCCCTTTGGAAGACAGAAGCCCCCCAAGAAAGCAAACGTACCTCCCCCCAGTAGACATTTCCCAAATTCTGTAAAGATGTTTGAAGGCAACTGAAACATTTAACCCGAGCAGCCCCGCCTCTGCCCAGCCTCGGCCCAGGCTCTGCTCAGCCAGGGCATTGACTGTCAGTTGTTTTTGCCAAGCTGGGCTTCCCTCACTTGAAGCATTTGTCTTTCTTCCTCCTCTCAGTATCCCCATGAAGTGAATGGGACCCCAATGTATCTCTACGAAGTGGCCACTGAGTCCGTGTGTGAATCTGCTGCCAGGCTTCTCTTCATGAGCATCAAGTGGGCAAAGAGTGTGCCAGCCTTTTCCACGTTGTCCTTGCAAGATCAGGTATGACCAACAGGATCCTGAGGGGCTTGGAAAGGAAGCAAGGGTGTGCTCAGCCTTGTAAGCTGGATGTCACCTGCATACACCAGCCAGGAAGCACGCTTTCTGAAGAGGAAACCATTTGCCGTTAACAGTATCATTCTAGACTTTCAAAGTATCTATGGAATAATTAGTTAGAAATGTAACTATGGCCAGAAGGTGGTGGCAAACACCTTCAATTCCAGCACTTGGGAAATGGAGAGAGGTGGATCTCTCTAAGTTCAAGGCCAGCCTGGCCTACAGAGCAAGTTCCAGGACAGCCAGAGTTCCACAGAGAAACTCTTGTCTTGAAAAAAAAAAAAAAAAAAAAAAAAAAAGAGCCAGGCAATGGTGGCGAACGAACGCCTTTAATCCCAGCACTTGGGAGGCAGAGGCAGGCGGATTTCTGAGTTCGAGGCCAGCCTGGTCTACAGAGTGAATTCCAGGACAGCCAGGGCTATACAGAGAAACCCTGTCTTGGGGAGGGAGGGAAGGAGGGAAGGAGGGAGGGAGAGAGAGAGAGAGAGGGAGAGAGAAAGAGAGAGGAAAAAAGAAAGAATGTAATTACATTATTTCAGGGTAGCTGGATGTGCTCTAGGTAAAACACATATAGAAGTTCATTATGTCTTTTTAAAGTTTCATTGAAACATCAAATTTAAAAACTTAGTATTCTCTAACACTACTGACAAGCCAGGCACAAGGATGCACATCTGTAATCCACACTCAGCCTCACTCAGGAAGCTGAGGCAGGAGAACCTTGAGTTTGCAGCCAGCTTGAGCTACAAGGAAAACCATTGATAAAATGATGCACTCAAGCTGAGAGAAATAGAAGGTAGCAAGAGTATTTCTTCCCTGATGAGAGTTTGTATCTTCAGCTGTTTTCTTTCCACTGTGATGTGTACAGTTTTGGCTACTGATTCTTCGCCGTGTAGCAGCAAGAGGTGCCTTGCACGGCTTGTTGACTAGTATCTTGTTTGGTTTGTTCCTGGTGGCCTCTTTGGAGGCCTCGCTGGAGACCAGATCCAGGGCTTTGCGTGTGTGAGAGGGCCATGCTATTGCTGGATGGCACCCCCTTTCTTTCTTGACTCTTTCACTGCTTTTAGAGCTTTTGGAAACACAAAAAGCAATTTTACACAAATCTTTAGTTATAAGCGATGTTCAGGAGTAAGAAAATTATATACAAGAAAACCTTGCATGTTAGCAAATCCCATATATTTTGTGGTTGGGAATATAAAAAAGTATGAAGTGTCATTATGACATAATTACATTTCTTCTTTCTTTCTTTCTTTCTTTCTTTCTTTTCTTTCTTTCTTTCTTTCTTTTCTTGTTGTTATTTTGAGACAAGCTTTCTCTGTGTAACCCTGGCTGTTCTGGAAGTTGATAGATACGTAGACCAGGCTAGCCTTGAACTCATAGAGATCCACCTGCTTCTGCCGCCCAAGGGCTGGATTAAAGGTGTTTGCCACCACCACATGGTCATAATTATATTTCTAACTAATGACTCTATAGGTAGATACATCTTTGTCAGTTTATTTTTAATCTTAAGAGGAAGAAAAAACGGGCTGGAGAGACGGTCCAGTGGTTAGGAGCACTGGCTGTTCTCCCAGAGGTTCTGGATTCAGTTCTCAGCACCTACATGACAGCTCACAACTGTTCATAACTCCAGTTCCAGGGGATCTGACACTCTCACACAGACATACATGTAGACAAAACACCAATGCACATAAAATAAAAAGAATTTATTTTTTTAAAAAGAGGAAGAAAAAATCATGGTAACCACAATTACTGGCTCTTGAGGGCACTCACAGAAATTTGGTGACAATTCTTTTCCCCAAAGGCTAATAAGCATTTTTTTTGGTCAAGCCTGGACACCTTGCACATGCTTAATGAGTGCTCTGCCAGCCACTGTGTTACACATGGAGTCCTAATACATAATTCTTTTTTTTTTTTTTTTTTTTTTTTGGTTTTTCGAGACAGGGTTTCTCTGTGTAGCCCTGACTGTCCTGGAACTCACTCTGTAGACCAGGCTGGCCTCGAACTCAGAAATCCGCCTGCCTCTGCCTCCCAAGTGCTGGGATTAAAGGCGTGCTCCACCACCGTCCAGCCTAATACATAGTTCTTAAAGCAGAGGCTTTAGCTCTTTTCATACCTAACTAATCATAAGCACATCCTTCCAGATGCTTCTTCAAGGAGGGCAAATGATGTGTCAAACACATGTGATCTTCTAGCATGAGATATGATCACAACTATTGTTTACCTCTAATTAAAAAATATTTCCTGTATTCGATGCAATGAAAAATTTAAAAAGCATTGAAAAAATTAAGCATTTTGGTCTAATTGTGAATTTAGTTATAAACCTTCATGAGTCTTAGCTTTCAGAAGTAAATAAATGATTTTATAAATGTCATCCAGCATTGGCTGTTTTTTTGTTTGTTTGTTTGTTTGTTTGCTTTAAGGTTTTTTGAGACAGGGTTTCTCTGTGTAGCCCTGGCTGTCCTGGAACTCACTATGTAGACCAAGCTGGCCTCGAACTCAGAAATCCGCCTGCCTCTGCCTTTCAAGTGCTGGGATTAAAGGCGTGCGCCACCACCGCCCGGCTCTTTTGGACAGTTTTCTAAATGGAGAATTGTTTTCAAGATTGTAAGTCCTATCTTTGACCAGATTTACTGGTTACATTTATTCTTTTGCTTTCCTCCGAGTGTGTGTGTGTGTGTGTGTGTGTACCCACGTGCATGCACGTGTATGTATAAATTGGCTATTTTTTTTCTGAAAACAAGAATTTGTAGATTCTAACCTTAATAAAATTCACTTTCTGTCTGCCACTTAGCCTTTTGCTAGAAACCCTTCAATGATAAGCAAACTACAGTGAAGTGGAATTCAGAGTATTAATTTGGAAAAGGAGCCAGATTTTCATTTTAAATATTCAGTAGCACATTTTATTAGAATGAAGATGGCGGGCACCTTGATACTGTCCACTTATGAGTCTCAGAAAAATCAGGCAGGGAGACGAGGTAAACGCGGCAAAACCCGATTAACATAATTACACCCTGATTTTCCTTCCTGCCTCCTGGGAATTAGTGAATTCTCCCTCTCCCTCTCCCAGCCCCCTCAGGAAGATGGGAGCCCTGACCTAGGAGTTTAGTCAGACAGAGTCCTCAGTGGTTTACACCAGAGCAGTCCACCTGCTTGGCTGCTGCTGGCATTTGATGGAGGAGCTTAGGTCTCCAGACAGTTTCTAGGTGGCCAGCAAGGCCATGAGGGGTTAACTCCTCCCTGAAGGGAATGAACTTTGAGAGCTGGAGAGGCTGACTCTGAAATGCCTGTGTGTGTGTGTGTGTGTGTGTGTGTGTGTCTATAAGCACTACTTCAAAAAGCAAAATGTGGGAGAGAAGGGAGAAATAGATTATTTGGGGGGAAAAAATGTACCAAGACAGGCATTTAAAACGCTTTAACGGAAATTTACATATGGAAATTGTTTATAAATTTATAAATTACACACTATATTATATTATACATCTATTGTATGACAGCTGATGCTTTTGGAAGACGCATGGAGAGAACTGTTTGTTCTAGGAATAGCACAATGGGCCATTCCGGTTGATGCTAACACTCTACTGGCTGTATCTGGTAAGAATTGCACAATTTAATGACTTTGTTGTAGAAATTACCATAAAAATACATTACTGAAAAAAGAACAACATGTAAAGAATAACAAATTCCCGCTGAACAATAGAGTATACCTGTCATTTATAAATCTATATTTAAATGCAAATAATGTTGTTTCGTTGTATTCATGACTGCTTGCATTGTTATTTAAATGCAAATTACTGTGTTTGTTATCATCCAAGAGAAGATTTTATATTAACTTTCATACAATATAGCCAGTTTACATGGAACCAGATATCTCAGAGTGACAATTGGATAGATATTGATATGCAAGATTTTGTCAAAAATCAATATTAAAACATGAAAATGCCTTTATATTAGAGTATTTATCCCAGATTTCAATTCTAGGCATGAATAGTGACAACACAGACTCCAGAAGCTGAACAAGATCATATCTGAAATACAGGCTTTGCAGGAGGTGGTGGCTCGGTTCAGACAGCTCCGATTAGACGCCACCGAATTCGCCTGTCTGAAATGTATTGTCACTTTCAAAGCTGGTAAGCAGACACACACCCCTATCACTTGCCACTCCATTAATCCAGCTACTTCAAAGCCTAGCTCTAGACTCGCTTGTAGGGGAAAAAAATGGGTGGAGGTGACATGGTGTTTTCATGGATCTGACATTCTGAGGTTGGCTGAATCTCAGCAGCTGTGGAGATTGGTATGCTGTCCAGGTGGTCCTCCATTTCCCGTGCCCTGTGTGCCCACAGTGCTCCCTGTCCTGTCTCTCATAGTTTCCTGGTCTTCATTTCTAGTTCCTACACACAGTGGTTCTGAACTGAGAAGTTTCCGGAATGCTGCCGCCATTGCAGCTCTCCAAGATGAGGCTCAGCTAACTCTCAACAGCTACATTCATACCAGGTGACCGCTATTTGCTGAGAACGTGTACTTAAGAAAATTGCCTCCATTGTGAACGCTCCCTCAGACAGTAAGAAGCCAGTTCAAACGGCCCGGCTAATTATCCTGTTGCCAGCCAGTTAATTGAGTTAGAATCCATGTCCTCACCTGTCTCTAGAGGGGAAGGCAAGAAGGGCACATTGAATTAGGTGATGTGTGTGACTGGAGTGTATTGCCAGGCACACACAGTACGCTGTGTTGGCTGAACAAGCCGATTAACCAAAAAGATGTGTGCATTTGTGAGTCTGGGCATGGAGAGAGTCAAAAAGCACATTAGGTTGATAGGTTAGAAAACGCCCAGATCGTCTTTAGACAGGTACGCTTCTTCTACAAAGGCCATCTTTGCTCTGCACTTGACTGTTTCTTCCTTTTAGTGGTTGGTGTCTGCTGAGTTATCTAGGGTCCCAGCACCTACAACTTTACCTCTGTCTAAGCAAGGCCCTCTAACTGATGCAGGATATTGGTAGAAACTCTCCAACATGCAGGGTCAATAAAGTTCCCTGGCCTGGAACCCATATGGTCTTTCTGAATCTATTCTGAGGTGCAAAAAGGACAGGCTTTAAAAAGAGTAATGGACCTCTTTAGCTTCCTAAGTTGGGAGTGTGGTGGATCTGAGGTTGGAATAGAATCAAGACTAAGAAATAATGTTCATCATCTCAACAGTAGCCATAGATACTTCAGTGGGGATACGTATGTGGGCAAAGGCCATTAGTGCCTCCTCTCCTAAGGGGTCAGAGAAACCCCAAGTCAGCAGTATCTGTTTAAGTGCTAGGACATTCCTATTTATGTCATCTACCACCCCTTGAATGCTGAGGGAATTAAATTGTACTGCATTTATTAAACAAACAAACATACAAACAAAAAAGCATTGAAATGGCCTGGCTTGGTAGTTTTGCATGTCTACTCTTCCACGGTAAAGTGCCACAGCTGGAGATTTAAAATCCACATTGATCTATAGAATATAAATCGTAAGCACTTAATTCTGTAATTCAGAATTACAACATGAAACAGTCCCCAGTCTGAGCTTGTTTCCCCCATTAAACTCTGACTTGTGTATCGCAACTGACCTCTGGCTCTGTGAGCCAGGAGTATATTCAGAACACTGAGCGGAGAACATGGAATTCAGTTACTTGTTCAGCCTGGCCTTTGCTAGGTAGTCACTGTGCACAGTGGAGTGATGTAAATTATCACCAAGAACAGGAGACTGCCCTTACCATTGTGTGAAGCGTACAGAAACACCACCTTCAGTTCATTCAGGAGAGGGGAGAGGGGGGGGAGTGAGAGAGAGAAATTCTAGTTGGGAAAGAATAAGGCAGACCCAGAAAGGTTGGCTAATGAAGAGGACACGTGAGAGGGGCCCTGCATGGTGGAGGGATTTCAATAAGGAAGTGTGGATGCAGTCCCTGGGGGTGGGGGTGGGGGATGCTGCTAGAGGTGTTGTGTGAGGTTCCGAGGATCTCTGAGACAGCTCAGTACTCCAGGAGCTGCTGGTAGGGTATCCTGGGAGAACCCCACCCCAGGTTATCACAGTCTAACCCTGGAACTGGAGTTATAGACAGATGTGGTGTGAGCTGCCAGGTGGGTGGTGGGAATTGAACCTGGGTCCTTTGGAAGAGTAGCCAGTGCTCTTAACCACTGAGCCATCCCTCCAGCTTCTTCCCTTCCCCACAGTCTCTTATTCTCTACAGTTTGACCAGTTGTGTGGGTCTCTGTAGTAGGCATCATCTACTGATCTCCTGGAAAAAAGCAGTTCCCTGGTGAGGGATGGGAGCTACACTAACTATGGGTAAACAGATAAAAAGGAAGAGCGCAGTTTGCCAGTGTCCATTTATCAACATAATACTAGGAGGCTCTTGTCTAAGGTGTATGACCCACTCAGTCACAGGTTCTTAGCCCAGTTAACAGGACCAGGCATGAGTTCATCTTGTGGAGTGGCCCTTAAATCCACTACAAAATCATCTTGAGCAACCAGACACACTGACACACACATTGTTTTTGTTTCCAGGTGCTACTCTACTGCGTGTATAATAAGCCATTCTTGCAGAGTGACTAGGTCTTTCCCAACTAGAGAGTAGTGAAAGGGCTAATCCACTTACAGACAATGAGGAGTTAACACTTGGCTTGGGTGTGTCTCAGTGACACAGTCCTTGATTGCTGTGCACACACAAGGCTCTGGGTTCATCCCAGCGCATGCACAAGGCAGTTGGGTGTCTGTAGTTTCTGGATTCTCCCAAATCCATCCTTTCCAGAACACATCTGCAGCAGCTTCTTAGTGGGGAAGGTTTAGTGTGTTGGGCAGATGCCATGGACATAGCAGAGACTGCCTAGGCATCCCTGCTGCCTCAGATTTGCAGAGCTCTCTCTTCCCAATCCTGGAGAGAGAAACAGAACCTCAGAAGAGAGATGTGACCAAAACTAAAGGAAGGCTCAGCAAATCACTCAGCAAACAGAGCAAATGGCGAAACTTAGGTATTTTGCTTTTCTGTCTGTTAATGAGGTTATTTGATATATTTTTGTTTGGTTGGACGGTTTTTTGTTTTTGTTGTTTTTTAGTTATTGCTGTCTGATTGAGGGTCTTGTTGTATAAGCCAGACCAACCTGATTCACTATCATTGTGTAGTCCAGGCCAGTTTTAAATTCATGGCAACCATTCTGTCTCAGTCCCCGGATCCTGGGATTATAGGGACAAGCCACCATAGCTAACATTTTTTTACTCTAGATAAATGTCATCATTTCCGTATCACCTTATAAAGTGTGCTCTGGTGCCCTGCCCAGAGTTCCTATAAAACTTGATACAATGAGATCCAAACAGGGGTCAGAGTGATTTATAAGCTTATGTCCAGAGCAAAGAGGTAAACATGCACGTTGTTCTCCTAGACTGTCTGCAGAGTGGGGCTACTGGGCATTTAAACAGTTAGCAAGGTCCTGTGAAGGGATTTAATGTCTCTCAGTGTCTGGCACCTGTGACTGAGGTGGAACATGGCTCAGTCATACAAGTGTCTCTGGAGCTCAGTTTTTGGTAGCTTTTTCTTAGTGGAGGGATGCTTTTCTTCAGGGATGCCTGACTCCAAACCATTGGCTGGAGTGAGATCAGGGTGTGAGAGGTGGGACACAAGCATCTAAAGACAGTGGGGAATTGAGCGTGCACATCTGAGTGCAAATGTGTTGGACATCAAGTAAGGACATTGTTAAGCAATTTTTCCCATCTTTAATTATATGCCAATTTCATTGACATGAAAGTTGGGTGGCACTGCCACCCAACAGAACTCAGTCTTTAATTTGCAATGTAATAAGGGCGGAATTATTCCTGAGAGTGACAAAGTATAATGCCTGAATGATAATTTGGAGAATTGCTTAGAAAAAGAAGCCATTTTATTTGAGAGAAATCGTCTGTTCAAGAGTGTAGAGAATTTAAAAATATGAATTCCACTGCCAACTTCATAATCAACCCTATGGTCATTCCCTACAGTGATAGCATTACGTTTATTATTTGGTTTAAAATTAGCATCAGGTGTCTTAAAGCTGATTTTTCTAGAAATAACATTTGCTAACATTGAGATGGATATAGATGGATGGATGGATGGACGGACGGACGGACGGACGGACAGACAGACAGACAGATAGACAGACAGACAGGGCAAGCAGGCATGTGATTGGGCAATGTTATTCCTGTTTGGGAGGATCCCAGTAGTCTACCTGTGAAACAGGGACAGAGGCACCTGTCCTGGAGTCTACTGCTGGACAGTATATTTCTGAAGAGGCCCATGTCAGGAAGCCTCCCCTCCCTGGGGATGATGTGTGTTCAAGCATAAGATGTGAGTTGCTGATTGTGTGGGGCTCTGACATTGCTTTCCTGGCTTCTCCTATTGCAGATACCCCACCCAACCCTGCCGATTCGGGAAACTCTTGTTGCTTTTACCAGCTTTACGGTCAATTAGCCCATCCACCATAGAAGAAGTGTTTTTCAAAAAAAACCATCGGCAACGTGCCGATTACGAGACTACTTTCAGATATGTACAAATCCAGTGACATCTAAGGTCTCCAGCACCCACTTTCCAAGATGGAGCAGTATCAGATGGACGTCTACCATGCAGGACGAGCCTCAAATAACAAGACTTTCTGGAAGGAGAAACCTGGGAGGGAGTGGCCTCCAGAAAAAAAAAAAAAATGCCTGTGGACTCAAAACAACAGCTATGACCTGCTGCTCCCTGAAACAGGACAGCTGGAAAGGCCAGATGGTTACCACAGTTACTGTCGACGTGCCCTGGGACGGGGTGAACTGGAGTCACCAGTACCGGCCGAGCCAGGCATTCTGCCTCTGACCTGGAAGATCCATCTGAATCACTCAAAGCTGAAAGACAAGCCATGCTTTCTTCTTTGTAGCACATAAAGTCAGTTGATCAACAGTAACTTTTTGTGTAACATCATCATATACTGCGGCCTTCAGGACTTGGTTGGGTTGGAACATTTACTTAAAAAAATAATGCTTAGGTTTTAAATCAAAAGTATTATCAGACGTTTTCCTTCTATCATAATACCTTCATTAAGTGGCCTTCAGAACCAAGAGAGTAAGCGAAACGTAGCTTACGCTGTGTGATTTCCTTTCCCTCCCCACACTTCTGGTCTTTTCTGTTCTGTTCTTTTCTGTTCTTTTCTTATACCGTAGGCCAGGCAACCTCTTCAAAG
Organism: Mastomys natalensis; assembly: GCA_021653895.1. Lineage (NCBI taxonomy): Eukaryota > Metazoa > Chordata > Mammalia > Rodentia > Muridae > Mastomys > Mastomys natalensis. The sequence goes on along the minus strand of JAJTUV010000510.1, from coordinate 3,582,197 downwards.
GCACGTCTCAGCAAGACTTTGGGGTGAGCAGCAAGGGGAGACAGAATAGCTCTGCTGAAAGAATCTCAGTCCGGGGAGGAGGAGTCCGAACAGCGAAACCAAATGACGTGGAGCCAGGTGATTGGGCGAGGTGGTCGCTGTCCCGTCATCAGAGTGCTGAAGTCAAAAGCCATAGGGTCAGCGAGTCCCAGCAGACAGTGAACAGGGTTGCAAGCCAGAAGGAACTTCAAGGAGATGCGTGCTAAACGGATTCCTGAACATTCCATTGCTAACAGCCTGAGACTCTTGGATGCCTTTCAGAAAACTCTGGTTTCTAATAAAGCCTCAAATGCATACATACACCCCCCCCATACCATCCCACACTCTTAAGCTGCTCCTTGGGTATGAATCTATACTTATGGAAATATAGAAACAAACAGTTCTAAATAGCTGCTGTACTTTTCACGTTTTGATTTATTAGGTACTAGCACCGAGGGGTAAATTCAGCACTGGCCTAGCATAGAATGAGACAAACTTCTCTTGTACAAAGTGAATTAACTGATTTGTGAAGTTAAAAGGTTGTACTCATTGTATTTACAAAGAATAAAAATATATTGAATTTAAGTAAACACTGCCTGATTTCTTTCCCACCTCGCTGGCTTGTTCGTCCCCATCAGCTACAAGGTGGTGGCATCCCCAGCTGGTGTAAAAACCGAAGCTCGGAGCCCTCCAGCACAGAGCAGAAAGAACTGAGAAACAAAGGAAATGTCCTCTCTACAGTGAATCCCATTTGTAAAATGATGAATAAAGAAATGAAATACAAGATCCATTCTCTATGGCTCTCAGATGTAATTGCATCTGTTAGGGAAACTGCTGTGTGGGGAAGACCAAGGCTGATGAAGGGTCTTCATTTCATTGGGTTTCTAGCCTTACCAGTGACATGGGAGCACAGGAAGGCCATGCAGCCGTCCCCAGGTCCCCAGGAGCACTGAGGGAAATGGTCCTCACTGCAGCACAGGGAACAGTGTGGACTTGGGGGTGGCAGACCGAGCAAGAGCTGACATGTCTCTGTTCTCAGCTGAAATGACCTTGCAGATAGGATGCAAAGAAGTTCAACCATCTTGTCCGCTGCCTTTACAGAGAATGGGAGTCCATCTTGTTCAGTAACACAGTGCTAGAAGATTCATCTGTTGTGCACATGGCTCTGGGTTCTACACTCAGGACCGTACATAGGCAAAAGGTACTCAGCTAGGTATGCAAGAGCATCCCTTCAGCTCAGTTTGCATTCCACAACTTAAATGCCCGTCAACAGAGAATGGACATACTGTGGCAGACAGGGAGTGACTAGGTCCCATGTTTCAGTGAGGGTAAATCAGACTTATGGAGGAGGAAAGATGAATTGCATGGGATATATGTGACCTGGTACCATTTATATAGTTTTGCAACCAACAGACCAGATACTCTTTGTAAGCATTTAAGTGTTACAGTGGACATCTAATGCAATCGTGCGTGGTTTAAATGCTTATACTCATTGTAGACAGAGGACAGATCTGGGAAACGGTAAGATTGGTAAGGGGTAACAAGAAGACCTTCTTGTGTAATGGTTTAGTTATTAATAAACAAAAATGAAAACCCCTGTGAGGTCAAAGGCTGGACCTGATAATACTTGGCTGATGGGTCCAGGACTGTTTATCCACATTTAGTTCACTTTTGCTTCGTTGCTGCAGGGTAGCAACCCCCAAAGCACACATAAATCAAAGTCTCCACCTCTGTCATTGGATGTAAGTAATATATCTGGGGAAAAAACATTTAGAAAGCCCATCTGTCAAATGAGAGTACTGCATTGATTTGATTGGGGTTGTTGTTATTGTTTGTTTGAGACAAGGCCTTGCTGTGTAGCTCTGGCTAGCCTCAAACGCACAATCCTCCTGTTGCAGCGTCCCCAGTACTGTGTTTGCAACCATGTGCCACCATGCACCAAAAGCACAGAAAGGGCGGGATCTGGGGCTCAGTTCATAAAGTGCTTACCTAGTATCTATGAAGCCCTGGGTTTGGTCCCCAGCATCGCATAAGCCAGAAGTAGTACAGCACATGGGTAACTTTGGCACTGGGAAGGTGGAGGGAGGAGGAGTGTGGGGTCATTCTTGACACATTAGCAGATTAGAGGCCTGCCTGGGCCACGTGAGAAAACTGTTTCAGGAAAAGAAAGTATGTGTCTTAGGGTCTTACTGCTGTGAACAGACACCATGACCAAGGCAACTCTTATAAGGGACAACATTGAATTGGGGCTGGCTTGCAGGTTCAGAGGTTCAGTCCATTATCATCAAGGTGGGAAGCATGGCAGCAAACAGGCAGGCGTGGTGCAGGAGGAGCTGAGAGTTCTACATCTTAATCCCAAGGTAGCCAGGAAACTATCTCTTCTGGGCACTGGGCAGAGCTTGAGCCTAGGACCTCAGAGCCCATCCCCACAGTGACACACCTCCTTCAACAAGGCCACACCTCCTAATTGTGTTACTCCCTGTTGGCCAAGCATTCAAACATATGGGTCTACGGGGGCCAAACCTATTTAAACCACCACAGTACATAAAAAAAGCTCATTTTTCTCACCTTGAGGCTGGATCCTGTAGATACTGTAGATACCTAACTGACGTTTTGGTTTGGGACTTCTGTAAAAGTTGCGAGCCTGGTTTGAGTCTCATTCGTAAAAGCAGAGATGACCAAGCCAAGACAATCTAGTGAGAGCCTTTGTTCTGTGGCTTGTCACACCAATTTCATTCCCCTTTAATATTACTGAGAATGCTTAGTAGATTAAGATAGATTACAGTTGTAGTTGGTATTATTATGGGTTAGTTAATCACCCATCACCCCACCTGGGAGGGAACTCTTCCCCTGAGGTTAGAGTTGACCATGGGCCTAGCTCTGGCCAGTGGAAAGTAACCTGGCTTGAAATTCCCCAAGTATTTCATTGATAGCTCAAGGTTTTAAATCTAATTTAGGATTCCCTGAATTGAGCCCATTAGCCAGAGACATGCTCTGTGGTTGCCTTTCTTTTTTTTGTTGTTTTTTTTTGTTTTTTTTTTTTTTTTTGAGACAGGGTTTCTCTGTGTAACCCTGGCTGTCCTGGAACTCACTCTGTAGACCAAGCTAGCCTTGAACTCAGAAATCCGCCTGCCTCTGCCTCCCAAGTGCTGGGATTAAAGGCGTGCGCCACCACTGCCCGGCTGTTTTTGGTTTTTCAAGACAGGGTTTCTCTGTATAGCCCTGGCTGTCCTGGAACTCACTCTGTAGACCAAGCTAGCCTTGAACTCAGAAATCCGCCTGCCTCTGCCTCCCAAGTGCTGGGATCAAAGGTGTGCACCACTGCCCGGCTCAAGGTTGCCTTTCTTGATCTCCTTTTTTTTGTTTGTTTTCACCTGTAGCTTCCTACATAGACCAGGCTGGCCCAAAATTCTAATCCCTTTTCACCTTCTTCAATGCTGGGATTCCAGGCTTGTCCTGCCATGCCCAGTTCTTAATTACTCTTATTCAAATGGAAACACTTTACTTTTTCCATGTGTCTGGCTGTTCCCTGGCTATTGGGGGATCAAACCCAGGCCTTCATACACATTAGGCAATACCAGCTTGGATCCTATCCAATGTAGCTACTTTGGTGCCTTAGGTTTCTATTGCTGTGATAAAACACCATCAAAAACAACTTGGGGGGAAACAGGGCTTATTTCGTCTTAGGTTACAGTCCATCACCGAAGGAAGTCGGAGCGGGAACTGAAGCAGAGGCCATGAAAGGACTATGCTTACTGGCAGCCAGAACTACCTACCCAGGGAAGGCACCACCCACACTCAGCTGGGCCCCCTCACATCAGTCGCCAATCAAGAAGATGTCCTACATGCCAGCTGGCAGGGGCATTTTCTTAACTGAGTTTCCCTCTTCCCAAATGGTGGCAGCTTGTGTCAAGTTGACGTAAAGTAGCAAGCATACTGGGTATTTCACATTATGGATGGTTCTCTGACTACCTCTCGGTTGATTGACAGCTTCTCACTACACCAAACTAAGCTGCAAAGAAACAGACTTCTAGGTATACTTTTTATGGCCTTGTAGGAGTATTTTCGTAGGATAAAGTCTTCCAGTGGTGTTTCTGGGTCAAAGATTATATGCATTTTTAATTTCAATGGATAGAGCCAAATGGCTCTCCAAAAGGGTTGTATCAATTTGCACTCCTACCAAGAGGGCCTGAGAGGGCCCATTTCACTGCTCAGAATTTAAAAGTGCTTAATCAGACACGGGCTTGATGAACACTTCAGAGGCTGTTAGAGAAACACAGAGAATGCATATGTTCCCATTATTAATGTGCCTCCCATATGATGCTCTGGCTCCGGGGAAGTAGGTCTTGCCCAGCCCCCATGGTCAGACCTGCGTTGCTAGACCACTTCTGTGAACCTGACAGATTTCCATGTCACAGTGAAGGTCAGGAGAAAGTGGGTGCATGCAGACGAAGAAGCACTGTGGCTGATGTCGTCTGCTGAGAACGATCTTGCTACACAAGTCAAGGTACCTGGGGTTGGAGTGTCACTTAGAGGTAAAATAAGTGCATGCTGTGTGCAAGGCCCTGGGCTCCGGCCCTCAGCACTGCGACAGAAACAAGCAGCCCCCAAACATCAGAGAACAGATTCTCCTTTAAAAAGAACATTAACAAAAATAATCACTTCTGAAGTAACAATCTCTCTCTGTCTCCCTCCCTCCCTCCCTCCCTCCCCTCCCTCCCTCCCTCCCTCCCTCCCTCTTTACCTCCCTCCCTCCCCAGGATTGGGGAGAGGGGACAGGAGGGAGGGAGAGGGAGGGAGAACAGAATTACTGGGTAGACTGTAGGGACAGCAGACTGGGCAGTAACTCTCCTTAAACTGAGTTAACTCCAGTACCCTTACCACAAATGACAAATGGCTTGTTTCCCATGTGGTCTGCATTTTGAGTAGTGCTTGTAGGTTTCTGGAACATGTGCTAGCTCTTTTTCTCCAATTGCTGCTAACCTCCGCGGGGCCTGTTGGGGAAGGCCGTGAGCCCAGCTGCACACAGCCAGCTGGCCTGTCAGCAGTGTGGTACCAGACAGACGCAGATAAGGAACCAGAGTGCCGCCACATGCCCTGGCATCTTCGTGTCTCCACGAAGTGCTACAGTGCTCTAATTGGAAACCGCCTGCAGAGTCAGTGTCATGAGGACACCAGGCTTTGCTCTTTACACCAGCGGGGTGGCCTTATTCGGTCCATGGTACGCTGCCACAAATACCTTCTGGTTTCTGTGTCCCAAGACACTGAGTCAGGGTCAGGAGAGATCCAGATTCTTTCTTCATGGAGGCCAGAAGACAGTCACAACTCCATCCATCCTGGCCTGTCTCCATGTTTCCTCAGCCATGATCCTGGGGGGAGGAGCATGGCCAAGGTCAAGTAAGATCTTGTAGTTACGGCCATGAGACCCTCGGTCATGGTCATCAGCTTCCCTCCCCACTCCTCTGGATTTCATCTGTGAAACAGGGTATTCAGCTCAGCAAGGCCTAACTGCCCTCCTTCTGGTCTAATATCCCATCGTCATTAGCTTCAAGTGGGTCCAAGAAGCCACCAGAAGTTCTCCTCGGTGGTAGGACTAATCAGATTAAGCCCATTTCCAATGTGCTTAACCTTGGTTACTAGCCTCCAAAATCCTCCCACTTAGACAAGTCCATCTCCTCTTGGCTGCTCATAAGATTACCTGGGGAGCTTTAAAAAGCTTAATACCCAGGCTGCAGCCCAGGCCAATTATATTAGTGCCCCTGCAGGTAGGGCCCAGGTATCAGTTGTGTGTGTGGGAATGTGTAGTGGTGTTGTATGTTGTATATTAGTATATGTATTATGTTTGTGTGGCATGTATATGTATGTTTTGTTTGTATGTGTGTGTTGTGTGTGTATTGCTATGTGTGTTATGTGTGATGTCTGTGTGGTGTGTGTATGTTTCATGTATATTTGTGTGGGTGTGTCCGTATATGTATGTGTTATGAGTGTTAAATGTGTTGTGTATGTGTTATACATGTTGTATGTGTCGTGTGTGCATGTACGTTTTGTTTGGATGTGGTGTGTGTGTGTAGTGAGTGTTTTGTTTGTATGTGTATATGTATGACATGGGTTGAACCCAGGGCTTTGTGTCAGATGCGCAGTCATTGAGTGAGGCGCCAGTCTGATACAACTGTCAAACTACCAAGTGACTCCCGCTGTAGCTAAGGCCGGATGCCCCAGCTCAGGAAGGTGCACCTTCAGACTCCAGAATTGTTGGTGAGCCTCGTCCCTTGTGTCTGGTTGCTCTCCCCTACTCTCTGGTGACCTTTTAAGAAGTTAATTCTTCCCCCTTCTCCTGCTCTGGCCTGTCATTGAGTTCGCCCAGCTGATTGCAGAGCCTGTGATTGAGGACCTCTTCTGACCGATTCCCTTTCCCCCAAAATTAACGTGATCATTAAGGCTTATAATTTCACTCACCAGTGCTATCAATCAAGGGTCTGTGAAAACGGAGTTAAGAGTCCTTTTGTAATTGGCAGCAGCCTGGGATCCTGAGCAGAGCATTCATGGTCTGTGGGGAGGCTGGAGGAAAGGGGAGGGGCTGCTATGCAGAACAGAGCTGTACCCCTGCACTGACTCCCAAAGCCTGCCTCCCTGCTGGAGCTAGTAAGCTTCAGTCTCCATCTTCTGTGGACGTGGAAAGGAGGAAGCGAGATCTTCCCACCACCGATGTCTCTTGGTAGCAGAGCAGGTCTCCCCAGAAGCCCTGGAATAAGAAAGATGAGTAGATTCTTTATACAAAATGAAGAACTCAAGTCTGGCGGGGGAGGAGTGGTTAGTCTGGATTTTTCATAGTTCAAAGTGGAGCTGAGGCGTCAGACCCAAAAGGCTTCTGCTCATTCATGCCTGCTTTTCTTGTGTAGGGGTATCTCAGGACCACAGATGCTACAGCTGAGCTCAAAGCAATGCCATTGTGGCACCTCCTCATGACCCAGGTAACTCCAAGCTGCTTCTGCATGTAGGAAACGGTGGATCAGACCAGCCCTGGGAGAAGAGCTTAGTTCTTCGTGGGAGGGCTTGGGTGTCTGATTCCAATTCTAACCTAGGGATACATACGCGGTAGGTGGCATGTAGGCCAGAGGTGAGGGGATAGCTATTTCAAATCCAACATTATGCTCTAACAGGGAAATAGAGGCAAGAAGATCAGGAGTTCAAGACCATCCTCAGCTATACAGCAACGTCAAGGTCAGTCTGGGCTACAGAGAACCTTGTCTCACAAAAGCAAACCAAGAATAACAGCAATAAGAAATCAAATACAGGGCTGGAGAGATGGCTCAGTGGTTAAGAGCATTGATTGCTCTTCCAGAGGTCCTGAGTTCAATTCCCAGCAACCACATGGTGGCTCACGACCATCTGTAATGGGGTCTGATACCCTCTTCTGGTGTGTCTTAAGAGAGCAATGGTGAATACACAAAATCTTGAAAAAAAATTTTTGAAAAAAAAAAAGAAATCAAATACAATATTATAACAGCATGCAATATCTTTTTTCTTCTTTCTCTTTTAAAGACAGCAGGAAAAGCTGCAGGCTGAGAAAGCTGCTTCTAACTGCAGCTCCTCAAGGCAGGCATCTCAGCTTTTACTTTTCTAGCCGCTGTGCACACACCTGCATATTCACCATAGCTGCAGTCAATGCACACACTTTGCATGTTGCTGCCCCTCCCTGTCCGAGCACTAGCCTTTTCTATCTGTAGCTACAGACGTACAGAGTTCCTGCCGCTGTCTGCACGACCGTTCCGTTACTCGGCGTGTGCCAGGATGTACTTGCCATTCATTGTTTGGATAACTTTCATTAATGAAAATGCTTAATACAATACATGCAGAGCATAGGAAATACCCTGAACAAATCCTAGCCTGAAAACGGTTTAAACTGTGGACTTGAGATAGAGAAACATCAGAAGCTAAGAACACTGGCTGCTCCTCCTGAAGGGACTTGGGTTGGATTCTCAGCACCTCATCAATCAATCAATCAATCAGTGAAGTTCACAATCAATTGCAACTCCAGTTCCAAGGGGAGGTAGCTTTCTTCCATCCTCCATGGGCACCAGGTATACGTGTCATACACAGACACATATCCAAGCTGTGGAGAGCTTTTGGGCTCCTTCTAGAAACTTGGCAAGATTTTGACATTGGGCCAGGACATGGAAGTAAACTCAGGCAGGAATTTGACTTTGGGTAGGACAGGGAAGTAGGCTCAGATAAGCATATTTACATTGGGGCTAATACAAAGCTCAAGGTAAACTCAGCATGTGTGACATTCCTTTTATCTTGGTCATCCTAATAAGCCCCTAGAAACAGTGATCACAGGACTTTGTTTATTGCCTTGTTTGTTCCTTCACCTAGAACTTAAACCCAGTACTTAAAAATGGTATAAAAGCAGACTGGGAAAAAGATAAACCCACTTCAGCCTCAGTACAGGCCGGGGTCATGCTACAGTGTTGTCTAATTGTCTTTTTCTTTTTAATCCTCAATCCCTCCCTGGATACCCCATTGACTGACTGAGCTGGCTTGGTCACCATGCAAAATACCCATATATTTTTAAGAAAAAAAAAATATATATATATTTTTAACATATTTACAACAAAACCTGCGAACTCCTGGTTCTTGGTTCCCTACTTCCTGAGACAAGGACTCCAGCAGAAGGTGGGTTCTGGGGTCTGCATTTAACAACCCTCCAACAGTTGGCTCTGGGTCCATGCTCACTGCTTGACACTCAGGGTGACTTTCTTCTGGGGCCATAAGTAATATCAAGAGTCATCTCTTTCATTTAGAGCTCTTCCAATCAGTACTAAGCCTGGGCACAAGAGAATAACTCTTCATAAAAGCAGGTCCTGGCTGGTGAGACCGTACCCCATGGCTAGGAATAGCTCACTCAGGGGGGTAAAGGTGTTTGCCATGAAGCCTGGCCACCAGGGTGTGAGCCCCAGGATCCATATGGTAGATGGTAAGAACCAACTCCCAAAGTCGTCTGCACACAACACACACACACACACACACACACATGCACACCCACACATCCAGTACCCTGTGAAGAGAGTGTGGACCAATCGGGGATGTGGCTGTGTAGACCTAGGGTAGTGTAAACTGTAATCCCACCACTTGGGAAGTGGAAGTGAGATAGGTTCAAGGCCAACCTTGGCTATGTATCTGGGTGGAGGCTACTCAGGGATACAGAAGACCCTGCCACAAAAGAACAAGAATGAAAACAACCAGGAAGTGTGGGCTATGTTGGGACTTCTTTACCATACCTGGCTGTTTGTAGGTGTCTGCTGTCGATTCGCTGTCCTGGAAGGTAGTGTCATCCGAGACCTGGCTGACATTGTGAAGGTCGTGTCCCACTCCTCAGGACCCAAGAAATTGTTCCTGGTCCCTGGGTGCAGGAACTCAACACTCATGCGACGGGCTAGTGGATGAGCTGAGTTTTCCTTCCATCTGCTTGGGGGAAGCAGTCTGAACAGTCAGTCTTGTTAGATTTCGATGCAGCAGCTTAGACAGACAACACCAGACCAGACGGTTCCACGAGGGAGGGGGTTTATTGGGGCAGAGGGCAAAGGTGGGGAGAGAAATGGGAGAAGATGGCGGGGAGGAAGGGGAGAGAGAGAGAGAGAGAGAGAGAGAGAGAGAGAGAGAGGAGAGAGAGAGAGAGTAGAGGTAGAGGCTGGCCATGACCACATGGAGAGAGGGGGAAGGGAAGGGGAGAGAAGGGACAGAGAGAGAAGCTACAGGCAAAGGAGTAAGAGAGCAAGAGAGAGAGGGAGGGGCAAGCATCCCCTTTTATAGTGGGCAGGCCTACCTGGCTGTTGCCAGGTAACTGTGGGGTGGAGTTTAGACAGAATCTAACAAGTCTGGTGAAGGTCAGTGCAGAGAAGTCTGGCTCATGGGCTCCTGCATGAAGAGAACGGCCTCCTCCCAGGCTCACATGTCTGAATACTTGCTCCTCAGTTGGGAATGGTATGGGAAGGATTAGGAAGTGCTAATAGTTTCTAGTAAGTTCAAACTAGTGCAGTTTGTAGAGTGTTTTGGGCTTGGGGTTTCAAAAGACTGCTACATTCCCTGTGCTGTTTCCTGCTTACTGTTTGAGATGTGAGCTCTCAGCGATACTGTTAGAGCAGCCTTTCACCTCCACTCCACCAGTGGGACTCTACATCCCTGAAACCACAAGCCCCTTCAGAACTATTTCTCCTCTTCTTCTTCCTCTTCCTCCTCCTCTTTGTTTGCCTGCATGTATATGTCTGTGTGAGAGTATTGAATCCCTTGGAAGTGGAGTTACAGATAGTTGTAAGCTGCTATGTAGGGGCTGGGAATTGAACCTGGGTCCTCTTGGGAGAACAGTCAGTGCTCTTAACTGCCTAGCCCCCAAACTCTTTCTTCTAAAAGTTGCCTTGATCATGATGTCTTACCACAGCAATAGAAAAGTACCTCAAGACAGACACTGTGGCCCCTGGAAGCATATCATTTCCCCTGTGTCCCCCGAGTTCTTCACACCAGCCTCCCTTCCCTCTCAAGTGTCACTACGATGGTCTCCTATGCTGTCTAGTTTTAGGCCAACTCGACATGGGCTAGAGTCATCTGGGAGAAGGGAACCCCAGTTGAGAAAATGCCTCCATAAGATTAGGCTATAGAGAAGCCTACAGAGCATCTTCCTAACTAGTGATCAATGGGGAGGGTCCAGCCCACTGTGGGCGGTGCCATCCCTGGGCAGGTGTTCCTGTGTTCTAAAGGACAGCAGGCTGAGCAAGCCATGAAGAGCAAGTCAGAAAGCAGCACTTCTTCACAGCCTCTGCATCAGCCTCTTCATCAGCTCCTGCCTCCAGGTTCCTGCCCTGCTTGAATTTTTGCCTTGGATTCCTATTGTGATTCAGGATGTGTAAATCAAATGAACCCTTTTCTCCCCAAGTTGCTTTAGTCATGGCGTTTCATCACAGCAGTAGAAACCACAACTAAGGCATTTCCTCATGGAGCGTTACTTTGCTTAGTCATGGGACTTGAGGGTCTAGAGGAAACGTCTGCCTCATTTCCCATTGTTTGCATGAAACCCTGTGTGAAGACTTTTTGCTGCTGTTACAGAATGCTAGAAATAACTCAGGAGACAAGGGTTTTTTTGGGGCTCATCATTCATGGTCCTCGGGGTCGTGGTGAGGCAGACCAACATGGTAATGAGAGGGTATGACAAACAGGAAGAAAGGAAACGGGGAGAGATGGGGATGTGATATAATTTTCAAAAAGATACTCCTCTGGATAGATTGTCACCACCTCTCAAAAGACTGCCATGCCCTGGAGGGCCAAGCTCTCCCCACACAAGGCTGTGGGGGACATGTCAAAGTCACTCCTTGACACCCCCAAGCCTGGATATTGGTGGATCTGTAAAAAAACAAAAAACAAAACAAAACAAAAAAACCAGTAATGAGGCTGGGTTCCAAAGCGCTGGTGAATGCGCACACATAGTGAACAAATAATGCGGTCACTCGGAGGATTGCTCTAATCCTGCCCTGCCTGGCTGGCAGCTTTCAGAAAAGAAGAGGGGGCTCTCTGCTTCACATAGATTCTCTGAAAAAGTAAAACAGTGGCCAGGCCAGCTACCCATATGGCTGTTGTGGTTAGAATATGCTTGGCCCAGAGAGTGGCACTATTAGGAGGTGTGGCCTCGTTGGAGGAAGTGTGCCACTGTGGGGGTGAGCTTTGAGGTCCTATCCTTAGGCTCTGCCCAGGGTGGAAGAGACCCTCCTCCTGGCTGTCCTCAGATCAAGATGTAGAACTCTCAGCTCCTTCTCCAGCACCATGCCTGCCTGCACACTGCCATGTTTCCTGCCATGAGAGTGGACTGAACCTCTGAACCTGTAAGCCAGCCCCAATTAAACGTTGTCCTTATAAGAGTTGCCTTGGTCATGGTGTCTGCTCACAGCAATAGAACCCTAACTAAGACAATGGCCTGCCCTGAATTTCCTTGGTCTTTCAAGCCATAGGAAAATGAATAAACGGGGAAAGAACACTATCTCCAGGCTTTACGCATGCGTATCGGACAGTTTCTAAAGATAGGGAAGGATCCTGCTTCCCAATCAGCGCCCGCGTCCCTCCTACTCTCTCAGGTTTCACCTCCCTTCAGTCCTCACTTTCTCTTAATTGCTCATTACTGCAACGTGAAGGCTCAGGAGAGTTTCAGTGATGAAGTGTCACATCTGAAAGCCTGCAGTTAGACCACACCTGATAAATAATTTCTCCACAAGGGAAATGAGCCAATTCGAGCCAGATTGAATTATATTTAAGGCAGGTTTATTGGGAAGCTGCTCTTGGATAAGTTCTCTGACCCCACGAACAGAGACCAGGGGAGTCATCATGGTGAGAGGGAAGAGGGAAGGGACGAGAAAGAGAGAAAGTGTGTGTGTGTGTGTAGAGAGAGAGGGGGGTGGAGGGAGAGAAACAGGGAGAGAGGGGGAGATTGGAGGAGAGGGAGAGAGGGAGAGAGAGAGAGAGAAGAGAAGGAGGAGAGAAGAGAGCACCCCGGGGAGACCACAATGTCTGGCTTATATAGGGAGGAGCCTCTGGGGGAAGGGCAGCCCAGCCTCTGGCCAGAAAGTTCAGGGTTGAAGGCTGGTTATGCCAGGTAGGGACCGAGGGATGCTGGGAACACCTTGAGGCCGGCTCTGCTTTAGTATGTAAGATATGTGTCTCAGTTACCTGTCCCCAGGCCTGAAACCAACCAACACCATCTCTGAGAAGTCACAGGATTTCTCTCTACGACCTTGGATCTTTATGTTGGATAGGATTTTCAAATGCATATTTTAACAGAACCGATAACTTGCCTTAAATCTACACTCACTTTGAATAAAATACAACATCATGGACCAGCGAGATATCCAGTGAGGTAAGGTACTTGCTGATGAGTGTTCGATTCTTGGGACTCACATGGTAGAAGGAGGAAACCTTCCTCCGTGGCTTGTTCTCTGACCTCTGCAAGCGCGTCATGGCATGCGCACTGCCACCAATAATAAATAATAATATATAATATCACTACCATATAATGCTCCTTTCTGAGATGGTTTGCTAGTCTCTGGGTGCTGGGCATGTCTATGAGAATGCAGGGAAGCATTATGAGAGAGTCAGGGGTTCTGGGGAAGCAGGGCTGGCCCTTTATTAGTACTTCCTTCCTCAGAAGAAGGAAGACAAGGTCAACAAGGCCTAAAGACAAGGTTTAACCAATCCGAACTTTGAGAAAAATCACCCTAAATTCTTCTGTTATGAATATGTAGAAGAAAATCTACACAGCTGCTCTGCCCCTAACATGGTGTCACAGAGACCAAACCCTTGCTAGCCTGCACCGTCTCCAACCCCCAGGCCTGGCCCTGCCACACCCAGTTCTGTCTCAGTCTCAGAACTGTAGCTCTCACCCTCATCAGAGAAGCTTTGTGCAGTAGATGGTGCCCATGACAGAAATCCACAGCGGACTGTGGAATGTCCAGCCCCCATTGATACATCTATGACACAACCGCTACACTTAGGCTCAGGAATCATCTTGGAAGAGGAGGATGACTGAGAGCCAGTGGACTAGGAAGTCTGCCATGAGATAATATCTTCTCTGTGATAGGGAAGCTGCTCCCAGGAAAGTTTACCATTCCTGTCACCTAGACACCGCCTGTATTTGACAAGTCCAGCTGATGTGCCAGTGTTGGAGTGTGTGTGTGTAAAAGAGAGAAGATGAATTTGGGAGGGAATAGGAAAGACAAGGGAGGAGTTAGAAATGATATAAGTAGAGTACTCATGTATGGAATTATTTTTAAATAGTGAATATTTCTACTGGTTGGGTAAGTCATATTGGATTAGACCACTTAGCTCTGTCATGTGGAAGCCACACGATTGTCCTTCTCTGTCATACTCTGTCTACTGAAGACTGGCCTTCCTGGCTTTAATGGTATGTCTGTTTGGGTTGCATTCCTGTAGAAACCAAGATGGGCCACAGAAGAGTGCAGGGCTGGCTCTCCTACGGGTCATTTCTTTCTTTTTAAAATTATTTTATTTTATGTGTATGAGAGTTTTGCCTGCATGTATGTCTGCACACCACTTGCACGCTTGGTATCTATGAAGGGCAGAAGAGGGTGTTGGAAATTGAACCCTGGTCCTCTGGGAGAGAGCAGCCACTGCTCTTAACCACTGAGCCATCTCTCCAGCCACCCCCACCCCCCATGGGTCATTTCTTGATGGCAGGCCACAGCGCTCATCCAGAACCCCTTGTCCCTCCTTGGTAGCCATTGTCCCCACAGGTCCAGCCTCAGCAACCTATGCCTTCATCTTTTTTACATCTTGCCTTTGTTTTTGTAGTTGGTCCTTTTTCTAAAACTCTCCCCAGATTATAGAGTTTGACTCTGAGTGCCTAGCTGTTTGCTGTTGGAACCTTGACAGTTCTGAAAACGATTCAGCAAGTTTTAGTGTTTCCATGCCTTTCTGAGCGCTGTGTTCATTATCTGGCACACAGAAGCATAGGGTTTAGTACAAAGAAAGGGAGGGGGGTTGATTCTGACATCAAAATTGGTTAGGAACAAGGACACTGACTCAGTGGCCCAGAGAGTGCTTAGCATGTCCTTCTGGGTTGGATCTTGTCTTAGTTACTCTTCTTTCTTTTCCTCTCTCTCTCTCTCTCCTCTCTCTCTCTCTCTCTTTTCTCTCTCTTTCAACTATGTGAGTACATTGTAGCTATCCTCAGATACACCAGACAAGGGCATCAGATCCCTTTACAGATGGTTGTGAGTCACCATGTGGTTGCCGGGAATTGAACTCAGGACCTTTGGAAGAGCAGTCAGTGCTCTTAATCACTGAGCCATCTCTCCAGCCCCTTAGTTACTTTTCTATTGTGACAAACCACCATGTCTAAGGCAACTTAAAAGAGAACAGGTCTCCTTAGGCTATGGTTTCAAAGGGTTAGAGTCCGTGATGGCATCAGGAATCGCTAAGACCTCACACCCTGATCTGAAAGTAGGAGACAGAGAGCACTGAGAATTACCAGAGTCTCTTAAAACCTCACAGCCCACATCTAGTGACACACCGTCAACAAGTCCACACCTCCTGATCCTTTCCAGACAGTTTCCCTAACTGGAGACTCTCTTAGGGTTATTGTGATGAAACACCATGACCAAAAGCAACATGGAGTTCATTTGGCTTTCCTGTTAGGGAACTCTGCAGTTACAGTCACAATCCACCATGCCTGTCTGGGTAGCTCTCTAAGCCTGGCACAAAATGGAGGACTCCGTTTCTTCGCAGGACCCCCTCTTCTCTGCCTGACCTTGTCTGGAGGATGTCTCTGAGCACAGTCGCCTGGCCTTGTTTGGAGGATGACCCTGTGCAGAGCTCTCTGCAAACATGCATGACTTGGCACACAAGTCCCTCCCTCGTGATAATCAGGTGCTGTGTTAGGACCAATCAGCCCTCTCCACCACACCCCTAAGAGCTCTTACCTGTGGGATAACAGAGTAGAGCTGTCCCACTGCAGCTGACCTGGGAAATTCTTACATCACACGGCCTTCTGAACCCTGCTTGCCGCTTCTGCTCTTTCCATCATCAAGGGCCAGTGACCGTGACCCCCTGACCTCCCCTCCCCCGCCTCAGAAGGGAGATCCACAATATCCCTAGTCATGGTCCACTGAGGGAAACCAAGGCAAGAACTCCAACTGGAGGAGGCGGGACTTGGAGGATTGCTGCTTGGTGGCTTACTCCCCATGACTTGCTCAGCCTGCTTTCTTGTAGAACCTAGGACCACTAACCAAGGGCTGGCCCCACCCACCATGGGCTGTGCCCTCCCCATCAATCACTCATTAAGAAAATGCCCTCCAGGCTTTTCTACAGCCCAGTCTTACAGATGCATTTTTTTCTCAATGGAGGTTCCCTCCTCTCAGATGACTCTAGCCTGCGTCGAGTTGACATACAATGAGCCAGCACAGCAACCAAGGGTTATATCATCTGAGCCCATGGGAGCCTTCAAACTCCCACGGATCCAGCCAGCAGCATCCGCACATACAGAGAGGGAGGGAGAGGGAGAGTGGCTGGAGAATCCTAACAGCACAACCTGTAATTCCAGCACTCAGGAAACTGAAGCAGGAAGATAAACAAGTTCAAAACTAGCCTGGGCTACATAGTGTGAAACCCTGTCATACATACAAAAAGGCTTAAAGCACCTGTGATGGGTTGAATAGGTATGGTCCTCATAGATTCATGTGTTTGAATGCTTGACCATAGGGCACTGTTAGGAGCTGCCGCCTTATTTGAGAAGGTGTGGCCTTGTTGGAGGAAGTGTGTCACTGTGGAGGTGGGGCTTTGAGGTCTTAAATGCTCAAGCTACACCCATTATGAAACGCATCCAGTTTCTTCCTTGCTGTCTGCAGATCAAGATGCAGAACTCTCAGCTCCTCCAGCACCATGTCTGCCTGGATGCCGCCATGCTTCCCGCCATGATGATAATGGACTGAACCTCTCAAACTATAAGCCTGCCCCAATTGTTTTCTTTTCTAAGAGTTGCCTTGGTCATGGTGCCTCTTCACAGCAATGGAAACCCTGACTAAGACAAGGACTTCAAGGCCTCAGACCCACAAGACATTTACAAAGCTGTTCCCCACGCAGGCTGGAATTGCAGAGCTTTGCTCTTGAGTCAGAGTGTTTGTGAATGATTGATGTTTGTGTGCAAGGACTATCAAGTGGCTTCCTCCTCTCTTACTCCTAAGGACACTAGACAATCCCTTCCTCTGCTGTGCCTGACAGACACCAGAGGTTCCCAGTTGAGGACAACTGTCTTTTCTGTGCTCCATCACCACTCTTGCCAGAGATCCATGGCCCAAGCCACAAACCACACTTTCTTTTTGTTAATTTAATAACTTGATATATTTATTGCATTTGTATTCATGAGGTCATTTATATTTTAATACTTAAAAGGTAGTCTAATATTTAAAATTTCCACTGGCTGCTTTAGTCTTACGTTTGGTGAACTTCCAGGTATTGGAAGATCTGAGGACATTTACATAGTCCTTGCTTGAGGCAAGAGGAGATTCCTTCCTTCTCAGGAATCCCACCACAAGACCAAGGAAAAGCCATCTGTCCATAATAGTTAATACCTACTAAATTATTAGTTTGGTAGCTAAAGAGAGAGTCTAGGTGGGGTGGAAGTGGGATGGAGAAGATCCATATATATGCCACCAGTCCCTGGCTTGTCAGGTGGGAGGTGTATTTATTGGCCTTCACCTTCAGAGCTGTCTTTGTGTCCCCTCCCTGTGGCCCATCCTACACATCACCCTCATCCTCTTCCTGTCAGCAGCACCTGGGCTGGAGGACTAAGGGTATGTAGCAAAAGTTTACTTGGTATGAAATCAGACCAGTGTATGCTCAGAGAGAGTTGGTTGGTTGCAGCTGCATTTCTGAGCAAGCACAGATGACAGGTGGAAACAACACTTTGTGAATGGGTTTTAGGCATCAGTCATTCCTCCACAAAGAACTGTTGGGTTTTTATTTGATTTCCAATTTTTCTTCTTTTTTTCTTTTTCTCCTTTTTTTTTTTTTCTCTTTTTAAAGATGTATTTATTGGGGTGGTGATGGCTCAGTGGTTAAGAGCACCATCTGCTCTTCTGGAGGTCATGAGTTCAAATCCCAGCAACCATATGTGGCTCACAACCATCCGTAATGAGATCTGATACCCTCTTATGGGTGTCAAAGACAGCTACAGTGTACTTACATTAAAATAAATAATAAATAAATAAATAAATAATAATAACAAACTAACTTTTGGGCTGGAGAGGCCGGAGCAAGTGGGGCCCGGAGCAAGAGAGAGAAGGGAAGGGGGGGTAGCCTTAAAACAAAACAAAACAAAAGATTTATTTATTTTATGTATGTGAGTACACTATCACTGTCTTCAGACATACCAGAAGAGGGCACCAGATCCCATTAGAGATGGTTGTGAGCCACCATGTGGTTGCTGGGAATTGAACTCAGGACCTCTGGGAGAACAGATAGATGGTGCTCTTAATCGCTGAGCCACCTCTCCAGCCCTTGATTTCCAATTTTTTTTTTTTTTTTTTTTCGAGACAGGGTTTCTCCGTGTAGCCCGGCCTGTCCTGGAACTCACTCTGTAGACCAGGCTGGCCTCGAACTCAGAAATCCGCCTGCCTCTGCCTCCCAAGTGCTGGGATTAAAGGCGTGCGCCACCACCACCCGGCGATTTCCAATTTTTAAAACTTCCCCGGCAGTGGTGGCGCACGCCTTTAATCCCAGCACTTGGGAGGCAGAGGCAGGCGGATTTCTGAGTTCGAGGCCAGCCTGGTCTACAGAGTGAGTCCAGGACAGCCAGGCTACACAGAGAAATCCTGTCTCGGAAAACCTAAAAAAATAAAATAAAACTAGATTCATTTCAAATTATGTCTCTGTGTGGGTGTGTGGGTAGATGTGCCCACTGAGTCCAGGTGTCAGCTCCTTTGGAGCTGGAGGTAAAGAGGGCTGAGCCACTTGAAATGGGTACTGGGAACTGAACCTGGGTCTCTGTAACAGCTGTATCCATCCTTAACCTCTGGCTATCTCTCTAGTCTTTGTCTGATTTTTAAAGCCAACTGCTGATTTATACAAGATGGATGGATCTTAAAAGGCTATCTTAGGCCGGGCGGTGGTGGTGCGCGCCTTTCATGCCAGCACTTGGGAGGCAGAGACAGGAGGATTTCTGAGTTCGAGGCCAGCCTGGTCTACAGAGTGAGTTCCAGGACAGCCAGGGCTACACAGAGAAACCCTGTCTCGAAAAACAAACAAACAAACCAAAAAAAAAAAAAAAAAAAAAAAAAAAAAAAACCTCAAAAGGCTATCTTAGATGACTCAAACTTAGATTGAATGCAAGAACCCAGACAGAAATAATCCTGAAAACAGCTGAACGCAAACCTGTTGGTGGTGGTTGGAGGGCCCCGCCCCCTCGGCCCGCCCCCCGCCCTCGGCCGCCCTCGCCGCCCCTCGGCCGCCCTCGCCCTTCTGTCAATCTTCTTGGTTCTGAGGACTGTTGGGGGTGGGGGTGGTGCTTTGAGAATTCCTTTCCATATCTGAGAAATTTGGTTGGGTTGTTTCTAAGATTCCTTGTGGTTTTAATGAGGCTTTCTTTTTAAATTTTTACTTGTTTTTGAATAGTTAATATTCACAGTATGAAGCTTCAGAGGCTCTACGTGTCACCGATTACAGGAGGCTAAAAAGACACCACACTAACAAAAGGTGGGACCCACAATGGAATTGGGAACAAAGAAAGAATGTTAGAACAACAGCAAAGCTTGAAAACAGCTGGTAACCTACCAGTACCAGTGCCTACTGTTAGCAAGCGTGCTATGCTCACAAGGTAACTCGAAGGGAAACTTGGCGAGGAGGTCTTTGGGAATTCTCTGTTGCAGTATCGTTACAATGTTTCCATAAGTCAAAAATCATTCAGAGTGAAAAAGAAAGTCCTGTTGCTTTCTTCTTTTCTTATTATCTTCCCTTCTTTTCCTCCTCCTCTTCCTTGTCTTCCTCATCTTTCTCCTTCTCTTCTTCCTCCTCCTTTAGTTTTTCAGGATAGGGTTTTCTGTGTAGCCTTGGCTGTTCTAGAGCTAGTTCTGTAGACCAGGCTAGCCTCAAACTCACAAACTCAGAGGTCCGACTGCCTCTTTCTCCTGAACTGGGATCAAAGATATGTGCCCCCACCTGCTGCTTCCTTAAAAGGTGAAATTTGATGGGCACGCACACACCTTTAGTCTCAGCACTCAGGAGGCAGAGGCAATCACCGCATTGTGAGTTTGAGGCCAGTCTGGTCTACAGAGCTAGTTCGAGGACAGCCAGGGCTATACTGAGATCCTATTGACAAAATTAAAAAAAAAAAAGGTGAAATTGTTTCCTCTCACTTCAGTCTCTGGGCAACCAGGAGCCAGTGTGCGAGCTTCTGACTTAACACAGGGATATTCTATCAACACTCAGGGAAATATCTGTACCCTGTGAATGTCACTTTCAGAAAGCAGAAGCTGGCTGCCATGGCAAAAAAGCAATGAAGTCCTGAAGAAGCGGCCGCTCCACGATTAACATTCCTGACATCAATGACCACTGTCCCTCAGAGAGCCAGAAGGCTATTGTCTAGAATCCACAGCACACAAAGGGTCAAAGCCTCCCAGATCTGTGCCTACTGGAGGGGGTGTGGGGGACACTCCACAGGTCAAAGCGTTCAGATTACCCCAAGAAAATCCCTTTGCAGAGAGCCAACAAATCCCCAGCGCAGTTGAAAGGACAAAACTTTCTTCACCTTAGAGACACTACAATGAATAAACCGGTTAAACATGGTTTGGATTTACTGAACATGAAAACAACTGGATTAACGTATAATCTGGCTCGAAAGGAAAGAAAACTGAGTAACGGTGAGGCCAGTGTTTCCCTCCGCCAAGCAGGAACCGCCAGGCCATTCCAGTTTTAATAACTCAGATCAATCTGGAGAGCACGTCCCTCGTTTCAGACTGTCGTGCACAACACTCTCTAAAAAACTGTCACCAATGGCTGGTCTGTCCTTAAGGCACAGTTACAAACGCGAGCTGCGTGGGTATGCACCCGGGCAAACTGTGCACTGCGCCTGCGTACGGAGCAGCGTCTGCTGCACGGTGCAGCACAGGGGCAGGATGGGAAAGGACATTAGTCTAGACTTGGTATAAGGCTCTGGAAGTTTCACTCCGAGGGTCAGGGCAAGGCAGGAGGTTCTGGCTGTTCCTTCATGATGAGTATCCACTGTTTATTCTGCTGCTCATCTTCGCTGTTATCTGCTGGGTCCCTATAGGAGCTTCTGTAGAAGAGACTTCCAGGGATTTCTTAGTCTCATGTTAATCCATACTCAGCCTCCAGCCTCCAGCAAGCCACACACACACACACACACACACACACACACACACACACACACACACACACACATGCTGCGGTGCCTATGAGTGGGGATCGGAAAACAATTTTGGGGGAGTCAGTTCTCCCTACCCCATGTGAGTCTTAGGGCTTGAACTTATGAATCCAGGCTTGGCAGCAAGCTCCTCTACCACGCAGAGCCGTCTTGCCAGCCCCAAGTCACCTGCATTGTGTTCTTAACCAGGTTATAGCTCCAGTGACTTCTACCAGAAATCTGACAGTGGTTGATTCTCTTAGATGAAGTGTCCTGTGAGATCTGGGAATAGTTTGCTCTGTAACCATAATTCTGAGGGGTCTAAGAAAGGATTGATTTGGTCTAGGTTTTTTTTTTTTTTTTGGTTTTGCTCTCCCTCCCTTCCTCTCACCCCCCCCCCCACACCTGTGCACACACATCTGTTAAGCCCAGGGTCTTGTACCTTAGGTAAGTGTTCTATCACAGAACTACTACCTCTTCCCACCCCTACCTCCAGGTTCCTGTTTGGAAGAGCGCAGACTCTAAGCCCCTTACAAGCTTGAGTCTACTGCCACCACCCCTGTCCCTCCACCACATGTGTGTGCTTACTCTCTGGCCTTGAGGAAGGGGCTGGCGTTTGCTCTGTCTTGTCCACATCTCTGCAGCACTCAGTATCACTGGCTGAGTACACAGGCACTCAGCACAGCACAGGCTCTGATGGTGACTGCCAACAGGCAACTCTAAGTGCCCTTTGGGGCTGTAAAATGGCTTCCTAGCTTCCAGATCAAAGAGCATATTTTCTCTTGAGTTCAGAATAGGAGAAACTTGCTTGACTCACTATACATGAAGATTAACAAAACTATTTTTTCAAGATGTGATAAATATCCTTTTCTTAATTTCTTGTTTTCAAAGATGAAGTTGAGCTGGGCATGCTAGTACATGCCTTTGGTCCCAGCACTTGGGAGGCAGAGGCAGGCAGATCTCTGAGAGCTGGATGCTAGCCTGGTCTACAAAGTTGAGCTCCAGGACAATGTAGGCTGTTACACAAAGAAACTCTCTCAAAAAAACAAGAGCTGACATTGGTCAGTGAGGTTCAAATATGATCAAACTCATCACAGTGCCTCTCCATGTCAGGTTTCCCAGGAAGTCAAAAGGGCCCAGACTCAGTCTTACAGAGCAACTGTGGGGTTTACTTACTTGAAGCCGAACTGAAATCCAACTCCCATGCATGCATGGCTTCATGTCTGGCTACCCTACCTCAGCAACTGAGGGTCAGGAGTCATAACAAGATACAGTCCTGGAAACCCAGCCTTTCAGTCTGCCAAGAGCTACATGGAAACCCACTGTTGTGTTGGGGAACTTTTGATCCAGATATCTTCAGTCATCCATCCTGAGTAACCCCAAGCCCAGTTTGTGAAATTTGGGAGCCTGTTTTGTCATTTATCAAGGGACTGTTACCTGCATAAGGGTCAGCATACTCAGAGCTCACTCAAAACCCTGGAGGCTGACACTAGAATAGTTTCAAACTTAGCTCCCATTCTGAAACAGTATTGTAGTAATCGGAGTTAGCAAGCTCTGGCTGTAATCTCCAGGACGCAGCACTCTGAACTATCTGTCCTTCCAAAACAGCAATGTATTTTTATCTGTATGAGCTCAGGGGCCTTGGGCCTTCTCACAGGCTTCACTTGTCCTTCTACAGGAGGAGGAGATTCCTTCACAGTGACCCACAAAAAAAAAAAAAACAAAAACAAAAACAAAACAAAAAAAAAACATTGCACAGTCTTGGCAGCAAAACACTCGGGCAAGAAAGCAAATACCAACCATACTCGCTACTCTCTCGAATGCCCACAGGAAATGGCTGAGGCCAGTTACTAGGACAGATGGAGGGTGTCCCAGTGCTAAGACAGCACGGTTGCCCACTGAGTGCCACCTCCAAGCCGGAATTAGGTAATCACACGGAAGCCTCTCCATTTCCCCAAGCTTCGGTTCTAGACTTTCACGTAATCCTGTTAGGATTTTTGTGTCCCCAGGACTTCAGAGGGATCATTAATAGCTAGAAGGGTTCATTTTGACTTGTGGTTTAAGGGGCTATCGGTCCAAAGTCTTGAGGAGGGCACAGTGGCATTACAGTAGCAGAGATGTCACAGCACCAGTGATCACTCACACGGCAGTCACCCAGGAAGCAGAGGTTTCTGACATTCGGGGCTGGCCCAACAACCTTCAAGAGCAAGAACTTACTGACTTACCAGCTAGGGATCTACTTCTTGATGTCTCCACCGTCCTCACTGAACCGAACCGAACTGAATCAAACCCCAATTGGGGAACAAATACTGAGAACATAAGCCTGTCAAGGACACTTGAAACCACAGTCCCCAACAGGCCTGTGAGTTATCAAAGGCCCTGCTGATACTGACTGAAGTAGACAGAAGTGGACACATGGAATTACTGAGCAGGCAAGGCCTGAAATTCCTACATTCACCCAAGGCTTTGAAACGCACATACAGAGTGAGTTCTGGTAGGAAGTCTTGGGCCTTCAACACTGACATCTTTACATGAGCTGTTGTGTCAACCCCTTCTATTTTACATAGCAAAACCTGACAGCCTTGATGTTCTGTGGCTCATCCGCAATCAAGTTTGTGTTATTGTTATGTGTTTATGTGTGTGGTGTTTGTGTTAGAATCCGTATATAGGTGCACCGAACATGTGTGTATATAAATGTGGTGACCCAAAGTCAAAGCTGGGGGCCTCCTTTGATGGCTCTCCCAACATGCATGCACACAGGAGTTCACATGGAACCCCAAGCTTACTTCCTATCTGCTGGGATTATAGGTTAGCAACATGCTCTTCTGGGCTTTATAAAGGGTTCTCGGGATCTGAACTCTGGTCTCTTACTCTTAGGTAACAAGCATTTTCCCCACTGAGCCATCTCCTCAGTCTCCGTGTATGTATCTTTCTATCTTTATAAAAGATAATTTGTTTTTATTTTAAATCATGTGTCTATGAGTGCAGCTGTCCTTAGAGGCCAGATTTGGACCGCCTGAACTAGAGTTACAGGCAGTTGTCAAGTGCCAGATTATGTGGATGTTAAGTGTGGAGACCCAAAGTCACAGGCGGGGTCTTCTTTGCCTACTTTCCCACATGCATGCATGCACTCAGTGGATTTCACATGGAAGTGTTAGCTTCCTGTGTGCTGGGATTATAGACTGAGTAGCATAGCTGGGCTTTACACAGGTTGTTTATCTGCAGAGCCCTGCCTCCCTTTCCTTTGTTTTTCAGTTTTGCTATGCATCCCAGATTAACTCTGGAACTCAACATAACCCTCTTGCCTTTGCTTCCTCAAGGCTGGGATTACAAGTGTTCACCACTGCGCCTGCCTGCTTTACAACATCTTGTACTGATTCAAGTAACTGGTTTTATGAAATTCTGAAATATTGTTTTGAGCAACAAGGTCTTTTCTGCACCTGTGACTTCACTGCACTTGTAGTCTGCTTGTGGATATCTCAAGCTTGTTTCTTCTCAAATATATTGTCTCAAGCTTGTGTGTGTTGGGCCATGCCTGGGATTCCAGCGTTTGGGAGGCTAAGGCAGTAGGAGTGTGAGGTCAGTCTGTGTACTCCCGTGATTCCAGAGATGCTCTGGGGTTGCTCTTCCTGGAATCTAATACCCAATCACAGCGGAGTCTCAAACCACTTGATGTACAGGTTCTAACTAGAAACCTCATTCTAGCTGCGTAAGTCTGGTCAAAACACGTCATGAAACAAGAAGCTGTGTATCTTCCGGTCTTGTGATTTATGTACGTCAGGCTGCAAGCCTGTGCTCTTCTCTCCTCAAAGGACAGAGCATGCCAACAAGACAAGCCAAATGATAGAGAGCAGTCCCTGCCAACTCACTACACCATCGCTAAGTTCCACCAAGTCACTCGTACGCCTGGGGAAAGCTGCTGAGAGCAGGAGGCATGGCCTTCTACAGAGAGACTACACAGCACTGGTCAGCACACAGCCCTTCCCAACAGGGCCGTAAGCCAAAGAAGCTCTCCCAGCTCCCAGTGTTTAAAGCCCCATTCAAAAGGTGGCAGTGTATTTGATACCACTGGCCTTTAAAGAGGAATGGAGTTAAGGGGATGAAGCTCAGAGAGTGTGTACATCCCCTTCAGGAGAGGGGTGGCAGTGCACAGCCACAGAAGCCAGGCTCTGGAGGCCGTGCAATCAGAGCACACAGGAATGCATTTCAACTTTTATTTGAAAACAACTTAAATTTTAGACAAATGATTTTAGTATATAAATTTGATTTTGTTTTTATACAGAATATAAAGATTTCCCTCATTAATCTTTCATGTGAAGGGGATTACAGGCCAGAAGGAAGACACATTCTGCACACAAAGTTCACCTCATATGTGTGGCACTGGAGACAAATGGTGTCGTGCTCCTGCACATAAATTAGGACCAAGTGGTGACATCACACATCAAAGGGTGGGGGAGAAATACTCTAGTCAATCAGATTCAAGAAGCAAACATGACACAGGAACGGTAAATGAGAGCAAGTCAGCAGCTTTAGTCAGGACACTGCAGGGTCTACGGAGCTGGGAGCTACAGTGTGCACACGGACACAGAGGGAAGAGCTACTAAGAAGGAAGGCTGGAGCGAGGGAGTTTTCACTAAAGCAAATTAACGTCTTGTCAACTGCCAAAACAAAGCGAATGGAAGGGAGCGTGTGAGTGTTAGTATACCCAGGGCGTGTTATACCAGTGTCTGTGCAGCATGCTAAGTTAGTTACAACTTCGTCATTGGTGTGGATGAACCATTGATGGTCTCGGGTTTTGCTTCTTCTTGCCAAACTCAGGCATGTCTTATTTTAGATGGAGTATAGCTTTTATCTATAATTTCATCCTGTAAAAACATGTGAAGACAACGCTCATTCTGGGCCAGAGGATGACCAGCGACCCTGGAAATAAAAAAAAAACACAAAATTTTAGTCCATTGTTTATTAAAGATGGTGGTAGGAGGGGTCAAAACAAACCCACTTTAAAGCTAGGAAATATGCACAACTTATGAAATGCAAGCAGTGCTCTGATGACCCATAAGCTATGTTATCAAATAATGCTCTTTCCCTTGGTTCACTAAAGGTGGCTCAGCAGGCACGGGAGCTTTCAGCAAGTCTGATGACTTAAGTATGGTCCTCAGGGCCTCACCTGGTAAAAGCAAAGAAAGGAGTCTGCAAATGATCTTCTACCCTTCACATAGGGCGCGCGCACGACGCACGCACGGCGCACACACACAAGTAAATGTAATGGAATGCATATCGAGTTAGCCTTATTAGTTGGTACATGCCTAAGAAAGTTATTTTAAACATTTTATTGATACATGTGAAATAGTTCATGTATTATTAAAATCTACTTTAAATACACAGGATCCAAACCAGGAATGTCAGCCCATGCCTGTAATCTCAGAACAGGAAGCAAGGGAGCTCTGAGTTGAGGCCAGTTTGGGCAAGTATAAAGAGATAAACAAAATAAAACAGGATATAGGATGTTAACTTGAAATCCAGGACAGTCACTGACAAACCACACAGTGCCTAGGTGCTCTTCTCCTTTCCCAGCCAAGCTCTCCTCTGTAACGTGCAAGTAGCCTTGTGCTTCAGACAGAGCTTTGCTTTCTCAAAGAGTATGTTCACAGAAAGGCAACTGCAGGGGGCATGCTGGTGTACACCTGTCATCTCAGTGCCTTATCAAAGCCAGCCTGGGCTACACAGTGAGTCCAGTCTTTAACAAAGAAAACACACACGCCGCACGCACACTCGAAGGTTGTGTGTGAAGAAGAAAACAAAGTTACAGGCTTTGGTTCGCCTCTCACAGAAACCAAATTATTAGTTAGAATGAATGTGTGAATGTGTAGGTCCCACAACCATCTTCCCTAAGATCTGGCTAACTGGGTAGACTTCAGACTGGTACATAATTATACTGGGTCCTGTGGCGTGCTGCTACAGCCCAGCTCAGGGACAACAGTGAGCAGTGCCTGAGCTGAGAGAGAGTATCTGTCGGTCTGTCTGTCCATCCGTCCCAGCTGGGTGTGACTTTGCAATACTTCTGCTCAACTTCCTTAGTGCTGTGCCACATCTCTTAGAGGAGGGAGAGGGAGGGAGGGAGGGAGGAGGAAGGGGAAGGAAGGAGGAGGAAGGAGGAACGGACGGACGGAAGGAAGGAAAAAAAGAGAGAAAGAGGAGAAAGGGGGTGATAATACTGGTGTGAGCTTACCAATTAACAGCTACTAAAAGACAAACGATCATAAATAAATTTTCTTACTTTTTTCCCAAAAGAACATTTTGCCATGAAAAAAATTACAATATATGCTTTACATAAAACACGTTGATAATACTACTGCCTGCAATCAAACAAAATGATTGCAAATATACTGTACATTTTATTACTCACAAGAGAATATACCTTAAATCAGAATCGAAAGTAAAACTATTTCTGAATGATGCGATTTTAAATGTAATTTGCATAAATTATCCAAGAACAGAAATAAAAACTTAGGTCAACACACAATCCCTCACTTCAACAACTCAAGAGTGTCAGCATTATTTATCATGTGGCGTTCAACTTGGAGGTACTTTCAGTTCATTTAAACAGTACAAAAAGCCTGGAAATGGCTAAAGGGAAGGGTGGCATGGATTTAGTTTAACATTTAAAGTGACAGGTAGTCGGGGCTGAAGATGGTTCAGCAGGTAAGAGCACTGGCTGCTCTTGTAGAGGACCTGGGTTCGATTCCCAGCATGCACGGCGCACATACAGGCAAACATCCAAACACACAAAATCAAACACTGAATAAAGAGAAGATGACAGCAGTCACCTAGTGCCTCACAGTAGTGCCGCACGGCGCTGCCCCACGGGGGGACGGCCGGGACGGACGGACACACTTACTTGTTTATGAACTGTTCCAGCCCTTGCTTTCTCTCCTCGATGAAATTGTCATCAAATATTCCATCGTCTCCTCTAAAAGGAAGCTGCCGCAAAAATGCTTTCCCAGGGAGCGGGGGAACCACACCTAAGACAAGAGGAACAACGTGAGTCAGTCGCCCTGTGGGTGAGGTGGAGGTGCCAGGCCCATCCGCTGGGCATAGCTGCACCCGCCCCACACAGTGGGCCGAGAGAACCAAGTCTCACAAGTTGTCCTTTGACCTCTAAGTATACAGTGTAGCACTCACGTGGCTGCACAGCCTTACATGGAAGGGCACGTGGCATACACACACACTGAATAAATAAAATGTAATAAAAAAGAAAGTGTATATAAGTCAAGCGTCAAGCGTGAGTGTATGCTTTAATCCCAGCACTTGGGGCAAAGGCAGGCAGATCTCAGGGAGTTCCAGGCCAGCCAGGGCTACATAATGACATCTTGTCAAAGACACAACACAGAGACCAGAGACAGAATGCCCTCACAAGGACCGCCACCTTACTTTCAAAGGTGTTTAAATACACAACTGAGAAGAAAGCAACAGGAGTCGGAGAAGGTGGCTCAGTGTTAAAGAGTGGGGCCCAGGTTCAATTCTCAGCACTGGAAAAACCAAATCAAAGGAACAAACAAACCACAGTAAAAACAGACACGACTCTGGAGGCAAGGAGGCCAGCTGTGGATGTGGAGAAGTCCACGGGGCCAAGGCTCCTTCAAGGTGGGGTCCCCAAAGGTTTCTTCTTGAACTTATCAAAGACAACATCCTGTCACTTGACACTGAGACAAGGTTCCTGAGCCTTCAACTTCTAATACCGCCTGCAATCAAACAAAATGATTGCAAATATATCGTACATTTTATTACTCACAAAGAATATACCTTAAATCAGAATCGCAAGTAAAACTATTTCTGAATGATGCAATTTTAAATGTAAGACAATGCTTCATTGCGCTGACTAAACTCAGCCCCAGCTAAAGAATAAAATGCTCTTTCTGCAGCGTGTTCACTCTGGGTGGGTGGGGTGGGGCGCCGCCATTTCTGACTTGTGTGTGAAGGACCACATCTTCAGCCACAGGCATCTTCTAACAAGCCATCAGCTTTCCCCCAAACTTCCTCTTCTACTCTTTCTCCAAAAACTATCATTCCTCCTTTCCCACTTACACAACATCCCAGTCCTTCCCACTCAACATAATATGGGCTCAGCTTCCCCTTCTGGAATTTTCTAAAACACTTGGTTCCTTCAGCCAGCACCTAGCTGTCCATCCTAGGGTCTCATACCCCAGCTGTGCCCCCTCCTTCACTGATGGGTCTGGGATTTCACCCAGGGCATTGTGCATGTTAGGCAAGCATGGAAAGTGATGCAGAAGATCAAGAATTCATGGCCAGCCTCAGCTACCACAGGGAGTTTCAGGTTAGCATGGGCTACAAGGGACCCTGTCTTAAAACAAAATAAACACTACCAAAATACTCCTGTTGCCATGGTGCTAGGGGCTGTAACTCTTAACCAGCACCCCAACTACGGAGCTACAGCCCTAGCCCAGGAGCTCAGCTCTAAGCCCCTGGTCCTTGCTAGGCAGCCCTTGAACTTGTGCTCCCTGCCCGACTCTGGAGTGACAGCACTGTAGACACGTGCTCTGCAGCAGGCTCTGTCTCTTTATGAATTTACCCGAAAACAGTAACTCAATGAACTTAAAATAAAAGGACCAGTTCAAATGCACACAGATAAGTGGAGAAGCAACAGAAAACAGCAGCAAGGAAATAAACAAGAAACCAGATGCTCAAGATAAACTTTGCAATTTCTTCCTAGACTTGCTCTCTGATGAAGACGAAAGGATTTCCTTCCAGAAGTCTGTGTCAGAACCAACATATCTCTTTCCCATATTGGCAATTTGTCAAATTAAATGTTAAAACCTGCACAGACTTTACAGCAGAGAAAAGATCCCATCCCACAGTTCTAACAGCACCTCGGCAGGGAGGGAAGAAAGAATATCCACTTACAGTATTGTCTATTAAGGAAAAGAAGGCTGGGCAGTGGTGGTGACACACACCTTTAATCCCAGCACTCAGGAGACAGAGTCAGTCAGGTCTCTGTAGTTCGAGGCCAGCCTGATCTACATAGTGAGTTCCAGGACAGCAAGGACTACACAGAGAAACCCTGTCTCGAAAAACCAAACAAGGTGGAGAGATGCTCAGCAGGTAAAGGCACTGAGCAGGGCTGCTCTTACAGAGGACCCGGATTTCACTCCCAGAAGGCACATGGCAGCTCACAACTCTGCAGCTCCACTTCCAAGAGACTTGGATGCCTTCCCTGGCATACAAATAAAATTTAAAACCAAACCAAAACAACCCACCCCAACCAAACACAATAGACCAAGTGTACTAAATAATCATCTTTATCCAAGACAAAATACACGTGTAAGATTGCTTTGCTGTTTTTTTTGATAAGGTTTCATGTAGCCCAGGCTACCCTCAAGCTTGTTATGTAGCTGAGGATAACCTTGAATTTGACACCCCCCCCCCCGCTTCCACCTAGGATTATAAGCTTTGGCCACCATGTAGACGCTTTGTTTTCTATAGATATACATTCTTCCTAACAGGGTTCAAAACAGTCATTAGGATGGACCTTACGGGCAGCAGGCTTCATTCCTACAAAAGTCACGAATGGCTTATCTGGCAAGATCCTCTTAAACATCACATAAACTAAGAAAGTTTGCTACATTTGCTGACTTTGTGTATATATGTTCTTAAGTGTACAGCACATGTATGTGCACACTCCTAATGGTGCACATGTGGGCGACTCGTAGGAGTTAGATCTTTTCTTCCGTTGTGAGCTCAGGTCATCAGGCAAGTGCCTTTATCTGCTGAGCATCTCAGCAGCATTAGAGCCAACAAGGTTTAAGTCCTATGAAAAGATTTAATCAGAATTCCTTTACTTCTTTTTGAGACAGGTCTTGTAGTCATCCCAGATGGCCTCAAATTCCTTATGTAGCTAAGGATGACCTTATGCTTCTGGTCCTCCTATGCTGGGACTACCTGCAGGTGCCATCACACTGGGTTTGTGTAGTGCTGGGAACTGAGCTTGGGTTCTGTGCATCAGAGGCAAGCACCCTACTGACTGTGCTACATACATTCAGAGTTAATCAGAATTCTTTCTATCAATCTGCAGCCAGGAGTAGTAGGGCATACTCATAATTTCCACATATAAAAGCAGGAAGAAAAGACTTCAAGGTCTTTTCAAGGTCAAACACAGAGTTTGAGGCCAGCGTAGACTGCGTGAGACCCTATCTAGAACAAACACTTCTTGTATATGTCTCCGTATGTGGGTAAAAAGAAGGATGCCTGCTGAGTATAATATTGAAAGCTCAAGAATCAAACCATGATGACAGACAGACATTGAATGTCACTTAGTGTCTAGCTTAGGCCTCTGAAAAGAATAAGTAACAGAATGACCCATGTGCACTGGACTCCCAAGATGCTCAACACAGTTCATGAGTACAAAGTAGAATGGCCCACAAAGACTGCAGAGCAGTACGATGTAATAAAATGGCAACCCAATTCAACAGGCAAAATCTCTCAGTGAGCATTTCTCCAAAGAGCAGCCACAGCCCATGAACAAATGCAAAGCTCAGCAGCAATACTGCCGCCAAAGCACACCCACAGCACAGTGACGCACTCCCTACGCAACCAACAGGGTAAGATGAGTACAGAGCACGGGAGAGCCGCAGTGCTCACACTGCGGGCATGCGGGCAGGAATGGGAAATGCTGCAAATACAGGTATAATGGCACAGGAGCTGAAAGGCCAACCTGGGCTACAAGGTGAGTTGGACGCTAGTCTGGGCTACACAGACTTAGGCACTTCTGGCAAGCCTCATTTGATTACCTCCAGGGTGAAGGAGAATTCACTCCTGAGGGCTGTCCTGCCGCCTCTGTGGCACTCATGCCTGCAGGCAGGCATGTACATGCCCAAATGCAATAACAAAACCTTACGTTATGTAATTCAGCAACATAACCCTAGGTGCTTATTCAGGAACAGAAACAACCTAAGTGAGTATCAAATGATCAATTGCTAGAGATCAATATCTACCCTTGTGGATGGGCATTCTGCTAACCTGTGAGTCCCCGGGTTTCACTCCTAAGGCGGCAAATGAAGGGAAACAATTACTGAGAGATGGAGACATGGCTCACTGGCTAACACATGACTGCTCTTCCAGAGAAGAACACACATGGCAGGGCGTACTGTCTGCAACCCCACCCCCTGGTCTCTCAGCACACACAGAGCACAGACAGGCAAACACCCATACACATAAAATGATAAATAAATCTTTTAAAAAAGAAAAACTATTGGGCAAATAAAAAATGGTATTTCTATACAACAGGCCATTATTTTGCAATAAAAATCAATGATGGGCTAGAGAGATGGCTCAACAATTAAAAGCACTTGTAACTCTTACAGAGGACCCAGGTTCTGTTCCCATCACATACACAGCAGCTCACAACCATCTGTAACTCCAGTTCAGTGGATCTGATTCCCTACTCTGGCCTCCTCAAGTACCTGATATGCATACTCGTGAGGGCAAAATAATATATACACAAAATAAAATCTTTTTTTTTACAAGTATGATATGTGCTATAATAGGATAAAACCTTGAAAACACAGACAACATTGGGTATTCTGTGCTTCTGTTCACAGTCAAGGCCATAAAGTACATAAATGATTGACAGGAATAGTAAGGAGGAACTGGGAAGAAACTGGTCATTGCTACCCAGAGACAGACACAGAATTCCTTTTTACTCTTTCTCTCCCTTCCTCTTTCTCCATCCTTTTCTCTGGAGATGGTCTTGTCACGCTGCTCTAGCTGGTCTGGAGCTGTAAACCTATAGAACTTTCACAGTCCTGCCTCTGTTACCTGAGTGCTACGACACTTACAGGGATGTAATTGATGATAATGAGTCAGGACTATGGTCATGACTGTGTAATTCTGAACATCTTAGGTGGATTATGTCACTAACTGTATAGCATGCAAATTATCTCTTAATAAAGCACTTGCTGGGGGAAAAAGTATATAGTCAACAACATTTATTAAACACTCCAGGAGCTGGAGAGATGGTCAGAAACACCGGGTGCTCTTCCTGGACCTTGGTTTCATTCCTAGCACCCACATGGCAACTCACAACTGTCTGTATTTCCAGTTCTAAGAGGATCCAACACCCTCATGCATACATACATGCAGGCAAAACACCAATGCACATAAAATAAAAATAAATAAATCATTTTAAACATTCCAGTGGCCGGGCGGTGGTGGCGCACGCCTTTAATCCCAGCACTTGGGAGGCAGAGGCAGGTGGATTTCTGAGTTCGAGGCCAGCCTGGTCTACAGAGTGAGTTCCAGGACAGCCAGCTACACAGAGAAACCCTGTCTCGAAAAAAACCAAAAACCAAAAAAAAAAAAAAAAAAAAACACATTCCAGTGTAGCATATAAGATAACATATGAAGAAAAAAATGTAGTCTATCAAAATACTTCATGGTCATTTAATTTTTTTCTTTATTTTCCTAAATTGTTCAATTTATTTTATTTTTTAACACATGTAATACATATGCATATATACATACGTACGATTGCTTTTTGAGACAAGGTTTCTGTTTGTAGCCCTAGCTGTCCTGGAACTGACCAGCCTGAACTCAGAGATCCTCCTGCCTCTGTCTCCTGGGATTAAAGGCATGTGCCACCATGACTGGCTTTAAGGACTTTTACTTCCTACTTGTTAGATCTTCTATCTACCAGCAGCCGTGTATTGTATTCCTCAATACTCTTTAGATTTTTCAAAGTCTTTAACTGAATACACCTATCCATTGGTGGGTATTATTATGTGGTTTTGGTAAAGATGGGTGTGGATTGGTACATGCTAAACTCCTGGTCTTCACTCATGTTCTCTGTGTTGTTTCTCAGGTGTGCTATACTCCAGCCCCCCAAGTTTTAACTGCTACATCCTTAAAGTATGTTCTTGGTATCCAGGAGAATAATACATGCTCAATATACCACCAGCCACGTTCTGATTCTAAAGCTTACACCTGCTAAGTGTACACAGACCTCCTGTTGAGATTCCTGTCACAGCTTTAGGGACAGCTTAGGACTATAGTTAGGAGATGTGCTCCTTTTGAAGGCAAGGTTTTTCCTTCTGTCCACCACAGCAACTCCTCTAACTGGATGTGAGAGCCTTATGTATGTAGAGTTCCTCCTAGACTCCTAGAACAACAGGGTGAGCCTCGTGTTCACAGACTAAATTGACCATCAGATGTGCAGACTGCAACCAGACACGCCCACCTGTCTGCTTCCGAGCTTCCTGTCCCACTTTCAGGGCTTTTCTCCACATGGCTTTAGGAAGTCCAGCTTTATCTGAACTACAGTTCTGAGGGATGTTATGACTTACATATGATGTCTGTCTCCCGTCTGGCCGTCTTTACCTGGCTAAAGCTATTTTCCTTTCATTTCTATTTCACCGAGCTTCAAATATCATCTACTTCAGTCAACTTCTTTCTACTACATTCTAGTTACAAAATAACCTCACATTTTTCTTCTAAGAGAAGACAATTCTTTGCAGGGTATACAACAGTGTCTTTCAAAGTACAGACAGCAATACATTAGTGGACCATTGTCACCACTTAAACCTAGGCCGGGGATGTGGCTCCATTTGTAGATTGCTCCCCTCACATACACAAGCTTGATCCCTAACACCACACGGAAGCTGGTGTGATAACATATGGCTGTAGTCCAGCATTCAGAAGGAGAGAGACCAAGGTCAGCCTCCTTAGCTACATAGAGACCATTCTGGGTTACATGAGACTCTGTCTCGAAACACATTCCCACTCACATGCACAAACGATCTAGAATGTGTAGCATGAGGACCTGAGTTCAGATTCCAAGCACCCATATTAAACCAGGAAGTGGCAGTGCCTGCCACTCCATAACCTGGGGTGGATGAAGTGGATCTAAACTTGCTAGCCAGCCAGCCTAGCTGAGCCATTAAACTTCATGTTCCGTCATAGACTTGTCTCAAAAGTAAAGTGGAAAGTGATAGAAGAAAGACATTCAAAGGCGTCTCCTGGTCTTCATATGAGCACACACATGTCTATCAGTCTCCTATAGCCACCCACAAGTGTATCTGAATATCGATGTATCAAACAATAAGATCATCATTTTATGAAACTTCTGCATACATGTGGGATAATAAAGAATGCAGACTGTGAGTTAAACAAAGTTGGAAAATATACTGCTCTTGAGGATGAGGAGCTGAACAACGGCCGGGCGGTGGTGGCGCACGCCTTTAATCCCAGCACTTGGGAGGCAGAGGCAGGCGGATTTCTGAGTTCGAGGCCAGCCTGTCTACCGAGGGAGTTCCAGGACAGCCTGGCTATACAGAGAAATCCTGTCTCGAAAAAACAAAAAAAAAAAAAGAGGATGAGGAGGGAGCAGGAGGCCTGAGGGGGCTATTCAAATGTCAAGCTGCAGAAGCTCAATTGCAGTACTGAGAAGAAAAGGGAAGGGCTCTCAACAGCGAGGTCAACTGCCCACTACTCAGGGTACAGCGTGAGGTGGAAAGCCCTGGACTGGCGTTCACCCACTTTCAGACACATTCTAGAGACCTTAAGTTAGAACTGGCATGTTTTGCTTTTTAAAGTTACACGGTAAATCAGAAGGCATAGCTTCACTGTAAAGTCTTACCTTGCTCTCTCTCTCCAGTTCGCTTCGAAGCCACTCAAAGTCACTGTATCTTCTTCTAACAGTAGATTCCTTCAGCTTGAAGATAGGAAGATTTGTCTGAAACCAAAACAGTCACTCTTAAGTTGAAGCACATGAGACCATCAGAAAGGGAGAGAGATGTCTGCCACACCGATCGGGGCTAGCGTACAAACACCATAAAGTTATTAATCACATTACCCAGGCTAAGCCTTGACTACCCCCCTTACTATGTATGTAGTCCAGGCAGGCCTTGAACTTGCTATCATCCTGCCCTGGCCAGTGATACCTCTTCTTTTTGCAATGCTAGGGCCGGGGCAGCAGCTCCTCACACTAACTTGAGACTCATCTCCAGTCCAAAAACATAACTTTGTTTTTTTGTTTTCTCCTTTGAAATTCATTTCTCTTGCATGTGTGAGAGAGGGTGTGGGTGTGCATGTGGAGGTCTGAGCACAACATTTTGAGTTAGTTCTTTCCTTCTACTGTGTTTTGAAGAAGGGTGTCTTGCTTTAGCTGCTGAGCTCTGTATCCTTGTCTGTCTGGCCTGCCAGCTCTGAGTGAGTCTTCCAGCTCCTCCTCTCATCCTGCTGTAGGAAAGCTGGGATTATTGAAGCCTGCTGCCATGTTATCCAGATTTTTAGCATGGGTTCTAAGAGACTGAAGAAGTGATATTATCCTTACTTGGTTTCTTTAAAAATGTCCAAAGGTCAGGGAGTATTATAATTTCTTTATCACTAGGAGAAAATTAGGAGTCATACAAAACAAAAAAACACCTCCCCCCACCCCAACATAAAAAAGGCAATTAAGGGCTGGAGAGATAGTTCAGCAGCTAAGACTCAAGTTCAGTTCTCAGCACCCATGCTGGATGGCTCACACCATTGGTAACAGGTTCCAAGAGATCCAATACCTTCTTCTGGTCTCTGTGGCTACTGTACAGGCGGGCACGTGCCCATATTCACACACAGGAAGAGGGCATGCTAAGACCATGATGCTGAGTATACAGAGATTAGTCATAACACAACATAATCTTTGGACTAAAATCTACTTGTTGCTATTTCTGCCAACTTTGGGGAGTGGGTGGGTGTGGAGGGAGGCTGAGACAAGGCCTCTCTATGTAGCCCTGGCTATTCTGGAACTCACTATGCAGACCAGGTTGATCCTGAACTCACAGACTTATCTTTCTGTCTCTGCCTCCTAAAAGCATTGAGATTAAAGATGTGCGCCACCAATCCTGCTCCAGTAACAGGAGGGTCCTGCTAGCCAGGGCAGTAAAGGTGCACTTTCTATCAAGCTAAATCAATCCCTAAACTCATGTGAGAGAAGGCAGGAACTAACTACTGCAAGCTGTCTTGACTTCCACATGGTATTGTGGCATGTGCATGTGTGCACACACACAAATAAATGTTTAAAAACATACAAACAAGAATTGGCTGGGGTGAGGTGGGGTGCATCTTAGTAGTAAAGTGCTTAACTGGAAAACCGAGGTCCTGGATTCAATCTCTAGCAGAGAAAAAAAAAAAAAAGGAAACCACTAAGTCCATTAGAAATTATTTATGATTAAAAACATTAGCAGAAGAAAATATTTAATATGTGTGTAAGAATTATAATCCTTGTACTCTGGAGGCACAGTGGGCTATCAAGTGCAAAGCCAGCCTGGGCTCTGCAGAGATGCCCTGTCACAAAGTTTACCGTACAGTTCAGAAATTATCCCATGCAGCAAATGCCAAACTCTATTAAAATTCCACTCAATACGACCAACTCTCTTGGGTGAATTTTATTCTTAATTCAGTATTGCACTTGGGGCTGAAAACTGCTTTACAGCAGAGAAGAAAAAAGAAACTGAGCTGCCTGGAGGAGAGCGCTTCCTGCAGTGTAGACAAGGCACTGTGCTGTAGCATCCACCGCAGCAGTGCCCATCGCTGCGAACATTCTACTCACTTGCTAACCTTAATGCTGCCACTAAACACAAGAATGCCTTCTATTCAGGACCCTGCCTTCAGTTTGTAGTGGTGTCAATTTTTTCCAAAGTGTATTAACTTCTATGTTGTACAGCTTAAAGCTTGGAGCCTTCTACCAATGCTACTGAGCATAACAGTGTATAGGTTTCAAGCATGAAACCAGATCTCACAAGAGGTTTAAAAGCACTTGAGTTTTCTTTCCCAGGTAACCACAACATTTGTTCATTGTATTAATGACTAGGAGCAAAATTGCACCTAACAAGACTCTTATTATACTAAAAGTCAAACTTGCATTTAAGAAATGCTGGCTTGCTATACAGAGCAGCATTCTCATTCCTCAGAAGGAAAAAAAAATCAGGTCCCCCGGAGAGCAGGATGATAATTCCCAGAAAGAAAGCACTGGATTATTTCTCTCTAATTTCACCATTGGCTTTTTAACCAGGCTCACCCTTCCGCATTAAAATATTAAGTCTTTGTAAGTGTCTAAAGATAGAAAGGTCTTTACAGAGCTGAGTATTTTCTGCAGGTGAGATTTTACATTCTGAATTCCCTCCTCTCAAATTACTTTACAAAAGGGATTAACTGCTCTCTTTATTCAGTATGTTAAGATCAAGCCTGTGAAAAGAGGTCCCCAAGAATTTTCATACTTCTGGGTACGGAAGTCTGTAAAGTTAATCTCTCAAACAACATATCAAGCTTACAGGTACAATGTTGAGGGAAGGGAGCCAACTCGGCTCAGTTTACCTCCCATTTTCCCTTTTGAACTTTTGACACAATCGTGATTATATCTGATTCTCTCTAATTGAGTGAGGAATGAGGGGAAAGTCTCTTCCCTTCTGTATTAGCTAGTAGTTTTTATATTTGAAAAGGGATCTTTTAGGTTTACTCAGCTGGCTATAATTTGTCTTCTTGTACATGTGCTACACTGGAGTTCTGACAAGGTCTAGCAGGAAACTCTGGCTAGGCTGTGACAGACTAATGACGGGAGCCCTTGCCCACAACGCAGAGACCCTCTAACTGTGAGAACCAACAATTGGATATTATTTTCCTATTACATTTAGAATATTGGGCTTGACAATGGCGTTTTTTCTAATTGATCTCAGGGGCAGCTAGCAAAGCCAGCATCAGAAAGTCCCTCTCAGCTACTTAAGCGTGAGGCCAGCCTGTGCTCTGTCTCAAGAATCAAGCTTTCCTGAGGCTTAGCATTCAGGAGCACTGGCTACTCTCCCAGAGGACCCAGATCCGGTCCCCAGCACCCACATGGTGGCTCACAGTTTTCTGTAAGTCCAGCTCCAGAGGACCTAAAGTCCATCTTCTGACCTCTGTGGACAATAACTGACGCATGGTACACACATGTGCACAGAGAGACCAAACACTCACATAAAATAAGTCTAAAAAAGAAGTTGTCTTGATCATTAAAGATCACTTCAACTTAGCTGGTCAAAAGAAAAAAGAACTGCCATGCTTCTGTCTGAAGCACTGAGCTACCGCTATCTGACTGCACTCTTGTGTGCCTACTTACAATTTCTTTAATGCTTATAAAAAGGCCCGAGGCTGGATATTCCCACCTCCCAACTTTGGCAGACTATTTACCAAGCATCTATAAGACAACAGTGCTAAATATGGAATCATCATTTAAAACGATGAACACAATTCAGTCCAATCCCTCGGGAAGCTCATGAACACCAAAGAAAACATAAATGATATAAAAAAAAAATCTGAATTTGTGTGGTTAAAACACCACAAATAGGACTTGGGGTTTGGTTCATCAATGGAGCCTTGCCTAAGATGCGCGAAGCCCTGGGACTGATCTCAGTACCCCTCCCCCAGTGCCTTTACATCCCTCCCTATTACATTAAACCAGCCATACACTCAAAAAACAGCAAACAAATAAACCACAAAAGCAGGAAACCGAACAATGGACCAGGACAATGACACTGTTGCAGGACTCAATATATATATAGCCCAGGCTGGCTGTGCACTCTCCCTCAGAGCTGATTTTTTTTAAGATTTTTCTCTTTGATTATAAGTGCGCGTGCGTTTGAGAGTGCATGTGTCCAAAGGCCGGGGGCACTGGATCCCAGGCGCTGCAATCACAGGCAGCTAGCAGTGAGCTGCACAATGTGGGTGCTGAGAACCAAACGGCAGTCTTCTGAAAGAGCACATGTGCTCCAGATACAGGGGTAACTCTTACGACTGTCTGACTCATCTCTGGATGATAAATGTGTCTCTAATGGAAATGCTGAAAGAGGTGGTGTGGCCTGTGAATTAAGAACAATTCTGTTGCTGGTGGGCATGTTCTTAGGAAGTAAGACGTAGACATCTCATC
This sequence comes from Mastomys natalensis, assembly GCA_021653895.1. Classification (NCBI taxonomy): domain Eukaryota; kingdom Metazoa; phylum Chordata; class Mammalia; order Rodentia; family Muridae; genus Mastomys; species Mastomys natalensis. The sequence continues at coordinate 3,542,319 of JAJTUV010000510.1, read as the reverse complement.
AGGGACAGGGCAGGAGAGCTGCTCAGGGTGAACGAGATACAAATTCTAACACTTCAAAAGCTATGCAAAATTATTTTGACTGTTTTTATCAGAAAAAAAATGTATGTTTCAGATCTATTTAGACTTCATTCTAATGTGTATTTGAACATATTTAGACTGATGTATATCATTATGTAAACTTTTTTTTTTTTTTTTTTTTATTTTTTGGTTTTTCGGACAGGGTTTCTCTGTGTAGCCTTGGCTGTCCTGGTACTCATCTGAGACCAGGCTGCCTCGAAATCAGAAAATACTCTCTGCTCTGCCTCCCAAGGATAGGGATGAATGGCGTGCGCCACCACCCACCGGTATGTAAACATTTTGTTGTTCTGAGACAGATATTCCCTACATAGTCTGGCTGCCTCCAACCACTCTGTGCCCTGAATTCTCGATATTCCTGCATCAGTGCTCCTGATGACTAAGCTTACAGTGCCAACACTAACATTCACCTGAATGTGCAATTTTTAAGTATCAGGTTAAACAAACAACAACAAAAAGATGGACGACAAGATGGCTATCAGAGTAGGCAGTGCTGCCGGCCAAGCCTGTGACCTTGATGGTGGCTCTGGGACCCACATGATGGATGGAGAGAGAGAAGGGCATGTTCTATCTCCACATCTGTACTCTGTCACTGTGAGCACACAAGTGCATGCATACATGCACGTGCACACTGAGTAATAAAAATGTAATTAACGAGACAAGTTCTTTACACTGGGAATTTTGACATGGCTAAACAGGAGCAGCAAAACCTCCAGGATCTGCTTGTTTCTATCAGTCGAGCGGGGTTACAGGACGTGCCACCATGCCAGGTCTCACATGGTGCTGGGATCTGAGCTCAGGTTCTCACACTCTACAGCCAGCACTTTATCTAACAGAGCGTTTCCTCAGTCCGTGTTCTCTGAACAGAGTTTTGTAGGAGAGATAATGCAGCCCAGTGCTGGGGGAGGCTTGGAGGGTCAAGGGGAGGTGCCTGTGGTCTTTGTTTTACTTGTTTACTTGTACATTTTAAAAGGACTGTAAAGGGGAACAAAACAAAATGAACAAAGTTACAGTTATAATTAATACCCTTTATGTTGCTACCCTATTTTCTCTAAGTTACAAAATTTTATAAGTCTTTTGCCAATTACCTAAAGGCAGTAATTCCATGTTTAAGAGCTTGGCCTTTGGCTGTATAAGGATAATGGGGAAGAGTGGCCTTGCTTCATGTGCATGGAAGGGCTTATTAAAGTAACAGAGCTGTCTCTCTTGCAGCTGTGCATTCACTCTTCTTTAAGCACCAGATTCAGTTTATCACGTAGTACTGTAGTTATGTTAAACATGAAAAAACATGCAGCTGCGTGCTGCAGTTAGTTCCAGCAGTCCATAGGCCCACATCTGTGATTAAACAAAAACACTACTCTTACAATATTTCTGTTTTTTTAAGTAAACAAACATTCAGAATTTCACTACACATATGTACTAAAATACATTAAATTGGAGCCAGTACATAATGGCTTTGGTGGTTAAGAGCCCGGGCCATTCTTCAAGAGAACCCACAGCTAGAGTCCCAACTCTAACAAGGAAGACCACAACTGTCTATAACTCATCCCAGGGGATCCAAAGATACATTCTGGCCTCTACAGGCACTAAGTGCAAAGTCATACATATAGTCTTAACACTCAATCATAAAAGTAAAAATAATGGTTTGAAAAAGTAGGTATAGGGGTATGGGTTTGATGACGTATGCCTGTACCCCAGCATTCAGGAGGCTGGAATAATGGGTTATAGGCAAACCTGGGCTACAAAATGAGTTTGAACTATACCTTCAGACCTTTACACAATTTTATAAGATTTAAAAAAACTCTTACTTTGGAAGGGCAGTGAGGCCGCAGGCCTTAATACCAGTAGTCAAGAGGCAGAGGTAGGTAGATCTCTTGTGAGTTCAAGGCCAGTCTGGTGTACAGAGTGAGTTCCAGGATAACCAAGACTATACAGAGAAACTCTGTCTTGTAAACAAAACAACACCACAAGAAAACCTTTTAATTTAATGTACATGCATGTATGTCTATGTCCATGTATATGCACAAGTGTGCAGGTGCCTGCAGAGGTCAGACCTGATGGACCCTCTGCACCTGAATCAGAGCCATTTCTTTTTTTTTTTTTTTTTTTTTTTTAGGTTTTTCGAGACAGGGTTTCTCTGTGTAGCCCTGGCTGTCCTGGAACTCACTCTGTAGACCAGGCTGGCCTTCGAACTCAGAAATCCGCCTGCCTCTGCCTCCCAAGTGCTGGGATTAAAGGGGTGCGCCAGCACTGCCCGGCATTTCTAATCAGAGTCTTTGTTAGAATTCTGATTTCTATCAGAGCCATTTCTAAGTGCCTCATGAGTGCTGGGATCCCAACGCAGAGGCCCTCTGCAAGAGGAGTCCATGCTCTAACTGCTGAGCTTCCACTCCAGCCCTCCTTACTATTAAAACCAAAATGTTAGGGCAGCCATTTGAGCTATAATCTATGGTGGGCTTTGTCCCAACATGACTAGTTCCACGCCATGCGTTTTGGCAGGGATACAAAGCTTTCTGAAGACCCCAGTTGATGTGCTCAGAAGTGCTTGGTTCACACTGTTACGGGACAGTCTTTGACTTGGCAAATTTCTCCAATGTAGTTAACTTTCAGTCTCCTTCCCCAGTCCTCTATCGAATTCCTTTCTTCCTCCTCCCAGAGCTGGGGCTTGAGTGTAGGCTGTACACATGTAGGTGAACACTAGATCACCTGTCTGGTCACCCAGTCTTTTCTTTGCCTCTTTCAAGCATCATCTTCCCTTCCTTTAATAACCTGTCCTTTATATAGTTCAAGAGTTACAACACTTAAGAGGACAAATCAAATTCTGCTTCTTGGGAATTCATGTATTTGGGTGAATTTGCCTAAAATTAATTTTTATCAGTACTTAGGACTGAACACAGGACCTGAATGCTAAGCATAGGTTTCACTAATTAATTACACCACCTAATCCATGTTCCTGATTTTATCACTAAGACAGAGACTAGTTTTTTACTGCAGAAAGGGGCCATTCCCTGCCAAATACTGTGTGAATAAACAGATTGTGTTTTATGGTCACAATCTGTTGATTCAGCATACAAAACATGAAGAGAGCTTATAGTCCAGTTGGCAGAAAGAAGGAAAGGATCTCTGCCTCTGTCCAGAAGAAATCCAGGGTGATGGGTACAATTCTTATATATCGTTCTTGCCTAGCCATTTGCAATTGATAACTGAATTCTTCTAAGCTCATGAGAAAGACTAGATACAAAATCATGGAACACAAAGAAAACTAGACAAAGAAGCAGGCCTGATGGTGCACTCCGACAAGCCCAGTGCTGGGAAGGAGAGGAAGGGAGAGAGAGTTCAGGGTAATCCTCAGACACACGCCAAGTGTGGGTCAGCATGGGCTACCTAGGACTTGTCTCAACAACCAACAGGAAACTAGAAAAGAACAAAATCCAGAAATGCAGCACCACCTTACTGCTGTTAATGTACTTTAAACACCAGAAGCAAAACATGGCAATGTTAGGAAAGATCTCTGTAGCCTGTATTCTTAATTTGCTACTTATAAAAAATTTAAAATCAACCTTTTCCCCCTCCCAAAACTGTACCATGAATCACGTGGGTAAGACCATCAGAACTCCAAATGGACAGTGAGAGGACAAATTTCTGAAGCCATGGTTCAGAGCTCGAAAACAAACACTCCCTTCAAGTCTAGGCACAGTAAGCGCCCCATCATTAGTCTCAGACATTTATACCAGCTGACCTACGAAAGTCAGCAGCTCACATACACCCTATATGTAACCCATTATCACTGATACCAGGCAGAAAACCAAGCTTTAAAATGCAATCAACTGAATATAGCTTAACAATAGATAGGAGAAAAATGTTTACCAGGTGTTTCTAGTATTTCTTCAGATAGTGTCACGTGTAGCATTTGAAAAAGACTGGCAACAACATCAAAAGTACACTCAATAGACACACTCTATTCAGGCAATCCTAAGAGCTGTAAGTGGATGCCCACGCCAGGCTCTCGGTCAGCAGTGCGTTTCTTTAAATACCTGCATCTAGAGATGAAGGATAAGCTGCAGTGTGAACTGTTACCTCTCCTCCAGCACTTCTATGCTTATTTCACCCAATCCAGATCAGCATGAATAAGTAGAGATATGGTTTATAACCTAGATGAACTCCTAAATATGGCTGGAGAGAAGTCACTCAATGAAGAATAAGCTTTTAGTCTGAAGAACCTTTGAAATGGAGATTGTGACTAGGCCAAGGTATTTAGTTTCGTCTTTTTTTAAAAAACTAAGGACATGGCCCTCCAATGATACAATTCCTCATTATTGTAAGGAAGTATGCTTTATGGTATAATTTCCAAAAAGGTCAACAAAGAGTTATTTAAACTAGTTTAATGTATAAACCAACTAATTCCATGTATTCTTCCCACTTTGTTCACAGCCTTCATTTATGAATTACCAACATGAAAACTTTCAATGAACAACTTTTAACAGAAATATATAATAATTCCACTATAAAGGAAAATCATGTATAAGTTTACAATCCCTAATTCTACATATTTATGGTAGAAGAAATAGGCCTATTAATGAACATCTGTTACTAATCTAATATTTCTATACAATTTATATATGCAAAATTTTTAAATTAGTATTTAATATGTAGCTTCCCAACTTGTCCAACCCTTAGAATTGCACCTAGAAATGACTACCACCTAGAATGGCATCCAAATGGTCTAGGGTGGTGGAGTAGTAACTTTTCTGTTGTGGCAATAAAACACAATGACCAAAAGCAATGTATGGAATAAAGAGTGTATTTGGGCTTAGTCTTAAGAGGGTAAGACATGTCATGGCAGGAAGGCTTTGCAGCAGTAGCAGGAATGGCAGCAGGAGTGAGAATCTGGGTGTTAACATCTTTTTTGCTCCCTTTTCTGTTTTTGAGACAGGATCTTTCTTTCTGCATAGACCATGCTCACAGAGATCTGCCTCTGGCTCTTGAGTGCTGGAACTAAAGGTGTGTGCACAGAAAATGCTCACATCTTGAACCACAAGCACAAAGCAGAAAGAACAAACTGGAAGGGGCCTGAAGTTTTAATCTCAAAACTCACCCCAAGTGACATACTTCCCCATCAAGTCTGCACCCCTTAGATCTCCCCCCAAAAAGGATACCAACCAGTGACAAAGTATTCTCTGAAACGCAAAGTACCACAAGCAGTATCTAGCCATCAGCATTTTAAAGAAACCCTAGAGTACAGCCAGAGTTGAGAACTACAGCCAAGACTTACTAACAAGAATTAAGGCAAAAACTCATGAATCTGAACATAAATCGATTTTGATGTAGCTAAGATAAATATGAACAACACAATATATTGCCTTGGATAAAGATCCAGAATACAATGAGAAATGTGAACTGGGAATGGTATGCAAAAACCACTGTGAGTTGATCTAGGATGTAAAAATGTGGGAAAGACTATTAGTTAAATGGCTCTATTCAACAATCTTAAAATTCTTAGAGATCCAATAAAGAATTTGAACAGCTAATACAATTTGAAAAAGGAAACAGTTAGAGGCATTACATTTTCTGAATTAAAAATAATGAAATTGTATGGGTGACCAGATACTCGGGGTAAGACACTTGCTGCAAAAGCTGATCACGGAGTTTGATCCTGACAGAAGCAGTGGGGACAGAACTGATTAGAGTAAGTGTCTCTGACCTCCAATCTGTGTCCCAAGCCTAGGTGCACACACACACACACACACCACACACACACACACACACACGAATAAATACATATTTTTTTAAAAAATGAAAAAAAGAGAAAAGGGGGAAGTCCAGGAAACAGACCCAGAAAAATATGGTCAAGTAATTTTGACAAAAAGAAAAGAAAAAAAAGGGGGGGGGGGGGGGGAAATAAGTCTCTCTTTAATAAACTGTGCCAGAGAAATTGGTTTTTATAAAACAGAATAAAACTTGCCTGGCAAGACGACTCAGTGGGTGACAGCACTTGTTACTCAAGCCTGAGAAGATGAGTTCAATTTCTGGAACTCTGATGTGAAAGTTGTAGGTGGAGGAACAGACCCTAGAATTCCCTTGACCTCAAGAAGCAGGCATGTGCACACCCCACATTATTGTAGACAGTCGTCTTCTGCTCCCACCCACATGCTCCAGCACAATCTCAACAGAGGTGCACACACCACACCACTCGCCACCCAACAAGAACAATATGAGGTAAGATCTTTTGTCTTCAAACTATAGAGCATAAAAGAAAGGTATAAAATACAAGTAGGCTGGGGTAGGCTTCGATGATGGAGTGCTTGACTAGCACGAGGCCTTGGGGTATCTTTAGTATCACCAAAGTAGGCAAAGGTGCAACTTCGACATTGCTGGAGTGAGCTCAATAAAGCCTCTTCCCCAAAAGTAGCAATAAAGTAGACAACTGAGTTAAAGATAACGACATCTGGCCTTTGGAAATGGCATAAACAAGCTAAAAAGCATTTACTAATAAAAACTAAGGCTGGGCATGGTGAGAGCCTAACATCTGTGTTCTCGGGAGGCTGAGGTAGGAGGATTTTGAATTGGAGGCAGTGCAGGCTACGTGAGATGCTGTCCAACAACGCGCTACTGAATTACAGATAAGAAGAGTGGCATTTTGGACCAGGACTGTTACTATCCTACCAGCTCCCACGTCAATCCAGCAATGATGGAGAAAAATAAAGTTGTATTTGCAGGTACACTGCTAAAAAGAAAAAAAAAAGGTTCCTGAAAACTGACTATTGGGGAGGATCAATACCACAGGAAACCAAGACTGCAATTCTAAGGTAAGCAACAAACCAAGAGACCTGATCAACAGAGGAGACACAGCCATGACAAGCCTCGATAAGCTCCTATCTTCTCTTTGGTGGCTTGAAAGGCTGAGTGTGCTTACATAAAGCTACAAGCATGAGAAAGACTGCAAGTTAGGAACTCGGGTTATCTACAGAGCTACAGCTGAATGTGACGCCTTCCACAGATAAAGGACAGAAACAAACATGAGAGTCCTGCTATGTAAAAGCTAGGGCAAATTCATACACTGCCTGAGTTTGAATACATTCCCAGCCCACACACTGACCTCTTCCAAAGGCAAAGTTTTTCTAGCTTTTAATGTATTTATGTAAACCTCTGACCAGTGGCTAATCACTAGTGTAAGATGATCCAGGTGACCCCAAGAGGCCAGGCTTAAAACTCCTGAAGAAAAAAAACAAAAACTTCTGCTCAGAGAAACCAGTTCACACTACAGACTTACAGGCAAATCCCCTAATAAACAATGAACAGAAGCCATGGACATGATGTGCCTCTGTCACACTGTCTTCAAAGTTTTGTGGTTTTGTTTTTTTCCCCGCCATAGATTGACAGTGTCAACATTAATCGGAGGTTGTTTTTGCAGTGGGCGAGTATATATTGCAGACTCATAACTGGTCAAAGCATTAAGAATAAGTGACTTGTGGTGGTGCACGCCTTTAATCCCAGCACTTGGGAGGAGAGACAGTTGGATCTCTGAGTTCAAGGTCAGTTTGATCTATAGAGTGAGTTCCAGGACAGCCTGGTAGGGCTATACAGAGAAACCCTGTCTCAAAAAAGAAAAATGCCTAAATAAGGTTATCAAGAGATTGCTTAAGAGAATGGGGTGTGAAGTCAATCCACACCTGAAGTCTGGCACACAAGTACCAGTGACCAGACAGAGTGACAAGTAATTAAAACAGACCAAAGGTCAATGAAAGTCAGGGAGCTGCCATGTTCTAGTAGACCCTGGTTCCTTCATTAAGAGCCATTCTGTACATCTTAGAGTCTACCATCACTTATGATCAAATAAGCACAAACTGAACAAGCCAAAATCAATTTCTGAGAGACTATGCAAACATATGGTAGTATAACTCTAACATTCCAACTTAAATGACTGCTAGAGACTGGAGAGATGGCTCAGAGGCTAAAGCAGAGACTGCCCTTCTAGAGGAGCTGGGTTTAATTCCTAGCATACACATGGCAGCTCACAAGCAGCCATAACTCTAGTCCCAGTGAGTCCGACTCCCTCTTCCGGCCTCTGCAGGCATTGTATCCACACAGTGCACAGATATACATTAGAGCAAATGCTCATATACATGAAATAAAAATAAATACCCTCTGGCAAATCTAAATGATTGCTGGGTACTGTATTAGGAAAATTCTAGAGCAGAGAAGACCAGAGAACATACTCCTAAGTAATTCTCCAAAGAATAACTACTGTATTCATAACTGATGGCCTAAACACCTAAAGCTTTCCTTTTTTTCTCTTTTCTTAGCCAAGGTCTCTCTACATAGTCTGGTACTCATTATGTAGAGCAGGATGTTAACCAAAAAATGGCCGGTTGTGGTGGCGCACGCCAGTAGGATTTGCTGAAGGAGGCAGAGCAGGAGGATCCGAGTTCGAGGCCAGCTGGGCTAACTTTGCGGCGTGGTCGAGCCTTTCCGCACTGGGAGGCAGGCAGGCGATTCTGAGTCGACACTGGTTACAGAGTGAGTTCCAGGACAGCCAGGGCTACACAGAGAAACCCTGTCTCTAAAAAAAAACACGAAAAAATCAAAAAGCAAAAACCAAACAATGGACATTAACTACTGAATCTCCTGTGTCTATCGAGTGTGGGGATTGCAAGTGTGTACCACTGATAGATATGGACATTTTAAAATTCTTAACCTGGGCATGGTGGTACACACCTTTACTCTCAGCACATAGGAAGCAGAGGCAGGCAGTTTGAGTTCGGGGTCAGCCTGGTCTAAAGTAGCCAAGCCTACATTAAAAAAAAAAAATCTTGAAGAAAAACCAAAAAACCCTCTTTGTATGCACACATGATGTGTGCATGTATACTCAAACAATCTAGTGGAATTTGGTTCTCTTTTTTCATCTTTAACTGGGTGTGTCTGGAGACTGAACTTGGGGTGTCAATCTTACAGCATCAGGGCCAAGTACCTTTTATACCCTCAGCCTTCAAGTGACCTTATGAGAAAACATTGCTCGTTTATCCTAAAGTCTACCTAAGTTCAGGAAAATTGTGCAGTTACATATTTATTAGCTAAAAAACTTTGGGTATGTTTTGTACTTTGATACTTAGAGCCACAAGTTGCAAAAAGGACTTTTCTTCCAATGCATGAAAAAAAACGTGACACTACTGATTCTAGACCCTTGCTTAGAATTCAGATAGGTTAAAAGCCTGACAATAAAGCTTGAAATTATGTCACAGTTGAAGATTGTGTTTGTGTGTGTACAAAAAAAATGTTTACAGAGGTCTGGGGAGACAGTTCAGAGGGCCAGGAGTTGGCCACACAAACCTATGAAGCTGAGTTTGGATACTCAGAAAAGGAGGTGTACTGTGTACTTATAATCCCGGCACCCAAAGGCTGAGATGGGAGGTTCTCAGGAACTTGCTGACCAGACAGTCTAACCACATTATCAACTTCAGGACCCTGTCTCAAAAAATAGGGACAAAACCTATGGTCACTCAATGCTGACCGGTGGTGCTAACAGGCCACACAGAGGCACATTTATTTAGGTACTTATACATGTATACAATCCTAACACCAGAAAATAAATGCTTTACTATTATATAATTCTCATTTTTCTTTTCTTTCCTATTTGTTTTTAAGATGGGGGTGTCTGTCTGTTGCTTGGACTGTCCTTGGACCAAGAAACCCAGGGCAGAAGCCTTCTGAACAAATATCTAGCTCACTTAGCCTAAGTGACTTTCTTTTGAAAAGTTTCACTTTTCCTCTTTATAACTGTTCACTTACTATCAAGATGGACATTCATGTTTTCTTTTCTTTCTGGTATGTGTGACTCCAAGTGTACATGCATGTACAAGTTGTGCTTGTTGTGTGGCCAAGCCTGAAAGCCAGGGATTGACGTTTGGATGTGTTCTTCAATCACTCAAATTTTAAAAATTATATTTTATGTGTATAAGTGTTTTATATGTATGTATTTCTGTACACCACTGTGTGCCTGGTGCCTGGGGAGACCAGAAGAGAGCATCAGATCCACTGGAACTGCAAGTATAGATACTTATGAGCCAGCACAAGGCTGAGACTCAAACCCAGGTCCTGTGGTAGAGCAGTCAGTGCTCTTAACCACTGAGCCATCTCTCTCCAGCCCCTGTCAGTTTTCTATCTTCTTATTTCAAACAGGGTTTTTTCACTGAATCTAGAACTTATCATTTTAGTCACTGCCCAGTGAGCTCATGGGGTACTGCCAATCTTTGCCTCTGAGTGTTGGGGCTAAAGACACTGGCCACCACACCCAGCTTTTTGGTAGGTGGTGGAGATCAGAACTGAGGTCCTTATGTCTGTGTAGCAAGTGACAGTATCAAATGCCAAACATGTCAGTCATTTGGCTAACAGTCATGTGACAGAAGACACCACAAAGGTAATACTGAGATTGATTGGAATAAATTGCTGTTATAAACCAGCAGAACCAATAGTTTGAGGGTGATTTCTGTATAGTGCTAAAAAACATTTAGCAGAAATAGAAGCGTTCAACATCTTTTGCCATCAGGAGAATGCAAATTTCAAGTGCTCTCTCTGAGGGCCAGGGAGATGGCTCGCTGGTAAAGGCACATGTCCCCTACACTTGACAACCTCATTGCAATCCCCAGGACCCAAACATTGAAGAGAACAGACTTCTGTAAGTTATCTTCTGAAACCCATTGGTAAACATGGATGTGTACAACAATATTCTCACATACCAAAAAAAAACCACAAAAAACTTTATCTCATCCTGTCAGAATGGCTATCATTTAAAAAAAAATAAATTGGCAGAGTTGTATGGGTATTAGTTAGAACATGGACAGCTAGTAGTATGGCGGTTCATCAATTATATAACCCAGATATACCACTCTTAGGTCTAGGGATTCTGTGTCAGCAAATCAGAGGCATCCTTGTTCACTGGTGCACGATGCATAACTGCTGGTATGCAGAACCAGCCTTGGTGTCCATTAACAGACGAATGGATAAAGAAAATGTGGTACTTACATGAAATGGAATTGTATTCAGCTTTAAGAATGAAACTGTGACATTGTAGGGAAATAAATGGAAATGAAATTAGGTGAAGCTGGGTTCAGAAAGACAAATACTACATTCTCTCATATGTACAACTGAAAACTTACTTGTGTGTTGTATGTGGAGAGACATGAAAGCGGAGAAGGGACTATGGAGCCAAAAGAGGGCAGAGAAATGTTTCAGTCAGACAGTAACAAGGAGTCCTGGGGAATCACGTAGTCAGAATCTAGTATCAGTATTATTTGACACAGGCAGGTCTATAAACCAAGATGCTGGCAGGCAAGTACAGTAAACATAGGTGCTCCCTCTACTGGCCCATCTTCTGCACCCATACTCCTGGCCTGTTGTGGATTCTCACCACACATCATGCACATTCTCACAGGCACGCACCAAGCCGGAACTGAACTTACCTCTTTCCTTCTCCCATCGTCAATCTAACACTAACACACTAACACACACACACACACACAGAGACACAGAGTGTGTGTACGCATCCAGGTGCATGTGGAGGTCAGAGGTCAATCTTGTGTACTATTCCTCAGGATCCACCATGTTGGGGACAGGAGTCTCTCACCAGGACCTAGGCCTCTCAGATTAGGCTGGCTGGCTCTAGGGTTCTTCCATTTTCACCTCCCACTGCCATCATAACTAGCTTTTACATGGCTGCTGGAGGGATAACTCAAGTCACTATGCTGGAATAAAAGTGTGTGCAATATACCCAGCCCCCAGGGACTCCTCATCTTTTAGTCAAGCATCTAACCAATACAGTATTTGTCACACAGTAGTTTATAAATCTTCACTTATTGGCTGGTGGTGAACAAACAAACACTGATTAGAAAAATCCAGTCCTGCTTTAGGACAGTGTAAACTTATTTCTTGAGAGTCTCACTGAGCAGCCTAGGCTTGGCGGGAGTTCACTGTGAAGCCCAAGCTGGCCTCAAACTCCTATCAATCTTCCTTCCAGCCACTGCAGGTATGAGCTACCACGTTTTATTAAACTCAGTGCTTTGAGCAGTCAGTAATGAACCGGGCCCAGAAACTACTCAAATCTATGGTTTTTCCCCCCTTAAACATGTATTGGTTTGATTTCTGGCTTACTTTCATGTTATAAAATAGATGTGCCTAGAGGTAACCCACCTGACTTAGGTGAATACAGTCTAGGTCTCTCCTTTTCAAATACCAAGCTGTAGAAGCTGACATTTTTTAACCTATTAAATTACCTCTCCTTCAAAACACATTTTCTATCTCTGAAAACTATCCATGGGTTTTTTTCCATAGGATCTGCTGTATTTGTATTTTTTACAACTATTTCAGAAGCCTTCTAATCCCATCAAGTGTACATACAAGGGTAGCTGTGTTTTCTCAGTCTTCCCCACTATCTGTATTTCTTGGAGAGACAGCACAGTGTACACAAAGACACTTCTTAATTAAGTGTCAAAAGTGCCTTGCTGGGATGCTTCTTAAACTACCACTGCCCAAAACCTCATCTATCTATTTAAGAGTATCTCTAATGGGGCTCAAAAGCTCTCCACAGGGTGTGGATGCGTGAGTGGTAGAACAAGTATACACTATTAGAAAAAGCTAGATTTGCGGGCGGTGGTGGCGCACGCCTTTAATCCCGGCACTTGGGAGGCTGAGGCAGGTGGATTTCTGAGTTCGAGGCCAGCCTGGTCTACAGAGTGAGTTCTAGGACAGCCCGGGCTACACAGAGAAACCCTGTCTGCCCTGTCTGGAAAAAAACAAAAAAAACAACAACAAAAAAAAAAAAAAAAAAAAAAAAGAAAGAAAAGAAAAAGCTAGATTTAGACCCCAGCTTCACCATGAAGAGTTATGACCTTCAGCAAGCTAATGTCCCAAACAGGTGTGAATGTACAAGTCTGTTAGGTGCTGAGTAGTGTATGGTGTGGGACAAGGGCAGGTATGACAGTCTTTATCTTTTAGAAACTTTTAGTGTGAGATACAGGAACCGCAGAAAGCCACAAACATGAAATACAGCAACTAAGGCACACAGAAAATAAAGCTAGTCTAGTGAGGCAAGGTCAGCAAATCTCTACAAAGGGGACATTAAATCCAAGTGCTATGGGATACATCATGAGAGCAGATAAGGCTGCTGAAGGAAAACTGTTCTGAAAAGAGGAAGTTCGAAGTTCTGAGTAGAGTACACTTGCATCTAGTAAATGGAGCTCTGGTGTGGTCAGACTGTTCACGTACTTCTGCTAGAACTGCTATCAAGGGAGAAATTCTACCCTTCACAGCGTTAGACCAACACTCTCCTGGTTACCTCTTCACAGCAGACTCTAACCATCTTCTCAGCTGGTTTTCAGGCACATCTTACCTGCTGACGTCAACTCCTACATCTCAAGCATGCCAGCATTGGAATGTCCTTCCAAGGGTTAAACATCTGAATACACCAAAATTTGAGTATAGATATAACAAGTTTATTGTATTTTTTTAAGTTAAAAAAAAATTGCAGTCCATACCAAGTACTTAGTTTATAATCACAGCGGCTCCTGTGCAATAAGCAGACTACTTCCTTTCGGGAGGCCAAAAGCTGTGTACCTTTGCTTTGGACTCTTTAAGCTGAACACAGATCTGAGTTTCTAATTATCCAGTATAAAACAACAGGGTTCTTTAACTGCCACCGTCTTTATGACATTCTCTTAAGGCTAGTGTTAAGTTAGAACACAATCTTCTGTCATCAATGAGTGACTCCACTTGGTGTAGATACAGAAAAACCAATCACAGGGCTAGAGAGACGGTTCAGTGGGAAGGAGCACTTGCTGCTCTTGTAGCAGACCCAGGATCAGTTCCCAGCGCCCACATGGTGGCTCACAACCATCCGAGAGACTCTAGTTCTAGGAGATCCATTGGCTCTTCTGACTTCTGTGACACCACCAGGCTTTCACAAGGTACACATAACTGACAGTTCACACACACACACACACACACACACACACACACCACACACACACACTCTAAACAAAAAATCTTTAGAAGTTAATTACAACTGATCTCAAATGTGTGAGTTCAAGGCTAGCTAAAACTACATAAAGACCCTGTCTCAAAAGAAAGAAAAACAACAATGCCAACACCCCAAATCCACAGCTAACTGACTAACTGAAAGAACAACTGCCCTCTGGCATCAAGATGGCCTGACTTGGGCTCAGGAATTTAGAGCACTTGCTGCAGAGAACCTATGTCCAATTCCTAGCACCTACACAGTGCTTTACAAACACCTTAACTCCAGCTCCAGATCATCTAACATCTTCTGACCCCTTAAGGCACCCAGCATGAATGTGGAGCACAGAAATTCATACAGATAAAATATATTTTTTAAAAGACCAGGTTTTCAGTTGGGCATGGTGACACATGCCTTCAATCCCAGTCCCTTGGAGATTGGGGCAAGTGGGACCCTGTAAGCTCAAGGCCAGACAGGACTAAATGAGATCCTGTTTTTTTTTTTTTTTTTAAAAATAACTTTCTAAAATTCTATTTTGGCCAAGCATGGTGGTGCAGGCCTGTGATATAGCATTTCCGAAATGTAGGCAGAAAGATCTGGAATGAAAAGCTACAGTGAGTGAGCTGGAGGGCAATGCTACCTCAGAAATCACAATATAAATAAATAAATGAATACACACACACATACATACACCACACACACACACACCACACACATTCTGGCCCTTTAATAAAACACTTTCAAGTCTTAAATACTGATTTCCCAATTTAGTATCAGAGGACTGAGCCCAAAGAAAAACCTAGACATCTTTAATGGTGAATGCTATCAAGCTGCTACTTGAGACGATCTCTCTATGTAGCCCTAGTTGGCCTGAAACTCATGTAGACCAGGCTGGCCTCTGCCTAAGTGCTGGGGAAAGGCATGTTGGATATCCAGCCATTTTGCTACTTCTAACACGAACCTTCCCTTGTTAAAACTTGTATCCATCAATGTTAGTATTAAACTTTAATGCAAATTTCAAATGGCTATTTGGAATGAAAAGCTACAGTGAGTTTAGTACAGTGAGGACTAAACAAGATGCCTTCTTATATCAGACTTGCTTCAAAGAAGATAGACATCCATGCCAAGTAGTCTTTCTGATAATAAGGTAATCCATTTTAGTAAGTCAACTGCAAGTTAACACACACAAAAACACACAAAAAATGTAACTGCCTGCAAACCTTTCATTTAGAAGTTACTTATATCACCCAGTCCCGGGAGGTCGGTGTGATTACAAGGACTTCCTCCACGGAAAGCAAGAACTTTAGTTTGTTGGTCCCCCATCCTGCCAGGAAATGGTATTTATTTTGGAACTTATTTTGGAACCCAGGGCTAGCTCAAACCTCAAGAAAGAGTCTCAATTGTCTCCAGGTACAACAGTAGTCTCTAAATAATTGAAAAATCCCTGAACCATTAACAAACTTCAAGCCGTGGCTGAATTTCCTTTTCAGCTTCTCTTTAATATGCCAAATAATGTGGGCCCTAAGCTCTCCCAGACCTCGAATCATTCACAGTGCTCTCTGCTGTACCTACCCATTATGACAATTTAAAAAAACATTAACACTGTGCCAATTATTTCCAGAAGCTGAGAGATACTAATCAAGTGATCCTAATAGTCTTCAACACAGTTCTCAAGGAGAAAAGATAAATGGAGATCGGGAAACTTGTATTCTAAAGGATCTCCAGCTAGATGAAATTACCCTGTGAATTGGGGCAATTTCAATCAGTCCCTGTAAAACTGAACATCCTTCTCAAGGCTAGAATTAGACTGTAACTTTAAGATAGTTTAAGGGCCCGGACTCTGAAAAATAAAATGGCTTCATATATGATGAATACAATAGCAAAAGGCAAGCAGTGAAAACCAAGGAGAATATCAACAGTTTAGAATAGTAATAAATAAAATTAGGAAATGATAAATGTATTCATCTCACCATCGTTCTACTTTCCCCTCCTATCCTGGAACTACACAGACCAGGCTGGCCTCAGACTCGGAGATCTGCCTGCCTCTGCCACTCAAGCACTGGGATTAAATGCATGAACCACCACATCCAGCTCATTCATACTTAACACAAGATCATAATTAGTCTCAAAAATCATAACCTGCTTAAACAAAGCTTAAGCTTAATGTCTTACTACATGGTGTTCTGAGTTTTAGGCTAATACACTATATACTAAGAAAAACTCCAACATTTTCTAAGCATTTAAAACCTCAATTATGTTTTATTGTTGGGCACCAGTATTTCTGACTGTAAGTCATTAACACACAGCCAAGTGCCTCATAATAAAAAATAAAGCAGAGTAAGTATACAATTTATTTAATTATCTAACTCACTAATCACTGTTAAAAGGATTATTTTCTATGTACATAGTCAGGCCGTTAATAATTATATCCAAGTGTCATATTCACTCTTTGGTAAGAAGGTCTCATGTATTTTAAGAAAGAATCATCTACTAGGATCCCTTAACAATGCACTCAGCAAGATAAGCACCACGTTGTTAAGTGGAGGAAGTGAGGGTGGACCCAATGCAACCGTGACAGGAAGCGCTAGCTAGCTATGGAAGTGCAGAACAGGAATACCAAGTTTCATGCCAACACAGGGAAAAACACGCTGGTGAAGAAAGGCAAAAGAGGAAGTTCTTTTTTGTGACAGGCCATATGTTAAAGACAAAAATCATCCCCAAAGCTAAAAAGAAAAATGACCTTTAAAAAAATTTTAGTTAAAAAAAAAAAAAAAAAGTATGTGTGTCCGTGTGCCATGTGTCTGAAAGAGCTCAAAGGGACCAGAAGAGGGCACTGGATCCCCTCTACCTGCAGTTAGAGATGGTGTGAGCCATCTGATGTGGGTGCTGGGAACTACAGGGTCTCTCTATAGCCCTGGCTGTCCTGGAACTCACTCTGTAGACCAGGCTGGCCTGGAACTCAGAAATCCACCTGCCTCTGCCTCCCAAGTGCTGGGATTAAAGGCGTGTGCCACCACCGCCCGGTAAATTAAGTGTTCTTAATTAACCACTGAGTGGTCTGTCTAGCTCCTAAAATTATCCCCCTTTAAAACAGGCTTGGGTAAGAGTGTATTTCCCTAGGTGTACTGGAGCCTGAATTTTCCAGTCTTCAGAAAACGAGATACTAATTTGGTTCATGTTGTAAACATCTACACGGTTCAACAGGTAGCTTGAAAGACCAGGCTATTAATCTTAAAAGTTTGATGATCCAACAGACAAGGAGACACACTTTAAATTCCAGTAGTTGGGGCCAGCTTTGTCTATATAATAAGTTTAAGGCCAGCCAGGGGCCTACATTTGAGATTCTTTTTCATTCTATCTCAAAGACAAAAGAAAGTTTAATGATTAACTTTTTTCCAGATCACTAATTACTTAAGAACCATTCCTTAAAAGCGTGTAAGTTTCACAAGCTAAATATATTCAGCACTCCTGAGCCATACAACTTAAAAATGACTAGGATGGCAAATTTTGTTTACCACACAAAAAGTGCTTACTTTAATAAGAAATTTCTTCACATTAACACTAACATTAAACAGTGATCACAACTTCTTATGAGTCCACTAAGGCCAAAAATATCTTTTTTGTTTTGTTTTTTGAGACAGGGTTTCTCTGTGTACCCGGGTGTCATGGAACTCACTCTGTAGACAATTGGCCTCGAACTCAGAAATCCGCCTGCCTCTGCCTCCCAAGTGCTGGGATGAAAGGCGTGTGCCACCACCGCCTGGCGGGCCAAAATTATCTTATGGTTACTTTTTAATATTTAACTTTTAGCAATCAATTAATTTAATGAAAAAGAAAAACTCCAAATGCAAGGGGGGGAAGCCTTTAATCCTGATCTACAGGGTAAAACAAAGCAGTACTTTCATTTAGCACCTCTCAAATCCTCTGAATTACTTACTGCCAAAAAACCCCACTAGTTATGAACTTCTAAGTGGACGTTTCTACTTCAGCCTATTCCTTTTTTCAGTTGAAGTGAAAAAGCTAAGCCTTAAGAAAGATGTTACAATGAGTGGGTTCCCATCCCCAGGCAGTTTATTTGGGATACCGAGGTGATGACATTCCACACACCTAGGCCTTCAGCAGGAGAGCAGCCAAGCATGCTAACTAAGGTCAACCATTTCTCATCACTGCTAATGCTCGGCTCAGCCCTTCCACAAAAATCCGACGCGCTCCCGTCAACTCCCACCAAGTTCTGCTCAGAGAAGTGTATGGCCCAGGTCACTCAGACTGTAGCTTAAGAGAGGCCTGCAAAGTGCAGCTAAGCTTGGCTCGACTACGTCTTGGTAAGCTTCCAGGAAAAAAAAAAGAGAGAGGGAGGGAGGGAGGGAAGGCTTCAACTTCGCACAACCCCCCTCCCTTTTTCCCCTTCAGTCACACCTAGCTCCCTTCTCGGAGAACAGTGTTCTCGAAAGATCTACCTCTTCAACTCGAATGTCAAGCCCAGATGAGCTGCTTGAGAGGCAAGCCGAGTTCAACCCACGCCCTCATCTTCCAGCACCTTCTACCACGCTAGCGGGCTGGTCCTCAGACAAACCGTCCACGGAGAGAGCGAGCCCCTGGCTCACGCCTCCGCCCGCAGACAAGCCGCCCTGCAGGGGCGTCGGGCCTGGGCGGCCGCTGACACCTCCAGGCCCCGCGTCGGGGTCTGGCGGGGGAGAGCGGCCTCGAACCTGGGGGTTGCGGGAGAGGGACGGACGCCTCACCTTGACCCTGATCTCGTAGGTGGTGAAGCGGCCCCGGCCGACCCCCACGGTCTGCGGGTTGCTCACGTCGATCTCAGGAAGTTGCTGGGCGGCCCGTAGGCGTCATTCAGGTTCTGCGGCTTGGTGATGAGCCGCCGGGTGTCCGCTACGGTCTCCGCCATTTCGCTCTCGCCGCGGCAGCCGCGGGCTTCACTCCACCCCGCCGCCTCCTTCCGCCAACGCCGCCAACGCCGCCGCCGCCGCCGCCCGCCGCGGGGACTCCCGGCTCGCGCGCCGCGAACGGAGGCGAACGAGCACGTAGGGCGGGTGGGCGTTCGCTCCACGCGAAGCTCCGCCCTAGGCTGCTCGGGCTTCCGCCCTTTGCCCAAGGAGAAACAGCTGACTGGCCTGAACGCCGCGCCCGGTTCGCAGGCCCCGCGGCGGCCCCGGAGGGACACTGCGGGGTGGGGCTGAGGCGCGGCGGCGTCACGGGACTGTGGGCGCCAAGGATACGGCAGACTACAACAACCACAATGCCTCGGGCGAGCGCGCCGCCGAGTGACGCGCAGGCGCAGTAGGGGGGCCCTGGGGAGGGGGTGTGGGCTTCCGGTTTTTCTGACTCGGCTTCTGCCGGGATGGACCCCGGAAACGATTTTAGCTGTCCTGGCGCAATGAAGGCAGTTGTTGGAACAGCAGGAAGGAGACAAAACTGCCTATGCTGTAAGACAGCCAGTCCAGTGACTCACTGTGATCCCTGGAAATTGATTTCTAGAAACTTTAATATACGTCTCAAATGAATCATTACACATCTGTAATCCTGACCTTTGGGAAATGAAGAGCAGAGAATCAGGAGTTCGAGAACAGCTTGGGCTACATGAGACCTTATCTCAAAAAACCAAAGGGAGCTGATGATGTAGCTCAGTTGGTAGATTGATGGCCTAGGATTCATAAAGTCCTGGGCTCAATCCCCAGGAAGGACATTAAATCCGACATAATGTAACGCCAGCACTCAGAAAGTAGTAGAGGCGAAGGATCCGAAGTTTCAAGGTCACCCTCTTCTACAATGTTAGATTCAAAGCAGTAAAAAAGAGTGTGGAATTTTTAAAACCCGATTTTAAGTGGTAAACTCCAAATTACACTTGGAATGCAACTTAGATATGCCTTTGTACAAAATGGGAAAAAAAGGACCACGGAAGACTCGGGAAAGGGGAAAGGGAGACAGAAGATAGGGGAGTGTCCAGAACCAGGATTCCAGGAGCCAGTGCATTGTGCTGTCATCCGTGATACGTGAACAAAGCCATCGAGTCTCATAGGCAGCGTCTGATAGGTTCCTTAGAGACCCTTCAGGTCAGCCTACGGAAACAGCATTTAGTACAATCAGAAAGCTAGCAAGTTCCAGACTTAGCAGTTTATCCAGAGTACAGGAGAATACAGATCTGAAAAGAGAAAAGATTGGAGCTACGGTTCACTGATTAACAGCGCTTTTTGTGGGGGCACAAGGACCTGAGTTTAGACCCCAGGACTCATGTTATAGTTACCGCGTGTAACTATAACACTGTGGGGGTGGGGAGAGAGGGGAATCACTGAGGTTTACAAGGTGCTCAGCCTGTGGTGGGGTAGAGAACTACAAAACAATGAGCTCCAGGCTCAGAAAGAGATCATACCTCAGAGAAATAACTAAGAGTAGTGGAAGAGGACGTGGATATTGCTTCTGCACAACATGCTTGTGTGCACCACACACATAGACACACAATGCTACCACACATAGACACACCATACTGCACATACACACACAGGGATCGGGAGAGAGAATAATCTGGAATTAGAATACAGTGGCTAAATGAAAGTAACTGGTTTTGTTTTGTTAGACAAATGCCTGGTTATGATGGCAATGGGAAAAAATTTAAAGGAAGCAAACACACAAAGAGAAAACAACGAATCCTATTCATAACAATGACCAAAATAACCAAATCTCAAGACTCAGTGGGAAAGAAAACATCTGGACTTGGAGACATCCTGGGGTCCGAACCAAACTTAGAGGTTTGCATGAAAACTTTTTCTCAAAAAATGAGTTCAAGATTTAAATTAATAAATTGAAGATAGGGTCTGGGAGACATGTAGTTTGTAGAATGGTGGCCTAGAATGCAAGGGGGCCGTGGGGATCGATCCTAGCACCACATTAATGGTTGTGATGGCAAGTAGCTGTAATCCTAGCATTCAGTGGAAGAAGAAGCAGGAGTTCAAAGCCAGCCTGGGCATCTGGACATCTGAGATTGTGTCTAGAAATAATAGATGCTGGGTTTGGAGACACATGCCTATAATCCTAGCAGTTAGAAGACTGAGCACGAGACTCTTCGTTGGAAACCAGTTTAAGAGAGCACAGTCTGTCACAGTGGGAGACATGGCAGAGTTTGGGGGGTGGGGGGGTCGGGGTACACAGCTGGGACTCCACACAGCTGGAAAGAGCAGGAAGCAGACCGCAGTATCTGTTGGCGTTCCTTTTTCAGTTTATTCAGCCCTGGCCCCTAATCCGTGGGATGGTGCTGTTCACATGGAGAGTGGGGCTTCCTCCTTCAGGCTAACCTCTGGGGAAACACCCTCACACACTTTGAAAGTCTACATTCTTAGTGATTCCAAACCCAGTGATCGGTTTCAGGACTCCCGGACAAGGGACGGAGGTGCACATTTTACATACCAAAGCAGATCCAGCCTCTAAGTTCTCCCAGCATTCTTCAGTCCCTACCCAGCCTCCCCTGCCCCAACCTTGAACTTTCCAACCCAGGGACTAGAGTGTCCTTCCCCTAGAGGCTCTTCCCTATATAATCCAGACATTTTACTCTCTCGGCTCTCTTCCTTCCTTCTTTCTCTCCCCTCCTTCCCCTCCTTTCCCCTTGGCTACTTCCCTAGCCTAGGCCCTTGGGGCAGTGAGCCTGATCTCCCGAGAGCAGCTTCCTAATAAACCAGTCTCTAACATAATCTGATTTGGCTTGAATTGACTCATTTTCACTGTCAGTGAAAAAATAACTGATCGCCGGGCGGTGGTGGCGCACAGCCTTTAATCCCAGCATTGGAGGCAGAGGCAGGCGGATTTCTGAGTTCGAGGCCAGCCTGGTCTACAAGTGAGTTCCAGGACAGCCAGGACAGCCAGGCTATACAGAGAAACCTGTCTCGAAAAACCAAAAAAAAAAAAAAAAGAAAAAACTGATCAGTAACTGCATAACTTTCTGGATAAAAAATATACAGCATAAAGTATTCTATTCCAGGATAGCCAGGGTTACACAGAAAAACTCTGTCTCAAAAAACAAACAAACCCAAAACCAAAAAGTATTCTAATGAAAAATGGGGGGAGGGATAAATAAATAAATAGAATAAATAAAAATTCAAAAAAAGAAAGAAAAATGGGGGAAGCCATGTGTAGTGGCTCATGCCTTTAATCTCAACACTCTTCCTGAGATCTCTGAGAGTTCAAGGCCGGCCTGGTCTATCTATAACACAGTCCAGGCCAGCCCGACCTACACAGTGAAACCCTCTTTCAAAAGAGAGATGTCTATGCTTATCAGTACTTCATAAGGCCTCTGAAGAAAGGAATTTCAAATAGACAATAAGCAAAAAGCGTGTGCCCAAATATTTTAATCAAATATATGCAGCTGACAGAGGCCTAGACCACTACACCCAATTTATTATTTTCATCTTAATGTTTTCATTGTAAATGTTAAGGGTGTGCTTTTATCAACTGTCTTCTTATTGGAAGACCACTTCCCCAGACTCAGACATCTTGAAGGGAAACAAAAGCGGGTAATGGGACGTCCAGAGTCAGGGTCTGGGACCACAGCACACCTAAGAAGACTTAGAGTCAGGGTCTGGGACCACAGCACACCTAAGAAGACTTACGGTGGCAAAGCTCAGCCTTGTCTCTCCTAGATCATTTATCAGTTCAAAGCCTTTTCTTTAATCCTCACAGTCTGACCTATCTCCAGGCTGTTCTGCATTCCTGAAGAAAATCCCTTACTGAATAGCCCTTAGCAAATTCATGGTTTCCAACTTCATTTGAGAACTCTTTTACTTTACCCCCTTACATCAGTGCTTCCTCGCTCCTAACAGGTCACCTCACTTCTTTCTTGGTGTATATACATAGAGAAGTCTAAAAATAAAAAAAAATTAAAAATTTTTTTAAAAAAGCTGAACTTGACAGCACAGAGCTGTAATCCCAGCACTTGGAAGGCAGAGGCAGGAAGATCAAGTTCATTTTCAGCCACATAAGGAGTTAGAGGCCAGTCCAAACTACTAAGACCCCGTCTTAAAACAGACAAGTGCTCGTTCTGCAAGCCTGGATGAGACCTGAGTTCCAGCCCCAGAACCCAAGTTAAGGTGGAAGGAGAGAAGCACCTCCACAGAGTTGTCCTCTGACCTCCACTCCCCTGCTCTGGCTTGTATGCACCTGTGCAACAGCCCACATACACTAACCATAATAAAATTAAAAATCGAAAAGGAAAATGAGGGCTGGAGAGATGGCTCCGCGGTTAAGAGCACCGACTGCTCTTCCAGAGGTCCTGAGTTGAATTCCCAGCAACCACATGGTGGCTCACAACCATCTGTAATGAGATCTGATGCCCTCTTCTGGTGTGTCTGAAGATAGCTACAGTGTACTTACATAAATAAAATAATCTTATATATTAGAAAAAAAATTAAAAAAAAATGAAACTATGGAGCCGAGCACATCCCTGTTTACAGCACGAGTTTTTCCCAGAACGTCTCAGACTATAAGGCCATATCAGGCCATGAGAGTCTTGAGAATCTGGTTAGGTTTTTTGTTTTGTTTTTTCTTACTACAGTATTATAGCTTATAAGAACTGTGCTTTCTATAATGGCAAAGTATTGTGATATATGCTGTGTTTCCCTTGCCCTCTGCTGAGAGATGCATGCAGTGGTCCAGCCTGTCTTAGGGCTGCCATGGCTATGAGGAAAGAGTATGATTGGCCAAGTCTTTGGAGCTAAGCAGAGACTGGAGGAATGCCATTTATTGGCTGTTTCCATGGCTTGCTCAGTCAGCCTTCTTAAAAATAGTTTTTTAAAAGGAAGATTTGCCAGGCAGTGGTGGTGCACGCCTTTAATCCCAGCACCTGGGAGGCAGAAAAGGCAGATTTCTGAGTTCGAGGCCAGCCTGGTCTACAGAGTGAGTTCCAGGACAGCCAGGGCTACACAGAGAAACCCTGTCTCCAAAACACCAAAAAAAAAAAAAAAAAAAAAAAAAGAAAAAAAAAAAAAAGAAAAAAAGAAAGAAAAAACATTGAATTTATTTATCTAACATGTAAGAGTGTTTGTCCGAACCTATGTGCACTGTGTGTGCCTGGTGCCCGAAAGGGTGAGAAGATGGCATTGGATCTCTCTGAACAGGAGTTATGGTATTGGGACCCAAACCCTGGTCCTCTGAAAGGACAGGTGCTCTTAACCGATGAGTCATCGCTCTAGTCCTTGACGTTTGACCACACAATGCATGGGAGTGCATATTTGTCTGTAGTTTCACAAACAGTGTATTTTCCTTTCTTTCTTCTTTCTTTTTTTTTTTTTTTTTTTTTTGGTTTTTGGAGACAAGGTTTCTCTGTGTAGCCTGGGCTGTCCTGGAACTCACTCTGTAGACCAGGCTGGCCTCGAACTCAGAAATCCGCCTGCCTCTGCCTCCCAAGTGCTGGGATTAAAGGCGTGTCCCTGCCTTGTAATCTTTTCTTTATAGCGTCTGAATTGTGAAAAATGACAGGAAAACTACCACCAGCAGCAGCAGCACCACCAACAACAACCAGAACAACAACACCTCTACCACCACCACCATCATCATCATCATCACTACCACTACCATCACCTCTGACAACAACATCATTACCACCACCAACAACGAAAACATCACCAATAACACCACTACCACCTCCACCACCACCACGACAACAAAACCTCCAGCAATTACTGCTGCAATAGGCATGTCAGAATGGGGTCAGACTAAAACATAGCAAAGACAAGTGGGAATTTACAATCAGGGAACCAGAGTAAGAGCATCAGTGCATGGAAAAGTACTGGGAGAAGCCACCATAATGCCGAGATTCTTGCTAAGCAGAACTAAGAAGATTCTTGCAATTATCAAGCCACGGGCTCAGACATTTACCACGGTCAGATGATGAAACTGACCCGGCATCTCTGAGGATCTTCTCTAGACTGACTTAGCATTGAGTCATCCTTATTGAGAATTGGGCATGGAAGGCCAAGATGAGGAGAACCAGCAGAGAACAGAGCTCAAGGATGTGAGGGTGATCTGGCTGTGACATCTGTCACTCCATTAATCATCCAGGCTGATCTGGCTGGTAGGCAGATGTCCCCTTCCTCCCCCATTGCTAGCATCCTTCCCGAAGTTGCGTACTGGGTGGAAGAGAATGTCTTCTGATGGAGGAGGTTCAGAATCTGTGTTCCTCTACTAGACTGTCCCAGATAAGCTCCTAAGAGCTCAGCGGGGGCTCGGTGCTGTTTGTTCACCAGGAGAGGCTCCAGCGGTGTTAGAGAGGAGACCACCAAAGAACAGTGAGTTTAAAGAGCAAACTCAGGTTTTTCTCTGACCTGCCCCGCTCCCCAGTTACTTAATCATTCCCAAAGCACAGGGAGATAAAAAGGTCTGATCTTTCCTTTCCAGGAGAATGCAATTCTTAGGAAATCCCACTTAGAAAAAGATTAGCCACCTGAGAGAGAGAAAAGGTTAAAGGTCTCTTTTTTGTAAGAATGGCTCCAACAGATCACCTGAGAGGTTTTATCTACTTAAAATGACCTTTGGGTGTGGGGTGGGGAGCACATGCCAATGATCCCAGCACTCAGGAGGCTGCAGTTGGGGGAGGGGGGGTCATGACTTTGAGGCCAGCCTAGACCTGCATAGCAAATCCCTGTCTCAAAAAAGAAAAGCAAAGGCAGGAATATATGGTTCATCGGTGAGGTGTGAAGAATCCATTCTAGGATCAATAACGTCTTGTACTCTTGGAAATGTCCTCTTCTCCAGAGCTTCACGGTGAGACCCTCTCAGAAAACAAACAGCAAGTAGAGAGACGTTTCCTCGGGACTTTTGGATCCCGTTGGTCGTTTTTTAAACAAACATGTATTAAGCAGGTTGTATGAGGGCTGGTGTGAATGTGAACCACACAAGGGGAGGGGAGACAGCACACAGCTGGTCACAGGGACAGAACAAGGATACCATAATCGCCTGGGAGGAGGAAGCATGAGGTTCAGCAACTCAAGGCCAGATATAATGAGTCCGAGGCTATTCTGGGCTACTAAGAACCTGCTTCAAAACAATAAAACAATAAAAGTCACATGGCACAGTCTCGGGAAGGGCAAGGGGCTCAGAAATAGTAAAACAGAAACATGAAAATTGATATGAATTTTTTTTTCTTTTCTTTCTGTGTGTGTGTGTGTGTGTGTGTGGTGTGTGTGTTTGTGTGTGCGTGCATGCTAAGGACTGAACCTAGAGTCTTGTACATGCATGATTGCTTACTGTTTCCTATCCCTGGAACTGATGACTAACTGGTAAATTGCCTATGATTTGGGTGTACCTTTATGAGGGAGATACATTTCAAAGACAGGAATAAACTGTCCAGAGTGTAGTTGTCACACACCTTTAAGCCCAGCACTTAGGAGGCAGAGAAAAATGATTTCTGTGAGTTTGAGGCTGGCTTGCTCTCCATAGGGAGTTCTAAGATAGCCAAGGCTATGTAGAGAGACCCTGTCTAAAAATAAAAAGAAAAGAAAGAAAAGAAAAAAAAATTCCAGAAGGCTGGGTTGGTGGCTCACAGTTAAGAATCCAGGACTTAGTGTCAGCATGGGTTACATGAAACCAGTCTCAAAAAAAAAAAAAAAAAAAAAAAAAAACCCGAACCAGACCATCTGACATGACTCAAGCTCACCTCTAAGCCTGATAACCCGATAACCGAGTGCAATTCTCAGGACCTACTTGCATGGTGGAGAGACAGAACCAACTCCTGCAAGCTGTCCTCTGACTTCAGACAAGAACCATGCACACACATATACTCGCTAAGTAAGTGAGCATAATAAAAACTAAATCAACCAAACCAAACAAAGAGCAACAAAAACTACAAGTGCATGCATTAGCCACAAAACAGGCTAAAAATATAACTGAGCCAGTTATGCTAAAGTACCATGGCACAAACTCAATCAATTCAGCTGTCTGACTTTCTAATCTAGGGAAAAGGTGAGACGAGTTATAATCCAGCACTTGGGAAGCTGGGAAACTTCTGCAAGTTCAAGGCAGCCTGGACTAGCACACTGGGACCCATGCTTTTTATTTATTATTTATTAAAGTTGAGGTTTTTTTGTAAAGAATTGTGTTCTATGCACTATAGTTAACAGGGGAAAAAAGATGCTCAAGTTGAGCACCTGCGATGTTGGTGTAGGCATCTCAAAGGAGAGTCGCTTCACTGAAAAGCCCCATCTTTTGGGGGAAAAAAATAAACCAGAAGAAATAAAACAATAAAAAAAAAAAAAAAATTCCTGGGCCGTGGTGGCTCACACCTTTAATCCCAGCACTCCGGAGGCAGAGGCAGGCAGATCTCTGAGTTCAAGGCCTGCCTAGTCTACAGAGTTTCAGAACTGCTAGAGCTAACCAGAGAAACTCTGTCTGGGGGTGGCAGTGGGGGAGAAAGTAAAGAAAAAAAATGCTAGTAGTTTTACATGTACACCCAGAACTATGCATAACTGGTTCCAGGGAGCTGGGATTTGAACTCAGGTCCTCAAGATTGTGTGGTGAGAGCTTGTATCTACTGAGACATCTCCAGCCTCAAGGACAGTCTCTATACTGTACTCTTTCAAGAAAATAAGCCATCCCGGATAAGCAGCAGTCTTTTCTCCTGGCTCTGAAGAAGTCTTTTCTCTCTGGCTTTGTGAGAAGGTAATTTTGGAGTGACTAATCTACTTTTTGTCTGTTTGTTTGCTTGTTCTTTTCTGTCTAGAAAACCGAGCTTTGCTTTTCAGCTCACTGGAACATTTATTCTGTTCTATGGAATTAAGTATTGCCAGTTCTATAATGGAGAAAAAAGTCAATCAAGACCTTTAGGGACAGAGATATGGCACAAAAGGTACAGGCATTTACCCCACCAACCTGACCACCTGCATTCGACCCTGGAACTCAAAAGTGGAGGAGGAGTGTCAGCGTCACAGAGTTGTCCTCTGATCTTGTGTGCATGCATACAATCTCCTTGTCATACTTCCATCATATGCAGGGACAATAGTAATAATAATAAATACCATCAAAAAATCAAGCTGGGCTGGGGATGAAGCTTGTTGGTACAGTGCTTGCCTATCATGTAGA
Organism: Mastomys natalensis; assembly: GCA_021653895.1. NCBI lineage: Eukaryota > Metazoa > Chordata > Mammalia > Rodentia > Muridae > Mastomys > Mastomys natalensis. The sequence goes on along the minus strand of JAJTUV010000510.1, from coordinate 3,514,166 downwards.
AGGCTCTTGCCCCATCTACAAAAGCAAACAAAGTTTAAATTGCTGTCCTGTTTTCGCTTTAGGGGAATAGAGTCCAGGGCGTGCCAGGTGTGGTTCTCAGTTGTATTTACAAAGGAAGCTGCATCTAAGTCTTCTTTTGGGAGCACCTAGATAAACAGGAGGTGTTTATCTAGAACCTGTGTTTTGGGTTTGATAGGTGCCTACAAAAAGCCAAAGTGTGGTCCACTCGGCGCTCCCCTGCCCCCAGTCTATCGTTCCTTCAGCTGGAGTGTGAGTATGTCACTGTATTATTGACCACGCAGGGGACAGTGAAATGGTTCAGTGGGTAAAAGTGCTTAATATCCAGCTTAATGTTCTCAGTTCTAGCTGGGCAGTGGTGGCACACGCCTTTAATCCCAGCACTTGGGAGGCAGAGGCAGGTGGATTTCTGAGTTCTAGGCCAGCCTAGTCTACAGAGTGAGTTCCAGGACAGCCAGGGCTACACAGAGAAACCCTGTCTGGAAAAACCAAAACCAAACAAACAAACAAATCCAAAAAGATCTCAGTTCTAGCCTAGGATCCACAAGATCCAAGGAAGAAAAGGACTCTGACCCTGCCACAAACACGCACGCATACACACACACACACATACACACACACACACACACACACACACACACGTGGGGGTATGAGGAAGGGATTGGTAGGAGGACATGGGAGGGAGGGGACTGTAATTAAAAATGAACAGTAGCCATTCAATGTGCCACACATTCACATAGGCACATGTATTTGATTTCTGTTTGTTGTAACAATAATTAAATTCTTTTAAAAATCATTCTCACCTGCTTCCCCTCCAGTATTTTCATCTGTTTCTCGCCCTCTCCTTTGCATAGAATAGGGACGTGACATCATTGCTTTTGGCCCTCTCCCCGCCCTCACCCTGCTCAGTGGATGTTAGAATGCTCAGACTCCGCCCTGATTGGCTCCTTGGGAACGCCAGTCCGCTGTGCATAACCCTAGCATGACCGGCATATTACAATTCTAGTCTTTTTGGCTTTTGTATTATAAATTTCTCATAGCTGAAATTTAATATTTTATGTAAAAATCTGTTTAAGATGGAGGCAGTACTCTAAGCAAATAAAATCCTGTGGGCAGTAACTCTAAGGTAAGTTCTCCCTGGCCATGAGCCTTTTTCTTTCCTGCCCTCTCCCTGCCACCCAACTCCCTCTCTCCCTTCTTAACCCCTTCCCCTCCTTTCAACAAAGTCTTAGTATACACCTCAAGCTAGTCTGGAACTTGCCACGTGGCCTAGGCTGGTCTCCAGTTTTTGATACTCTTGCCTTAGCCTCTGAAGTGCATATAACAACATGCCCGGGTGAGTCTACATGTCTTCACATGTAAGACATGGATTCCCAGAGGGGCATAGAGCCTTAAACCTGTAATCCTAGCTTTTAGGAGGCTGTGGTAGGAAGACTGCTGTGAATTTAAGGCCAGCTTGCATTACAGTAGCAAGTCTGAGGCCAGCCATGGCTACATAGCAAAACCTTGACTCATGAATGAATGAATGAATGAATGAGGGGCCCTGATCAATCATAGCTTAGTCAGTAAAGTGCTCATTGCATAAGCACAAGGACTGTTTCATCCTCAGCACCCAGGTGACATGACAGAGCAAACAAGAGGCTCTGACACCTGTGAGACAGCCAGTGTGATTAAATCATGAATTTAGGTTCAATGAGAAAGTCTCCTCAAAAAGTAGTGAAATGGTTGAAGAGATACCCGGCAAGTACAGCACTGACTCTTCTTGATCAAGACCTGGTGGATTGGACCAACCGGTGGGCGACAGCGTCCCGTCTCAGTTCCGGTGTGTGTGTGTTGTGGTGTTTTGGTGCAAATACTGCACACTCATAAATGTAAAAAAGACATCAGAATTCAAAGAGCAGACGTTCTGCAAAGGACTGTGGTTTTCATAGCAGCCCACAGCTCACCCACTTTTCAGGTTGTCCCACCTTCTGGCCTCTTTGGCCATGCAAATGCACATGGAGCACTTACCTACGTACCTAGTGAAGGCAAAACACTCATACACACATTAAAAAGAAAGACGACACCAGTGTTGACTCTGGCCTCCAGATGCAGATGCACACACAGATGCACACACACTTGATCACATAAAACTAGATAACAAATAAAAATAGGGATGATAATAGGGCTACTCCACTGAGTACTGAAAGAGTTATTACTCCGAAGGCATTTGGAACGGTGTTGGACTCATGAGATTTCTATAAAAGTCAACAAGGAATTGGGCTCTTGTACAAAGGATATGGTTTTGAGGTCATGGGTTGAGGCCTGGGCTACCATGATTGGGAGTGACCTTGTGGAGTTGGTGGGTCCTAAGAGGAAGAAGGTGCCTGAGGGAGTCATAGTGGGACACAGAGTTGCCTTCTCTTGACCACAATAAACCCAAGCTAAAAGCTGATGGAATGTTTGAATACCTTCGTGTATTTACCATGGTTTTAACTTCAGAACGTAAGTCTTCATCAACATATCAATCGAATGCAATGTCAGTTAGTGAGACCCTAAGCAGAGTAGTGTCCATAAAGATTTTTATATCAAAATAGTTTCTCCATTTAAGAGAGCCAAAAATTTCTAAATGTGCTTAGTTTCAAAGTAATTTTTTGATAAACCAACTTGAATACTGCATTGTGGGTAACAAGGTTAAATAAAGGTTCTAATAAGACAAACAGTGACAATTTAAATAAATCAGATGTTTTTGTGGAAGATTACTCTGTGATTTTCTCCAATTATTCATGACATTTCACCCATTCATATTGTGATCTGTTTTAATAGTGGAATGGGGAAAAAAAAACTCTTGTCTCCTTGTTTATTCTTTGTTCTCAAGGAGATAAGCTGTTTATAAAGACACGTTATTTGTTATTTAAATCACTTTTACTGAAGTTGTTTATTTCCTTGTTTCAGTTTCTAAAAATATTGCAACAATTGTAATGCTTCTTAGAGATGTCTATTCAATTCAGCTGATTTGTACTGAAATCTTTGCTAAATGGGCACAGGTGCTGATGTGTAGAACACACTAGTGTGAGTCAAAATCCACAGGCTGAGAGATGGGAGAGGGACTTACTGTGTCAACTTCTCAAATCTGTGGCTAAAACCATTTTAGGCCTTTAAGAATTCTACATGTTTGCAAAGGTCTAATACTATTACATGCCATCTTGTAAGTATTTAATAATAGTAATAATAATAATGATGATAATAAGCCAGGTCTAAAGCTAAAAGCACAAGCAGAAAAATTGTGCAATTTAAATCCAGAAATCCGTTCCTTAGAAAGTGGCCTTTAATCACTTTGCAGACTTTCAAGATCATAATTATTACATAAAAGTAATTACATTAAAAGATAATTTACCTGCTAGTAAAGTATAAAATTAAAGCTGAAAAGCACTACTTATAAACAGAATTAAATATATATTTTAAAAAAATTGTTGGACAGCAAACATGAAATTACATCTCTCCTACTTCCTTTCTCCTTGCCGTGCACAAGATTACGACGGAAATAAAATTTCGGCGCTTTGATACTGAGAAGGCACATGAGAATCTGCCACGTGGCCACGCTACACATCTTACATAGCAACCTACAAATCTAAACAACGTCTTGACTTAGGTAAGCAACAGGATTAATGTGTGAAATCAAACCGAATAGATTTGATGCTAGAAGGGACATTTGATTATTTCTAAGAACGCAGAGCTCCAGATCCAGCTGGGTTGATTTGTCTGAAAAGAAAGCGAAGCCCACTCTGATAATTTACACCCTGCATTCCCGCTGAGCGAGCCTGGGTACTGCAAACTCGGGTTTGTGGGTGCACGGCTCTCCCTTTGAAGCTGATGAGAATTGCTTTCGGTAAGTGAGAGGCATGCTGGGAAAATTGGGCCCTTACGTCGGTGTATGTAGACATTAGCGGTCTCATGACACTCCCCAGATCTGGTCCCTCAGTTTTCTCCAGTCTTGGTTTGAGAGAAGATGCTCCGCGTTGGAAGGACCAGTCCTTAATAATATCCTTGATATTTGTTTGTCCTCCTCCCGTCACACTCGAGAATTTTTCTATTATCAGTGAAGTTGGATAAATAAAACCTACCAGATTTAAATCTTATCTAAATCATCTCAGATATCCATTTGAAAAGCCTAACCAAACCCATCTGACTCCTTTGAAGTCTAGGCCAACTCCCTGCTAATTTGGGGTGTAGTCGCCTGGAGCAGGGAGTACAGCGGTTCTCATAGTTTTAGGGTAAGCCATGCATTGCGGGCCAGCTTCAGTTCCTCTGGATACGTGGGCTATAAACACTCAGTTTCTTCTTATTGTCTGGGCACATCCAGTTAGATCATCAGGGAGCAGGAATATAGTTTTATTCTGGAGAGAAGGGCTCTCTATGGTTTGAACCTGAAATGTTTAGGTTTTGAATCTTGTTCCCCAGCTGTTGGAAGTAGATCCCCTGGGGCAGGCCTTTGGAGGGTGTTGCCTGGCTCCTACTTACCTTTAGGCTCTGCACTAAACTCGGCTTGATCAACTGTCATGTGAACAGCAAGGTCACATGACCTAGCCACCGTTGAGAGGGGCTGTCACCTTGCTTTCTCTGCTATGATAAACAGAAACTTCTGAAAAAACGTTAAGTCTAAAGGAGTCTTCTCTCTCTGTCTGGTAACTTGTGACAGCAGCGGAGCAGGAATGAATCCCTCTTACTGTATAGCCCTGGCTACCTCGAACTCAAGGTCCTCTGGCCTTAGCCCATTAAGTGCTCGTAATTATAAATGTGTGCCACCACCCCTGAACATCCAGTTGCCGAAATCTATTCAAAAAATCCCACCACGGAGCTGGTGAGATGGCTCAGTGGTTAGAGGTGCTTATGTCCAGAACCCATGTAATGGAAAGAGAAAACCAACTCCAGCAAGTTGCCTTCTGGCCATAGCACAGGCACAGGCGTTCATGGACCTGTGTGCACGTGCAGACACACACAGAGACATATACAAATAAACATTAAAAAACTAACCCTAAAATCCTACCTTCAGGAAAAAAAAAAAAAGCCGGGCAGTGGTGGCGCACACCTTTAATCCCAGCACTTGGGAGGCAGAGGCAGGCAAATTTCTGAGTTCGAGGCCAGCCTGGTCTACAGAGTGAGTTCCAGGACAGCCAGGGCTACACTGTCTCAAAAATTTTTTTCTTTTTAGATTTGTTTATGAGTGTGAGTTTTTGGCTGCATATATGTATGTGCACAATATACCTGGTGCCCATGGAGGGCAGGGAAACCATGTGACCCTGAGCCTGGTCTCCAGCAAACTGATATAACAGCTTCTATTACAGGAATTCCCAGGCTTCTGAGTTCTAATTGAAACATAGAAACTCAATGCGTATATAGTATTAAGCCTTGAACATTCTTGGTATCTCCCTGGAAACTTAAATTTTAGTTAGTTGTTTTAATATTTACTTAAAAAATACAAAGCCATACATCTTCAGCTGCCTAAACCCGTGGTGATCTTCCTGCCTCTGGAGGAGTGTTGGTCCACCATACCTAACTTAAAAATGTGTTTTTCTTATTAAAAACACAACCCACAAATAGTATCAGAAAACACACTTAGGAAATAAGGAGTGTTAATTGGGTAGATTGGATTACTCTTCTTCTGGAATTTTTTGTTGTTGTTGTTTTTGGTTTTTCGAGACAGGGTTTCTCTGTGTAGCCCCGGCTGTCCTGGAACTCACTCTGTAGACCAGGCTGGCCTCGAACTCAGAAATCCGCCTGCCTCTGCCTCCCAAGTGCTGGGATTAAAGGCGTGCGCCACCACCGCCCGGCTGAAAAACATTCATAACTGCTGTCAGTTCTGCTAGCTGAGCAGAGAGTCCAGGAGTCTCTGTGACTACCTGTTGATTATTTATGAGATACCTTGTTTGTGTTTTAGAGGAGCCATCAGTAAAGATTAAAAGAGCATCCTGTAAAGGCTGCAAAGAACTCATGTTAGGAAATATAACCTCATGCACATTTAAAAATTGTATCAATCTGGAGGATAATGATTGTCTATAATGCCATTAAATCCTATTTGAGAGCCGTCTGGCGGTGGTGCTGAGCTCTAGACTCCGCGCTCTGGAGTCGCCCGCTCTCTGTCTCTCGCTGGTTCGAACCCCATGTTCCTCCTGCAGTTCTCTATGGGGGAAAAAAAATCCTATTTGAGCAAGCAACTAATCTGTACTATGCTGCTTTAACCAAGTATTCTGATCTGCACTAAAAGGCTGAATAATGACGTCTGGTTCTTTGTCAAAATAAATCAGTGCCTGTTTCCTTCCAAGTAAATCATATGGGCTACTGCCTCATAATATGGCAGGATGTTACATTTAGGGGATATCCTTGAATGTACCCACATGAGGGGAGCCTTTGCCACAACAATCCTGTAGGTGTGTAAGTTGTATTAAAAATCAACAAACGTAGAGTCAAGGAATTATCTATATGAGTAACAAATTATTTCCCAATGGCTCTTTCTACTTGTTGTAAGGCCAACAATTCTTCTGGGGTTAAAGATCGAGGGGAGGTAGGATCAGCACTCCTTTGAGAATATCAAATAGAGGTTTCGATTCCCCTGTAGTAAGCTTTAAATAGGGACGAAGCCAACTGATATCACCTAACAGGTTTTGAAAATCATTTAAAGTTTTTAAACTGTTCCTACGGATGATTATCTTCTGGGACAAACGGCTTGATCTGTAATCCTGAAGCCTAAATAATAAGGATCCTGAGTTTGTACCATTTCAGGAGCTATTTGTAGTCCTTACAAAGATCTTCTTAGATCTTGTAACAGTAGCCATTTTCCAGATTTTTTCTTGATAACAAATATTGGAGTGTTCTAAGGTGACTGAGATTCTATTATGTATCCTGCCTCTAATTGCTCCTGCACAAGCGATGAAGCAGCTTCTATTTTTTCTTTAGACAAAGACCACTGATCAACCCACACTGGGACATTATTAAGCCATTGAATTTTATCAGCATGGGATGCAGGCAAGACAGTGGCCATTATGGAAAATACTCCAAACCTCTAGTGTTAGAGTGAGGCTTAGGCACTTCAAATGTTTTAATACCTTGTCCTTCTCCTAGTCCTTGGCCAGGCAAAAATCCTTGTCTTAGCATTTGCTTAGTCACTACTTCATTAGGGCTGCACATCATAAGACCCATTTGTGACAAGAGATCTCTTCTCCAGAGGGTTATAGGCAAGTTTGGCATGACATAGGGTTGAATTTGTCCTGAATTGCCCTCTTCATCTCTCCAAGTTAGAAGTTTAGAACTCTGTTTCGGGTTATTGGCATAATCAATCCCCTGAACGTGAGTGAGAGTATCAGATAAAGGCCAGGCTGAAGGCCACTCTTGTCCTCTAATAATTGTTACATCAGCCCCAGTATCTATTAATCCTTCAAAACATTTTCCTTCGATTATTAGTTTAAGATTAGGTCTCTTGCTAGTGATAGATTGAACCCAATACACATAAGAGGAACCAAAGCCATCTTGTCCTCTCATTCTTAACAAATTTGGAAGGAAGTGAATGCAAAGGAACTAAAAGAAGTTGAGCAATTCTTTTGCCAGCAGGTACAGTTATAATGCCATGGGGGGAAACAGACATAATTTTAATTTCTACCTTATAATCACTGTCTGTGACACCTGGATAAATTTGTAATCCTTTTACAACACTGTTGCTTCAGCCCAGAAGTAATCCCCATGTCCCTGGAGGCAAAGGCCCAAAAGCTCCTGTAGGCAGCGTCTGAACTCCCATTTCTGGTGTCAGTACCGCATGGATAATAGAACTGAGGTCCAGTCCTGCACTTTCTGGGTTGCTAAGTTCAGAAATGGATTTCCCTGACTTGGCAACAGCTTCATGGCATAAGCTGTTGCCTGTGGATTCCTGGGGGCCTTGGTCTGACCCTGCCACTCCTTTCCCAACAAGAGACGGCCCTGGATATCTGTTTTAGATCTACATTCCTCGGTCCAGGTCCAATGCTAACCCTTCTTGCACAAAGGACAAATTTGTCATGCGACCTGATTGTTTGCTCCTGCCTTTGTTCCTGGGACAGTCTTTTTTTTTTTTTTTTTTTTTTTTTTTGGTTTTTTGAGACAGGGTTTCTCTATATAGCCCTGGCTGTCCTGGAACTCACTCTGTAGACCAGGCTGGTCTCGAACTTAGAAATCCGCCTGCCTCTGCCTCCCAAGTGCTGGGATTAAAGGCGTGAGCCACCACCGCCCGGCTGGGACAGTCATTTTTAAAATGACCTAATTCTCCACATTTAAAACATCTTTTCTCTTTACAGTTCTGTGCAAGCATTGCTTGTACAGTGGTCCCTTGTAAGGCAGCAGCTATGGCCAGACCCTGACTGTATGAGGGCCCAATTTCAGCACAAAGACGAATGTACCCATGTAAGTGTGTCTTTGCTTTGTATGGCCTGATAGCTGTGTGGCAGGCTGCATTAGCATTCTCATAAGCCAATTGTGTCACAAAAGGAATTCCTGCTTGAGGATCTCCAAAAATTCTACTAGCTGCTTTTAGCAGCCTGACCACAAATTCCTGAAACAATTCATCAGGGCCTTGTTTAATGCCAGATAAATTCCCACTAAGATCTCCTTTAGTAGATAGTTGATTCCAAGCATGGCGGGCAGCCATTGTAATCTGTGCATACACTCCTGTAGGCAGTTCAACCTGATTAGCATTACCTTCATATTGACCTTCTCTTAGAAGCATGTTAAGATCCCAGCCTGCATTGCCTGCCTGAGCATTCATCGTGGTGGTTCTCTTAACTCCTATCATGCCATTCTGAGCTCCAAAGCAAGTAATCTCCTCCTGACAAAGTAGCCTTACATATAGTTTTCCATTCTTGGGGTGTTAAATTTGCTTCTACCATAGTATCCAATACAGCTTGTGTGAAGGGGGCAGTAGGCCCATACTGTGTCACAGCTGTTTTTAACTCTTTTATCACTTTGAACTCCAATGCCTGATATTGTCTGATTCTTCTGTTCTGCTGGTTAATCACATCAACTACAGGAAAAGCTAACACATCAGATGTATCTAGGGGGAATTATACCCTCCAAGGTCACCAAAAGCACACCTTGCTTTTGTCTTATTTGTTTTAAATTTTCTGCAAGCTGATGCTAAAGGTCAGTCTGCAGTAGATCACCACTGGCATCCAGTCACTTCCAGCTCATTTGCCAAGGTCAAATGGAGAGACCCCCTAACTAATACATGGAATGGTCTCAACCCTGTTTTAATTTGGGGTCATGGATCAGTCTGTATTTTTTAAGAAAAAGAAAATAGAGCCCGATGGCTGCCTGAAAGATTGGTCCATCAAGTGGACACAGATCTTGAGCCTAATAATTATGATTCTGATGATGAAGATGGCTCGAAATCCTTATCAGCCAACTGATTTAACCTGGCATGTAGTCTCCATCAATACTTAAAGCCTCCCACTATGTACCTGGTGGCCAGACTTTGTGTCTGATCCCTGTCAACTAGAAGTTGGATTAGATATTGGAACAGTTCTTCTTTTTTTTTTTTTTTTTTTTTTTGGTTTTTCGAGACAGGGTTTCTCTGTATATCCCTGGCTGTCCTGGAACTCACTCTGTAGACCAGGCTGGCCTCGAACTCAGAAATCCGCCTGCCTCTGCCTCCCAAGTGCTGGGATTAAAGGCGTGCTGGAACAGTTCTTCTTTCAACCTTATTTTCTACACTGCTTGGATAATCATGTTGCTTTTAACCTTTGAGCCTTGTGTCTCAAACAGATTGATTGCCTTCACACAGGAGCACTCTCAGCAAGCTCAGCTTTCATCATGACAGTTATCCATCGCTATGAAGAATTGCATTGAGTGCCTGCTCACAGGTCCTTTGGTCTGAATGTGGCTTTGGTCTATTTGGGAAAGAGTGTGCCAATGATGGCCAGTTAGTCAAGGACGGGTAAGAGTGTTCTTGAGCTCCTATAAACCTAAGGCAGAGGCATACATCAACATGCTATGTATGTTTTCCTCGAGGACGGGTAATATAGGAACAATATAGACACCAGCCTAAGCCAGGCATGGTCGCCCGGCCACTCTTTACCCTAGATGGGATGAAATATTGTGCCCCATCCAGCTGCTGACATTGCTCATATTTTATAAAACTTAAAAGGGGGAACTGTGCCCTTCCCCTGGCCTTGAGCAGGCCTGAAAGACCTTGTTTACCACAATAGACCAAGTGATAGGATCCAGGTGGAGTTACCCACCTTGGCTGCACAGAATTTAGAAGAACTGCCCCTGGGCTTGCCTTGAGATATCTCCAGCTAAGACCAAGAATGGATTATTCCACCCATCTCCAGCTTAAACCAGAAAGGATTTTTTCGGGGCCTTTCCCTTTAAATTGAGAGCTGAACATTAAAGCATTGAGCCTTGATCAGAGAACTTTGTCTTGGCTTCATCTCTTCTTGCCTTCCATTCCCTTTTCATTCCCTTTCAGGTCAACCCAGTTGATACATGGCCGCAGGCGGCTACAGCCCACTAACTTAGATAGTTGGAAGAGCTTTTGGTCCTTAGGTTAGAGCTTTGGAAAGATGCACATACTAGAGGGGTTTGGGGAGGAAAGAGACTACAGCAGCTTGGAAAGAGCAAATGATAATGGATGGATTTAAGGTGTTTTAAGACAATAGGGCCAAGCCGGGCAGTGGTGGCGCACACCTTTCATCCCAGCACTTGGGAGGCAGAGGCAGATGGATTTCTGAGTTCGAGGATAGCCTGGTCTACAGAGTGAGTTCCAGGACAGCCATGGCTACACAGAGAAACCCTGTCTTGAAAAACAGAAACAAAAAAAAAAACAAAACAAAACAACAACAACAAAAAACCCCAATAGGGCCAATTATATTTGAGAAAAGGATTGGATGTGAGGGTTGAGGATCAGAAATGAATTGACAGGTTCCTTGTGTGTAGCTGGGTGTGATAAACATGGATGTAATCTCACTTCTTGGGAGGTCCACGCACAAGGATTATTGCTAGGTTAAGCCACTTTAGACTACTCTGTACCAAGGCTACACAGTGAGTGTGCTGGGGTCCAGGAATCACCTCACAAACCACAGGAACACAGGTCTCAGTCAGACAGGGATGATGAACTGAGCACATGCTCCGGGACTGGTCCCCCAGGGTCATGGTCCAGATTTGGAAATGGGACCATGACCCTGAGTTACGATCTTATAGGTTTTTAAGCCCTAAATCCATGAACATCTGTGCCAAGTTATTTCACCAATCAGGATTTAGGGATAGGGGATTTCTTTAGGAACATGTCTTTGTTGTACACTTACCCTGCTCCCATTGGTTGAGGTATTCAACTGTGGTAAGAGACTCGCCCTGTTTAACATTCATGTCTTAACTTGCCAACCAGGATGTCAGTTACTCATGTACATGTCTCTCTCTGACAAGTAGGATGTCACTTCTCAGGGAGGTCTTGGGAACTCAACCTGTACTTGAGCACTACTGGAAATGGAAGTCTTATTCCGAATATATATTGGTTTTTCGAGACAGGGTTTTTCTTGTGTAGCCCAGGCTGTCCTGGAACTCACTCTATAGACCAGGCTGGCCTCAAACTCAGAAATCCTCTTGCCTCTGCCTCACAATGCTGGGATTAAAGGAGTGTACTACTACTGCCCAGTGTCTAAATAGTTTCTTTTTTTTTTTTTTTTTTTTTTTTTTTCAAGACAGGGTTTCTCTGTGTAGTCCGGGCTGTCCTGGAACTCCTTGGTAGACCAGGCTGGCCTCGAACTCAGAAATCCGCCTGCCTCTGCCTCCCAAGTGCTGGGATTAAAGGCGTGCGCCACCACCGCCCGGCTAATAGTTTCTTATATTGGTGCAGGTGTCTCTCTTATGTTGGGGTCCATCCCAGGGGCAGCTTATATCATAAAAGCTTATACACAGGTGCAGGAAGTGCTGTTGGGTGGTCAGTTTGGGTCCAAGCTTATTATGGGTAACTATCCAGAACAGTTCTGACTTCTGTGGTTATTGGTTTCCCAGGGCACAGAACATAACAGACTATGTAATCAATCTTGCCACTAGAAAGCTTCCGAGTAACAGCAGAAACATATGTGAAAGGTTCCTTATAAGGGCAGGCCAGCCAGGTAACAGTTACCTAGGCCTTAACATTCCATGTAGACTCTACTAGTTTACCTAGGTCCTAACAGAGGGCTAATGGGAGGCAGCTGATGGGTGGGTAGACAGGTGCACGGCACGGGAGGTCATGGCTGGTGGAACACACAGCTGAAAACTCCTCTTCTCTGCTGCCACAGCCCCTTTCTCTTGGCAATGGTCACAATGAGGCCTTACACTATAATCGCCATGGGAAGTCCCACTGTCTCTCTGTCCCATGGTTCTGCAAGATGAGTAGAAACTCTACAGATTGTGTTCCACAAGCTTCGTGGAAGCAGAGGGGCTGGGGAGAGCAGCAGGTTTCCTGAACAGGATGTCAGAAGCCAAATCCCAGAGGACACCAGCACCTCTGTGATGTTCGTCCCCAGGGAATGGTGGGGATCACTCACCCCACATTCTCCAGTGTGGATGCGAGGCTCCCTCCATGTTTCCTGCCCAGCGTTGGCATTAAGAATCATGGGTGACTTTGCAACACTTTCCAAAGACTTCAGGGTCTTTCAATAGTACACTTCGTATTTTTACTGAAATTACTTCTTCAGTTTAAAAAAAAATATTCTTATAAGCTAGACAATATTCCAGGTCTGGGGGCACAGCTGTGACCATAACAAGCACAGGGAGCTCCAATTCTAAGAAGAGCAGATAATAAGCTAATCTAGCAAAGAATGCACGGTGCTAAGGTTGGAGACTTACATGCTACTGTCTACCTACTGTGCACGGACGGCACCTTGAGTTCAGACTCTAGTGTGTAGAGTACACAACAGGTACCATATGATTGTCAGTGTGGAAGTGGAGAACATAAAATTGGCAGTGTTATGTGAGATTATAATTTCATCTAAGAGGAGAATATAAATTTGGGAGTGTTTTGTGAGATTTATTTATTTATTTATTTCAGTTCTGGGTAGTGAAAGACTTTTTTAAAAAAATCAGGTTGTGAGCAGGAGAGATGGTTCAGCAGTCAAGAGCACTGACTGCTCTGTCAAGAGGACATGGGCTCAAAATTCCCAATACACACCCAGAGGCTCACAGCCATCCATTTTTAGTTCCAGGAGATTTGATGCCCTCTTCCAGCCTCCTTAGGCAATAGGCACACATGGCATACACAGACACATATGCTGGAAAAACACTCATAAACCTAAAACAAAAAAAGTTTAAAACAGGTTGCTTCAGCCAGGCAGCAGAGTGGCACACCCTTTCTATCCTGGCACTCAGGAGGCAGAGGCAGGCAGATCTCTGTGAGTTCAAAGCTAGCCTGGTCTACAAAACTAGTTCTAGAACTAGCTCTGCAAAGAGAAAGTAAAGATAAAAAAAAAAATAAATAAAGCACACACATACATACATACATACATAGAGAGAGAGAGAGAGAGAGAGAGAGAGAGAGAGAGAGAGAGCTATTTAACTAATTAAAGGACTAGAGACATGGCTCAGGAGTTAAAAGTGCTGGCTACTTTTCCAGAAGACTCAGAAAAAAAAAATGAATGAATAAATAACTAAATAAATAATGCCATTCCACAAAGTGTCACACTAAAATTATCAATGCTAATGAAAAAAAGTTCCATGTGGTATGGAGAAACAGTTGTTCCTGTCAGAACGATGACATTAAAACTATTAAAACTATATATAGTAGGATGTGTAAGTCAGCAGATAGGGTTGTTCGGGTCACAGCTTGGTAGCCTTAATAAACTAGAACCAGCTACCACTCCTCAGAGAGCAAATTAGACCAACATATAAAGACAGGTAAAGCAGACGTGGCTCATGCCTCCAATCCTAGTACTCAAGGGGTGAGACAAGAGGATCACCAGGAATTTGAGGCCAACCTGGGCTACAGAGTGAGATCCTAATTCAAAGAAACAAAATGATAGTGGTAGCACACACCTTTGATTTCAGCACTCAGGGCGCAGAGGCAGGGAATGAATATAGGTCAGTTAGGAAGGCAAACAGAGATTCAACAAAACCCCTCCTCCAATCCATCTTGGGGGTCCTGACCGGAGGCTTAGGTTTAAATCATAGGAAAGAGGTACAAGTCAGCTATCTAGGCCAGATGTGGTCTGCCCATCACTGACCCACCATTACCCTGCTCCAGTGTGTCCTACAAGGTGGCCTGGCATGTTGTCTGAGCTGTGTGATGTCACTTCCGGGAGACAAGTTTCTCCCTTTTCTGGTTGGCACCAATCTTCAACCTCATGAGATTCTTGGGACCAGCCTAATTTCTTAGGGGCCATTGTCTCAACAGTGTAATAGCCAAAGAGAGGGACACAAGTGTCTTTCTTTAGACTATCTTCACTCCCATCGGAGTGGGTACAGACTTTGACAAATTAGCAGAGAAAAGCTACTCTGCCAGATTACACCTTCCCTTTCCTGTTTCTTCAGAATTCCTCTTTTGGTTACCACAATCTGGCTTCCTGGAATTCGTCTTAGTGTTCTCTTTTCTGGTCACACAATTGAAACTTTGTTTTCTCCTTCCTAGAAACGCTAGACTTTCTTGTTTTCCATAATTCTCAGATAAACGTTCAGGTTTTTCAGATGGGATCTATGGCTGAAGGGTTTACTTTTTTCTTTTCTTTTCTTTTTCTTTTTTCTTTTTTCTTTTTCTTTTTTTTTTTTTTTTTTGGTTAATTTATTTTTATGGATCTCATGTAGACCAGGCCGGCCTATATAACTATGTAGCTGGACTTCTAATTCTGCTGTCTTCATTTCCCAAGTGCTAGGATTGCAGCATGTGTTATTCCTTCCCAAACTGGTGAACCTTGGGCTTCCTGCTAACTAGGCAAACACTCTATTAACTGAACAACATCCGACCCCCCACCCCCCCACCCCCGTCTTTATCTTTTGTTAAAAGTTAATCTTGTATGGACTGGAGAGGTGGCTCAACAGATAAAATAATGTGTAACTTCTGTAGCCGGCAAGGGTTTGGTTCGTGGCACCCGTGTCTACTGGCTCACAGCTGCCTTTAACCCCAGCCAGCTCCAGGGGATCAATGCCCACTTCTGGCCTCCAGAAAAAATCATTCAACATAGGGCGCACACACCTAGACAAAAATATAATCTCCTTACTTCTCCACAACAGTGCTCTCTCCTTGATTCCACTATTGGTCTGTAGCTGCAGTTTTCATGTAGCCTAAGTGCCGCCTGACTCAAATGGGGGCAATCGCAAATTCAAGTCCATCCTCCGACTACCACATCCACCGGTTGTCAATCTGGGGCCTTTGGCTTTCCTGTCCCACTTACAAGCTTCTTCAAAGCATGAAAACATGTGCTATGTAGAAAATGACTTCTATTATTCAACAGCTCAAACAGAGAGTGGTAGAAGCACACTTCAGGTACCCTTTGGAGACACACTTGGAACTCCGAAAGGAAAGACTATTGAGGCTATATTATATCAGATTGGACCAGGTAAGGACCTACTTGGCCACCTTCATATTATGCAGTCCTAGAAGGTTCAGGATTGTTACTACAAGCTACAATTAGTTTCTCAGGTCCGGAGAACTAGGGTTCCAGTGGGGGCGGGGTGGAGAGTTGGTCTCCGCCGCCTCTCAGTGGGGCGTGGTGCACTCACAACTGTCAGGCCACGCCTCCTCCAGGCGCGCTGCCTTTCGGGACTTGTAGTCTCAAAGCCCACCGGAAGGCGTGAAGGGCAGGCGTTGCTGCCTTTCTAAGCTTGAGGTCACCTGTCTTAAACGCTCCCTGGTTCTCAGGCGTGGCCTTCTGGAACGCTACGGCACTCGGCTGCCCCATCGCGTCTTCTGGGTTACAATAAAGTTCTCCTTGTACGGAGTTCAAGATGGCGGCCTCCTGGTCGCCCTTGGTTACCCTGCGCTCCGCTGCGCGCAGCCGGCTGATTGGGAGAGTGTTGGGTGCGGGGCGCGGGTCGTCGCAATCCCTCCTCCGGCCCCTGGCCCTGGGAACCCCCTTTGGAAAGGTCAGTGACCGTGTCACGAGCGGGCCGCGCAAGGCCCTGGGGTCACCCCATTGTCTGATTCTCCCAGCTACACCCGTGGCTTCACAGGTTTTAAGGATCCTAGAGACGAGTTCCTGTCTGTTGGCCTTTTGTACGTCGTTGCCCTGAAGGAGCTCTGAGCAACTCAGGCAGATGTCCAGAGTAACCTCCATTTGAGGGTCAGAGGTCAACCCAGTTCTTTCCCAGGCAGCTGAGACCTGGAGAGGGCAGCTGTGCAAGTGCCCGGCTTGGAGGGATGGGGTAAGCGAGTGTGGGGTGGTGTGTGGGGAGCCTTTTACCCCACCCCATCTGAGTTCTTTTTTTTTTTTTTTTTTTTTTTTTTGGTTTTTTCGAGACAGGGTCTCTCTGTGTAGCCCTGGCTATCCTGGAACTAACTCTGTAGACCAGGCTGGCCTCGAACTCAGAAATCCGCCTGCCTCTGCCTCCCAAGTGCTGGGATTAAAGGCGTGCGCCACACCGCCCGGCCCATCTGAGTTCTTAAGGCTGGTAATGGATTTAAGAGTCATGTTGGCCACAGACCCTGTGCCCTCCTTCCCGCCCTTTTTCTAGAAGCGGTCTCAAATGAGGATCCTGCTCTTAATGTTTAAATAACTAGAGGCAAAAGTTTATCCATTATGTATGTATGTATGTATGTATGCATGTATCCATCTGTTTTGCCCCTGACCTTTGGTCATTCGTTCCACTGTTGTGTGTCTGTGAATGAGTGGATTATATTTTGGCTAACCGAGCCTATAGGCCAAATTATAATCAAATGGTCTCACTGTGTGGTACAGGCTGGCCACAACTTGAGAACCTCCTGCCGTTTCCCAGAAGTGCTAATTTTACCTCTCTGTTCACTGAACTGGTTACTCAAAAGACAGGAAACCCTGTGTCATTATTTCCTTGGCACTTAGGATGCTGATCGGTGTCTGATGAACAGATATTTTCAAATGAATGACGTTTTTCTCGTGGTCTTCCTCATTCCCGATTCTGCTTTACCTTTTCTCATCTCCAAGTGCCTCTTTAATATACCTTAATAAACTGATATCATTTAACAGGATATATATGTTAATACTGATTCTCATCATCTGAAGATAGGTTTTTTTTTTTTTTTCAATCATTGAAATAAATACTAGAACTGTTAGCTTTACATGGCCCACTTAGCAGAGGGACTTGCTATCAAGCCTGAGTTCCATCCCCAGGATCGTATAGAAGGGGAGGACCAACACCCACCACTTGTCCTTCCTCTCTCTCTCTCTTCTCTCTCTCTCTCTTCTCTCTCTCCCTTCCAAGAGAAATACTGAAGTTCAAATCTCACCAGTTGAGTCTGGATTACAGTTTCTGCCCCTTTCTTGAACATTCCCGCCCCCCCCTCCCCGTCAAGAAATAACCCCAGGAAGGGGTGTTTAGTATTCACACTGTTTTATCTCTATTTTTTCCATCTTGTTTGAAGTTTCGTTTAACAAAGCATGGCTTAAACAAAGGCAGAAGGAAGTGTTGGGAGAGACTGTGAGGACAGGATGGGCGGGATTTGGCTTGATTTGGGGCAGTACTGTGCTTTGCACCCAAGGCCTCCCGTGCACTTCGGCCACTGTTCTTTACACCTTTGTTTTGGGGTGGAGTCTAAATGGCATCCTAGGCTGGCTCTGAATTCACTCCGCAGTTTAAGTGGGGTTTGATGCCTGTGTCCTCCTCAAACTCCTAGGTAGCTGGGATTGCCGCACCACCAGGTCTGGCTGGTCATTCCTTCATTGTTTCTTTAACACTTCCTTATGTGTGAGTGTTTGCCTGCATGTGTGCTGTGTACCACATATATGCATAGTGCCTGTAGAGGTGGGAGAGGATGTCACGGCCCCTGGAACTTGAGTTACCGACAGTTACAAGAGACCATGTGGATGCTGAGAATCAAGCCTACGTCCTCAGAAAGAGCAGCCCGTGCTTTTAACCAGGGGCCATTTCTGTAAGGCCTTTAATTTTGCTTTTAATGTCTTATGTTAATACCCGGCCTGGCTCATCCATTTTGTAAACTCCACCTTAAAAAGTTTATGAGTCCTGACATGCTACTACTTACTGGGTCCTTAGGTAGCACATTATGAATTTCATTTTGGGATATGTATATTTTCATTAGGTGCATTTTGGTATTTTTCTGTAATTTAAGTTCTTTTGATTTTCACTACCGTTTTCTTTAGCTCTCAATAAATCTTCATTTAAACAGGGTTTCTCTACATAGCCCTGGCAGTTCTCAAACTTACTCTGTAGATCAGACTGGCCTTAGAACTAACAGAGATCCACCTGCCTCTGCCTCCTAAATGCTGGATTAAAGGCCTGCGCCACCACCTGGCCAGTTTTAAACCTCTTAACAGTTAAAGGAAAGCCTTTTATCAGCCTACAAAATGGCCCTCTGTGCTCAAGGTGATTAGATGTAATTGAAACACTTGTTGCCTGAGGCCAGAGAATCACATCAGGTTTGAGGCCAGCTCATGCTACATAGTGAGTTCTGGTCCAACTCTGTCTCAGAAACAACAGAGGCTAACAACCGTCAAGAAATCATATTAGCCAATGTGCGGGTAGAAATGTGACAACCTTGTTAATTCATTTGAAGTCTTAAACTAAATGTAAGGAGTTGTGTGAATGAACTGGGCCCCAGCCCTGGGAGGGAGCAGAATTATAGTACTAAAATTCTATAGCTAATATGTGATGAGCCCTTCTTTTCTTTTTTTTTTTTCTTATACACACACACATGTAGATACAGGCTTCTTCTTCTTCTTTTTTTTTTTGAAAGAGGGTCTTAAGTTTTGCTTCTTAAGTTGTCCTCTGACCTCCACATACCACTGCCCCACCCCTCCCCAACAAACAGCCAACCAATCAAAAGGTGATCAGAAAGACAAAACAAAAGAAGTGGGCTGTATGTTGCCGTCTCTGCTGTTTGTCCTCCTTGGCCAGGACGAGGCTCCATCTATAAATTCCGTCTCTTGGAGATGTCTGGCAAGGGCTGCACTACTGGGAGTGTGCCTGTTTTGGTATGGATCTCTCTCTCTCTCTCTCTCTCTCTCTCTCTCTCTTTTTTTATTTTTATTTTTATTTTTATTTTTTATTTATTTATTTTTTTTGGTTTTTCAAGACAGGGTTTCTCTGTGTAGCCCGGGCTGTCCTGGAACTCACTCTGTAGACCAGGCTGGCCTCGAACTCAGAAATCCGCCTGTCTCTGCCTCCCAAGTGCTGGGATTAAAGGCGTGCGCCACCACCGCCCGGCTCTCTCTTTATTTATTTATTAATTATTTGGTTTTTTCGAGACAGGGTTTCTCTCTGTAGCCCTGGCTGTCCTGGAACTCACTCTGTAGATCAGGCTGGCCTCGAACTCAGAAATCCACCTGCTTCTGCCTCCCGAGTGTTGTATGAATCTCCTAACCACATCACACTGTATTGATTATTTCTTCTTTTAAAAAAACCACATTATTAGTGGTGTGTGTGTGTATCTGGTGTGTGTGGGTATAGCCCACACGTGGAGCTCAGGGGACAACTTTGTGGAGAGAATTCTCTGTCCAGCTTTATGTAGGTTCCAAGGACCACTCAGGTGGTCAGCCATGTGCAGCTACCACGCGTCCCTGCTGGGCCATCTTGCTGTCCCTGGTTAGCTCTTCCAGTTTCTTTTATCATTGTTCTCACCCCAGAGGTTACTCATATCCGCGTGTTTTCTGTCTGTGTTCTCTACCAGGTGGCAGGTTTCAGTTTGGAAGTTCCAGATCCTGGTCCTATAGTTCTTTTTTAAAGGTCATATTTTACATGTATTATTGACAACTTAGTGCATGGGTACAGTGTTTTGATCTTCTCTGCTCCTCCACCTCAGACTCTCCCAGTATTTTGTCCCCTTCTGCTTTCATTTTTTCAGACAGGGTCTCACTATGTAGCCCTGGCTGTCCTGGAACTCACTCTATAGACCAGGCTGGCCTCAAACTCACAGAGGTCCACCTGCCTCTGCCTCCCAAGTGCTGGGTTCCTGGACGGCTTCGCCCAGCTTTTTTTCTTATACCCCACCAAGTGTTGCCTGTGTGAGCATGGTGCAGGATGGACACTGGGGAGTGAGCGACCTTCCAGTATGTTTACTACCAAAGAGAAATGGTTCTCCGTTGGTCCCTCAGCGGCTACCAAGTGCTGACTCCTGTGGGCCCCTCCCTCATTCATGCTGGGATGTTGGCTGGCTTGATCTTGTGTATTTAACCACTGTCATGTTGCTGTGTGTTCATTTATGCAACAGCCATGTCATATTCAGAATATGCTATTTTCTATCACTGATCCCCATCCTCTGGCCCTTCCGTTCTCTCTGCTCCTCGTTGGTGTTCTCTGAATCTTGGTAGGCCATGTGGGAATAGGTAGGTTGATACTGACGCCCTGTTTAAGGCTGATCTCTTAGCAGTGACTTGTTCTCAGCTCTTGGATCAGTTGGTTGAGAATCTCTGCAGTAACCACTGCCCACTGCAGAAGAAGTTTCTCAGCTGGGCGGTGGTGGCGCACGCCTTTAATCCCAGCACTTGGGAGGCAGAGGCAGGCGGATTTCTGAGTTCGAGGCCAGCCTGGTCTACCAAGTGAGTTCCAGGACAGCCAGGGCTATACAGAGAAACCCTGTCTCAAAAAACCAAAAAAAAAAAAAGAAGTTTCTCAGACCAAGGTTGAGAACAGCGTTATTCTGTGGGTGTACGTGAACATATTTATTTTGTAATTAGGTTTTTTGTTTGTTTGTTTTTGTTTGGCTTTTGTTTTATGTACATTGGTGTTTTGTCTGCATGTAGGTCCGTCCCATGGACCTGGAATTACAGACAGTTGCAAGCTGCCATGTGGGTGCTGGGAACTGAACCGGGTCCTCTGGAAGAACAGTCAGTGCTCTTAACCACTGAGCCACGTCCCCAGCTCCATGAATATACCTAGAAGGCAGTTTGGCAACATGACCATCTAGCAAAACAAAACAACCTTAGTAGGTTGTCTCCCTGTCTTCCCTAGTGACATCCCCCCATCCCCATCTTTTGCTAGATTTGTAGTACCAGTCTTGAATTCCATACTATGGAAGAAGCCCCAGACCCAGCGAGGTTGGTTACTCCAGTAACAGTCATGCCCACCACTACAGCAGACACACCTTGCTGGCAGGTCAGGATTGTTGTGTTCAGGGTCCAGCTGTGCGTTAGGATTACTGATGTCTCCTCCTTAGCAGCTAGGATAGCATCCAGCACTAATGAAAGCTAGGTGGCAGGAGGACACTTCTGGGCCAGTTGCCGTACAATTCTGTTTTGTCCTTTAAAAAACTATGGTGTTGAGTACAGTAACTGCATACATACATACAGCCTGTAATGATCTACAAGATAATTACCCATCCTGTCTCCTACAACAGGATGCTGGTAACCCTCAAAACCCCTCTATTACATCTTAGTAAGATACATAGTAAACAATTACAAACTGTAGTCAGCCTGTTGTATTTTGGTGTCCATTACCTGCCCTTCTGTCCTCCCTCATCTCTAGCCTGTCAGTTGCCAGCTATTCAACTTCTACTTCTGTAAATCAATTTTAGCTTCCATGTGTGAGTGAGACCATGCCATGAGCAGCATCTGTCTTTCTCTGCCTGGCTTGTCCCACTTAGTGCACTGCCATCCAGCTCCATCCATGAACGTGGAATTCTTAGGGCAGTTCTCTCACAGGCTTATCATATACTTTATATTTTATATGTAACTCCAGCAGACTTTGTTTAAAACTCCTTATTTATGTGTGGATGAATCTCTGCAGTTTAAAATAAACCGGGCTGGGAATGTAGGTCAGTAGGTAGAGTGCTTATTTAGCATGTACAATAAATACCCTGGGTCTGGTCCCCATAAAACCAACGGTGGTGGCACACACTTGTAGCCCCAGCACTCAGAAGGTGGAGGCGGTGGGGGTCAGAAGCTCAAGGTTACATTCAGCTATGTCGTGAGTTCGAGACCAGTCTGAGTTGCATGAGACCCTGCCTCAATTAAACAACACAACAAAGCGATCAATCATTTTCTTTATAATTTGAAAGAAAAGAGATCTCTTAGTCCTCATTATCAATCGTGTGTGAGCGCAGTGAATACTAAGAAGTTAAAGCAGAGTGCTGGGCCATGCCTGTGATTACTTCAGGATGGTTTTATTCAGATTTTTAGGCACTATTTTACTGATTTGTTATCATGAAATTTAAAGTACTCCCCCTCCCCTGTAACATTATACACCTCGACACATTTAAGATTAACTACCTTCTAAAGGAAAAGAATGATAACCGGAAGTGCTTAGTTTTAATTTTCATAATTTTTCTATTTAAATCCAAAGCACCCTTTTAAAGGCCCTAAATCAGCCTTTTATAAATAAAGTAAATCACCATGCGATGCATTCCTTGATGACAGCTTATGTTGTTTTTCTAAAGAAAGAGTTTAATTAAGATTTGATTTTCTTATTCTGCTACGACCATCAGTTCATGTAGTTGACTTGTCCGACCTTCTTTCAAAGCGAACGTCGGTAAAGAATAACAGCAAGCATGAATAACAGCATACTTGACCGTATTCTGTCGAAAGTCGCGGTCATGCTATGTTGACATTTGCTAATCACCAATCCAAATAATCAGGAAATTTGTACACAGCTTTGAAGATGTTTAATAAATAAGCATAAAAATCTAATTACATAATGAGTTACAGCTGAATTACAGCCCTTAAAGATAATGTGTTTCCTGATTGTGCATTTTCCTCCCAGCCGTTGGGTAAACATCTTAAACTAGAAATCGAAATGCCTTATAATTTTGATTCATTTAACTAGGCATGATTGTTCCCTTGTGAGAAGTGAAGCTTCTTCCTTCTTAATGGTATTTGAGAATTTTCCTAGTCTGTCTGGGGACCAGTGACAAGATCCTGGGTGAATAACATTACTGGAGAGATTTGACTGCCATCTTGGTTCCGTTCGGGTCTATTTCCTCATGTTTGAAATGGGGCTGACTAGTCTGTTCTTCCTTGTTCACATCGGTTGTGGCTCAGATAGCTGTTACGAGACAGTCCGTTGAAGCTGCGGAATGTATGGCTGTGCCGGCAGTAACTGAGCCTCTGATACTGACCCGGGGAACGGTGACCTCTGGCAGTGAGGACTCCAGTTCTTGGCGATGCTGCTTGGATTCTAGAGAATGTTCAGGTTAACCACGGACTCGGGGAATCCACGTGTATGGGCAGGGGATCCTGCCATTCTAGAAAGTAGCCTTGTGGAGACAAGGCCACTCTAGCTTTGCCTGTTCTGGGACACGCAGTGATTCTCTTACCTTAGCCTCCCTGGTGCCCAGTGCTTGGGTCGCAGGTGGGAGCCAACCCCCCCTCCCACGATTGATTGATTGACAGGCACGAACGGGATTCGAACTCGGGAGAAACTGCCACCTCCGACTCTATAGCACAGCCACCGCTGGGCGGCTTTCTTTCTCTTCTTCTTTTCTTTCTTTCTTTCTTTCTTTCTTTCTTTCTTTCTTTCTTTTCTTTCTTTCTTCTCTCTCTCTCTCTCTCTCTCTCTCTCTCTCTCTCTCTCTCTCTCTCTTCTTCTTCTTTCTTTTTGACAGAGTCTTGTTATGTACTTGGCTGGAACTCACTATGTTGTGGAAGTTGTCCTTGAACTCACAGCAAGCCTCCTGTGTCAGCTTTCTCAGTGTTGTACATGGGCATATACCACCACCTGTGGCTTTCAGCAAAAGAAAAAGAATACGTATGCATCCCGAGGCTTTGATCGTTACCAACCCTGTCCCAGGCACATTTGACAACTGGGTTATATTACCGTAGGTTTGTCTGTTTCTGATTCATGCGCTGTCTGATTATGGTCAATTTGACACAAAGTAGAGAGACCTGGGAAGAAGGAACCCCGGTTGAGGAGCTACATCCTCAGATTGGCCTGTGGTTATGCCTTTGGGGCGTTTTAAATCACTAATTGGTGAAGGAGGGGTTATCCTACCTTGGGCGGCATCGGCCTTAGGCAGGTGGTCCTTTTTCAGAAATGTAGTTGAGCAACCACAGATGCAAGCCAATCAGCAGCATCCTCATGGGCTCTGCTTAGGTCCTGCCTCCCGGTTCCTGTTTGAGTTCCTGCTCTGACTTTCCTTGATGGCAGACTCTGACTGGGACCTGGGAGCCAAATAAACCCTTTCCTCCTGAAGTTATTTGGTCAGTGTTTTATCCCAGCAATAGAAAGCAAACTAAAGTAGTAATATAACTCTGGATTACTCCACTGAACATTATGTTAGTGAGACTTTGTTAAGGTCATGTTCAGTGGAAAAATCCAGAATTACAGTTTTCTTCGTGTGTAGCTATCTATCGTTCTCTCTCTAAACATGTGGCTATGACTTACTATACCACAGTTTTTGTTTGTTTGGTGGTTAAGCATTCTGTTTTGTTTTTCTGAGATAGGAGCACTCTCTATGTAGTCCTGGCTATCCTGGAACTTGTTATGTAGACAAGGCTGCCCTAGAACTTCTATTGGTCTTCCTGACATAGCTTCCTGGATGTTGGGGTTACAGGAGTGTACCATCAAGCCCAGGTATTTTTAGTTTTTGGGGTTTTGGTATTTTTTGGTTTTTCTTTTGAAGACAGTCTCCTGGGTCACTGAGGTGGATCTCAAATTCTTAGACTCAGACAATTTTCCTGCCTTGGCCCCAGTAGTAGCTAGGACGCGTGCACCCACATAGGTGTACCTAGCAAACAACTCTTCCCCCCTTTTACTATACTGGGGATCAAACCCGGAGCCTTAGATATGTTAGGCAAACATTCTATTATTAGTTTAAGCCTCTAGTTTCTAATGCTAATTGCATTTATTTTTAGATTAATTTTATGTGTGTGAGTGTTTTGCTTGCATGTATGTATGTGCACCACGTGCATGCCTGGTCTCCTCGGAAGTCAGAAGAGGGTGTTGGAGCCCTTGGAGCTGGAGTTACATGTGTGTTCGAGCCACCACATGGCTATGTAACCTGGGTGCTATGTAAGAGCAGCGAGTACTCTTAACTGTTGGGCCACTTCTCTGTTCCTCCAATGCCCCAGTTTTAAATCCATTTTATATTGTTAGGTACTGGGGTACTTTTACAATCTTTAGCTAATACTAGTTATGATACCGCTGTGGATATGTCTGTGTATATATTTAGTTATAGATATATATTCTTTGTT
The DNA here is from genome assembly GCA_021653895.1 of Mastomys natalensis. Classification (NCBI taxonomy): domain Eukaryota; kingdom Metazoa; phylum Chordata; class Mammalia; order Rodentia; family Muridae; genus Mastomys; species Mastomys natalensis. Next base: position 3,488,904 of record JAJTUV010000510.1, on the reverse strand, counting down.
GAATTTATAACCGGGAATGTAATGATTCCTAGTTATAGGAATTGTCCCAAATACCATGTTCCACTGTGGTAATGGTTTCATGATGTTTTTGTGGTTACAGAAGAATGTCATAGGTAAGTCAAGGTGCTTTCAAATATTTCATTATTTGAAAGTAGGGGGCATATCAGGCCCTTCATTTTACTTTAGGTTCAGCCTGTCCCTTTCAAAACCAGCTCTTCTCTCAGCATTTCATAGTCAGGTAATGTCTTAGTTACTTTTGCTTGCTGTGACAAAATGGCATGAACAAGGTGACTTACAAACGAAAGCATCTCATTATAGGTAGCAGGCATGGCTCTGGAGCAGTAGCTGAGAGCTACTCTGCAAGGGAGAGAGAGAGAAAGGAGGGAGAGAGGGGAAAGGGGAGAGAGGGGAAGGGGGAAGGGACAGAGGAGGAGGGGGAGGGGGAAGACTGGGAATGGTGTGGGTTTTTGAAACCTCCAAGCCCACCCCCAGTGACACACCTCCTCCAACAAGGCCACATCTCATCCCCCCCAAATGTTTCCTCCAAGTGAGGTCAAGCATTTAAATATATGAGCCTGTGGAGACTGTCCTCATTGAAGCCACCACAGTAGGATGGCTACAGCCAAGGGGAGATCTCCGCTTCCGGCCTCAGATGCTATCTAGTACCTGGTCGTCATGAGCATGGCTGGTCAGACACCAAGGAGGGCAGTGAGTGGTACCAAGGGAACTAAAGCTAACGCAGGCTACTCTGGCTCTGGTTTGCAGTATTCTGACTCTCCACAGTCACGAGCCAGTCGGACAGCTTCCAAAACCCTAATACAGGTATGGCTTTTTCCCTGGGAATTATAGTTTGTATGGCTCAGGTTGATTATAATCAACCCTATACTTAATAGACTTTTATGACATGAAGTTTTTGCTTTGTCTAGTCCCCGCTGCCTCCAACCCCCCTGCCCCTTCTTTCTCCCTACTTCTTGTAGGGTCTTGCCGTGTAGCCCTGGCTGTTTTAGAATGTGAGGTCCTCTGGCCTTAACCTGTGGGGTACTGGGATTTCAGGTGTCACAACACCAGCCTAGGTACAACTCCCTTGTTCAGTTTTGTTGTAGATAGAAAACTCTGAAAGGTCTGAGGTTTACCTTTAGACCCTGCTGAAGACAGCACATTCCTTAGTCAGAAGCGCCAGTCTTTATTTTCTAGTCTCAGAGCTTGCCCTGTGCCTCAGTCCTGCCCCCTCCCGTGCCACAGGTGAACATAGTTGGCAGCTTGTATCACAGTTGAGAAACTCAAAGCTCAGGAGACCCCATCTTTCTTAGGGGTCTGCAGAGAAACCTTCCCAGCCTTTGATCTGAAGGGAAAGAACAAACTAGAATAGAACCCCACTTTCTGTTTGGCAGAATCCCCTTTTGGCTTTTGTGGTCTCTGTTGTAGCACTCCGTAAGCTGGGCACGGGAGAGTGAGCCCTGCAAAGCCTACAGACCCTCCCGGCTAAATAGTCATATACGCTTGGCTTATTTGTTTTGAATTAAAAATATTTGCAATAAATCTGGATGTGGTGGCATGGATTTATAATGCCAGCTCTTGGGAGGTGACCGGAGAAGGAGCAGCTTAGGGCCGTGCTTAAGCACAGAGTGAGTTTGAGGTCAGCCTGGGCTGTGTACAGCCCCATCTCAGGACAAAGATGCCACTGTCAACAAATCACCTGGCAGGTATTCTGATGTGTGGTAGAGTATAATCTAAAAGCCTTTTGTTTTTCAGTTCCTAGATGTTAGTTGTTGAGTGATCTGTTGGTTCCTATAGCTTCAGCCACTCAGCAAATGACCTGTGCTTATCATATATGTGCTGCCCAGATGACCTGTGCTTACATGTATGTGCTGCCCAAATGATCTGTGCTTACATTATGTGCTGCCCCTACCTGCACTGTAGATACTTGGCAAACAATGAGCTATACAGATATGGTGTCTTCTTAAAATGAATGACAAATGTGTAGTTACAAATTGATGAAAAAATAAAACAGCAAAACAAAAGCCAAAAACAGCGGGAAGATTTTTCCGTCCTGAGCTGTATAACGGGTAGAGGTGCTTCCCCCAAGCCCAGTGACCTGAGTTTTCCCCAGGACTCACAGTGGGGAAGGAGAGACCAGACTGCCAAAAGTTGTCTTCTTATTTTTAGTTTAAAAAATTCAAAAGATTGGTTTATTCTGTTTCTCTTTGGAATATCTGTCCCAGCCATGACTCTTTCACTGTTTTTGGGTTTTGTTTGTTTGTTTTGTTTTTGATGAGGAGACAGAGGGTGGAGATAATCTCCTTATTCTAAGTTGCCTTTGAACCCTGGCTTGTAGCTGATGATGGCCTTGAACCCCGATCCTCTAGCTGCCTCTGCCTCCAGGGCAGGAAAATGGGTCTTTCTCTTGAAGCATTTTACATTTATTTCCACGTTTGGTAGACAGGAGCTCTTTCTCCCTTTGTTTCTGGGCGTGGTGAGCACATGCCTGTTCCCCTGAGGGGAAGACCAGAGGTTCTGTCCTGTCTTCTTCCATTCACTGAACCTGGAGCTCATCGATTGGCTAGACTGGCTGGCCTTGAGTTCTAGGGTCGATTGGCTCTGCCTCCTCCAGGTAGGGTTACAGTCTGTGCTGTGTGTGGCTGCTGGGATCCTGACCGAGGCCCTCAAGCTTGGCTAGCTGGCTGGCAGGCACTTTAACAACGGAGCCATCTACAGCCCCTCCTTCCTTATTTTCTAAGGGCTTTAGGTTAGGATTTTGGGAAATATTTATTTATTTTGTGAACTAATTGGGAATAATTGGTAATTTATTTTATCTTTCCTTCTTATAACACGCTTCTTTTCTCATACTTTGCTTATGCCTATGTGAAAGGCCTTGTGTATTGATTATTATCATTACTTAGACTTTTTTTTTTTCAATTTTCTGAGATAGGAACCCACTGTGTAATCCCTGGCACCTCCTTCCACTTGATTCCAGAGCCAAACTGAACTGGGATCTCCAAAGTGTGAACGCACCCCAGTTCCTGAGCTCCTGGCCTGCCTGAGTGCCGCCTCCCTTCCTTTCCCTGGCTGAATTCTTTCTGTCCTTTGATCTCAGTGGAAGTATCATTTCCTCTCACCCCTTCCATAACTCCCTGACCTAGGCTGCTATCTTTGGCTCTGTGATCTCACAGTTCTGTCCTTCCCCTTGCTGCAGAGCAGTGTTTTGTTCGAGTCTTTGTCCAAGTCTGTGTTGCCATAACCAAATATTATAGACAGGGTAACTAAAACAAGGGACAGTTTTGTTTTGTTTTAAAGGCTGAAAGCAGAATACTGACTTTCAGGCAGCTAGGATGAGAGTCTTAAAGCCCATGCCCACCGTGACACACCTAGTTCAACAGGGCCACACCTTCTAGTAGTGCCACTTTCTGGGCGGAGCCTATTCAAACCACACACCTCCCTTTTCAGTGATTTTAGTTTTCTCCTGTGAGGAGAAACTGCCTGCTTCAGTTTTGTTGTCGTTGTTGTTATTCATTTGTTTTGAAAACTCAGATAATAAAAAGAAAGTGCAGTTTCATGGCTTTAACGGTGACTGCTAATGCTAGCTTCCCTTCCTTTTCCCTTTCAGAATTGCATCAGATGTGAAAAACTCATTTAAAATGCTTATATTGCTGTTGGGGATCCAGCCCAGAGCCTTGTGTGGGCAAAGTGTGCTCTGTGCCTCTGATGAGTGGCTCAGGCCTTGAATTTTAATATGACTCCAAATTTTGATTCTTTAAAACTTGTTTTTGAGATGGAGTCTCTTGTAGTCTAGACTGGCCTGACTTCCTGACCCCACTTCCCGGGTTCAGGGAATACCACTGCGCCTGGCTTGCAGTCCACTGTGTAAAGAAAACCTAACCCCGTTGAAGTGATCGGAAGGCATTTGGTATTTATGTTGTCCACACGAACCTCTCGATTTCCTGTTTCTTCAGGGTATTAGGAAGGGAAAGGAGGTCTCACTGTGTAGCCCAATGGCCTTGAACTTGTGCTTCAGACTTGAAGAGCCTTACCTTTTGAAGCTTGTAGATTGCCCCATATTGACTATTGACTGATTGACTGAGTGAGTGAGTGATTGATTCCATTCCTTCCTTTTTTCTTTTCTCCTCTCTCCTTTCCTCCCTTCCTGTCCCTTACTTCTCTCCCCCTTTCTCTTTGAGACAGGATTTCACTCTGTAGCCCAGGCTAGCCTTGAACCCTCAGCCATTCTATTAGGACTGAGATCTCAGGGAATGGCTCAGTAGGTAAAAGAGTTAGCCACTCAAGACTGAGCACACAAGTTTGATTCCTGGAAATTTTCTAAAAATCCAGATGTGAGGGAATGTGCCTGCAACCCAGGTCCCTGCCTAGCAGTGGGAGGTGGAGCCAGGAGAAAGCAGGTCTGGAACAGGCAGCACAGCCACAGAACCCAGAGCAAGGACCAACTCATGAAGGTTGTCCTCTGACCAGAGTGTGATGGGGCACACTCATGCTCACACTCAACACAACACACACACAGATTCACACATGCACCCGAACCCGTGCGCGCGCACACACACACACACACACACACACACACAACACTACCTAAGTACTGGGATTAAAGACTGATGCCTGGCTTGAAAATAGACTAATTACAAATTCTGTTGACTATGTCTGGATGGGCACCTGTCATAGAGTGTTCTAGAGTTAAAAAAAAAAAAAAAAGTTTTCTTTGCCTTGGAAATAGACATATGATAGCTTGCTTATCTTTAGTGTTTTAGGTTACACATTTTTGTTTACTTTCTTCTTATTCTTGTTTGTTTTTTTCGAGGAGGGGCAGGGAGATGGGATCTTATTATGTACTATGTAGCCCTGGTTGGTGGACCAGGCTGGCCTTGAACTCACAGAGACCTGCCTGCCTCTGTCTTCTGGGTCATATCCTGCCTCAGATTTCCAAATAGCTGTGGCTATCAATGTTCATTAGTCAAAACCTCAAGATTGCGACAAATTTTCAACATTTCTTGAAAGAAAATGCTTATTTCCTGTTGGATTTTCTTTTCTTGTTTGTTTTTTTGAAATCTATTTCTTTATGTGTATGGATGGTTTGCCTGCATGTATGTCTGTGCCCCCAGTGTATGCTTGTCCTTGTGGAGGTCAGAAGAGGGGAACTACATTCCCTAGAACTGGAGTTACAGACTGCTTTGGGCTGCAGTGTGGAGCTGGGAATTGAACCTGGGTCCTTTGGAAGAGCAGGCAGCATTTTAACCACTGAGCCACTCTCCAACTCCCTATTTGATTTTTATGTTTACCATTTTGCTTAAAGTTCCGAATTTTATAGAGAAAATGAATCCATCCATATAAAAACCTTTTCACAGTCCACAGACCCTGTGAATCCTTTGTGGTTACCAATCCAGCCAGTACAATAGTACTTCATGGCACATGTATGGGTTATGATTGCCATGGATGGGTCAGCCATGTTTCCTTTCATGTTCTTGAATTGCCATAGCAGTTTGGATATCCTGATGTCATAGGAAAAGACATAAGAGATTGAACTCCTGTCCTGGACTCCTTCTGAAGAGCATCACTGGCAAAGGAGGTGATCAGAGGCTGTCTGCCAGGGAAAGTGACAGTTCTGTGATTGAGACCCAGAGTGTTCTGGAGTCACAGGATGAAGCACACCAGAGCTTGAGCTCCTTCCTCTAGCATCACACCTCCCTTCTGTACGCCTGTCGTAGGTTGCTCATGCCGCGTCCTGATCCGGGAATGTGGACCAGTTACTAAGCTTCTCTGTGTCTGTTTCCTCAGTTGTTTTGTTTTCTGAGACAAGGATTAATGTAGTCCAGGCTAACTTTGAACATGTTATGTGGCTGAGGGTGATCTTGAATTTCTGATCCTCTTGCCACCAAGTGCTGAGATTATAGCCTGAACCACCTTGACCCTCCAGCAAGCAGTTCCCTTATCTTTGAGACTGGCATAATATATCTTGTAAAAGTGACTTTTGGCGGGCCACGCCTTTAATCTCAGCACTTGGGAGGCAGAGGCAGGCGGATTTCTGAGTTCGAGGCCAGCCTCGTCTACAGAGTGAGTTCTAGGACAGCCCAGGCTACAAAGAGAAACCCTGTCTCGAAAAAACAAAAAACAAAAAACAAAAAGTGACTTTTATTGGCCAGATGTAATTGTCATCTTGGAGGCTTACTGCTGAATAGCTCACCCTTTCTAGCTCTTTCTGAACTCTGGCTGGCTGGTTCAACTAGCTGTTCTGGCTCAAACTCCTCTCCAAGCTGACTGATTCAATCTGGCTTCTCTTGGTTTCTCACTGAATTGCTTGGCTTCAAATTAACTCTAGCAATCTGTTTTAATCTTCTGGCTCCTTCTGTCTTCACCTGTGTGTAGCTTTTCTCTCTGCAATCTGTCTCTGCACAACTGTT